>JAZKJV010003079.1:0-600000 GCA_037367405.1 Ottelia alismoides
TCCTTCTTGGCATCATTGCCTCTAGACCTTGCTCCTTCTCCTTAGTAGGTCAAGAGATCAAAGTCAGGTCAAAGCCAGATGTCAGTCAATATACTAGACATAGGAGGGAAGGGGATGATGGGCCAAAGAGTCCGGTCTTGACGATGAAGAGGATCAGGGACTATCGAGACCAGCCTCCGGAAGGTATGGAAGAGAAAAGTCATCGACGAAAGTCCACAACTATCTTGACTATGGGGGCATCTGATGCAGACTGATTGAGAAGGGGTGAAGAGTATGAAGCCGCGGAAGGTCAGTTTTCTTAGTAGGGGAAAGTGAGGAGAGTCAGAGGTCTCAGAGAAAAAAGACCGGCAATCAGCCCGCGCTGGAAGTATGCCTCAAAGAACTCCTCAGTCGGCTCTCTCTTTCAAGTACGTGAGAGGTGCGTCACTATAAGGCAGATAGTGAGTCCGGGAAGTGGATAGGAGGCATAGGGATTCCATCTGACTCGACCGACCTAGGATAAGAAGCTCATGAGCTTGGTCTAGATTGATAATAGTTTCCCTCGAGAAAGGGAACTACAGGATCCCTATAGTAGTTTTCACTAATTCCCTCGAAGCCATGTCATCATTATCTTAGATAAGACCTAGCTCGCACATGTCTTTTAGAGTTGGGTGTGAAGCAGTGTCAAACCAACAAGCATTAGCTTTCCCTGAAACTAGATATATAGGCCGCACCTTCCTTCGCAAACAAACCTCCTACTATCAAAGAGGAATGATGGAAGAATCGTCGAGCATTCCACAATGGAATCTATCTTCATATAATCATGTACGGTAGTATGTAACCATTGGAATAAGAAAGTAGTTTCCTCAAAGAGGAAGTCATCCAGCAAATCTCGTTTACTAAGGTAAAAATCGAAGTCTTTCTCCGTAGCATTTCCATAATATATAGGCCATTTTCTGCTACTAGACTGGATATCCCCCTTTGATTATTGATCTCAAAGAATGACGAATATCGGAGGATGTACTCTGCATTGATTTACCATGGACAATAGACATCAAAACCTTTTGAACAAGCTTAGGAGTGAGGTTTTGACAAATAGCATCACTGAGAAGTCTAGGTAATTGTTCTCCGATCTCGTCTTTGAAACTGTCTATTAATGAGTGGTAGAGATCTTGTATCTCATCCTTCTCAGAGAGGATCAAATGAGAATGAATATAGTAGACGCCAAATCCTTATTGTAAACGAGGAAACTCATTATTTTATAAGCAGAAGAAGGTGCATCCAGAGTAATGGGAATTGTGTAAAATACCTCATTTGATCTACTTATATCAATATTCATCACATCGCGATATGAACTGAAAAGGCCACTATATATATCGGGCTATGGTTTTCAAAAGATCAAATATATCAAAAAGAAAGGATCTTATCCAATCCACTCTGCTTCTTGATCCCGCTTTGATCTGCCTTCGCATTTGATGTGAAAGAAAAGTAATTGAAGGCCTTTAATGAGATCTCAAGCTGAGTCTGATAAAGGGATTCCTTTTCTTCATAATCCGGTAAGAGGAAATTCGGTTGAGGGGCGAATAGAATGGCCAAATCCCTTTCATGAAAAAGACCAGTTCGGTAAATCCTTCCCCATGAATACAGGTAGGTCAAATTTGTACCCCATAACATAATTGGAAGATGCAAGATTTTCGAAACTCTATAAGCGGTTGTTCATACCGAGCTCTTTGAATGAGATCTCAATTCCAGGATATCCACTAAGCCTTCCCATTTTGACTTTGTATTCTCTTCTAATAACCTCAGAGAGACCTGATATATACCTCATAAATACTCATCTTTCTTACTCAAACTAGCCCCCTATAATGCTATTTGGAAAGGGGCTATCGCGTTCTCTGAACCAGGTTAACCTCTCTAATTGTGTATGTGAGTTGTCGGGTAAGAACATGTATACTAACCCCTCGACCCAGACTTGTGAGATGGAGATTGGAATTCGACTTGAACCAGTAAAAAGAAAGACGCTACTCGGCATGAGAGGCCCGCTCTTAGACCTTTTGGAAGAATCTATTGAGTGAGGCTCTTAGTTGCTCCTGTGGAAGAGGAGAAATGCATGGGAGGTGTTTGTGCTTAACTAGCACTCCTGGGCAGGGGGAAGCCATTCTACCAGGGACAGGGTGGGACTGATAATGACATATACACTGGGCAAGCATGGATGGGCAACTGTAGCTTACGCGGAAGGAATGACTAGTTCGTCATAGATCCGTCGTCAGCTATATATGTAGTTCGATGAGAGGACATTAAGGAGGTGAGGTTTGTGGACTTGCTCATTTGAAGATCATCTATCAGATCCTCTAGTCAACCAGTGAGTTCAAGTATCAACTCTCAATCGAAGGGGTCGACCGGTGGGCAATATAAGTTATGGGAAGCATTCCTTATCCTCTTTTTCACTATTTGGAATGAATGTCTACTCGATTCGATAATCATCTTCGTGCGCATTGATTAACAATTCGCAATATTAATCGTTTTCGAAGTGGCTTATTATATAGAAAGTTCGGACATAGTTGCATGTACTATAAATGGTGCCTTCTCATATGCTCTTACTTGGCGAAATGGCTAGCAAGATAGCTATCAGTCGTCTTGTAATTATCTGCTAAGGCATATTATATAACTGCACGGATTCCTAAAAGAGGAAAGTCTGACCACCAATATCGTGAGAGCAAGTTCCACCCTTCTCTAATTCTAGCATCATCCGTCTGAGGGCTAAACCATCTCTTGCTAACTGTGCATTCTATGCTCATGTCTATCTTTGCAATTCTTTTGAATGGAGCCCCCCCCCCCCCCCCCCGATGCCCCTCCTTCCCCTGCCTCCTTTAGTGCCAACCCGGCTTATTGAGGAAGATCGGAAAAGGCTAAACAGGAGCAAGGATTCTGATATAGTCTATAGTCTATATAATGGACAAACTCTTGTTATATAACCCAATACCACCAACTAAGAAAGGCTGCAGTTACGAGGGGTATAGGGACCTAGGAAGTTGCTTGCTTAAGCACAGGAGAACATGTAGACTATTGATAAGGGGTCAAGTTCTTTCAGATAGTGATTGAGAATATCCTGGCTTTCGTGAGCTTAATCTGATTTTCGAGATCTATATTCTTTTGTTATGCACAATCTCAAAGGCCCAGGTGGATCAGAGGCAAAAGGGGAGTGAGATAGGAGAGAGATAGATAGCCCCATGCAGTCCCCTCAACTTCGCAAAGCAACTATCGCGAATCTATATAATAGGGTGAGCTAAAGTCACCCGGGAGAGTAGGAAGGTAGGTCTGTAAGCAAGGGACAAGAGTCAGCTTGATTTCCTTTTCTTGATAGAGCGGAAGCCTCGTGTCTACTATAGATTTCGGGAAGACAAGGCAAAATCGATAATAAGAAAATAATAAGAAGTAGTGGTGCGAGCCCGAGGCGAGCGAGTCCTACCTCACACTCATTTATAAGGTTGTTAAGACCATACATGGGCTAACCTTAATTAATTGGGAGCCTGCCGGCCCGGGCTCTATCGCTTAGTGTCCACGTCCTTTCTTCGCTCTTTCCGCTAGCCTCACACCGTCCTTTTGACCATGGTCTCTAAATATCCGGAAAAACAGATGTATCTACCTTTGCTAATTTCATTCACGCATTCATAGCTATTAGTGTTATTTGTTAGACCTTGATAGTAAATGCACCTATTTATACAGTACATGATCACTTTCTGACGTTGTAGCAACTACCTTCCTCTTCTTTATTGTGAAGTCTTTCATATCATCAATGACCCCTGGAGTTAGTGAATAAGTTCCTTCACTGGAACCTGATTAAGTATATTGTGCCTAATATTAATGATGAAGCTGAGAGCTTCCTGAATGATGATTGGAGTAATGAAGAGGGTTACTAGCATAAAAATAGGGAGCTATCATCCCGTGAATCAACCCTAATACACTTAGGGAGATCCTGAAGAAATTAGCACCTTCCACTCTAAGTGATAAAGATTGAATGTACAGGGTCTACCTCCCCTATACTTAGGGTAAAATATCCCTAAGTATAGGCAACAAAACAGAGGTAAAAATAATTAAAAGAATAATCAAGAGTCTTACACCCCCCATACTTAGGGTAAAATACACCCTAAGTATAGCATAATCACAAGATGTAGATGGGTGTTGGACTAAAGAATGAGATGATATGGACATTTGGATCTATACAAGGCGGAAGACAGTGATAATCAAGCATGAGATACAACTGATGTGAGTCAAAGACCACATCTCATGCAAAATGAATCGAGTTGTACAGAGTGTATGTTTCTCCTTGTGTTTGATAGGTCTTCCACATCAAATCCACTTATTTCCTTTTCCACTTTCATACCCATGCTCGCAGAAATTGAGGGCAATATGTCGATGGCATATCTTAACTTGGCACCAAATGATTCATTCTTCTTAATAAGTCTAGAAATGTCATCCTCCAAAAAATTCTCATGACAACTCATGAGAGAGTTCTGCTCAATTGGAGGATACTGCTCAATTGGAGGATACTGCTCAGATGTTGGGGTCTCATACTCAACATACCTAGACTCTGGCATGTAATTCTGGGTTGAGTATAGACCATCTGAATGACATATATTGCTCGGAGCCTTATATGATGTAGTCAATAAAGAGGGGGCTCGTAGATTGAATTCATGAGTCCTATCCCCCATAGGCTCTCCGAATGGCTGGTCAATGTAGGCTTGATTACTAGGGTTAATCAAGTCAGGAAGATCATTAGGTGCATGCCCCTCCATTCGGCATGTTCTATCAACCATGTTTTCCCTAAGGTCAAGTCGGGATGTGTATATGTGAATTGTTGCTCGGTCCCTACTTGAGGTGGGGGTGAGTAATTCTGCCAGTCATAGGTCTCAATACTGGCTTGCTCTTCGTATGGATCATTGATTCCAGCAAGCTCTCGAGAATAAGGACAATCAGCCCAAGATGGAAGTGGATCAGGTATGTTAGAATATGGAGTAGGTGAGAAATGCGAAGAAGTGGAGAAGCCAGTTGAAGTTCTAACTTCGTAATCGGGTTGAGGTGGAACCGACCACGGGTAAGGGTCTCCTGTGGATGGCTGAGGATACATGGAAGAAGGAGAAGACGAAGATGAACGGTATATGGTCGAGGAGGAATAACCAGAGGTCTCAGGGTATGGGGACCAATATCCCGACATCTTGAAGCATATCGAGGTAGAAAATGTGCAATTACACAGGATAACACACACTGACAGACACAAAGACAAATGCAAAAGCAAACCCTGAGTTCACACTCAACCCGATGAAGGACCCGAAACTGAGTCTGATTAATCTGATTGATTTTAAGTGTGATTTTCAGACAAATAGCAAGAGTTACGCGGCCTATAGGGGAGTCGGCTTAAAGCCAGATGCGTCTCCCCTGTTTAACCTGTCGCCAAAGATACCAATGCCCTTCCTTTCTTCGCTCCTATCACAAGCCGAGAGTTCAAGGACCTGCCCCTATCTACCTACCGAAGTAGGCGGAGGATGACAAGGCTTTAACTTCGCCCCTATCTACCTGCCGGAGCAGGCGGAGGCTACTAGCAACTTGTCACGGTGCACCGCAATTTTGCCCCTATCTACCTATTGAAGTAGGCGGAGGCTACTTGGCGCTGGTCAGTTGAACCCATAGTTCAGCATGTCATATCTGCTCTGATCGGGGTACGCGATATGGAAGGCAGAGATTTTTAGCTTTGCCTTAGGGTGTGCACACACACACACTCTAGTACCCTCACTCAGTCTGAAATCAAGGTCGGGGTTAATCTCCCACAAACAGAATTTCCAATTTTATTAATTTTTTTTGGTTAATTTTGTTTAGCAGTCCCGATTTTAAGTTAGGTGACTACTTGATTAGTCCAACACACAAGGCACGCCCTATCGTCCAGTCCCAATTTCCTTTAGACTTAAGTTTGAAAAACCAAGGGGGGAGGAGTCGAGAAAGCCGATGCACGATAAAAAGATGATGAATGCCAAGTTTAGAAGACTTACAGTGATCCTTTTGCTTTATATGCGGGATGCAAAATAGAATTGAAATTTATACTATATGAAATGCAAGCGAAAAAGCCTCTCCTAGACAAGCAGTTCTATTAGCGAGTGAAGAACCAGTTTGATTTGGCTAAGTCCTGCAGTCCAAGTGTGTCTTTTAAGTGTGAAGTGTGGTCTTAGAATTTTACGAGCACAAACAGTCCTAAGATAGCTCTAAGAGCTGCAAGTGCAGGTCCTATTCTACGTTAAGCAACCACACAACATGCGGGGGACTCGTTTTATTATGATTCACACACGCGATAACCCAAACGGGAACCACTGGAAAAATGCAAAATAAAATAAAAGAAAAATTACAAGTCCTCACAAAAACACTCAAATTATTTTAATGCAGGTTTCTTGGCTCGCTTGGCGAAGCACCTTCGACTCCTTGTATTCCTCGCACGAAAATAAATGATGGTCAGAGAGAGAACGACACAAAATAAACAAATATTAAAAATGACAGAAAAATATTCACAAGAAAAGCCAGGAATCAAACTACCTGGGGATGGAAAATCTAAAATCAAAATTTTCTAAAATAATTCGAGTGTCTCCTCGGCAATGGAACCATTTTGAAGAGCCTTCGGTTACCCTACCTAATTCAACCGGATTAGCGATCGAATTAAATGTATCATTCATTGTAGTCGGGTAAATCGAGACTGATCAAAAACCACTCAGATTAATGTTCAATTAAACACAAGTGGTAATTTTTTTATTTTAATTGGGCAAGCCCAAGGTCGAACTCAGGGAGGCAGCTTTCTCCTTAGGTTAATTTTAAGTTAATTTTGATGTTAGATTTTCAGGAGAATATTTTTGGGGTTTTTGTATGCAATTAATGAAAATACAATGCAATTTCCAACAAATTTGAAGGTTAAATCACAAATTATAGTCAAATGAAGTCTAAAATTAATGAAACTTGCCCAGAATATGAAATGCTATGAGACTAAGCTACTGTAATTTTTTGAAATTTTTAGACTTTCAATGAATTTAATATGAATTTAATATGAAGGTAGGGTAGTTTTTGTAAAATTAATTTTAATAAACATCAAAGCACTTCATTTTCAGATATAAAAATTATCCTAGATGGTTTTATGTGAGAGGAATCCAGGAAAATTGATAGACCTAAAAAACGATGTAAATTGGACCTATTAAAAATCGGTTTAGCAAAATACTAGTTAATATATTCAGGCCTCGTGATTCGTGCAAATGGTTTGATTTTTGGGCACAGTGTAGTACAATTAAACTAAACCTATTGTGATTTTATGATAATTTTTGGAGCAACAAATAATTTAATAATGAATTTCAAACACACAGTGGGCAAACTATGTCAATTTCCACACAAATATATATATATATTAAATTCTTCAATGCTCACAAAAATATGACACGTGTCACAAAGATAAAGCACAAGTTACTCTACAACATGTAATTTTTGGAATTTAAAAATAATGCTAAATGAATGCCTAAATGAACATGCAAACACATGGACCAAAATGCAAACATAAATTAAAATTGATCAAACTAAAACGTGCATACAGGGACTAAAGTGCAAATACCTATAATGTTGGGGATAAAAATGCAAAATATCCACGGGACTACGTGCACCTCACGTGTCGCACCTGGCAGGGACTGAATTGCAATATTGAAAACTTCATGGGCCTCTGTGCAAAATACCTAGCCCGCACGTGAGGGACACGTGAGGTACTAGGCTCGAGAGGCTTCGGAGGCTCAGACGTAGCTTCGTATTAGCTTCGAGAGCTCCGAGCCTAAGGTTCGGGGAAGAGGCTCGGAGGGAGCTACAAATAATTGCAAACAGGTCCCTATAACCTGTGTGCTTTATTTTAAATCAAATAATTATCAAATTTACTACAAAAATTCCCCAAAAATTGCCATTAGCTCCTGCTAATGTGTAATATTTTTGATAGTTTTTGTGATGCAACTTGATTTTATGTGATATTTTTTAAAAATAAAAAACCCCAAAAACGTGTCTGTTTGTTTTATTAAATACCAAAAAAATATAAAAATACCCCTAAAAATTCAATAAAATTTTTTGTATGTTTGTTTTAGTTTATTTTTCACTCCAGTACCATTCTGGTTCCATTATCTTTTATAAAACTCCTAAAAACACAAAAGACCAAAAATCTTATAAAAATTCTAAAAAATTCAAACATTTTAAATTCCAGTTTCTGTAATTAGGTATTTTTATCTACTTTTCCATAAAATTAGCCATCATGATTGTAGGTAATTTTCGAATTTTAATCCTGCCTATTATTTTGTAAGAGATATACAATCAATCAGAATGGAGGTTAAAGAGGGTCTTTATTCTCGTCGTGTTCTTTATATGGAAATCAGAGGCCGGAGAGCTATACCCTTGACTCGTACTGATGAGAATTTGACTCTACGGGAAATTGAACAAAAAGCTGCGGAATTGGCCTATTTCTTGTGTGTACCAATTGAAGTATTTTGAAATACAGAATGAATGCTTTCTCGACATAAGTGAAGGAACTCGATAACACCCCTTTCTTTTGTTTTTAATGTGACTGAAGTTTCTTTAGAATGCTCATTCAAGCAAGACATGATATATTTATTTCCTCCTTCTGTTGGAAGGCACGTGCCCCATAAACAAAAGCGAGAGGGCATACATGGAAGAAAACAACCATAATGAAACAAAATAACTATACTATAATAATACTATATGCAAGTTTTTTTGTGTGCCATGGGTGCTTTTTTATTTTATATGTGTATGGGGTCCATCTCAATTCTCCCTTGTATAATAGTAACAAACAAGTCTAATAAGTATGGATTCATCACATATATCCAAATCCGAGCATCTCGGCATACATAATTCATCTTTTTGGACCCAAGATTCTGAATTGATATGTTAGATGGGGATAGATCGATCGTACCAAGTAAATTTTATTATCTTCTCTTTTGTCAGTCGATCGTTCTTTTTATACTTTTGCTCCTTGATAAAAAAAGATGGGATCTCTCATAACCATCCAATTTCTTTCTCGTTTTTCTGCCTATTTCGGATTTCATTATCAATATTCTTTATAAATATGTCTCTTTATTGAGGTGAGATGTGGTTAGACGGTGAAACATTTCGAAATAATTGTTCTGGGTACCAGAGAGATTCTTTTGTATTGAAATCCGAATAATCACGGCTGAATAGTGCTTTTCTGTTTTGTGTTTATTTTATTTTTAGAAAATTATATAAAAATCTGAAAAATCCCATAAAACCACCAAAAATGCTTGCATAGTTTAAAAATATAAAAATATTTTTATTTTTTATTTTTGGGCTTTTTTAGTCTTAATAAAAAATGTTGAAGTTTGTTTTTCTTTATCTTTTTATTCATTTTTCTTATTAGAAAATATAAAAATTTGTAAATTAAAAACCACAAAAGATTGCCTTTTCTTTTTCCGATTTCTCTACTACTTCGTAGGCTTCGCTCGTGCTCCTTGTGTTCGACCATGGTCGCTATACCAGGTTAAATAAATAGCGGAGACCAGTACATTTGATTTCGTGCTTTAATTGTTTTATTTTTGGTCTTATTTTTCTGAATTAATTGTGCCTTGCAATTCGGGTTGCAATGACCTTAGATACTACTTAACCCGAGTGCTCTGGGTCAGTCATCAGTTATCTACATAGAATATCTCCAAAATCTTCTTATGTACCCTTGTGATAGTCCCAAAACCCTCTTTTCTTTATTTATGAATAATTTTAGACCCAAGATGTAAGAGGCCTCTCCGAGATCTTTTTAGGACAACCAGACCTTGACACTAGCCATCATTCACAGTGATAAGGATGGCCATCCATGTAAAGCATGATAAACACAAATGGCACTCCCACTAAGCTACTTGTATACATATGACTCATCAAGATTCTGAACGAAATCATAACTCTTTATGGTTTCATAAAATCCGATGTTACAGCTACGAGAAGCTTTTTGATCCCATATATGGACTTTTTCAGCTTGCACACTTTGCCTTCCTCATTCATGAAGTATTGAGGCTTCTCCATATAGATATCCTTCTCGAGAAATCAATTAAGGAATGCACTCTTGATGTCCATATACCATATGTCGTAGTCAAGATGTGCAGCTATAGCTAACAGTGCCTTGATGGACTTAAGCATGATCGTAGGGAAGAATGTCTCATCGTAGTTGAAGCCTTCTCTCTATGTGTAGCCCTTGACCACAACCCATGCCTTAAAGGACTATACCTTCCCATAAGTTCCCCCTTTCTCTTGAAGATCCATTTATACCTAATGGATTTTACCCCCTTAGGTGGATCCTCTAGGGTCCATACACCATTCTTGTGCACGAAGTCTGTTTTATACTTCATAACAAACATCCATCTATCCATGTCATCATCCGCGGGTGCTTCATCATATGAATTATGATTATTGTCAGACTCTTCTAACACATGGAATCCATAACATTCAGGTGGTTTAACCACCCTTGACCTCTTTCGAAGAGGTATGTGTGTTTCATCTTTAATTAACTCTTTGGATTCTTACTCAGTAATCTCATTATCCTCTAAGGATTTAATGAGCTTCTTCACTTCATTATTGCCTTGACTTTTAAGGAAGACATCGTCCAAGAACTTTACATCCCTGGAGATGAATACCTTTCGAGTCTCATGGTCATAAAGTCGATATCCTATACCAACCTTTATATACCCAGTAAAGTGGCACTCTACAGCATGAGATCCCAACTTACCTGCATCCATGTTGTTGGTATGGACCAAGAAACCTCAAACCCTCAAGTGTCTAACACCAAGCTTGGTTCCAAATCAAAGCTCATACGGGGTTGGGTATAGATTTGATTGGAATCTTGTTAAGGATATATATTGCAGTCTCTACCACTTATCCCCATAAACTAAGTGGTGATTGTGCTTTACTCATCATTGATCTGACGATAACCATTATGGTCATGTTACGTCTTTCAACAATACCATTTAGTTGGGAAGTTCTAGAAGGAGTGAGATGGTGTATAATTACTCTATCTCTAAGGGATTCCTTGACTTCATCTGAAAGATACTCACCACGGTCAGATCAAATTCATTTATTCTTCTATAGGTTTGGTTCTAAATCAAAGTCATGAATTCTTAGAACTTTTCAAAGGTTTCATATTTGTGACGTAATATGAAGACAAATCCATCGTAAAGGGTCATCAATAAATGTCACATAATATTTGATATCTATTTTGAGTCACGATACTGAAGAGACCATATACATCAGTATGTATAAGGTCAAGTATAACTTCACATCGGATATCCTTATTTTGGGAGGGTGTGCTGGTCATTTTACCTTAAATAAAATATTCACAGGTAGGCAAACTTTGAACTTTTACAAAATATAACATTCTATCCCTTATCGATCCTATCATTGGATAAATGACAAAGAATTTGATGTTACAAAATGGTTAAATGGTCTCCATCCTCGTAACATCCAGATTCAATTAAAGTTGAACCCGAACCGATTAGGGTCCTTGTAATTCAATAAAGTTATTAATCAATGATAAATAACCTATTTCCAATTGATCGTAAATTAAAACTTGTTCGGTCACAATCGACCAAAAGCCGAGCGCATTGTAATGCGTGCCTGAAAAGCCACGATGTAAATTCGAAAATTCACGAAAAAACCGAGACCATCATAAAATCTGATTCGATGAAACAAGACCAACGAAATCGACCGTTCATCAATCAGAGATCATTTGGTATTTTAAAAACGTGAAATTTAATAATAAATCGAAACCGTATATCGAGAATTTCAGGGATTTAAAACCCGAATAAAAGTATATCAATATTGCACTTATATTGTTCGTCATTCATAAACGGTCAAATCAAGATATTGTACATCGAATTCCAAAACTCGAGATGAGAATACGACCAATTTTATGTATGTCATATAAGGAGAGTTTTGGCTTTAAAAATAAAAAATATAAAAAAAATATTTTTAAATCAGTAACAAACAACGGTATGCTTAATTTCAGTATATATATAATATAAAAATTTTAAACTTTCATATAAGATATAGTAACTGCTACTATTTATTTTGCAATATATATAATAATAATAAAACGCAGCAGTTGTTGCTGCTCACGTCATCAACAACAGTTGCTACTCATGTTAGCCATTTTCCTCTTTGATTATATAACCATTCCTCTCCCCTATTTCCCCATTCCATTTTCTCTCTCCACCTTCATATTTATTCTTTCATATGTTTTCTTTCGCCCTTTTCAAATGAGGAAACCTTCTCTTTTGTTTTCTTCTCTCATTTCCAGCTCCTTTTCTCTCCTTGTAAGTTGTTTCCTGCAGCTTCAGATCGGCAGAACAACCCCAATTGAAGCTCCTCTAAACACAAGCCATTGCTCCTCATCAGGAACTATGTTTGGAGCTAATCTTGGAACCATTGCATGTTGAGGTTTTTCTCAAAAAATAGAGAAAAAATAAGGTACAATTCCCTCCTCCTCCTTACTACCATGCATGCACATTATACTTGATTCTATGTACAATCCTTAGCCTCCCTTTTTGTTACCTTCAAGGGTCTATCTTCAGTTTAGTATATCCTTGCCACCATTGATATTTTGGCATCCGGGTGCATATTCTGGATACATTTGATACTCCGTAAATCTCACCTTAAAATTTATCCGGGGATTTTGGCTGAACAAAGTTAGTGTTTATCTCAAATTTAAATCATATTAATTTGATATGTTTAGCTATTCCTATTTTCCCATTTTTCAACAAAACTGTATCATTTCTGGATATTCTGAATAGTGTTTCTTTTGCAGCATGAATAATCAATTAAGATCTATCGAGATTTTTCTGCTTGCATTCTGAATTCTATCATATATTCGGGTTACATGTATCTTCAAAATATGGATTTGAGCCATTTTGTTTTATTGCAGTTCAGTCGCTTGTCACGCCCTGAATAATGATGTTCTTTAATAGACATTGACTTAAATATTATTTTGCATGTTAAGAAGGTGGTTGACTAGGTATAAAGCTTCACACAATTACATTAAACTTTTTTTCATTTTATGTCAGACTGCATATTAAGACTTATGTTACAGTCCATGAGCATATCCGAAGTATTTTCTTATTATTCTATTATAAACCCAGAAGATTGGTGTTTTCGCATTTAGATGTTTGTAGGAACTGTAATAATGGATACTATACATCATATTATAAAAAAAGAATCCTACATAATAAATTCTTTAAATAACAAGCCATGCTGAGTATTATGTTCCACAAAATTTTCACATCCATTAAATTGTGATATCCGTTGCTTTTAGTTTGACCCAGAGTGACTAAATTGGTAACCTGTTGACTATAGAAGATTCAATTGGATTTTTCCAATAAATTCTAACTCAATATTAGGGCACGTAGCAAAGAATAATCAAGTTTTGAAGTTGTTATTTGGAAGGGAAGGCGGAGAGCTAGATTGCAAATCAAAGGGTTATTTTGAAGGTAGTCATATTCTAACAAATGCTATTATTATCTTGACCAATTCAATATGTTTGCTATCATGATATGAATTAGTCACAAATTTAAGAGTGATGGGTTTTCCACAAATCTCTATGTATAGAAATTTCAATTTAGATGAAACCTCGGGTCAAGGTCATATGTATTCTTGTGATCATGTTTTCGCCGATTAAGTGAAACTATCTCAACCAGATCGAATAAACAACCTCTAGTCTTATTTAAAAAAATGAGAAATATTAAGGATGGTACATAAAATTGACTCTAGGTTTCAGACCATACAATTAGTATTTTGGAAGCTCGGTGATTTGATGAATCAAGGAACCTAAGAGATGACATATATTTGTGTTGGTCATGGTGAACTTTACCCCTGACTGTGCGAGGGTGCGGTGATCTTCAACTGGACGGGAGATAGGAAGCCCATTTAGGGCAGCGGTCACCAAGTGTGGGGGTCTAAGATCCCGGTCTTTTCATGATTTTTATGTGAGCTCGCAGTGTTTTTACGCCTCGTTGGGATCCTGACTTTTGACCAACTCTATTGAACCTCTGTTTAGGATATCCATGCGGGGGATACTCGATTTTAGTTTTTCGTACGAGCTCGTTAGCCCATACTAGTCGGATCGGTTTCTAGAGTGACTTTTTCCGGAGAGTCTCTCTCACTCGTCTTAGTGGCGTGGTTTTGTAGTAGACCTATCCCTCTAATGGACCTCACTTCCATTTAGAGGGCGATACATAAGAGCGTCTTAGGAGGCTACCTCATCGCTTGAGTACCGGTTACTTTCCACCAATAGGCTTGGCGATACTATATCTGAATCTCCTGTGACTACATCTGGATCATCTAGGGTTACATCTGAGTCAGTTACAGTTGAATTTGGAAGAGTTACAGTTGAACTCGGAATGAAGCATAATGGAACATGGCTAAGTGATTAAATCAATTATAAGTTGTGTTGGTTAGAGTTGATTATAACTAAGTTGGATGCAGAATCATTATAAGTTAGTGGATGTGTTGGAAAGTTAGTTAGGATGCAATACACAACATCGCATGCCTACGGAGGCACCCCAACCCTAAGGCACTTTTCACGCCTTAGAGTCATAGTGTGAGGCTACACACAGACCAAGACCAAAGACTATCTACTAGGTTCAAAAAGTTAGATAGAATTGAGAATCAGATTAGCATCTCATCTTTTTCATCATCAAGAAACTTAGAGTAAATTCAATCATCACCTCATCATCTCATTATCAAAAATCCATATTTATGATATCTAATTAACAAGAAAATAATATATACACATGTCCATAAACTAATATATAAATATATAAGGCTCTAGGGCAATGGAGAAATTATACATATAATTCATTAACTATTGTATAAGAATATGACATATGAAAGGTAAGGGGTAAAATATGGGGCATTCCTTCAGGGTAGCTTGAAAACCTTTTTCATATCAAGTAATTTTAGATTTTTAGTCATTCATACCTTACTACTTGTTTCTTTTGCAATCATCATAAATGCATGCTTGTTTTAATAAGTTTTTGTGAGGTACCAAAGCTCGTTGACGTCTCTTGTTCCTTTCATGTGTGACAGGCAAGCAGTCTGCAACTCAATAGCTAGTTGATGATTCCAGATATCCGTTTCTATTCCAGAAGGTACAATTACTTCTATCACAGTTTTTGTTCAGTTTATGATGTAAAATGCTTTCTTTATCTTATGTATATTTTTGAAAATACAAGTATGAACTGTCAGTCTCTTTGTACATGTTGTTTATATATATGAAAATTAATGAATAGAAATTTTGGTGGCACATTCTGTTGTTGGTTCTGTGGTTATCGGTTTAAATGTGAATGCCATTACAGAAATGCGAAAAATTTCCTCATATTTTCATATAACTCGTTGATGAATCTCAGATTCATCATGTTAAAATCTACATATTATTCTCCTAGCTTAAACAATATTAATTCCCTAATATTAACTATTATTATATTGTGAATATTCTGTGTTTAATTAACCTTTATTCTAACCCTAATTTATTATATTTAATTACTAACCTTTTTCTTTATGTTCTATTTTATTAAAAATCCCTAAAAATAATGTTAATTATTGTATATATTTATCTTGCCTTTTAAAGAAATTAAAATTACGAAAAATTCAACACCGTAAAAAACAGTATTTTTATCTCTTTTGTACAAAGGACCTTCTTTGACTTCTGTACAAATGACTTCCTTTGATTTTTCGTTCAACATGAATCTTTTAGATCTCATCGAGATCTACAACTTTCATGTTTTGACTTTTTTATAATTTTGCTTCCTTCAGTTTATTTTTTATTTTCCTTTATTTTCATTATTTTTGAATAATCTGGTCAGGCCACGTGGCACCCTATGGGTCGCTCATGTGACCCCCTTCTTTTCCCGCCACCCGACCTCCTCCTCAATCGGCTGATCATACTCCATCTCTTCCGTCCACTGTCGCTTCGCTGCCAGCCATCAAATCCTCTCTGAGATCTGATCTCAGCCACCCCCTTCCGCCTCAACCTAAGTCATTGGACGCCCCATCATCCAAAGCCTCTTATCTCTCCATGGCACCCAACTCGCTCTCCGCCCTTGGATCTTCACCTTCCACCCCTATCTTGGTCGTTCCTCACCTCTTTACTCACAGTCGTTCGATCCTTTCCTCCAGATCGAATCCCCGCCACACCATCGCGCCTCAATCTCAATCGCAGATCTGCTCCTATGCCCATGGTTGACCGCCCTCCTCGTCACCCATCCCACCCCCTCAATTGGATGAAGCCCCATCTCCATCCATGTCGTTCATCACCGCATCGCCCTCTACCGCTGGATCAGATATGATGATCTGATCTCATCTTTCCGCCTGCATCCTCTTCCTGACCGTTGGATCGCTAGATCCAATGGTCCATGCATCATCGTTAACCTCACGTAACGCCCCACCATCTCACTCCACCTGCACCCCCTTCCTATTTTGGCCACTCACTCGACCATCCTCTATGCGCCATAATGGCTCCCCTTCGAAGCCGTTACCTCCACCCTCTTCGCGCGCCCATTAGTGCCCCATATCACAAAACCTATCTCATTCATTTTCCCATTCAAAACGTTGATCTTCCACCTGTAACAGCCACCCACCACTACAAATACCCATCCTCCGCCTCCGTTCATCGTCATCCACCATTCCACGGAGCCTGGCCTAGCCCTTCTTCTCCTCCCTGTGACAGGGGGAGGTTGAATCGAAGCGGTGATTATGGTTAATTCTCCAGGTGTGATCCTTGGCTGTCATGGCCAAGCCACGGTGCTCGGCCACCGTTGAGCTCGCTGGACTAGCTGCCCAGCATGTGCGACGACTCGAGGTCCTTTGGATCTCAGCCCAAGCCATCTCCGTCTGCCATTCTTCTCCTATCCTCTAGGTACTTCTTCCCCCTGGTCTTTCTTCATTTTTATCTTAATTTTCTCGCCATACACAACGATCCCTGCCGCCACCTGACCATCTCCCCACCTTTACTACATCATCACCACCCTCGCCAGACATTCCACTCACCTCTTTCTCTGTCAGAACCTCCAGACACCCCACCCCTTTTCTCTTCGCCTCGTTGGACAGAACACACTAGGGCCATCGCCTTCTCTGCCCCTGCGGCCCTCCACTCCACCTCACTTCACTTCTCTATCACCCACACACGCCTCAGCTACCATCTAACACTTCTACAGGACAATGATCGGAGCTCGCGTCTCCTCTCTGATCTCGGACTCCACCGCTGATGGTGCTTCATCAGCAGCCACCTCCAGCTGCCCCCGTACCTTCCTCCGTCGTCAGCCATCCTCGCCAGGAGTCCATGAAGCCCCAACGACCCTCAGCGAAGATAGGGGAGCCTGACGGAGCTCTAGCAGCCTCGCTGAAGGAAGCTCCAATTACGCTGCCTCTCCCTCGAGGAGAAGCACGGGAGCCGTTGGATGGCGCCCTTGCGGTGGCCATCCAACGACTCATAGAAGGCCACCTCGCCCTCTTCGAGGCAACGAGGCTCGGACGACCTGAGCCAGCAGCTAAAGCGTCAGATTCGTCCACGTGTCCAAAGCCTACTCCGTCTCTCGAGCCTAGCCCCCTTGCATGCCTTACGTGCGAGGGCTGGGAAAATTACATTGAGGACCCTGGAATTTTCTAATATTACATCTCGGTCCCCCAGACGCATGCCTCACGTGCGCACCTAGGGAAATTTATAAGGAGACCCAGTTGGGTTTTGATAATTACAAATATGTCCATGTGCGCAAATGGATAATTTTTAGATGGGTCCCTCAGGATTTTGCTATTTGCAAATAGGTTCCTTGAGGGACCTATTTGCAATATTTATCATTTTATGTTCATGCATTTTATTATTTTTATGCCCTCTGCACTATTTCTTTCATATCTTAAGCATTTTAGATCCAAATTGAATGATTTCAGTTTCATTTCAAAGCTTATTCGATTCTTTATCTAATGGCATATTTAATTTCTTGATGACACTAACTTAAATGTGATGATTTTTTTATGAAATATAGTGTATCTTTATAGTTCTTTGCCTTTAATAGATGCTTGTTCTCAATTTTGACGCTCGATTTGATTCTGAAATTGACCCTTAATCTATTCCTCATGGATTTAATATTTTTAGGGCTTATTTGTACATTGCAAGCATGGCATCTCACATTTAACTTGCACAAAATTAAATGAAAATTGCATCTCTTCCACGCATCATGTTACTTTTTCTTGCATCATTCCTTGTGTTGTTTCATATGCATATTATTTTGCATATGCATGAAGACCTGAGACTAGAGAATAATCATACACCAATTAATCAATGATCTCGATAAATAGATTCAGAGGCTCGTGTCCCTGTGTTCGACCTTGGTATACTTACCAAGTAAAATAACTTCCACATATTCGAAGGTGTGGATTTTGCATGATCCAAATCTGCCCCATATACTACGACAATTCCTTATTATTAAAGAGGCAGATTTTCGGCTCATCAAGTGGCGACGTTGACGGGGACATGGCTCGCCATTATTTATTTGTCAAATTTTGTTGAATTATTTTTGTTGTGAATATTTTCAAAATTTCAGGTCTTCTCATCATGTTTTGCATGATTAAATCTCTTATTATTTTTTCTGACATTATTCTTTTGTGGCAAGGCCCATGGAGATCGAGGATGCTTGAGACCCATGGAGGCGTGGAGTTGGGAGCTCCTGCTGTGAGGAGCCACAAAAAAATCAAGGAAGATCCAGGAACTATAGTCACCTTTTCTTTCATGCAATTTCTGTAAAAAGTGTATCATGGGCATTTCTAGTGGCCTCCCTCCCCCTCACCATCTCTGTATATCCACACCCCCCTATCTCCTTAATTTTCATCTATATAAATTCAACCCCGAACCCTAGCAACCTTGGCCCCCAGTCCGAATTCCAGATCCTTTACTTAGGCTATTTTCAGCCTAAGTATAGGGAGTCTTGACTCAATCAACCTTTCCTCCATCTATCTTCTTATACTTAGGTCATTTTTTGACCTAAGTATAGGGGGACCTTCTGGGTTAGTTCCGCTATAACACCTTATATTTAACCAGAGCTATGGCTCCTTATCACTTGTGCTATAATGACATAGCAAAAGTTAAGTATAGGTGGTATACCATATATTATTATATGTATACTTTAGCCATAGCCCGTGTTTTAATTTTTTTTAAACTTTTTGGGCTTGGTTTAAGTTGAGTGGTGAACTGATTTTTTTTTAAAATTGCTGTAAAGCGCTTTTTAAAATTTGAGAGATTAACTTTTTTGCAAATAAAAATAACCTTTTTCAAAAATCCCATAAAAATATGAAAAATAAAAAACTTTTTCTTTTGTAGAGTCTCTGACTATTAGGCTTAAAAATGAGTAGCTACTCTTCGGTGAGGGAACTTCGGTCTCCCTTAGCAAAGTGAGTGGTTTAGAGGACACTGACTATGGCTCCGTCCTCAAGTAACACGGGTTCGTCTAATGGTTCGTACTTACACCCATATTGGCTGGAAGTAGATGCAACTATTCATATGAGCATGGGCCAGTCAATATCTCTCTGAAGAATTGAAAAAATGAAAATTAAAATTCATAAAATTTTACAAAAGATAAAAAAATCACAAACCAAGGAGTTGGTGTATTCCTAACACACCCACTATCACTCAAGGCTTAAGGATTTAAATACTCTTGATTTCTGTGATCTTGAGAGACTGGGTTAGCCAGCCTTAGTCATTGGGGTTTTGCACTTAATAATCCACACTTCCCTAGTTTGAAAGAATTGAGCGCTATAATGCACTCTTCATCTCTACCTTCTAAAGAATATGATCAACACATCACTTTCACAATTGCGTGATTGATTAAATGAGTTGAGTTATCACTTAAGAATCTAGGATTGGTGATTTGAGTTTAAACTCGATCTAATTATGCTCGAGGATGGGATAAAGTTAATAAGGGCATCAAGAAACCTGGGTGTCAGCAAAATCCTACCCAGTATGTGAATAAGTTCGCATGCTGTCATTTGATATTTACCTATGTGTCAAGGTGTGATAAAACTTAAATAATTGTTGATCAATGTGCACCAACTTTTAGTAAAAGCAGCGGAGCTAGCAAAAAAGAATGGAAAGAAATATATCAAGAAAAAGCTCTATCTTTACAAGTCAAATTCAAAAGAGCTTCCACGAAAGGTGAGCGCTCCCAACCATTTTCAAAGTGTCCACTTGGACTAAACGTTATTAGGACCAAGAAGTCGGACTAGTACCATAGAAGAGCTCTACATCGTATAGTGATACAAGTATGGGTGTCAAAGGTCTCTTAGATACTCAAAAGAGACACACCCCAGTGTACCCCCAGAAAAACAAGTGCAAACGACTCCGAATTCTCTATAAGGACACATTGATCAACAAATAAAAATATATAAGTGTTGAGTAATAAGGTACTCGAGAGACCCATTGTTCCAATGTGAAGGAGAGAAAAATATACATAATCCCATGCCCTCCATCATCTGGTCGTTCATCTACACTTTCAAGTCTGACAAACTAATGAGACAGTTGACTGAAGCACGAACTGACTTATTACCTAGTGTTGAGGACTAGGTCTAGAGGAGAGTCTTCCTTTAGTGAACTGAATGCAGTATACTAAAAGTCATATCCTTATATTTTATGTAAAAACATAGAGCGTGATGATTCAAGAAGTTGATTCCTTTTGATTAAAGCATGGTTGAGCCCAGAATTTTAGGATCACTTAAATTGAGGGTCTTCGACGAATTGAGCCTTGAAAATTTCACATGCAGTGTCAGGAATTAATCCGACTCCTTCATTCTTTAGATGCTCGAGGACGAGCACAGTTTAAGTATATGGATATGATTAATCTCAGATTCATCATGCTACAATCTACATATATTTATCCTAGCTTAAACAATTCA
This sequence comes from Ottelia alismoides, assembly GCA_037367405.1. Lineage (NCBI taxonomy): Eukaryota > Viridiplantae > Streptophyta > Magnoliopsida > Alismatales > Hydrocharitaceae > Ottelia > Ottelia alismoides. The sequence goes on from JAZKJV010003079.1 coordinate 20,977, forward strand.
ATAAAGAACTCTATTAATTCCCTAATATTAACTATTATTATATTGTGAATATTCTCGGTTTAATTAACCTTTATTCCAACCCTAATTTATGTATTTAATTAATAACCTTTTTGTTTTTTTTCCATTTTATTAAAAATCCCTAAAAATGAGGTTAATTATTGTATATATTTATCTTGGAATTTTAAAAGAAATTAAAATACAAAAAATTCAACACCACAAAAAGCAGTGATTTTTTCACATAAAAATACTCCCAAAAATATGCTTTTTCTAGAAATGACATCCTTTGACTTTCGTTCAACATGAAACTTGTAGATCTCATCGAGATCTACAACTTTCATGTTTTGACTTTTCCTAATTTTACTTCCTTCAATCTATTTTATTGTCCTTTATTTTCATTATTTTTTAATAATCTGCTTGGGCCACGTGGCGCCCTCTGGGTCACCCACGTGGCTCCATTCTTTTCCCGCCACCCGACCACCTCCTCAACCGTCTGATCATCCTCCATCTCTACTGTCCACTCCCGCTTCCCTGCCAGCCATAAGATCTTCTTTGAGATCTGATCTCAACCACTCCCTCCCGCCTCACCCTGAGCCATTAGATACCCCATCATCCAACGCCTCTTATCGCTCCACATCACCCAGCTCGCTCTCCGCCCTAAGATCTTCACCTCCACCCCTATCATGGTTGTTCTTCTCCGCTTCACTCATAGTCGTTCGATCTTTCCTCCACATCGAATCCCCGCGACACCTTCGCGCCTCAACCTTAGAAGTAGATCTGCTCCTAATCCCACGGCTGACCGCCCTCCACATCACCCATCCCGCCCTCTTCGTTGGATGAAGCCCCATCTCCATCCATGTCGCTCATCACCGCATCACCCTCCACCAGTGGATCAGATCTGATGATATGATCTCAACTCTCTGCCCGCGCCCTCTTCCTGACCGTTGGATCGCTAGATCCAACGGTCCACACATCGTCATCAACCTCGCATAACGCCCCGCCACCTCACTCCACATGCACCCCTTCCTATTTTGGCCACTCTCCCGACCATCCTCTACGCCCCATAAATGCTACCCTTTGAAGTTGTTACCTCCACCTTCTTCACGCGCCCTTTAGTGCCCCATATCACAAACCCTATCTCCTTCATTCACCCATTCAAAATGCCGCTCCTCCACCCGTAACGCTCACCCCCACCACTACAAATACCCTCCTCTACCTCCGTCATCGTCATCCACCATCCCATGGAGCTTGGTCTAGCCCTTATTCTCCTCCCTGTGACAGGGGGAGGTTGAATCGAAGTGGCGATTATGGTCAATTCTCCAAGTCTGATCCTTGGCCGCCATGGCCAAGCCATGATGCTCACCCACCGTCGAGCTTGCTGGACTGGCTGCCCAGCATGTGCGACGACCCGAGGTCCTTTGGACCTCAGCCCATGCTATCTCCGACTGCCACTCTTCTCCTATCATCCATGTAATTCTCCCTCCTGGTTTTTCTTCATTTTCCTCTTAATTTTCTCGCCATAGACAATGATCCCCACCTCCACCAGACCATCTCCCCACCTTCACTACATCATCACCACCCTCGCCACACATTCCACTCACCCTCTTCCCCCATCGGAACCTCTAGCCACCCACCCCTTTTCTCTTCGCCCCGCCGGAGAGAACACACCAGGGCCATCGCCTTCTCCACCCCCACATCCCTCCACTCCACCTCACTTCACTTCTCTGGCACCCACGCATGCCTCAGCTACCATCTAACCCTTCTGCAGATTAATGATCACAGCTCGTGTCTCCTCTCTGATCTTGGCCTCCATCTTCGGTGGTGCTTCATCGGTAACCACCTCCAGCTGCCCCCTTAGCTTCCTCCGCTGTCAACCATCCTTGCCAAGAGTCCACGAAGCCCCAGCTACTAGCAACGAAGACAGGGGAGCCCGACGGGGCTCTAGCATCCTTGCTAGAGCTCCAATTATGCCGCCTCTCTCCCAGCGGAGGAGAAGAACATGCGCCGTTGGATGGCACCCTTGCGGTGGCCATCCAATGGCTTAAAGAAGGTCCCGTCGCCCCCTCCGAGGCAATGAGGCTCGGACGACTAGAGCCATCAGTCAAAGCGTCCGATTCGTCCACGTGGTTCGAGCATGCTCCGTCTCCCGAGCCTAGCCCCCTCGTGTGCCCGGATGCGAGGGCCTGGGCAAATTGTAGTGAAGACCCTGGAATTTTCTAATATTACATCTAGGTCCCCTAGGCACGTGCCTCAGGGGTAATTTACAAGGAGATCCAGTCAAGTTTTGATAATTGCAAATATGCCCCTGTACGTGAATGGAGAATTTACAGATGGGCCCTTCCCGGTTTTGCTATTTGCAAATAGGTCCCTGAGGGACCTATTTGCAATATCATTTTATTTTCATGCATTTTATTACATGTATGCCCTTCGCATTGTTTCTTTCATACCTGGAGCATTGTAGAACCAAATTGAACGATTTTAGTTTCATTTCGAAGCTATCGATTCTCTATCTAATGGCATAATTTAATTTCTTCATTTGACACTAACTTAAATATGATATTTTTTGATGAAATATAGTGTCTCTCGCTTTATAAATATTTGCCTTTAATAGATGCCTGTTCTCGATTTTGATGCTCAATTTGATTCAGAAATTGACCCTTAATCTATTGCTCATGAATTTAATATTTTTAGGGCTTATTTGTACATTGCAAGCATGTCATTTCACTTTTAACTTGCATAAAATTAAATGAAAATTGCATCTCTTCCACGCATCATGTTACTTGTTCTTGCATCATTCCTTGCATTGTTTCATATGTATATTATTCTGCATGTGCATGAAAACCTAAGACTAGAGAAGAGCCGACCCATGACTTATCCCAAGAAGGACCTCGTCTAATTGTAAAGAATATAAAATAAAAAATTATCCGGGCTTTATATTAAAAAAACTTCGTGGATGTAAAAAGTTCGCGCGGTATCCGAAAGGGGTTTGGGGTTCTCGTCTCTGCCTCCGCGTCTCCGTTGGACCTTCCCGCACAAACAGACAAACCACCAGCCCTTCCCCGCGCGCCCTTTTCCACCCCAACCAAAAGTCTACACCGCCCCCACTCCCGTCCTCTTCCCGACAACGACGGCGCACCCCACTACTCTCCTCCGCCTGTCCAAAATCCAAGAACCCTAAACCCAACAAGAACCCTAATCTCCAAAGGGCTCCCTTCCCCATCACCCGTATCCCCCAATCCGCCACCACCGCCACCCTATAAATGATCTGAATCTCCACCCTCCCCCATATGAACGCCACAACTCCCACCCCCACACCGCCCCCCGCCGCCGAGGCTGAGGCAGAGCAGACAGCCGAGGGGGAGAGGGTGCCCGAGGGCGGCGATGAAGGCGAGGCCGGATTAGATATGAGGGAGCCGGAGGATTGCGCCATGGAGGAGGGAGGGGGAGGATCCGGAGGGGGGAGGGCGGCGACGGTGTTCAAGATCAGGCTTAGGCAGACGCCGGCGAACCTGAGGCACAAGATGAAGGTGCCGGAGCTGTGCAGGAATTTCAGGTGATTTAGACCATTCAAATGGGTTTAGGCAGGGTCATTAGTTTTCCTAAAGAAAAAAAGTACCTCGATTTTGCTCGACTTAAGTTTTTTCTATACTTAACAAATAGTAAAAATAAAATTTATTTTTTGAAGGGCAAAATCACTGCACCATGCTGCACAGAGAGGTCCAAAGTAACACCATAGATGGAGCGAATCATCCTGCTCAACAAGTCAGACCCACCCCCTGAATGCGGGTTGCCCACTTTGCTAGGAGGGTACCATTAATCCTATCCAAGCTTAGAACCCCTAGGCCCATCCTCCTCCTTGAGCACCAGGGTCTTTCATCCCATCATAGGCATCCTTTGCGACTCCCAAAAGAAGCCCAAAAGCCTCCGCATCATTGCCTCAAGACTTCCTCTAATACCAACATGAATGATGCGTATATATATAGTAGACATGACCACCTTCAAAAGCAACAGGCATCCACCCCTCAAGAGACAACTCACAAATCATCCCACCATTTACTGCTCCATCTCCTTGACCACATGAAACTGTTCCATCTTCTCGATCACATGAAACTATTCTGCATATTTCAATCTACCATCTGCTATACGTAAACCAATGCTAACAATCGTGAGTGCCCCCTTTGCGTTTGAAGGGCAGTTGCACAACCTTCAATCTTCCCTTCACTTATTCTCAAGGGGACAAAATTGACTTATCATGATTGATCCACCATCGAGAATTCATCCCAAGCAACTCAAGTACAATAATCTCAGATGTCATCGCAACACCATCCAGATGAAGGCCATATATGTGAGATCAACAATCGAGCCAAGGACTACCCACAATCTACTGGCTAGCACATTTGCTATAATGAGGTACACGGCATTCAACATAGCATTATTACACAAGTCCTTTATTGTTCACACCATATCCTTATTCGGAGAAGGAATAAGGAACATTGGGAGAACGATGTAATCTCTCAAAACCACGATTCCCTTGTCGAAGCTCCTTGACCACCTCCAAAGTCTCCTGGCCAACCACATCCTAGAATTCCCTTAAGAAAAACACTGAAAAGACCTCCAGAACTGTCCAACATAATATTGAACTTTAAAATTGGAATGTATTGTCTTTCCTTTTTTTATCCTCGTAATTGGTGGATTACTAATACTTTATTTGAGATAAAGAAGTAGAGCATCTACAATGGTGCTCACCCATGAATTATATTATAAAAATTAAACATCAATTTCACTAGCATATCGATAGCCACAAAAACTAAATATCGGTGATTTTTTGCCATTTCAGTCAAAACTTAAAAATATGAGAAATTTGATATTTTGTTGATATTTCACATTTTATCGATATATCTACGAAAGGCAAGAAAAAGGAATGTGTTGGGTTTCAATTTCGCCACATCGACGACAACTAAATTTCGACGAACTTCACGAACTTAGGTCTAAGATCCAATGAGAGCCGTAGCATGCACAATAACATATTCTCCATTAAATCCCTTGTGAAAAAAATCCCATTACATGCTAACCAAAAAGGCCCAAATGACGTGCAATGGCCTCACCCGATCATTTGTAGAGTGTTGTTGCCTGTTTTAAGAGATGATTAAAAACAGGGTGCACCCGTAGTGACCATATTCAAAAAGACAAAGAAGATTTCCAATTACGAAAAATGACAAGTCCTGGATAGAGATGTACGAAAAATCAAATAACTAAGAGGCGTGTTTATGGCTGGTTTTGAAAAAGAAAGAGTAATGAAATAGACCTCAGAAGCATGTGAGTCTCAGTTACCTGCCAATGTGTAGGGCCTTAGGTGGTAAAAGTATATAGCCTTATCCTCATACCACTCATTTGTCAAGAACTTAACCGTGGTCTCAGAAGAGACGAATGATCGGACTAAGTGATATGGATCCCCTATAAAATATTGTAGGAGCATGGATATAGTTTAGCTTTGTAGAATGTTTGGAAAACACACCCTATTCTTCGTACCAATTAATAGAGCTTGTCACTACTCTTACACTAAATTATCATCACCCACTTCACTAGGAGGACCTTGCTCATTATCTCCAGCTTCCGCACCTCCAGTCTCCCGTTCTACAAGTGACATGTTACCTGCTTCTCAATCAATTATTAATAGCCCTTTCTCATCCTGACAAGGGTTGTATTGGGAGAATTGTCTCCATTTTCCTTTTCGATAAGTTTTGTATTAGAAGAATCGCTTCACCTTTTTCCTCTTGATAAAAGTTGGATTAGTAGAATCATTCCAAACACAGTACCCCATTGATGCAAATGGAAATTTGCAACGGTGAAAAATAGTTGTTTGGTGGAGAAATTTAGAGAGGAGAGGAAGAGAGAGGAGAATGCGCCGGTTGCGCGAGACTTTGGAGAGGAATCGCAAAGAATGCGTTGAGGGAAAGAGAGAGAAACACACCGAGAGAAAGAGATAAAGAGAGATGAATCTCAATTTTCATAATAATCTGAACTGTCTAAAACAATAGCCTATCATCCCTTTATATAGGAGGGATGAGATTACAAAAATAGAAATTCAAATTCAAACTCAAAACTACTTATCCTAATTTGACTCTAACCAACTAACTAATTGATTTGAAATAAATTCAAATCTCTAATTGACTCTAACTAACTAAATTGAGATCACACATGATCTCTTTATTTAAAGAAAAATGCGACAATCGAATAAACGTAAATAAAATTAACGAATAAAAATATCAAGCCCTATATTTTAATTTTGTGCTGCATCAATTCTCCTCCGCTTGAAAAATTCGTCTCCTGATGAATTGCTTGCTTTTCGATTTGTCGTTGGAGAATTCGATCCGAAACCATAGTTCCAAAATCCCCAATTTGATCCTTTCCATGTTACGTTTGTAATTTCTTTTCACTGAGGGGCGTCGCTGCAAATCTTCTACCCCTCCATTTAAAGGAATGCCTCTCCAATTCCAACCGATTTTAACCTTTGAATAAAATCTTTCTGCAGTAGGGGTTTCATTGAAATTAACCCAAATAAATTTCCAATCCCTGATTTCATGGGATTGATTGCACGTGGGAGAAGAATCAATAGCCACTACCCTCTCGACTCCCTTCTTCCAATGTCTTCGGCGGCGTCGAACCCTAGGGTATGGGTTTCGATTTCTCCAACGGCGGCACCGGGCATAGATGTAATGGCGACAGCAGCACCTGGATTGATGGTGCAGGAGATGATGATGGGCCTTCCATCGTTGGCCTTGGGGTCTTCGTACCAAGGTATGGCTACAGCAACGTCGAGGTTTGCATTGGAGATGATACGGGTGGTTGCTGGGGCTTCGATTGATCGTTGTCGGTGATGGTTGCCGACATGAATCTGTATGGACAGCAAGCAGATCTTTGTCTCGAAGAACAGTAACGTCGTCACCGAAGAGATCTAGGGTTTCATATCCCTCTTCTACTGGTTCTTCATCAAATATTGGCCCCAGAACTTTATTTTTTTCATTTTTTTGTTCCTGGACAGCAACTTCGACCTCACAGAAATCAAAAAATTCATATTCTTCACCCGAACTTTCATCAAAAATCGGCCCTATATCTTCATAGTTTTGTTGCACAGGAGTTGCGTCAATAAAATATTCTTCGGAACTGAAAATACCTTCGTTTTCCGAACAAAAATCGGGTTGGACAGCAGCTCCAGCGATCTGACTTTCATTGTCGACGAACGAATCTTCACCGGTTAGCACGTCCAACCATGCTTGGACTTTGAAACTTGATAGGAGTCGATGCTTGAACTTCCTCGAACGCGAACGTGAATGCGGATCATGAGATATACGACTCAAATCGAATTGCAAACGCCAGTAGGTGATCGGATCGTCGAATCGTAAGAACGATTCAGTTTCCATGCTCTGATACCAAATGATGCAAATGGAAATTTGCAACGGTGAAAAATAGTTGTTTGGTGGAGAAATTTAGAGAGGAGAGGAAGAGAGAGGAGAATGCGCCGGTTGCGCGAGACTTTGGAGAGGAATCGCAAAGAATGCGTTGAGGGAAAGAGAGAGAAACACACCGAGAGAAAGAGATAAAGAGAGATGAATCTCAATTTTCATAATAATCTGAACTGTCTAAAACAATAGCCTATCATCCCTTTATATAGGAGGGATGAGATTACAAAAATAGAAATTCAAATTCAAACTCAAAACTACTTATCCTAATTTGACTCTAACCGACTAACTAATTGATTTGAAATAAATTCAAATCTCTAATTGACTCTAACTAACTAAATTGAGATCACACATGATCTCTTTATTTAAAGAAAAATGCGAGAATCGAATAAACGTAAATAAAATTAACGGATAAAAATATCAAGCCCTATATTTTAATTTTGTGCTGCATCACCCATTCTTCGCTTTATGGAAAGTTTGGAAGACACACCCCATTCTTCATACCAATTAATAGAGCATGTCACTACTCTTACACTAAATTCTCATTACCCACTTCACTAGAAGGACCTTGCTCATTACCTCCAGCTTCCGCACCTCCAGTCTCCCATTCTACAAGGGACATGTTACCTTCTTCTCAATCAATTATTAATAGCCCTTTCTCATCCTGACAAGGGTTGTATTGGAAGAATTGTCTTCCTTTTCCTTTTCGACAAGTTTTGTATTAGAAGAATCGCTTCACCTTTTCCCTCTTGATAAAAGTTGGACTAGTAGAACCATTCCAAACACAGTACCCTAATTGGAACCAAGTGTAAAGAAGTAACACTAATACAATAAACAACACTGCCTCTAGAAGTACAAGGTGGCCAATGTGCTATAAACATGAGGCCTTCTAGATCCAAGTTTACCCTCTATCTTCTCCACGAGAGGAATCTAATCTAGTTAATCCTCTTAAGCTCGCCAGAGGCAAAGGAAAGCCCACACAGTTTAATGATAGAGTAGTGTATGAGTGCCCAAAAATTGACTACAAATATTCACCTCTTATTTAGATAAAATAAAAGACGTAAAATCAAACCTCTTACAATATACTTAAGTCCCCAAAAATGATCAATGATATCTGAAAAATGCAAAGACCCCCGTTGCCTCCATTACGACTCCCCTATGCATATTGGAGTCTAGAATTGAGATGTCACTGTTGTCATATACCACATAAATGCCAACTTGTTCCACTTGTAATACTATTACCTCAAATGTATCGTCCACTATAACAAACAATAAAGTCATGCAATTCCAACTCTACTTGACTCCCTTTTGTGACCGAAAGAACCCCTACCCCTAGGGTGCTCATTTACGACACAAAATAAGACATAGTCTTAATATACCTCTTCATCTAAGCGATCCAAACATGAAGGAACCTATGGCACATGATAGAGGTCCAAATGAATATCTAGTCCACACAGCCATAATCCTTGTAGAAAACCTATGTCCTGTAGCGTTGAGTTGAGTTTCTTTCTGTTTGTTTGTCCAAGCTGAGCATTGCATGCTCCAGCTTGAGGGGGAGTGTTGGAGTATTTGGTTGAGCGCCTATTGAGTTGTAGATGGGTAAATGGATACCTCCAGGATCCATTTACCCCATCCCAGTGTTTTGTCCCACATCGTCCGGTGGTGGGACTTGGAGGTCCTGTGGAGGCTATATAAGGAGCCCCATGCCTCCTGTATCAGATGAGAAAAGCAATAGAAAAATATGCCCCGTTGAGGGCTTCTCTCGTGGTTTCATCCCGCTCCTCACGGAGTAGGGTTCCACGTAAAAAAGTCTTTTGAGTTCCTGTTTATCATTGTTGATTATGCCCTGTTTATCGTTTCCGCTTCTGCTTCCGATTTTCTAACAGTACTCAAAGCTGAACCTTGATGCAGACCAATGTTGATGTCAAAATAGTTGGTCTTCTTAAACTGTATCCTTACACAAGATGAAGTCCTATCATACATGTTGAGGGAAAGAATATAATGCATTATGAGAGGCCCTAGGGTTCTCTTATATAGGAGAGGAACCTATTGTGCAAATTACAGAAAGAAGAAAATAGAAATAGAAAAATAAGAAAACAATAATAAAGATAACTAATATCTCAACACTCCCCCTCAAGCTAGAGCGTAGATATCAATCATACTCAGCTTGGAACAACATCTTTGATAAGGTCCTCTCGCTAGGGCCTTTGTAAGTACATCTGCTCTCTGGTCTCTTGAGCTGACATGTATAGTGGCTGTAATACTCTTCTGTATCATATCACGAGTGTAGTGGCAATCCACCTCTATGCGCTTCGTCCTCTCATGAAAGGCTGGGTTGTTGGCAATGAAAAGAGCAACCTGATTATCACATTGGAGGTGCATGGTAAGAGGCACCTCTATAGTCAGGTCAGTAAGAACAGATCTGACCCACATCATCTCTTTACTAGCCTGTGCCATGGTCCTGTATTCCGACTCAACACTTGATCTAGCAACCACAGTCTACTTCTTACTCTTCCATGAAACAAGAAAGTTCCCTATGAACACAACAAAGCCTGATGTAGACTTTCTATCCTTTGGATATCCTACATAATCTGCATCTGCACATGCTGTAACTGAGAGAGATGTGCCTCTGCTGAAAAGAAGTCCGGTATCAAGTGAAGTCTTCAGGTATCTCAGAATTATATGGGCTGCATCCATATGTACTTGTTGATATAACCCGATTTCATCATCATAATCTTCCATTATTAACCCCCTTGCTTAAAATTGTGTCAATAAAAGCCAGATAAAGTCCTGTAATTATCAGAGTCTTGAATAAATTAAAAATCACAAAAAAATGGCAAAACTAAAATTCGTGGTATTTTTAGCCTTAAAAATACCCCTAAAAATATTTTGTGTCTTCAGTTGACCTCGTTTCCATTTTTGATCAACATGAAACTTGTAGATCTCATCGAGATCTACAACTTTCATGTTTTGAGTTTTCTCAAATTCGGCCGTTTGACCCCTCTTATTGCATAATTTCTCTCTGAATAAATTGATTGGGCCACATGGCTCATTCTGGTTGAGCCACGTGGCCGCAATCCCTTGAGCCACACCGCCCGCACCCTATCGCCGTCGGATGAGGTCTGGTAGCTTTGATCCCCTCCGTCCGTTCCGCAGTCACCATCAGCCGTCCGATCAAGCCCTTGGTCTCATCTATGCGACCTGCTTCCGCCTGTCCATACACCCGACACGTGGCGACCTCTTAGCCCTTCGATCGCGTTGCTTCAGATTATATCCACACCGCCCTTTAACGCCCAAACCTTAGCCGTTGGATCTCACGATCCAACGGCCATGACTTCGTCATTAACCTCCCGCAGCTCCTCTTTCCCACGATCTCCCTCTCGCGAACGCCGTTCCCCCTATCTATTTCCTCCACCATCTCCGACTACCTCTCCCCTCGCCAACCGCCTCACGGTCCACCTCCATCATCCTTCATCCTCGTGCACGCTGCCACTATCCACGATTCTCCTCCAGTCGCCCCATACTTCCCTTGTAATCCACAACTCCACCCATTATAACCGCCATCACCACCTTCAAATACTCAGCCTCCCCCTCCGATTATCCTCGTCCATCTTTACGCGGGGAAGGGCCCAACCCTCCTCCACCTCCCTGTGACAGGGGGAGGTGAATGGATCGAGCGAAGATGAACCTATTCCCCCGGTGAGACCCGCCACCGATCATGGCGGTGTCGCGGTGCCTGGCGCCTGCTCGAGCTGCCCCGAGTGGCTGACGGGTTCAGCGAAGACCAGAGCTCATCCTCGGAGCTCGCGCACAAGCTGTCGCCTCCATCTCCGACCAGGTAAGAATCTCATCCCTTTCTCTGTTTTATTCCCTTATCTTCTCAGAATTACCTAAGCTATTCTCTGTATTTCCACCACCATCAGACCCCCATTCGAGCTTCATCACACCTCCACCGATCACGCGCTCTGATCCGATCACCTATCCCCTTTCTCCACTACCTGACCTCCTCATCCACCTCCATCTCCCTTCGCCGGAGATGAAGAGCAACAGGGCTCCACCTCCCGTCGCACGCAAGCCTTCACGTCATTCACGCACACACGCCTTTTGCTTCGGTTAGGTGCTTAACTGTGCATGTCATAAAAGCTATCAACGACCGGAGCTCCATCGGAGCCAATTTCGTCAACCTCGCCATCTTCATCAACACTCCGATGGGCTGAGTCAGGATGTCAGATGCCTTCATCGAGCTCCCAGCTACTTCGCCACACTTCCATGGAGCTCTGGGGAAGCCTACATCGTCCGAGCACCCGCGGCAGAGTGAGAGCTCCTTCGCCGGAGCTCGGCTTCCGCCGCCAGCTGAAGATGAAGAAGGAAGTACATGCGCCGTTGGATAATTCCTCCCGGGGTTTATCCAACGGCGCAGATGTAGCCACGTCGCCCCTGAACGCCATCTACAAGTGCCGTTGGATCCTCGTGATCTAACGGTCTCTGGTTGACCACGTGTCGGCACCGAAGATCATCCGAACCTCATCGCCAGAGTTCAGGCTTAGAAACCTCGAGGCTACGCCGAACCTGAATCGAGCCTGGGCCTACCCTCCGAGCCTAGCCGAAGCGGCATCCAAAGCTACATCGAGCCCGAAGCTTCAGCCGAGCCTCAGAGTGCATCCGAGCCTGAGAGCGCACGTGTTTTGCACGTGCGAACTTGGGTTATTTTCAGAGAGGCCCTCCGAAGTTTCCCAATTTGCAAATAAGTCCAGAGCTCACGTGCCGGCCATGCGTGCCTGGGACATTTTGCGCTCGTACCCTTGCGGGATTGAATAATTGCAATAATGCCCCCGCGCGTGTGGATTTTTACAGGGAAGGACTCACACTTTGTTTTATTGCTTTTTAGTCCCTTCCAGGGACTTGTTTGTAGTTATCTTTTCATGTTTTATTGCACTTATGCCCTTGTCTTCTTTCATGTATATCTTGAGCACCGTATCTCCGTTTTAGTTGATTTCAGTTCCATTTCGAAGCTTATTTGATGATCTTTTTATTGGTATATTTAATTTCTTATTTTGGACACATGAAGTTTGACATATATTATTTTTGTTAGCCATGTGTCTCTTATGCCTGGCTCAACTTTTTAATCAAGTCGGTCATCTTAATTAAACATGAAATTGATTCATGTTAAAAGTGCTCACCATATTTATTCTGATATAGGGCATATTATTTGTTTTGCATTGCATCGCATTTATTTGCATGATTAAAACAAAAATAAAAAAATGCATGTTTTGTTTTAATGCATTGTCTTGTCTCATCCTCTAGCATTGTTTGACCTATTGATCTTTAACTCAACACTTAGTTAAATAGATAAAAATCTGGATAATCATGAGAGAGGCTCGTGTCCCTGAGTTCGACCTTGGTTTCTTGCCAAGTAAAATAAAAATATGGCCATCTTATTCTATGGACAAATCAATTAGATGGTCTTTGATAGACCCAGTTCGGCCCGACTGCAATGACATATTAAGTGCTAATTACACACTATTAAAGGGCCGGATTTCGCGGTTTGTCAAATGGCGCCGTTGTCGGGGACACGGCTCATTTCTTGTATTATTGGGATTTTGTTTATTTAATTAAGTGTTTCTTTTATATAGGTTACTTTGTTCATCTATTTGGCATTATAAAAGTTTTTCTTTTCGATTGATATCTAACCGTTGCTTTTGAGACATGCCCCTTGGTGTTCAAGGAGGCGAGGAGCCGGTGCTTCCCGATGCGAGGAGCCGCAGAAGCTTGCTTGGAGCAAGTCGAAAAGAGAAAAAAATGTTTATTTTTTTCATCTCATTCTGTAATAACCGTCTTTACAACGGTATTCGATCGAAGGCTCGCGAGTGTAAAAGAACGACTATATGCGGTTGTGTGGGGATCGTCCCCACTTGAGTGTCGACCTAGGACTAGGCACGCGGCTCATTGAGCTTATTATATTTTTCATTTTTTATGTGCTTGTTCGTAGGTAGGACACACTTTAAGTCAAGACGCACGTAGCATCGCTTCACTTAGTCAAATTTAAAAGAAATTCTTCACGCTAATAGAAGCATGTTAGGTGCGGCTTCTCGATCGACTTGCATACATGTTTTTGGCTTTAAAAATAGTCCAATTTTTTTGGTATCTTTGCCAAGTCGCTGCATGTTTTATCGCTTAGCCTAGATCATGGTTTATCGGTTACGTGGTTTTTCTCGGTTTCCCCTCCTAGCTTGATCACCTAGGTTAAACGGAAAATGGGAATGAACGGTAGACGATGATTGCTTGATTTTGTGCTCACCTTAATTCAGTGACAACTTTAAATAATAACTGGGACTGTTAATTGCAAGTCAACTTAAAATGGAGTAAAATTTTGGTTTTGGGAGAGCAACACCCTCGTTTACGCATTGATTCTTACTTGACATTTTTTCCTGCGTAGCAACACCCTCGTTTACGCATTGATTCTTACTTGACATTTTTTCCTGCGTAAAGATATAATGTTTTAATCACCGATAAATCCAACAAGATAATAAACTAACTTCGGTTGGTTTCATGTGTGAGTTGGTGAAATTGAGGGTCTTGCATGCTTGATTGAGCCATGTTTGCTTCGATACACTCCTTAGAGCCTTAGTCACTCCATTAATCTCCGTAGATTCATCCGCTCACTTGTATATCCATCCATCTTCTTCGTTCACCTCGGTCTCTCCTAACATCAAATCTCATCTTTATACTTAGGCTAATCTCAGCCTAAGTATAGGGGGGACCCGAGTCCCTGTGATTTCTCCACTCATCTTTCCTTGCCTTTATACTTAGGTTATTTCTAACCTAAGTATAGGGGGAACTCCTCTTAGCTCCCGTATATTTCTCTATATTTAAATGGACCTATGGACTTGTATCATTTAGTGCTATAAGGACATAGCAAAGTTTAAGTATAGGGGGGTATACCGTAATACAATATACTTACTTTAGCTATAATCTGAAAAATATGAAAAATTTAAAACTTTTTGGCTAAAGTAAAATTCTTTGAACTAAGTGGACTCAAATGTTTTCACGGCTTTTTCTTTATTATGTTACACTATTTTTTATAAAAATATTTTCGAAAATGATTTGAAAAATGAGTTTTTCTTGTTTTGAAAAATCTTTTGAAAATAGTTTGAATTTTTTTATTTGTGTGACATGGTTTTGAAAATTTTCTCTCGTTTCAAGGAAAGTTGAGTCTAACAATTGTTTTAACCTTTAAATTAAAATCCATAAAAATGAGAAAAATCCAAAATTCGTTTAGGAGTCATTAGTGACTAGTAAACCCAATTAAGTAGCCGCGTTCAGTGAGGGTTCACCCTTAGCAGATTGGATGGTTTAGAGGACATCGCGTAAGGCCCCGTCCTCAAGCAACAGGCTCCGGCCTGTACTTACATCCATACTGGCTGAATGCAGATGCATCTACTTAATTGAGTTTAGGCAGTCCTAATATCTCTTGAAGTTAAAAAAAAAGAGTTTCTGAATGAAGGAGTTGGATTAATCCTCTACTTTCAAACTTTCACCCTGGATCTGAAATGTTCAAGGAAGCTTGATTTGTGAGGTCTTGAGATTTTAGGTTAACCAGCCTTAGTCATCAGGGTCTTAGACTTAATCATCCACATTCCCCTGAATCTCTAGATTTGCATGCTATATTTCATGCTTAGTCTCAGACAATAAGAATATGATCAACACATCACATGCACGACTGCGGTTTCGATGAGATGAGTTGACTTTTCGCCTGAGGGATTGGGATGAGGGATTCGAGTCTGGCTTGATCTAATGATGCTCGAGGATGGGATAAAATCTTTGGAGGCTTCATGAAACCTGAGTGTCAGTAATTTTAGCCAGTATGAGAACTTGGTTCTTATACTAATCTCTTGACATTGACCTAAGTGCCAGGGTGTGAAATAAATCAAAAAATGTTGATCAGTGTGCGCCAACTCTTGGTAAAAGCAGTGGAGCTAGCCAAAAAACTACAAATTAATGAAATTTCAAAGAAAAGCTCTCATTTCACAAAATCAAATATCAAAGAGCTTCCACCAAAGGCGAGCGCTCCCAAACTTTTCAAAGTGTCCACTTGGACCACCGCTATTAGGACCAGGAGTCGGGCTTGCACCAAAAAAGGGCTCTGCATCGTAAATGCTACAAGTCTAGGTGTAGAAGGTACGATAGGTACTCAAAAAAGATACACCCCGGTGTATTCCCAGGAAAACAAGTGCAGACGGCTCCAACTACTCTTGACGGACGCACTGATCAACACCAAAAAATGTGTTGCGTAATAAGGCACTAGAGAGAATCCTTGTTCCAATGAGAGGGAGAGAAGAAATGACACAATTCCATGCCCTCCATTACTGGCCATCCATCTACATTTCTAAGTCTGACGACTAAAGAGACGGTGGACTGGATGCAAGATTTGATTTATTCCCTAGTGTTGAGGATTGGGTCCTTAGGAGAATTTCTCGGACCAAGACTTTGGGTACGTTTGACTCTACTCTCAGAATCGCAGTCAACACTACATGTCATACCCTTAATATATATGTACATCAGAGAGAGTCTGGAGAATTAGAGGAATGGGGTGCCTCTTGATTAAGGCTGGGTTGAATTCTAGAATTTTGGACCTTTAAAAGTTGAGCGGACTTGAACAGATTGGATCCTGTATTCACATGCACAAGGGGGTTAATCCATCTTATTCATTGTCGTTGATGCTCGAGGACGAGCATAGTTTAAGTATAGGGGGGTGATGAAACCCGATTTCATCACCATAATCTTCCATTATTAACCCCCTTGCTTAAAATTGTGTCAATAAAAACCAGATAAAGTCCTGTAATTATCAGAGTCTTGAATAAATTAAAAATCACAAAAAATGGCAAAACTAAAATTCGTGGTATTTTTAGCCTTAAAAATACCCCTAAAAATATTTTGTGTCTTCAGTTGACCTCATTTCCATTTTTGGTCAACATGAAACTTGTAGATCTCATCGAGATCTACAACTTTCATGTTTTGAGTTTTCTCAAATTCGGCCGTTTGGCCCCTCTTATTGCATAATTTCTCTCTGAATAAATTGATTGGGCCACGTGGCTCATTCTGGTTGAGCCACGTGGCCGCAATCCCTTGAGCCATGCCGCCCGCACCCAGCCGCCGTCGGATGAGGTTTGGGAGCTTTGATCCCCTCTGTCCGTTCCGCAGTCACCATCAGCCGTCCGATCAAGCCCTTGGTCTCATCTATGCCACCTGCTTCCTCCTGCCCATACACCCGACACGTGGTGACCTCTTAGCCCTTCGATCATGTCACTTCATATTATATCCACACCGCCCTTTAACGCCCAAGCCCTAGCCGTTGGATCTCACGATCCAACAGCCGGGAATTCGTCATCAACCTCCCGCAGCTCCTCTTTCCCATGATCTCCCTCTCGCGAACGCCGTTCCCCCTTTCTATTTCCTCCACCATCTCCGACTACCTCTCCCCTCGCCAACCGCCTCACGGTCCACCCCCATCATCCTTCATCCTCGCGCACGCTGCCACTATCCACGATTCTCCTCCAGTCGCCCCAGACTTCCCTCGTAATCCACGACTCCACCCATTATAACCGCCATCACCACCTTCAAATACTCAGCCTCCCCCTCCGATTATCCTCGTCCATCTTTACGTGGGGAAGGGCCCATCCCTCCTCCACCTCCCTGTGACAGGGGGAGGTGAATGGATCGAGCGAAGACGACCCTATTCCCCTGGTGAGACCCGTTGCCGATCATGGCGGTGTCGCGGTGCCTGGCGCCCGCTCGAGCTGCCCCGAGTGGCTGACGGGGTTCAACGAAGACCAGAGCTCATCCTCGGAGCTCGCGCACAAGCTGCCGCCTCCATCTCCGACCATGTAAGAATCTCATCCCTTTCTCTGTTTTATTCCCTTATCTTCTCAGAATTACCTAAGCTATTCTCTGTATTTCCACCACCATCAGACCCCCATTCGAGCTTCATCACACCTCCACCGATCACGCGCTCCGATCCGATCACCTATCCCCATTCTCCACTACCTGACCTCCTCATCCACCTCCATCTCCCTTCGCTGGAGATGAAGAGCAACAGGGCTCCACCTCCCGTCGCACGCAAGCCCTTCACGTCATTCACGCACACGCGCCTTTTGCTTCGGTTAGGTACTTAACTGTGCAGGTCATAAAAGCTATCAACGACCGGAGCTCCATCGGAGCCAATTTCGTCAACCTCGCCATCTTCATCAACACTCCGATGGGCTGAGCCAGGATGTCAGATGCCTTTACCGAGCTCCCAGCTACTTCGCCACACTTCCATGGAGCTCTGGGGAAGCCTACAACGTCCGAGCACCCGCAGCGGAGTGAGAGCTCCTTCGCCGGAGCTCGGCTTCCGCCGCCAGCTGAAGATGAAGAAGGAAGTACATGCGCCGTTGGATGATTCCTCCCGGGGTTTATCCAACGGCGCAAATGCAACCACGTCGCCCCTGAACGCCATCTACAGGTGTCGTTGGATCCTCGTGATCTAACGGTCTCTGGTTGACCACGTGTCGGCACCGAAGATCATCCGGGCCTCATCGCCAGAGTTCAGGCTTGGAAACCCCGAGGCTACGTCGAACCTGAATCGAGCTTGGGCTTACCCTCCGAGCCTAGCCGAAGCTGCATCCAAAGCTACATCGAGCCCGAAGCATCAACCGAGCCTCAGAGTGCATCCGAGCCTGAGAGCGCACGTGTTTTGCACGTGCGAACTTGGGTTATTTGCAGAGAGGCCCTCCGAAGTTTCCCAATTTGCAAATAAGTCCAGAGCTCACGTGTCGGTCATGCGCGCCTGGGACATTTTACGCTCGTACCCTTGCGGGTTTGAATAATTTCAATAATGCCCCCGTGCGTGTGGATTTTTACAGGGAAGGACTCACACTTTGTTTTTATTGATTTTTAGTCCCTCCCAGGGACTTGATTGTAGTTATCTTTTCATGTTTTATTGCACTTATGCCCTTGTCTTCTTTTGTGTATATCTTGAGCACCGTATCTCCGTTTAGTTGATTTCAGTTCCATTTCGAAGTTTATTTGATGATCTTTTTAATGGCATATTTAATTTCTTATTTTGGACACATGAAGTTTGACATATATTATTTTTGTTAGCCATGTGTCTCTTATGCCTGGCTCAACTTTTTAATCAAGTCGGTCATCTTAAGTAAACCTGAAATTGATTCATGTTAAAAGTGCTCACCATATTTATTCTGATCTAGGGCATATTATTTGTTTTGCATTGCATCGCATTTATTTGCATGATTAAAACAAAAATAAAAAATACATGTTTTGTTTTAATGCATTGTCTTGTCTCATCCTCTAGCATTGTTTGACCTATTGATCTTTAACTCAACACTTAGTTAAATAGATAAAAATCTGGATAATCACGAGAGAGGCTCGTGTCCCTGAGTTCGACCTCTTGCCAAGTAAAATAAAAATATGGCCATCTTATTCTATGGACAAATCAATTAGATGGTCTTTGATAGACCCAGTTCGGCCCGACTGCAATGACATATTAAGTGCTAATTACACACTATAAAAGGGCCGGATTTTGCGGTTTGTCACCTGTCTGGACTGCTCCATAAACTGACTCACTTTGCTCACGACAAATGATATGTCGGGCATGGTAATCGTCACATATAGTAATTTGCCAACAAGCTCTCTGTACCTCCTCTTGTCGACCTCCTCAATGTCATCATCATAGAGCTTCATGCTCGGGTCAAGAGTAGTGGCAGATCTGCAATCTTCCATGCCTTTCTCTGAAAGAAGATCTATAACGTACTTCCTCTAGGTCATCACAAGACCTCGCTGGTTCCTGGCAAACTCTAGTCCAAAGAAGTAACGTAAATGTCCAAGGTCCTTGGTCACAAACTGCTGACCTAGGAAGTCCTTGGTACCTTTAATGCCCTGCTCGTCATCCCCTGTAACAATAATGTGCTCAACATAAACGAGAATGACTTTAGTACCTCTCTGGGTCCTCTGTATGAACAAGGAGTGATCGACGGTTGATCTCACAAACCTCTGCCGCTCTATCACGTCCGAGAGCTTCTGGAACCATGCTCTTGGACTCTGCTTATGGCCATAGATAGCCTTGTGTAGCCTGCAAACCTTCTGACACTCCCCTCAACAGCAAATCCAGGTGGTTGCTACATGTAGACCTCCTGTAGGTCACCATAAAGGAAGGCATTCTTCACATCAAGCTGATAAAAGGGCCAATCTCGTGTCATATCAACAAAAGTAGAATACGCAGAATAGAATGTCTAGCAACTGGAGAGAAAGTATCCTGATAGTCCACCCCATATGTTTGGGTGAACCCTCGTGCAACAAATCTCGCCTTATAACGATCCACACTGCCATCCGCACGGTGTTTCACAGTGAACACCCATTTGCATCCTACAACAGATGCATCAACAGGAGCAGAAACAAGACTCCACGTACCACGTGACTGTAGCGCGCTCATCTCCTCCTCCATGGCTAACCTCCATTGACTATCCTTGAGAGCGTCCTGATATGTCCATGGTATTTGCACGGCTAATAGTGCCAAAGTAAAGCTCCTGAAATTCTCTGACAACCTACTTAAAGAAACCTGGCTTGCAAGAGGATAAGTAACACACGTCTGTTTATGCTTTCGTAGAGCATTCGGCACGTCTAGATCATCTGCCAAGTCCGGAGCCTGTAGGTTTCCCTCTGGAGAGGGCACCTGCTCATCCTGTCTAGAATCCTGTTGCACAGACAACTCAGTAGTGCCATCAATAGAAACAATATGCTCATTACATACCTGAGGCGTGCTGGATGATGGGCAAGACCCATGAGCAGGGGGAACAGGGCGAGACCTGTGAGTAAAAACACGTGGCAAAAACTGAACCAAAGGAGCGGGTGGTGGAGGTGGTGGGCGGAAGAGCAGGAGTAGATGAAGGTGAAAGACCGACTGTAGGAGGTGTTGGCATGTATATCTCATCATCAGAGTCAAATGGAGCAAGTCTGTCACCCGTAGGAGAAAAATACATGACAGACTCAATGAAAGTAACGTCAACACTAACAAAGTATTTCCGCCTTAGCGGATCAAAGCAGCGATACCCCTTTTGGGTACGAGAGTAGCCGACAAACACGCACTTGACAGCTTTAGGAGAGAGCTTGTCACGCCCTGGAGAGACATCATGAACAAAGGCAACAGATCCGAATACACGAGGTATAAGGGAGAAAAGATCCTTCTCAGGAAACACAATCGAGAAAGGAATCTTGTCTCCTAACACAGACGAGGGCATACAGTTCACCAAATAGTAAGCAGTAAGGGCAACATCACCCTAATAAGCGTGGGGGGCATGCCTCTATATCAACAAGGTTCTGGTCACATCAAGTAAGTGGCGGTGTTTGCGCTCGACAACACCGTTCTACTGTGAAGTGTAGGCACATGAGGTCTGGTGGATAATGCCATGAGATCTAAGGAACTCAGAAAGCTGTAAGGTGCAAATTTCCAAGGCATTATCAGAACAAGGATATTTGACATTGGCAGAAAAAATATTCTTTATCTCATTAATAAAATGCTTGATAACAGATCCAACCTCAGACTTATTCTTCAATAAAAGACCCAGAAAAGTCTAGAAAAATCATTGACAACTACAAGATAAAAATGATGTCCCTGGTGATCAGGATCACGACTAAGACCCCAATTGTCTAAATGAAGGAGCTCAAATAACTGAGAACTGCTCCGACTCTGACGAAATGGAAAAGAGGAACAATGATGCTTCCTAAGTTGACATGCCTCACACTGAAAGGAGGATCTTGTAGAAATCTGAGGAAGGACATGACATAACTTCTGCAGAGGAAGATGTCCAAACCTAAGGTGCCATAGATATGGAGAGACACGTCCAGTAGGTATAGTAGAAACACTAGCATGAGGAGGTTGGACCAGTCTGTAGAGTCACCGCTGCTCACGTCTACATCTAATCACCTTGCCTGTGAGTACGTCCTTAAACATAAGAGACGAAGGGTCAAAGATGGCACGACAATGCATATCTTAGTGATCTGACTAATAGAAAGTAAATTCATCTGAAAGGCTGGAGCATGTAAACTCGTCGGTGAACGAGGGATTTTGGAGAAGAGAATCGCGGAGATCGCGTGGAGGATGAGAGAGACAAGAGAGAGAGATAAAAATCTTGATTGTAATTGTAATCTGACTTGTCCTAAAACAATAGACTGCCACCCCTTTATATAGGAGGGACGTGATTACAAAGATAGAAATAAAATTCAAATTGACTCTAATTGATTTGAATCAAAATTCAAATCTACCTTATCCTAATTTGGCTCTAATTCAAATTGAAACCGACTAATTAATTTGAGATCACACGCGATCTCTTTTATTTAAATTTGCAACGGCTCGAATAAACGTAAATAAAATTAGACTCTAATTAACATATAAAAAAAATCAAGCCCTATTTATTAATTTCGTGCTGCATCAGTTCTCCTTCGCATGAAAAATTCGTCTCCCGACGAATTGCTGGATCTGCAGGCTTGAAGGTTAATAACTTTGATTCAACGTTCTCGATCATCCCATGGAAGAACTGATGTGGAGCAAACGGCAGAATCCAGGCGTGAGTAATGCAAAGGTTGGAGTCGTTAACTTCATGACGGAAAAACATGTGTGGCGTGAGTGCGGGCGTCCACTTGGATTTTGTCCCCTTGACGTGCTGCTTAAAAATTTGATGAGGCATCTCCATATCGAGCGTCTTAGCTTTTGAAGATCCCATAGCAAAGCAATGGCACAGATTTAATAGAGGAGGAGATGTGGCCAATGAATTAAGCCATAGAGCCTTTAAATAGGTGAAACCCATGGTCTTAATCCTAATTGGGTAAGGAAGCCACTCAGATTTCGTTCTTTCAACACTTCTTTTTAAATATTCCTGCTCCAGGGGGTGGCTGCAATTTTCGTACCCCTTCATTTAAAGCTCTTCTCTTAAATTCCCTTTAATTTTAACCTTTTTACCAAAGATTTTAGGTATAAGGAGGATCCTGCAATTTTTCCAAAGCCTCTCCAAATCCCTAATGCTAAGGGATTGACTCCTTTTCGGAAACAGGACTCGTTCTTTCCTCCTTCGATGTAGGCGGCGCCGAACCCTAAGTCTAGGGTTCTAGCAGCTTCAGAGGCTTGAGATTGAGTAGTGGCAGCGGCGGGATTTAGGGGTGGAGCGACGCACCCTTCGTTCATGATGGTGATACCTCCTCGCGTGATGGTTGTGTGACTCCTTAAGGGTCGAGAGGCAGAGGCGACATTGTAGATGTGGGTGTGGACGATGCTGGCGGAGCTTTAACAGGTAGGGAGGGGAAGGGTGGTGGTGGGAGGGGATGATGGGGCTGGGGGGTTTCTCTGGAGGTGCGGGGGTTGGCGGAACATGGAGGTGGTAGGGAGGGTCGGGGAAGGCATTGTAAATAGGGAAGATGAGGGTTGATGGTGCGGGGCTTAGGGGGAGGGGGAAGGATGGCGATGTTGGTAGGGGGAGGGGGTGGGGAAAAACGTGGTGGAGTCGCAGGGGTTGGATGGAGGGACTGGCGGTGTCGGGGGAGGGTGGTGGCGCATGGGGTGGGAAGGGGAGTCGTCAGTGGTGCAGGGGTAATGGAGGGAGGGGGCGGGAGGAAAAGCTGGGGCTGGGGGGTGCGCTGCAAGGGATGCAGGGGGGCGGGATGGGCCGAAGACATAGGGGTGTTGTTGGGAACCCGTGGGATGGTCGTAGATGGCGTTCTGGTCCATTTCTCCTCTGTTTGCAGGTCTGAATATACTTCGACAGCAAGTAGGTCGACCCTTTTTTCTTCTGCAATGGTCTGGACTGCGAGCAAATCATCGTTGACGTTGTTGTTTTCTCCTGACACGGCCCGGACATCGAGCAGGTCATCGTTGTTGCCGTATTTCCCATCCACAACGATCTGAACAGTGCACAGATCATCGTCGATGGCAAGATTTTGTTCGTCGTCAACTTGTACCATAAAGATCGACGTTGTACCATGAGTCTATTCATTGTTGCACCTTGATGCTTGTCCGGAGGCGCTTCTTGAATTTTTGTTGACGCGAACGCGCATGCGAGCCACGAGATAGTGTTGCTTGATCGAGCTTCATCCTCCAATATGCGACAGGACCATCGAATCGTGAGAACGATTCAAATGCCATGCTCTGATACCAATTGATGCAAATAGAGAGATTTGCGACGACGGAAAATAATTATTTGATGTTGGTATTTTGGCGGAGAAGAAAATGGAGTGGTTGAGAGGAGAAAACTCGTCGGAGAACGAGGGATTTTGGAGAAGAGAATCGCGGAGATCGCATGAGGGAGGAGAGAGATAAGAGAGAGAGAGATAAAAATCTCTATTGTAATTGTAATCTGACCTGTCCTAAAATAATAGACTACCACCCCTTTATATATGAGGGATGGGATTACAAAGATAGAAATAAAATTCAAATTGACTCTAATTGATTCGAATCGAAATTCAAATCTACCTTATCCTAATTTGACTCTAATTCAAATTGAAACCGACTAACTAATTTGAGATCACACGCGGCCTCTTTTATTTAAATTTGCAATGACTCGAATAAGCGTAAATAAAATTAGATTCTAATTAACGGATAAGAAAATCAAGCCCTATTTATTAATTTCGTGCTGCATCACTCCCTCTGTCCTGTAACAGGTAAGTAGTCGTCATTGGCAATGACAACCCATCTGCCAGGTGGTATAGTCCTGTAGGACCTCAACTGTGCTCTGTCTCCTTACAAGTGGTGAGAAGCACCAGAATCCATAATCCACTCTGTCATGTCTGTATCTGTACTACTAGTAAAAACATAGGTGATACCTGAGGAGCTCGAAGAGGCTCTGGCTGCTGCTGCAGTATCTCTAATGGTGGTGTCAGCGGTAGGAGTCATGATCTCTCAAATACGAGAGACAATATCATCCAGGCGAGGATCGGCATGGGGAGCTGAAATCTCTGAAGACACAATCTGCTCTACTACTCGACCAGAAACAAGATATCCATGCTTCTGATAGCATGTATCCTCTGTAAGTCCAGACTTGCGACAGTAGGTGCAAGAACCACGCTGGTGTCCACCGCCTCTTCCGCAAGGGGTGCACCCCTTTGGACTGGATCACCCCCCTCGGCCACGAGAAGAGGCCATCATTGAAGAGGGCGAAGACGTGGCTGTCGAAGGGATGATGATCCGACTGAGACAGCTATAAGCCTCCTCTATGGGAGGTATGGTAGGGCCAGTAAGAAGCTGAGTATGTGCAGCATCATACTATGTATCAAGTCCAACCATGAAGACTCCAACCATCGTGGAGTTCCTATACGTCTTCTGCTGCTCAATTGATGTTGTAATGGGCATGTAGCTATGAAGCTTCTCAAACATGCCACGAAGCGAAGAGTAGTAGACATGTAGAGGACGACCATTCTGCTTGGTATTGTAGATATCAAATTGTAGATGAAGGATACTGGCCTCATTCTTCGCCTGACATAGGTAGATGCCAAAGTTTCCCACATTGCCTTAACAGTGGGCTGAGTCAGAATATCATCAGCTGTTTCTGTAGCGAGAGTCCCACAAAGCCAAACACGCGTATACATATCATCTTGCTTCCAAGAAGCATTTGCCCCAATCTTATCCGTTGGCTCTGGATCTGTCAGGATGTGCTCCTTGTTGTTACACTGCATGAGGGTGAGAAACTGCATAGACCACAACTCATAGTTGGTCCCATCCATCTTAGCGATGGGAGCCGGGTCCTTGAAGGCTCCGGACAAGAAAATGCCACCCTTGTTCTCTGACATGATGATAAGACGATCAAATAACGGAACTCAACTGGGGAGTAGACTGATACAACCATCCTTACCAATCTTCTTTCCTTGCTAGGACCGGACAATCATACGAAGGATTGATTGTACGTGTAGACTCATACAACCATCCTTACCAATCTTCTTTCCTTGCTAGGACCGGAAAACGTGAATTATAGGTCTGAAATCATGCTTTTCAATCAAAATCAGATCGCAGAACGAATCGCATATGTGTTTGGAGGCGCACGAAAGGGCTAACGGCGATCTGTGCGGTCAAGGTAACGGCCTGGGGCCGTTGGCGGCAACCCTAGGGGCCAGGGTGGAGGTCCTCGGGGCCTGGCTACAACGTTGGGTGCTTGGGCAGCAGCCCGAAGGCCGCACGACGACACTAGGGGGTTGGGGCAGTAGCCCGGAGGCTGCACGACGACGCTAGGGGGCTGGGGCAGCGGTGACCTGGCGCGGGGGGGGGGGGGGTAAGCGGGTAGGGTTAGGGTGGGATACGGGAACTCCGGTCGCTATAATATCTTGTTGAGGGAAAAAAATAGAATGCATTATGAGAGGCCCTAGAGTTCTCTTTATATAGGAGAGGAACCTATTGGGCAAATTATAGAAAGTAGAAAAGAGAAATAAAAAATGAGAAAACAATAATAAAGATAACTAATATCTCAACAATACATATCCTTTATGAGGTTGATGCATATGACATGTACTTGTGTCTTCTACAAAACTCTTCACAATATCTCCCTTGGGACAGAATCATAAGCTTTCTCCAAATCAATAAAATCATATGAAGGTTCTTCCTTTTAGCTTTATAAAGATCTTTCTTTGGTGCTTGAGCAGGAACCGTATTTGTGACAAGGTACGGAGGGGATGCATTCTTGGAGCCATTGACACGCGATGCGACAGATGCGGAACTACAGATGAGGACGCTGAACACCTTTTTTTCAAATGCCCTTCATCGGCTGCGGTATGGACGGAGGTGGCGGTTTCATGGGTGCGGAGCGAGAACTTCACGAACTTTTGGAGATCCATTAGAGTGGTGGGCGACAACTCAAACGATGATTGTTCCAAGCCTTTTGCTGCTATATGGGCCATTTGGACCGGGAGAAACGACACAATATTCAATCTGGGCATGCAGAGACTGGAGATTGTAAATGAGGCTTTCCTTCTTAAGCGGGCCAATAGGATTTGGGGCCCTGGGGAAGACTTCTTTTCCAGCATTTTGCGGGAGATTCATGGGGCTAGCATGGCATTGGATGCCCGGGCCCAGCTGATTGGTACTCTGACTCCGTTCTGGCGGGGTGTGCTGGAGGTTTTGAAAGAAATTTGGCGCTCTTTATGCCGGTTGTGGGGAATGGAGGGTCCTTTAGATTTTGAAAGGATAATTGGACGGGAAGAGGGATCTTTAGTGTCCGATTCCCTCGTTTGTTTGCGTTGGCGGTTGACAAGGATGCCAGCGTCGCTTCGTGCTGGGCGGATGGATGTTGGCTCCCGAATTTCAGGGCTAATTTCTCGGATCAGAGGCTTGATGACTTCCTTGCACTTATTGATGCCATTGGGGATGCGAGCAGGCCTACTGGGGGACGCGACCATTGGTTATGGCGGGGTGGTCCTTTCTCGGCTCGGAAAGCTTACAGGGCAATATCTAGGCCCCCGCCTTCGAGGTCGGATTTGCTGGTTCGTGATTGCGGGTTCCTTTGGGGATTGAAGCTACCTGAGCGTATTGGGTTCTTCCTTTGGCTTCTCCGGCAGCAAAGGCTGATGACGAGGGATCGTTGCGCGAGGCTCCTCGTCAATATCTTTAACAGATGTGTTTTATATGAAGCGGCTGTGGAGACCATTGATCACCTTTTTTTCGCGTGCCCCATGGTCAATGGGGTCTGGCAGGATGCGAGCTTCAATTGGGTTTGCACGAATGACTTGACGACCTTCTGTGATTCGTTGGTGAACAATGGTAACAGGGAGAGAAGGGACATCCTTCGGCCCGTTGCGGGGCTGTGGGTGATTTGGCTGGGGAGGAACGCTGCTCTCTTCTCGGGTCAGCGTTTCTACAAGGAGAACATTCTAATTCACTGTGAAAGGTTGGTTGATGATTGGGTCTAGGGGTTTGTTTCCTTGTCAGGCGTCCTTTGTTTTTGTTGACTCCTGTTGTACCTCTGTTTTCTGTTTTTTCCCCTCTTAATATATTGGGGCGAACACCACTGAGTGTCTCTCCCTTTTTTTGGCTCAAAAAAATATTCAACAACCAGAGGTTCTATGTAGAAAACATCTTGTCACATTGTAACGTCCTTTATAATCTCTGGCTATCACGGTAATGTACTCTAAAACTTTTTAATGGAATTTATTGGCGGTGAACCCCCCATAAGGGGCTCACCCGTTGGTTTCTCAAAAAAAAAATCTCCATTGTTCTCATCAACCAGTGGATAACTTTAATAGTTGAGCGACTTGTGTCATGAATCCGAATTGGTTTTCTTTTACTTTGGAAACTTGTCTCAACCTTCTTTCGATCATACGTTCCCAAATTTGTGACTCGTCAATTTGATACCTTTGTAATTTGAACGATTTTGAATGTCTCTTTTGTTATAAAGAGGCATAACGTTGCTTTTCCTCCAATCTTCATGCATTTTCTGTGCTTCATCAAATAACATTGACTAAATTTGCAAGTCAAGTTAAACCACGCTCACCTAAAACTCTCCAAACTTCTATAGGAATGTCATAAGATCCTATACCTTTTCCAGGTCTCATAACCTTCAAAGATTCCTCTACTTCCTTCCTTTGTATTCGTCTACAGCGTGCACGATTCAAGTAACTTTCACTACTAGCTAGATCTTCGAAAGTGATCTCTCTATTTCCTTCCCTAATAAAAAGTTTATGGAAATACTGCTTCCATCTAGTCTCTATATACTTCTGAGTAACAAACACGTGACCTTCCTCATCCTTAACTTGAGAAAGGTTTTTAGTCTTTCTTTCTCTTACTTTGCTGAACCTGAATATATCCTTCTGGCCCTCCTTAGAGTCGATATTTTTGTACAAAACGTCATAAGCTCTGTTATAATGAGGAATAAAAATTATGAACTGCATATTCATGAAACTTTAAGGTTCTCTTATATATATTGGAGAAACCCTGTTGGGCAAAATACATAATAGAGATGAAGCAAAAGAAAAATACATAGAACCATAAAAGAAGATATATCGCAACATATGATAAACTTTTCCTTCAGTGAAGAGCTAGATTTAACTTTAATCTCTTTGATATCATTTTCTCGGAACGAAAATCTACTCAGTTTCTAAAACATCATTTTTAAGAGTTTCATTTTAAAATGCGGTAGGAGTAGAAAAACCTTAAACCACTCCGGCCCCATGGGCAACGGAGAAAGGGACCGGGGGGATCTCCCCCGTCTCCGTTCTGGATTCGATCAGGTTTGGGGGGTAGATCTCCAATCAGACCCCAGATCTGATTCTTCTGGGGCTTGTTTGGTAACTGGGTTGGGTTGGGGTATCCTCCTATGAATAGTAGCTGTTTGGATAGTTGGGAGGTTGGAGAGGGTTGGAATGATAAATATGATGTGATGTGACATTGATTATGTGTTTTAATGATTATAACATGGTTTTTATGTTAACTTTTTTATTTAAACATGGCTAAAAAAATATTATACTAGAGAAAATGTAGGGTCCATACAAGTAATCCCAACCCAGGAATGCAGGGACGGAGCTGGGGGTATCCCAAGCTACCCCGGAGTACCCTGACAACCAAACATGCCCCTAGTGACAGGTTTTCATTCAAATCTACATGGGATGGATTTTTTTTTGGAGATCCTTCTTGCTGCGTGAGAATCCAAGGCACCCTGTTGCTCTGGTAGGAGAGATTCCTTTTCCAGATTTGACGGGATCAGGAGAGTACGTGTGAAGATCTTCTATCATGGAGCTGCACTATGGTCTGCTGCTGTTGCTGGCGTGAAGGTTCCAAGTGCGACACCATTGTGTAAGTTTCTTGTTGCTGGGTGAAGCAACTGGTGTGGGCGAGTAGCCCTTGAGTGCTGCTAGGGCCTTTTGCCCCTTGTGCAGGTCTTTTGGTCATGGGTGGTGACAGTGGGGTCACACATGGCAAGTGTTCGACATAATGTCCTGGGGCAATGAGAGCCGTGGATGTTGAAGGTGCTTTGAGGATGTATGATGAAATGCCTATGAGAGCTGATGGTGCAGCACGTTGAGAAAACTCCTGGGGCAGTGGCGAAGCCTTCTCCCACTGTAAGTAGAGTCGGCTACATGGATTCTTGTTCAAATCCATGTTAAAAGATTCGATTATTTTTTACGCTGGCTGTCGACTACCTAACGCAACCCCACAAGAGAGGATTTGAACCATGGTCTTTTGGGTGGTCGACACATTGCACTACCACCGGACCATTTTGGGTGGGGCAGTGGTTGGAAAAAATGGGGATCAGAGAGTTTCCTTTTTGTTCCCCAGTCTACTATGGGAAGAAAGCAGAGTTGAAGAAGATGCCATATGGAGAAGTGAAATTTGAATCTGGGAAGGATACTAGTTTTTTTATGTTTCAGCTGTGAAGGGTTTACACATTCCTCCAGATTTTGGGGATCCACTACCTATTAAAGAGGCAGAGATTGAATACAATATAGAATCCACAGAAGAGGAAGGAGTTCGCAAAAACCTTTTGCCTCTTGCTTAATTGCCTGATTCTAATTTGCAAGATCTGATTTGGTTTACTCAGGAACCATTGAGAAATAGATTTGAGCACGTTGGGGAGATATACTTGGATGCACTTGATTCAAAACACATTCTCATCAGATTCTCCAATGAAAAGGTCTCGGCAGAACCTCTACACTTGGAAATTTCAAGCTTTTTAAAGAGCAGGTTAACATTTTCAGATGGTCTCTTTTTCTCTGTCCTAATTTGATAACATCTCTAGTTGCCATTTGGGTTGGGCTATCGGGTTTGAACGTACATCTGCACAACCCGTGAGTAATCAAATCTTTTTTTCAGTTTCTGGTGCAGCATAACTGTGTTGATAAAGATGTGACGAGCTTTTTCGGACCAAGTTATTTGAGATTCATTGTGGATATTGATCGTCTTCGGCCTATAATTCCTTGTTTTTATTCAGAATGGTACACAAGTTTTTTTACAAAGAATCGTATATGCAATATCTTTTCTTCTGAGAAGGACATTGTGCGGATGTTTATAGCATGGAAGGCCGTATCCCGATATATCGGCGATATATCGACGATATATCGGTATCGACAGGTCACAGATATATCGCCGATATGTCCGATATCGGGTATCGACAGGCAAAAAAGGCGAGCCAAATCCCGATGTCGGCGATATGGCGTCGATATATCGCCGATATATCGGCGGTATATCGGTATCGACATGGTACCGATATCGATACCGATATCGATATGTCCTTCCATGGTTGAGACTCTTGACATGATCTTTGATGTCGCCTTGGAGGCAGCAACGAAGGAATGCGAGGATACCCATGAACTAGAGGTCTTCAGGAGCCTACAAAAGGAGGGGCCGATGATGGAGGGAAGGGGGTCCATAGGGAATGTGTCGAGTTATTGGTGCTGAGCTTCATGTAACTATATAAGGACGTGTTTTTGGTGGACGGATTGAAGGGGAGTCGTGATTGGACGTGGCTAGTTGACGAACAGGGACATTGGTGGTTGACACAGTTCCTTAAACTCCATTATTGGATGGAGAAAAGAGGATTAGCTTCGAAAACAGGGAACTTGGGATAAAATCCAAGGGATTTCATAGGTTTTGGGATTGGGTTAAACCCTCCTCCAATTCAATCTAGGTTAGTGCTTGGTTTTGACCCTTCCACTACGAGTACAACTGGTTGCCTTTTCAGAATCGAATCTACTCGATTTGTGCTTTTCCAATACACATTTCATAAAATAACAAACACTGGATGAAAAGAGAGAAAATGTTTGTCATTCCTCTTGAACGAAATCTATATACCCTATTTAAAGTTGAGTTTTTTTACCTAAGAATTGACACGTGGCTTCCTCTGAGTCTTTTCCTTTTCCCCGTTTTAGCATCTCCATTCGTCTCCCTGTTTGGCTTCCATGCTAACCTGCCACCATTTTCCTTCTCTCTCTCCATGCGGACACGCACGATCTCTCTCATTCCTCCCCCTCTCTTTCTATTAATAGAATATGTAAATATCATCTAAATTTCCTCTCCCCATCCCTCTCTCTTTCATTTTCGCTGAATTACTGGTATTATTCAAAATGTCAGAGATGGTGAGTCTCACTTCCTTTCATAGTGTGTTTTTTACATGCTTTGCCCCTCAAAATATTAGATATAAAGTACAAGTACAGGTTGATGCTAGAGCACATGACTGACAACATGCAGATTGTGAAATTTTTTGCGATGATATCCCTGCCATTCATTGATATTACACACGTTCCTTTATAGTTTATGCTTATTTACAATTATACCGATATTCACTATATTAATAAATAACTTTAAATTCTATATTAAATAAAATCCGGCAATAAACAACAAACAAACCACTTATAAATACATATTACTCCATCTTATACTATATTGAAATAGTTATGAAAATTAAGCTCATTTTCTATTAAAGTAAGAAAAGAAAATTGCATATTAAAATTTAAAATCCATAAAAATTCCATATAAAAAACAATTCTTTATTTAGTAATTCTTAAATATATATACATATACTGCCTTTTTAATTTATCGGTGGTTGCATATTACCATATATGTAAATTGCTTAATGCTAGAATCATCAATTAGTAGTTGTTTTATGTAAAGTTTCTACTTTTGGATCTTGATTAATTTATTCCAAAAATATTTTATTCACTTATATTTTTTGTTTAAAAGTCTTAGTTTATTATTTTAATCTCTGGTGATTTATTATTTTGAAAATAAGTATCGTTAAGTTTTTTTTAAATATCCACTTTATATTATTCATTTGATAATTTAATTTATGTTTTACTCACTAATTAATTATTTAGAATTTTTTTAATTTTGTTTAGTGATTTTATACCGACGTACCAATATTTGAAAAATGTATATTAGATTTTTCTATCTACAACTACTATTTAATGAAACATAAAATGTAAATATTAAAAAACAACTCTTCCTACCCTTCATCTATAATGTAAAAATGTATTTTTTTGATAAGTACTTCGTAGATAAGTTGTAACAACAACAATAATCAATTGATATATGTTATGCAAATAATATTGGATATTTAATCAATCCTTGTATTTTTTTATATTTAAAGTATACATGCTACAATATATCATAGAAATTGAACTCAAAGAACTATCACTATATATATGTATGTATGCATGTATGTATCTGCATGTTTATGTACAAAATGTTACAATTAAAGCTGATAATTTTAGGAAGTGAGGCTTCTTGACTCCTGGAGTGCGATCTGATAGGAGGATGGCGAGCGGGAGCGGGAGTGGGAGCGGTGCGAGTGCGAGCGGTGCGAGTGCGAGGGAGGGCGGTGCGAGTGCTGAGGGCGGGCGGCGCGCGTGACTATGGCGACGTTCATCAGGGCGGGGTGCAGGTAGAAGGGAGCTCGGCTGGCGGTGGGCGAGCGGTGGTTGGGGCTGCGGCGCTGGAGGTTTGCTCGTTGGGTGCAGAGGGAAAGGACGTGGCCTTCAATGCCGAAGCTGCTGATGTTCTTGGCGGTGCTGCTGAGGGTGAATGGACGATGGTTTCGCACAAGAAGGCCGCCAAGCGTTGCTTCCGGTGCGGGGAGAGGGGACATCTCGCTTCTCGATGTCCCCTTCCTCCGCGTTGTTTCGCTTGCGGGAATACGTGGCACCGTCGCGCCTCTTGCTGGGCGCTCCGTGTTTGTCACCCGGTTCTGACAGGGATGCCTCCCGCCTCTTCCAGGGTGCGTCCCTTGCATGGCACCCGTCCCGGTCCTCTCGCTTGGCGGGAGGTCCCGGTTTGCTCTTACGCGCAGGTGGTGGATCCTCTTTCACGACCGTTGCATGGCGGTTCTTCGGTTGCGGATCCTCTGGTTCATGGTTTGGAGCTGTCTCATTGTCCTCCTCCTGCTGAGTCGGTGCATGCGGAAGGCGGCTCGGACCCTGGTGCAACTTCGTCTGCGCCTGGGGTTCCTTCGGCAACGGCGGTCTCTCTTGATCAGAAAGTTATGCATGTGCAGGGTTCACCTTCGCGCGGGAAGGAAGTTATTCACGCCTCTTCTCACTTCGTGCTCATAGGGGTTGCACGCCGGTGCGACGTCGACTGGGCGCTTGTTAGGTCGCACGTTCAGGTCATACTGGGGCCTCTTTTCTCTGGGGATCTATGCTTGCTGGACCCTTCTCATTGTTGCGTGCGCGGTCTATCCAAGGAGCTGAGGGATAGGCTGTTGGCTGATGGCTCTAACGATGACGTTTTCTGGCGGCTAGCCCGTGTGGCTGATGGCGCTTCTTCTTGCACCGAGGTTTGCATGGCAACTATTTCTGGCGTCCCCTTCCTGTCTAGAACTGTCCCAGTTCTCAACAAAGTGTTTCGCCGCTGGGGCGTCATTCTCTCGATCCTTGATGATGGCCTCGCTCCGGAGGCCGATTGGAAGTCTATTAGGGTTCTCCTTGAATGCAGCTCTGGGGTTCTCAGCGACGCGACTGGTAGGACCTTCTTTGGGTCTCTTAAGATTGGCCGGTGGAGGTTCAAGCCTGAGCTTTCCGTTATTCCCCCATTTGCGGCGGTTTCAGCCTCGCCGGAGCTGGTCGAGGTGCCTTCTGCGACGGCGAGCGGCGGCGGGTTGGGGCGGGAGTGCGTCACTTCGTCTCCGCCTTGTCACGTGGAGTGTGACGCTTCGCCTCCGCGGTGCCACGTGGGGCGTGTTGTTGATTCTTCCGAAGAGTCGCCATGCATGGCTGACGTTATGGGAACATTCGAGCCGACTTTTGGGGCCTCGCATCATTCCTTTGCATCTCCTGAACTCCCTGTCCTGGGGGCTCCCGAGGACGATTCGATTTCTCTTTTGGCCCGATTCGGGTCGGCTCCGGCTTTGCAGTTTGGTTATTCAGGTTGCTCTTCGGATCTCCCCAGCTTGCGGGTCGATGGACATGGGCTCTTCGGATCTTGGCCGCGGACCATTCTTCAGAATACTCGGACATCATTGCCCGACTCTTTTGTGATCCAAGTTGAGGCCTTGCGCCTGAATGATAGCCATCCCTTGGTCTCTGCGCGTGGATTCGCCTAGGACTCCGGTGCGGCCCAACCTTGTTCTTCACGAGGCCTTCTCCCCTTCTTCTCGGCCTCCGGGATCTCTTCTTTCTGACGGAGGGATGGCGTCTTCCTTCAGACGCTATGGGACAACGTACAGCAGGCACGCTCTTAATATCTATGGGGCTCGGGTGACTCACTCTTGCGCTTCTTTGAGGGAGGCCGTGGCGGAGGCTGCAGGCGTTCGTGGCCTTGGGGGATGCGAGGATTGCCCTGGGGCTGATGCCCTGGGGGCGAACTCCGGCGGTTGCTGATTGGTGGTATTCTTCTGGTACTTACGCGTTTTTTTAGGGGGCGAACTCCGTGGTTTCCTTTAATGAAGATACTTTCCTGGAATGTCCGCGGTCTCGGGGATTTGGTCAAACGTCGATCCCTGGGCTCGAGATTATCTGAATGGTGTTGCGATGTTGCTCTTATCCAAGAATCAAAAATGGCAACTCTTGATGATTATAGGTGGAGGTCATTTGGCGCGGGTCCATTTGACGAGTTTCTCGCGGTTAATGCGGTTGGTTCCGCTGGGGGATTCCTTGTGACTTGGCGATCTCGCTCGTTCTCATTTAGTTCCATGCTTGCCGGTCGCCACATGATTTCTGTTGCTTTAAACAGGGTCGATTCCTCTGATATGATGGTGTTCTCATGTATCTACGCTCCAACGTGCAATATTTTGCGACAGGAATTATAGGAGGACATGCGGGAGGCGGCTAATGTCTTTGCGGGCCTACCTTGGATTCTGGGGGTGACTTCAATGTCACCATTCACTCTTCCGATCGGCCTCGCGGCTGAGGTGGCCGCGATCCTGGCTCGCAAGAATTTCGGGACGTGCTTGATCATTTGGCGCTTTTTAATATGGTTCCGAGCGATATTTCCTACACGTGGCGGAATAGCTCCTCTCGCTCTCGTATTGACAGGTTCTTGGCTAATGGGATGTCCTTGGACTCCTTTCCCCTTTGTTCTGTTTCATCTCGCCCCCGTTCATTCTCGGATCACTCTCCCATTATTTGGGACTCCGGCAATGGCATTAGCCCTCGGGGGCCTTTTCTCTATGAAAAATGTTGGTTATTGGAACCTAACTTTAAATCCATCGTCCAGAATCATTGGGCTCATGTCCCCGTCTATGGTTCCGCGGCTTCTAAACTTACTCAGAAGCTTTCTTCTCTGCGGAGAGTTCTCGCTGACTTCAAAATTTCTACCAGGCAGGCGCGGCGTGCTGCGCGCGCCGAGGCAGAGGAGATTATCATGCAACTGGATTCCGCGGAGAATTTACATGATCTATCTACTGATGAACTTCGGGAACGCACTTCTGCTCTCGCTCAGGTACATGAGGAGGATAAGAAGAGATCTATTGAGTGGCGTCAGCGCTCGCGACAAAAATGGCTTAAAGAAGGCGATGCGAATACGGCATTCTTCCACCGGGCGGCAAGCAATCGGAGGCGGTGTAATATGTTGCGGTCCATCTCTATCAATGACGTTGTCTACGCCGGTGATAGGGAGATGGGGAGCGCCATCGTTGATCACTTCAGACGGCTCTCTTCTTCTCTCACTCCGCGTCGGTGGCGTTGGCTTGGCTTGGGTGCACCTTCTATCTCAGACGCGGATTCCGAGAACCTTATTCGTCCCATTTCTTTGGAGGAGATTAAAGCCGCTGTATGGGCGTTAAACCATGATTCTTCGCCGGGGCCTGATGGGTTTTCCGTCGCCTTCTATCGGGATTTTTGGGAGACTGTCTCGGGGGACGTCTTCGACGTTGTCTCCGAATTCTGTTCTGGTAACCTTGGCTTTGACCGCATCAATAGGGCTAATATTGTGCTCATATCGAAGAAAGACCCGGCGTTGCGCTTCGACGATTTCCGGCCTATCTCCGTATCCAATGGTATTTATCTTATTGTGGCTAAAACTCTGGCCACTCGCCTGGCGCGGGTTTTGGAGGGCCTTATCTCCCCAGTTCAAGCGGCATTCATTAAAGGAAGGAATATCGCGGATTGCATCGTCATTGCATCGGAAATCGTGGCCGATTGGAAGAAAGAAAAGAAGAAGGGGCTCCTTTGGAAAATCGACTTTGCAAAGGCCTATGATTCTATCGATTGGCGCTTCCTATGGTCGGCTTTGCGTAGAAGGGGTTTCCCAACTTTATGGATCGCTTGGATGCACAGATGCGTCTCCACGGTGTCGCTTTCCGTATTAATTAACGGGCGGCCGGTTGGTGGTTCTTTTCAGCCTCGCAGGGGGGTGCGCCAGGGCTGCCCCTTCGCGCATCTCCTATTCGTCTTGGCTTCGGATGTGCTGGCGCGTATGGTCGACCGCGTCATTGATGCGGGTCTTACAAATGGGTTCCACAGGGGGGATATTCGCGTGCCATTGCTTCAGTTCGCTG
Organism: Ottelia alismoides; assembly: GCA_037367405.1. Lineage (NCBI taxonomy): Eukaryota > Viridiplantae > Streptophyta > Magnoliopsida > Alismatales > Hydrocharitaceae > Ottelia > Ottelia alismoides. Next base: position 57,878 of record JAZKJV010003079.1, read on the forward strand.
ACGATACGATTTGCTTCATTGAGGGCGGTTCGGAGGAGGTGTCTGGTATGGCCAATACTCTTGCTATTTTCTGTGAACTATCAGGGATGTCGATTAATGCCTCCAAATCCAACGTCGTGTCTTTTGGCATGTCGCCTTCGGAGGCGGAGGAATGTGGCCGACTGCTCGGTTCTGCGCCTGGGGAGCTTCCATTTGCTTATCTTGGTATTCCTCTTTCGGTGGGGCGGGCCCGTTCTGCGGATTGGCGGGCTATCACGGAGCGGGTGGAGGCGCGCCTTGCGGGTTGGAAGGCCGCCTTGCTTTCTCGGGGTGGTCGCCTTATCCTTCTCAAATCCGTGCTATCTTCTATTCCGGTTTATTTCCTCTCGGTGCGTAGAATGCCTGTGGGGATCCGCTTACGCCTGGAGAGATGTATGCGTCGCTTCTTATGGGGTCGCAAGGACGGGAACGGTAGGGGGTTGCATCTTGTCGCTTGGGACGCGGTGACCTTGCCTAAGCGCTTCGGTGGGCTTGGTATCCGGAGATTGGACCTGGTAAATGACGCTCTTCTTCTCAAATGGGTGAGTAGAATCTGGGGCAAGGACGATTCTTTCTTCACCAACGTCCTTCGTGTGCTCTTGGGCAGCGACTGGTTCGGGCTGCAACGGGGGGCCTTGCAATTTCATTCTTCCCATTTCTGGCGCAGCGTTTCGTCTACTCTACTACGGAATCTTGCGCTCTTCTCCCCGGTGCTTGGAACGGGGGAATCCTTCAAGTTTTGGCTGGATGACTGGTTGGGGGGAGGCCCCCTTCGGGTGCGATTCCCGAGATTATTTGCGCTTGCTTCGAATCGGCTTGCAACTGCCGCGGAATGTTGGTCTGACGGCTGTTGGTGCCCTCGGTTCTCTGGGAACTTATCTGATTAGCGGGTGACTGATTTCGCTTTGATGTTGGAGGCTCTCAATTCTGCGGCTTCGCCCTCTGTGCAGTGGGATCATTGGCATTGGAAAGACGGGGCTTTCTCCACTCGGAAGGCTTACCGGGCACTGCTCTCACCCCCGCCTCCTCTGACTTCCCCTCTTGTGCGCGACTGTGCCTTCTTCTGGGGCTTGCGCTTGCCGGATTGCATTGCCATCTTCTTATGGTTACTCCGTCATCGGCGTTTGATGACTCGGGATCGTTGCGCCAAGTTCTTTCCCCAGACAAGCGCTGCTTGCCATCTTTGCGGTGTTGACGACGAAACTGCCGATCATCTCTTCTTCCGCTGTTCCTTGGTTGCGGGGGTCTGGGACGATGTGGCTTGGGCTCGCGCGGACAATCTTGAAGACTTTTGCGAGCTCCTTTGGTCGAACAGGACGAGAGCTAGAGCTGATGTGTTGGGCCCTATCGCACGGCTGTGGTCCATTTGGCGTGCAAGGAACGACGCTATTTTCTCGGGCATGCGATTCTATCGGGAGAATGTTAACATTTTGGGTAATAGACTTATCTCCGATTGGTGTACTTAATTGTGTAGCGGCACATTTCTGGCGGGTGTCTTTCTTATATTTCTTTTCTCCTTTTGCTTTCCTCTACCCCACCACCCCACTGTAAGTATTTCTCTTCTTCCATTTTAGTTAAATATATTAATGGGGCGAGCACCAACGAGTGTTTCCCCCTTTTTTGAGCCTCAAAAAAATTTTAGGAAGTGAGACCACGACCCTACGAGAGGAGCTCCTGACGGCCACCACGTTTCACCATTTAGGGAGAGTAATTATTTATAAATTTCACCTCTTTCTGATCACCGATCACTAATAACATGCAATGTTCATGCGAATTCTAATAAACATGGGTTCACATGAATTTGAATGGATTAGATTTTAGCTTAACCGTATCCTATTCAATTTTAGTGAATTTTATTTTTTAAAAAATTCAATTTATTAAACATATGCATTGATGCACATATATTTCACTACATTTCAGAATGTATTAGTTTTTTGATACTTACATATTCCCTTAAAATAACATATTCTCATGTTCACATCGCTTGACATTCATATTATAGTTTGATTATTATGTTAGATTTGAAGAAAGGATTATCTGCTAAAATGGATGTTGCATTTTTTATATTTTAATCCAAAATTCATCTTTCTTATCCTTCCTAATTAATGTGTTGTATGTTAAACAACAATAAAAAAACATGAGTAAAGCGACCGTGGACAAAATAAGTACACTGGAATAAAAAAGGAGTTATCAATATTAATATATCATCTCTTTCACATTTTTTTAAAATGTAATCCGTGGTATCACATACGACTATATTAAATGACACACGACATTTAAAAGAAAACACACATATATGCAATGTATGGATGCCCATATATACTTTTGACAATGGTTTGGTCCAATCCGTTATATATTTAAAATTTTCCAATCTAATATAATTTGTTACAACGAAAAATCAAATCATTCTAATATTTCATGTTAAAATCCTATATAAGATTTCTATTGGTTAATAACCATAAAAAATGCATCTTCATTTCTTTAGATGTGGGGCTTTTAAAAAAAACTATTTATTAGATTACTTCCAATTAAATAAATGGCAGGAAGTTTCATTTATTTATTTTTGAATATGTATAATTCATCATATATCATCACCTTTGGGATGATTCCTCTCTATTGCATTTGCGAATTTCACATATTACCTTTAGATTTTGTTTCATTTATCCAAAACCCATTGATTTTAGATTTTGTATTCGAGGTTATGATTTAGGAACACCATATATGCATTTGAATATTTATTTTTTAGCTGTATTTTGCACCTTTGGGTGCACATATGTGAATGTGTGCCATGTAATATGAAAGGGTGTACATAGAAGATATATTTTGAAAAATCACTACATATTTCATTTAATTCATAAAGTAGCAGGCTGGATGGGGGCGGTAGATTTTCTATCACCGAGCTGGAGGCACGTGACGCCTCGGGGGGTTTGTTATATGGATGGAAGAGGGATACCTTTGAATTTCTGGAAGAGACGAAGACACAGTTCTGCTTATCGGTTTTACTGCTGCGACGGGCGGATGGCCTCAATGTGCTCATCACGAATGTTTATGGTCCGATTGGTAATGAAAGGGGAACTCTGGCGACGAGCTTGAGAAGTTGTGCAATGCGAATACGGTGGGCGTGTAGATCATTGGGGGGGATCTCAACGTTACTTTGCTTCCGGATGATAGGCCACATGGAGGGGTGGTGTGGACCTTGCTCCGGGGGGTGGTCCACAGTTTGGGGCTGTCGATTGCTGACGCGACGGGCTGTGCCTTCACTTGGCGCAATGTGAGATCTCGATCCAGACTGGACAGATTCCTCCTTTCTCCGGAAAGCGCGGAGATGTTTCCTCTTTCGAGAGCTTGGGCTCTAGCGCGGGCGCATTCAGATCACACACGTATTCTGTGGTCGTGGGGAGAGGAGGGGAGAAGCATATTCTTTTTCTGTTTCGAGAGAAGTTGGCTGTTAGAGGAAGGCTTCAGGGAGGCTGTGGCGGCGAAGTGGCGGGCCTGCGCTCCAGAGGGCTTGACGGTCTCGAGAGTGGCGGCAGAGCTCACGTCCCTGAGGCTTTTCCTTACCACTTTTGGGAGAGAGGTAAAGGCGAGGCGGAGGACCAGGAGGGTGGAGGTCCAGGCCGAGGTTACAAGGTTGGATGGTTTAGACGATGACGGAGGACTAGACCAGGAAGAGTTCCACGAAAGGTAGGGGCTATTGGAGGAGCTACTGTTGGAGGACATGAAAGTAGAGATGGACTGGCGGCAAAGATCCATGCAGAAATAATTAAAAGAAGGAGACGCCAACACGAAATTCTTCCATTCTATGGCTTCAGGACGACGATGAAGGAATTTTATACATGAGATAGAAGTGGGAGGAGTCCGTGTGTCGGGGGAGGCGGAGATCGGGAGAGCATTACGTGGGCACTTCGTACAGACGACACGGAGGAAAAGAGGGAGTGGCTGGGGTTGGTTGGGGAGAGGGGTATAAACCTTGATGGCTGAACATGCAGAGAGCTTACTGGCACCTTTTTCGGCAGAGGAGGCAAAGAGAGCAGTATGGGACTTGAATGCGGACGGTGCCCCTGGTCCGGATGGCTTCCTGGTCCTTTTCTACCAGGAGTTTTGGGACCTCCTGAAAGAGGAGGTGTTGGAGGTGCTTAATGAATTCAGGGAAGGATACAGTGGATTTGAGAATATCTACAGGGCGGTGCTGTTCCTGCTGCCAAAAAAAGACATACCCATGGGGGTGGAGGATTTTAGACTTATTGCGCTCTCCAACGCTATCTACCTAATAGTGGCTAAGTTACTGGCTAACATGCTTAAGGGGATTCTGGGCTCAGTTGTACTTCAGGGCCAGTCGGCATTCATCCCAGGGAGACAGATGGCAGATGGCCTAGTGATGGCCTCGGAGATCTCCCTAGACTGGAAGCGGTAGAAGAGAAAGGGACTCTTTGGAAGATCGACTATGGTAAGGCTTTGTGACAACGTTGACTGGAAGTTTTGATCTGTATCTTTATAGAAGAGAGGCTTCCCCCAAGCCTGGGTAGAATGGATGAAGCGATGCGTCAGTGCGTCACTACATCTTATTCTATCCTGGTGAACGACAAACCTGAGGGGGGTTTCTTCCAACAGCAGAGGGTCGTGAGACAGGGGTGTCCGTTGGCACCTATGTTGTTTGTTCTTGTAGCAGATGTTTTGGCAGTACTCTTCAGACAGATGATTGAGATTGGGTTGTGCGAAGGTTATCATAAGGAGGACATTTCAGTCCCCCTATTGCAGTATGCAGATGGTACTATACTCTTCCTCGGGGGCACATTGGCTCAAAATGTAAATGCAGTCCAGCTGGTAGAGTTTTTTGTAGCCTCTATGGCCTGATACAAGCGCAAGTCGACGGTTATTACCTTCGGTTTGGACGAAGCTGAGCGTGCCAGGGTGGTTGAGATGATTGATTGCCCGTTGGGAGTCCTTCCTATCTCATACCTGGGACTGCTGTTAGTAGCTGGCAAACTGAAGAAAGCTGATTGGGATATGGTGGTGCAGAAGGTGGAGCAGAGGTTGGTAGGGTGGAAGCGGTCACACTTTCCAGAGGGGGAAAGCTAGTCCCATTGAAGCATGTGCTCTCGGCTATACCAATATTCTTTTACTTTACTAGACTGTGGAGAAGAGAGACAAATGAGATGTCTATTCCATAGGGCTAGGGTCTCTTATATAGAGAGAAAACCCTAGAGAGTACAAGAGGAAAAATACATAATACCCTGAGGGGTTATGGGACCTGAAGGGTTGAAAACATAACTGTAATATAATAATTCTAACACTCCCCATCAAGTTGAAGCATATCTGTTGATTATGCCCAACTTGGATACTAAGTACATGAGACGCTTCCTTGGAAGAGCCTTTCTGAGGATGTTTAGAAGGTTAAGTTCAGTGGAGATGTGTGGAGTGCTGATTCGTCCTCCTCGTACTGCATCACGAATAACATGGCAATCAACTTCAATGTGTTTTGCCCGCTCATGGAAAATTGGATTGGTGGCGATGTACGTGGCATACTTGTTATCGCAGTATAAGGGTACTGGAGTGGTGACTGACATGCCAACTTCTGTTAGGAAAGAAGCAAGCCATGTGATCTCACATGTGGCCTGAGCCATTGCGCTGTATTCTGCTTCCGTACTGGATCTGGATACCACTATCTGCTTCTTGCTTCGCCAAGTGATAAGGTTGTCCCCAACAAACATGGCATATCCTGTAGTGTACCGATGGTCCTTAGGAGAGCTAGCATAGTCAGAACCTGTATAGGCGGAGATATTAGTGTGTCCATTCACCCCATAGAAAAGTTCACGTCCAGGAGATTCCTTCAAATATCAAAGGATCAAAAGAACATCCTGCCAGTGACTGTAAAGAGGCTTCTCCGTATGTTGACTGGCTCTGCTCACAACATATGATATATCTAGCATAGTAACAGTAAGATAGAGTAATTTCCCACTAAGCTTCTGTATCGTGTTGCATCCTCAAAAGCTGGATCAGTAAATGCTGAATATTTTCTCACTTCTGCAGGGATGACAGATGGCTTGCATCCAAGAAGTCCTACCTCAGTCAGAATATCGAGGCAATACTTTCTCTGTGAAAGATGGAGCCCCTCTGTAGTGCGTATTACTTCGATGCCAAGAAAGTAACGAAGTTGGCCAAGATCTTTCGTGACAAAGACCTTCTGGAGGAAGGTCTTGGTCTCCTGAATACGATCTACATCATCTCCTGTGATAACTATATCATCAACATAGATAGCAAGGAGGATCGTACCAGTAGACCGTCGTCTAACAAAGATAGAGTAGTCAGATGTTGTCCTTTGAAAATCAAGTGTATTGATCTTCGTAGTGAGCCTGTCAAACCATGCCCTTGGGCTCTGCTTCAGGCCATAAATGGCCTTGTGTAGTCGACATACATGCTCCCCCTCGATTACATACCCCGGCGGTTGCATCATGTAGACCTCCTCCTCAAGATCACCATAAAGAAAGATGTTCTTCACATCAAGTTGATAAATGGGCCAAGACTCATCAAATATTATACGACAATGAAGTTCAATACAAAGCTTGTGAACTGACAACAAACTAGGAGGAAAATCAGGAGCACAGTGAACCCCTGAAAATCGGAGCTTGGAAGAGAATTCCATAGTTCCGACAGTAGTAATCTGTGATTGAGTCCCATTAGCGACTCGAACTGACTTCACAGAGGTAGATGGTGTAGAAGTGGTGAGCAAACTACTTTCTCCAGTGAGATGAGTAGAGGCGTCAGAGTCAATAATCCAAGCTGGAGTAGGAGTGATAGTAGAGCTATTGTACCTGAAGGAGTAGCCAGGGCAGCAATTGTAGCGTTACTAGTGGTGGTAGGCCCTGGAGTCTGAAGGATCTGCATTAGGCGGGAGTAATCTGCATCATTAAGATGAACAGTCTTGCCACTGGAGGTAGGTGATGCCTCTTCCACATTATAGGCATCCTCATAAGCATTATTGGCGCGATAAGAAGGTACGCCAAACTTCTACCAGCATCGTTCAGTCGGGTGGTTCCACCTACCACAATGAGTGCATGGGGCAGTAGAGTCTCACTCACGACCACGGCCAAAGTCACGGCCTCGTGTAGATTCACGTCCACGGTCACGACTTGGATCACGATCGCGCCCTCCTCGCAAGCCGTATCTGCCTCCTCGCCTAGATGAGGCGGCGTGTGCAAAGTTCTCTGTTGAAGGTAAGATGAGAGGCTGGGCAACATATGTCTCGAGCTCCTCAAGTCGACCAAAGATGACCTTCATTGTTGGCAATGTGTTTGATATAAGAAATTGCCCCTTCGTTGCATGGTATCTAGAATGCAGGTCATCAAGGAAGTGGTATATCTGCCAGTTAGAAGTAGAACGCTCTTGTATCTGTTTGGTGCAACATGAGGGCTGGAATACTGCAAGCTCTTCATACAGGTTGGATAGATGCCTGTAGTACTCGATGAGGGTGGAATCTCCGACCAGATTCGCTTGTAAATGTCTGCAAGGCGTGACTTCGCCTTATTTTGGGAGTATGTTTGCTCGAGATCCTCCCACATTTCCTTGGCCGTATTTTTGTAAAGATGATTTGAGGCAATGCGAGCTTCAACATTGTTGGTCATCCAGTTGATAACCAAATAGTTGTCAGTCTGCCAGTTGTCGTACTCTTTGTCCTTTTCACCTAAAGGATTTTTAGTCAAAATGTAGAGTTTCCTCTGACCACCAATGAATACTATAAAAGATTGAGACCAGAGCACGTAATTTTCTATGCCCTTGAGTTTGATAGTAGTGCCTTGTACAATAAATTCGTGGCCAAGGGCTTTGTCTCGGTAGAAGATGGCACCGTGGTGGTTTTAAAATAGGAAGAAGATCCTGTGATCAATGAAGGATGCATATAAGAGCTAAAAAATACCCTAGAACTCACGTTTGCCCTTGAAAAAGGGCTGAAAAACCCTCAATGGACAACAAATCTGAATTCTTTGGAGCGGTCCGTGATGAGTTTTAGATCTCAAAGAGACCTACGGTACCCGTGGAGGGTAGCTGTCAGGTTGACGACCTTCGTAGGAGGTCCTGAAAGCGCAGGGTAGCGATAACAAGAGGGCTGCTATGCTGGAGGCGATTGGAGGGCCTTGCGTGGGGCCCTAATTCAGGGAAGAGGGCCCGCACAGGCTTTTGCGAGGCTTGAAGGTGGCGGTGGGGATTTTAGGTCAAAACCCCGGTCTAGGACCGTTGCTCTGATACCATGTGGAGAAGAGAGACAAATGGGATGTATATTCCATAGGGCTAGGGTCTCTTTATAGAGAGAAAGCCCTATAGAATACAAGAGGAAAAATACATAAATACCCCTGAGGGGTTACGGAACCCGAAGGGTTACAAACATAATTGTAATATAATAATTCAAACATAGACTAATGCCGGTGGGGGTCAGAAGGAAGATAAAGACTTTGATGAGGAGATTCTTCCGGTCAGATGGGAAGCAACAGAGGCTCGGAATGCACCTGGTTAGTTGGGACGAGCTCATGAGGGGACGCAACGTCAAGGGACTTGGAGTTCGCGATGTGGATTGTATGAACACGGCGCTCATCGCCAAGTGGGTGACTCATCTATGGGGTCCCTCAACCTCACTGGCAGGCAGACTTGTTAGGAAAATTACGAGGTTAAGGGTGAACTCATAGCTGGAAGAATCCGTTTTGAATCGCCTCTATGGTATGTCATATGCAAGGTCTTGCCGTGGTTAGTCTCTAAACTACGACCTAGGGTGGGAGATGGCCACACTTTTAGATTCTGGCAAGACGATTGGTTAGGGGACGGCCCGCTTGAGTCCAGATTTCCACGCCTATATGCTTTGGCTGCTCTGAAGGAGGGCACTCTCTCGTAAATGGCGGATGCCGGAATGTTGACGCCGCCATTTCTAGCGGATCTATCGGACCGGCGCATGGAGGATTTTCTCAAGCTGCAGGCTGAACTCCCACCACATGGGGATTTCTCGATGGATAGAGACCACTTCCAGTGGGTGGGCTCGAAGTTCTCTGTAAAGAGGGTTTACAATGAGATGAGGCAAGGGACAGATGAACATGATGTGGATTTGTGCTAAGACATGAAAATCATTTGGGCGTCGAAGATACCGTGCATGGTCAAAGTTTTCCTATGATGTTCGAGAAGGGGCCGACTATGTGATAAATCAAGGAGGGGAAGATTGTTAGGTCTAGAGGATACAAAGTGTGACATGTGTGAGGAGCTGGAGGAGGACTCAGAACACCTATTCTTCAAGTGCCCGGCGTCGAAAAGGATGTAGAGGGAAATAGGGATTCCCTGGATCAAGAATGAAGGGACGACAGAATTCTGGGGATCGATACGGTCGGTCGGCGGCAACTCTACTGATGACTGCTCGAAGGCGTTCGCTGCATTATGGGCCATTTGGGTAGGACGAAACGACTTGATTTTCAACAACCAAAGACTTTATTTTGAGAATGTTGCTTCTCACTGTAAGTAATTTATGGATCTCACGGTAATATAATCTAAACTCTTTTTAGTGGAATATATGCGGCGGTGACCCCCATATTGGAGGTTCACCCATTTTACAATAAAAAAATCTTTATTATAAATCTGAATTTTTTTAGATGGAGATTATATATTAAATTTTTTTACTTAATTTCGTACATCATATTTATTATCTTACTCTTTTCATTTTATTCATTTTTAATCTTAATTTAAACATTACAAAATTATATTAAAATGTACATTATATAACTAATTTATTTTACGCCGCGAAGTGCGGGTTACATCCTATTAAAATGTACGTTATATCTGAGCGTCAAAAAAAATGTACGTTATATAAGTAGGTCGTAGTGCACAGATATATCTCCTTTTTCACGATATCTGGATTTTTTCTGGAATGTGTTGCAATATGATAATGTTCTATTGTGCATAGGAGATTTGGTATGGAGGCACTTGTAAATGTCTTTCCTCTTCTTTTTTTATTTTAATACTGTTCTTTGCTTCTATTGTGGTTTGTCTCTTGTGCTTCCTTTTGTAAAATACTGTGCAATGACATATATTCTCTTTGCAGTGCTGTTGCTTGGTGTGGGAAGTTGAATGCTATTGCATGTGCATCTGAGACGTGTGCTCGTATACCAAGGTTTGGTCTTTGATTTTGTTGATATTTTTACTTGAAGAAGTGAATTAGAGTTGATGCTCATAAGGATCTAATTAAAAAATTGGACGATTTTTGCACAAAATCAATGCTAAAATAATAGGTTAACTTTTCAGGAATCTTTTCACCGCAATTCCAGAAAAGCTAACCTCTGATTTCAACAAAAACTTGTGCTTTCTCTATTCATATTTTTGTGACTGCTCTCTTGTGACAACCTTCTGTTTATGGAAGTTCAGGATCTTTAATGAAAGCAATTCCTCTAATTCATCTAGTGTCAGAGGGTTAATATTTCTGGTGCAGACACTGCTTACTCTTTTCCCCCTTCCCCCGTTTCTCCTCCCAATGGCAAGTGATGTATCATCTCTCTTAGTGCCATGCTCGGTTTTTTTTGAAAGCCTCTTCGTTTGTCTTAAGAGCCAATCATGTCAGTTTGAGTTTGATCGATTCAGATGACATTACCTTCAAGAATGAGCTATGGATGAGACTCAAGGACATGTTTGGCCTCCATCTGGAGATCTAGCTGCTGCCTTATCCCTATCCCCCAGCTTGGATGGGGTTGAGGAGGCTTAGAAAAAAGTGCGGATGAAGAGGGGGCTGTTAAGATTTTGACTACAAGAGGAAAATTGTCAGGAAATGGGTGGATTCGTTGTCGATTGTTTAGTACTGTATCCACCTTTTTATGATAGCTCGATTGACATCTGTTTTTAATTTTCAAATTATAGTTACTGCTCTTTAGGTTAGGATATTTTAAAGATAGGTAACCAAAGTTAAGCTTCTTGTGTAATTGTGAAACCTATCCGGTTACTTCTTTGTTGTTTTTTTTTGTAGAAGAAAAAGGGAGTGTTCTCGAGGCGAGTCACACCCTAAACTGTTTTTTTACTTGGGTTTTACCTTGTCTGCTGTTCCATAGCTTTTCCTTTGGCCATAATTGGTATTGGAAATTACATATCAGAAGTTCTTCGAAGCTGCTATATCATTTTTGGAGGTTAAGTTGAACACACATTCTTATTTATAAACAACAATTTTCTTTTTCAGCTCTAATGCAAATCCCCCATTCTGGATCCCTATACATATTTTAAACCCTGAAAGACCAACTGAATGTGCAGTTTTTAATGTCACTGCAGGTATGGTTTCACTCATTTGTTCACTATACAGTTTGGTTCTCTTCAAGTGATGTGATATCCTGGTAGTAAAATGAAATTGGAGTAGCTCCCTATACTATATGGAAAAAAGACTTCTAATTAGAAAACTATATAGGATTGCATTTACCGAGTTTTTATTCTACAGTATTCCATTTTTTCACACTTTGTGGAGTACATTTGTCTTCAATTGAGTAACTCATGAGTAATTTAACTTTTCTTCTTTTTCTGTTTTTCATACCCTGGCACTGCATTTCATGATTTTTTTTGAACATAAAAGAGGGTGAATCCCAAAATGGGACTACTGCGAATCACACACACATGTATAAATATAAAGTTTATAGGTACAGATTACAGCTATAACATACTAAGCCATGAAGAATACAAAGCCCGTCCATGATGGATAATAACTTGGCTACAGAAAGGCTTGCTGCTAAAAATGTGGTCATTCCTAGCTCGTCATATCACCCATAAAATCCAAAAGGCTTCCGACAATCATCCTGAGAGTTGCTGCAACAATTTTTAATAGATTCCCCGAAAGTGCGCCCATCTCCAACTCTTAGACATGGGATACTGGTGCTTGACCAGAAAAGCTGCGAGGATGTGCAAGAGAAAAGAAGACGATCCAAGTCCTCCGTCGTAGTCCCATACCTAGGGCACAAGAGATCTGTGATGTGAAGAATATTATCCCTTTACACCTTCTTGAGCAACTGACCGTGTCTAACCAGCCAAAGGAAAACCTTTATTCTGATTGGAATGCTGATCTTCCGGATTATTAGAAAATCTCTTCTCAAGCTGTCCACCAATTCCTCCTGGGAAGCAACTAAGAATCTTTTGGCCTCCTTAATCGAGAAAGCACCATCCATCCAAACCCAATGATCTCTCCCCCCATATCTATCTTGTAACTCTGGCTGCTCCTCAGTCATGGTGAGAAAATCGTGTAATCTTTGCTCTGAAAAGTTCGCTGCAAAGGATGACATCTAGAATCCATCGCACACACCTGTTTTACAGAACATTCTCGCTCATTCGCTAAAGCGAATAGCCTTGGGAAACGATCGGCTAAAGGGGCCACCTCCAGACCGGTCATCTGTCATCAATCCAGAAATGAAAACCTTCTCCTTTCCTAGCACACGCGTCAGCATAGTCCTTAATTCAGGAAGTACCTTAGAGATACCATTATACATGAGGAAGGAGCATGAATCTCCAAAGTGGACAAGGCGGCACCAATCCCATAAATGGATCGAAGAAGATGACATACCCGTGTTTCACTCTTGCCCCACAATCTCACTACCCATTTAGCCAACACCTCCTTTTTCGCAACCTCAACCCTTCTCACGCCAAGACCACCCAAAGCCTTAGGCGTAGTCACTGTGTCCCAACCTACCAAGTGGATCCCATTCCGCTCTTGAGTCCTGCTTTCCATCAGCCCAAAGAAACCTCCTCATTGAAGACTTTATCCTGTTGCATACCCCTATTGGTAGCAGTCTCATAGAGAAATAGAAAATAGAAATCGCTGTGAGAATGTGCTTCAATAACACCAACTTCCCACCTCTCGATAGAGTCGCTGTTTTCCAGCCATCCAACCGCCTCACCATCTTGTCCAAGACCGATGTCCACTCTGATGAACACAGCTATCGACCAACCATCGGAAGACCCAAAAAAGTCATTGGCAGTTGAGAGCTTCCGTAATGAAGAACCGATACAATGGTTTGTATCTCTACCTGAGAGATACCATACCAAAAGGTACAAAAATGGACTTATTTGTATTTATCTGAAGTTCAGATAGATCACCAAAAATCTCCATAATCTTAGCCGCCCCTTTCGCCTGCTCTTCCTCCGACCCTCAAGAAAAATGATTGTGTCATCCGCATACACAAGAATGAGGCACACCCATGAGATCTTCTTTAATTGTGTCCCAGAATTCTGTGTAGAATGACACGGGGAAACCATCGGGCCCAGGTTCTCCATACACATTTAGTCGAAAAACAACGTCTCTAACCTCATCAAGCTAAAACACATCTGTAAGCCCCTCAACCTGGATCTGTGTCACTATACTAACACCCTTGCCCAACGATCCCTACCCCTTCCTGGTGCTCCTCCTGCTCAAGTCCTGAAAATAGTCAACCAAGGCCCTTCCAATCTAATGCCCCCCTGATATGGATCCTGTCGACTTCCAACTGGCATACAGTTCCTCCTACGCTTTCCACTGACCGTGGAATGGATCAAGCGGGTATTGGCATCACCTTCCTTGAGCCATAACTGCCGTGACCTTTGTCTCCAATAGATATCCCATTTCCTATCTTCGTCCAGTATAACTTGGAATTGGGCCGCTCTTTCCTTTCGTTCTTCAACAGATTGGTCCCTTTCATCTTCTTCCTTGTCTAGTCTGGACTCTGGTTACCACCTCAAGAGCGGTTTCCCTTCTGACCCGTTGGCTCGCCCTAGCATTCTTGTTGAAGTCAATTAAAGAAAAGCAACGTTCCTTCAACTTTGTAGCCAAGTATGCAGTGGCCGAGCCATTGGGATGGCAATTCCTCCAAAAACCTCCACTTGCTCATGGTAGTCCTCCTCAAGGATCCGGGAGCGATCATACTCGAAAAAGTAATGAAGGTTGGATCCTTCTCCGGACACCCACATCACACGGGTATGATAAGAGTGAGATCGTGACAATGCCTTGGCGTAAGCAAGCGGGAACACAACATCATCCTATGTGGACATAAAGAAATGATCAATTCACGGTATGGATATGGAGTTCCTCCACGTGTAATGACAGCCGAAGCATCCACCAACTCAGTTGGAGATCAAATATGATATTAGAAAAATTTGACGATCTTGCATCTCTACCGCTTCTGTGATGCAATACAAAACATAGTGTTGTAATTTTTATTGTGTTTTTTATTGTAAAAAAATCAAAAGTCACAATCTTGGGATGTGTCTTTTGATTTGGGTGTGTCCTTTGGGTGAAAGGGTGCCTTGTTAATGGGTTTATTCCATATATAATGCAACCTACTCCTATGTAATTGGGGACATGAAATGAAGTAAAAGTTGATTAATCATTGTCTTATCCTCCTCTCCCCATTAATATTCTTTCTCCTCTTTAATCATCCAATCCAATTTCCACTTCCCCTATCTTCTTCCCTCCCCACGCAGCTTGGCGTGCTTCTCTCTGTCCTCGTACCCTGATTTTTTCTCTTCTCACCCTCACAATTCTTCCATAAATTTTATCCGCATCAATTGATATCAGAGCATGGAATACGAATCATTCCTACGATTCGACGATCCTGTCGAGCATTGGAAAACGATGCTCAACTTGAATCGTCTTGGTCAAGGCTCACGGTTCGACAAAAGAAATTCAAGACTCACATTCTATCGAGCATTGAGGTGCAACTATGGCTGGATTCATGGTTAGAAGAAGACACTCAATCATGATGAGGATTTGCACCATAAAATATCAACACAACACATGTTCGGTGAAAACATATTTATTCAAGATGACGATTTCTCCGTTACAATTCTTGTGCAAGAAGATAAGAAACATGACCAATTTTTGATGAAGATCCTATGAATGAAGAGTATACATTTCTAGATCTGTTATACATGGGATACAAAGGAGAAATAAAAAAAAGACGTCGACAATGACACATTTGCCATGTTCCAGGCTGCTGTCCAGGTAATTTCAGACCTACATCCACCACTTTTGAAGCCTTCTCCAACATCCCATACCATCCCAATCCCTCCAACACGACCAGCCCCGCAACAGCCCCCCTCCGCCTAAAACGCCCCGAGCACCCCCTGCTTCAGATCTGCTACCCCTGCCACCTTCCGCACATTCGTCACCCTTTCTCAAACTACTACCACCACCAGAATCACCACCCACGCAAGTCGTAACACCTATATTCACACCGTCCAACCCCCGTAGTGCCAACCACAACACCCGATGTCGACCTCACTTTAGCAACCATCATCAGTGGCTCCATTGGGATCTCCACCGCGTGTAGATCTGCACGCATAAGCTCCATCGTCGTCACGTGACTTTTGATTTAAATGAAGGGATAAAATTAGCGGCCACGTCACTCGGTGGAAAACAATTATAAATGTAATGTTGAATCTAAGAAAAAAAAGCTCAAATTGGGAAGATTGGATCAACATTTTCAGATGAAGTTCTCCAACGTTGGACCCAGAGATCAAGTAACTCATCAGGAGATGAGTTTTTCAAAGCGGTGGAGAATTGATGCAGTACAAAACATTATGTTGCTGTAGTTTTTTTATTGTGTTTTTTTTATTGTAAAAAAATCAAAAGTCACAATCTTGGGATGTGTCTTTTGGTCTGGGTGTCTTTTGAGTGAAAGGGTGCTTTGTTAATGGGTTAATTCCATATTTAAAGCAACTTGCTCATTTGTAATAGAAACATGAAATGAAGTAAAAGTTGATTAATCATTGGCCTATCCTTCTCTCCCTATGAATATTTTTTCTCCTCTCTAGTCTTCCAATACACTTTTCCTCTTCCCTTATCTTCATCCCTCCCCACACGGCTTGGCTTTCTCTTTGTCCTTGTACCCTGATTTCTTCTCTTCTCACCCCCACAATTCTTCCATAGGTTTTATCCGCATTACCCTGCCACCTGGCTGGTCGTTGGGGTGAATGGTGACATTGTAGTCACCCCCTGATGATCCAAGCCTCTGAACCAAAAAGCTCTTTGGCTCGGCGGAGTTCTCCCCATAACTCGTGAAGCGAAAACCATGGAATGTAAGGGGGCTGGGAAGGCCCGAAAAGCGGCTGGGAGTTCAAAATCATATAAGGGACGCGTGAGCGGACATCTTTCTGTTACAGGAGACGAAGCTTGCCACCGGTTCCGCTGCTGCGGTAAGAAACCTGGATGGAGGTGGGCATTTTCAGTTAGCTGAGCGGGAGGCGCACGACGCATCGGGAGGTATGCTGATGGGCTGGAGAAGGACTTATTTGATCTTCAGAGTGTTTCGAAATCCTAGTTCTGCTTATGTAACTTGCTCCGGAGGCGGTCGGATGGGTTGGACCTCCTCGTAACAAATATGTACGGGCCAAACTGTGATGAGAGAGGTACTCTTGCTGCGGAACTAGATCAGTTAGGCAGCTCTGAAGTGTCTGACATTTGGCTAGTCGGTGGCGACCTCAATGTCACCCTCCTTCAAGATGATCGGCCTCAGAGGCGCGGGGGGGGGGGACACGGGGTCGGAAGAGTTCAAGGGGATGATTCATAGGCTGGGCTTATCAATTGTGGATGCCGCTGGTTGCTCTTTCACGTGGCGCAATGCGAGGTCAAGGTCACGTCTGGACAGATTCCTGGTCTCGCAGGGATGGGCTGAGAGGTTCCCTCTTTCCCGGGCATGGGCCCTTCGGCGTGTTCTCTCCGATCATACACCGATTCTGTGGTCGTCGGGTAAGGAGGGACGGGGGAGGTATTTCTTCTGTTTTGAGCGAAGTTGGCTCCTGGAGATGGGCTTTCGCGAGATGGTGGCTGAGCATTGGAGAGGGGTGGTAACTAAGGGGTCGGCAGTCGCGAGGCTGGCGGCCATGCTTAAGTCTTTGAGATCCCTCCTTTCATCCTTTGGGAAGGAGGTCAAGGCGCGACAGAAATCCAAGCGGGCGGACACCCAACTTGAGGTGGCAAGACTAGACGACTTGGATGACGAAAGAGGTCTATCTGAGGTCGAAATTAAGGCTCGGCAGGACATCTTGGAGGAGATGCTATTGGAAGACAGGAAAGAAGAGGTGGAGTGGAGACAGAGGTCCAGGCAGAGATGGCTTAAGGATGGGGACACTAACACGGGGTTCTTCCATTCCATGGCCTCGAGGAGGCAGAGAAGAAACTTCATCCATGACATAGAAGTTGTTGGTGTACGTGTCTCGGGAGAGGCGGCAATTGGAAGTGCTATGCATGGACATTTTGTGGAAGCTACTCGAAGAAGAGAAGGGAGCGGATGGGTTGGCGGGGGACAGGGGCGGAATCGCTGTCGGATATTCAGGCGGAGGGATTGATGGCCCCGTTCTCGGAGGAGGAGCTGAAGAGGGCTGTGTAGAGTTTGAACGCAGATGGGTCCCTTGGCCCAGATGGCTTCCCGGTCTTTTTCTACCGTGAGTTCTGGGATTTGCTGAAAGGGGAGGTGATGGAAGTTCTGAATGAATTCAGGGAGGGCAACTTTGGTCTCGAGAAGATAAACCGTTCGCTTATTTTTTTGTTGCCCAAGAGAGACACCCCTATGAGGGTGGAGGACTACCTGCCTATTGTGCTTTTGTTGGGAAACGTGAAAGAGAGATGGTCTATTCCATAGCCCTAGGCTCTCTTATATAGGAGAGTAGCCTATGGGTAAATTACATAAAGAGAATGGCAAGAAAATAAAATAACAAAACGGTACAAATAAAGCATATGCGTCAACACTCCCCCTCAAGATGGAGCATAGATATCAATCATGCTCAGCTTGGACGCGCACTTCTGGAATGGGCCTCTAAGTAGTGCCTTGGTGAAGATATCAGCAGTCTGATTCTCTGATGTGACGTGAGATGTAGCAATGAACCCCTTCTGAATCATGTCACGTATGTAATGACAGTCGACCTCAATATGCTTGGTCCTTTCATGAAACGCTGGGTTATTTGCAATGAATAAGGCGGCCTGATTGTCACATTCCAACATCATAGGAAGAGGTATGTCAAGGCATAGATCTGCAAGTAAGGATTTCACCCACATCATTTCTGTGGTAGCCTGGGCCATAGCCCTATATTCTGATTCAACACTGGATCTGGCTACTACTGTCTGCTTCTTGCTCTTCCACGAAACTATAGCATCTCCAACATAGACTGCAAACCCTGATGTTGACTTCCTGTCCTTGGGGCATCCTGCGTAGTCTGCATCCGCACATGCTGTGATAGAAATCTCCTTTCCTTTCTTAAATAGCAAGCCTGCACCTGGAGATGATTTTAAATATCTCAGAATCATGTGTATTGCATCCATATGGACCTGACGTGGTTGCTCCATGAACTGGCTCACACGACTCACTGCAAACGATATATCAGGTCTAGTGATCGTGACATACAGTAATTTGCCTACCAGTTCTCTGTACCTTCGCTTGTCGACCTCTTCTGTGTCATCATCATACAACTTCATGCTAGGATCCATTGGTGTCGTAGCAGGCCGACATCCTAGCATACCTGTCTCATTCAGTAGATCTGTGACATACTTCCTCTGTGTCATGACTAACCCATGTGGATTTCTAGCAAATTCCAGCCCCAGAAAATATCTAAGAACTCCCAAGTCCTTGGTGACAAACTCAGTCCCCAGCTTTTCTTTTGCCTGCTTAATGCCTTGGTCATCATCACCTGTAATCAAGATATCATCAACATAAACCATGATTACAGTAATACCTCTCGCCGTCTTCTGCACGAACAAGGAATGATCAGCATTGGAGCGTTTATATCCTTGTTTCTCAAAGAGGTCTGACAGCTTCTGGAACCATGCTCTGGGGCTCTGCTTAAGGCCGTAGATGGCCTTATGTAATCTGCAAACCTTGGAACACTCCCCCTCAACAGCAAAACCTGGTGGCTGTTGCATATAGACTTCCTCTTGCAGATCACCATACAGAAAAGCATTCTTCACATCCAGTTGATAGAGCGGCCAGTCTCTAGTAACTGCAACTGATAAGAGTATCCGCAGAGTGGAATGACGAGCTACAGGGGAGAACGTGTCAAGGTAATCTACCCCATATGTCTGTGTGAATCCTCTTGCAACTAAGCGTGCCTTGTACCTGTCAATAGAGCCATCTGCATTATGTTTCACTGTAAACACCCATCTGCAACTCACTGGGGTGACATCTGGAGGTATGGTAACCAAGCTCCATGTACCTCGAGACTGAAGAGCCGCCATCTCTTCCTCCATTGCTAGTCGCCATCTAGAATCCTGCAAAGCCTCATGGTGGTTCCGTGGAATATCTGTAGCTGAGAGTGCCAATGCAAACGTCCTGAATGGTCCAGATAGCCTCTCAAATGATACCGCAGCTGATACTGGATACTTGGCACAGCTTCTCTTCTGCTTTCGTAGAGCGATTGGGACATCCAGATCCTCTGTAGTAGCACCCTGCTCCTGTACTGCATCCTGCTGAGAAATGTCGTCAGATCCATCAACATTAATATTTTCATTACATACCATAGGCGAGCTAGTTGACTGGTCAGGGCCATGAGCTTGATTCGGCCGTCGGGTGTAATGGAATGGTAACGGGGATATTATTGGTGGCGGCGGCGGCGGCGGTGGTGGTACTGGAGGTGACGGCTGTGATGTTGGTGGTGACTGCTGTGATGTTGGTGGTGCCATGAATACGGTATCAGGAGACAATGGTGGTGGCTGCATGTTCCCGGATTCTGAAAAATACATGATAGATTCAAAGAATGTAACATCTGCACTGATCATATACCGCCGACGCACAGGGTCAAAACACTTGTACCCCTTTTGAGTTCTGGAGTACCCCACAAAGACGCACTTGACAGCCCTAGGAGAGAGCTTGTCAGAACCGGGCGACAACTGATGGACAAAAGCGACAGACCCAAAGACACGAGGGGTAAGAGTGAACAGCTCCTTGTCAGGATATATAAGTGAGAAAGGAACCTGTTCATTCAAGACAGACGAGGGCATACGATTTATAAGATAACATGCAGTAAGAACTGCATCACCCCAGTAGGTATACGGGACATGACTCTGAATGAGAAGAGACCTTGTAACGTCAAGAAGATGACGGTGTTTTCTTTCTGCAACCCCATTTTGTTGAGACGTATGAGCACAGGATGTTTGGTGAACAATCCCTTTTGAGGAGTAGTATTTGGCTAGATTGTTGGTGCACAACTCTAAGGCATTGTCAGTTCTCATAATTTTGACCGTTGTGGAAAAGACATTCTGAATCTCATTTAGAAAGTGAATAATAATATCTCCAGCCTCAGACTTATTTTTCATTAGAAATACCCATGATGCTCTAGAAAAATCATCCACAAAAACAATATAAAACCTGTGCCCCTGATGATCGGGAACACGACTCGGACCCCAGACGTCGACATGAAACAACTCAAACTTGGAGTTAGTACTCCGGCCTTGACTACTGGGAAAAGAAGACCTGTGATGTTTTCCCAACTGACACGCCTCACACTGAACAATTGTGTGAGACAGACTATAGGGTAGGACTAGACGCAACTTCTGAAGCGGTAAATGACCGAAGCGCAGATGCCACAGGAGAGGAGATACTTGTTCTGCGGAAGAGGCTGTGATTCCGGCAAACGGGGTCTGGTTCAAACGGTAAAGGCCTCCTTGCTCATAGCCATGACCAATCACTTTGCCCGTACGGATGTCCTGAAAAATCAAAGAAGATGAATCAAAAATAGCTCGACAATGGAGATCCTTCGTAATCTGACTAATCGACAACAGATTCATGGAAAAATGCGGTGCATGCAAAACATTCTTGAGCTGCATCGAGGATGTCAGTCTAATCTCCCCCTGACCCGTGATAGGGGAATGAGTGCCATTGGCAATCACTACTGTCCGTCCTGGAGGAATCTGAGTATATCCTGTAAGTAGACTCTGGTCGCCACATAGGTGATGTGTAGCGCCCGAGTCCATGATCCACGGCAATGTATCTGATCTACAACTGTGAAGAGCAAGTGTACTACCTGAAGTACTCGTAGAGGCAGAAGCAGCGGCATCAGTATGATTCTCTGTCGGCGGTGCTGGGCCAGGTGATGGTATAATACCCCTAAGACGGGCAACCAGATCATCAAATCGTTGATCCAGTGTAGATGCAGACGGGGGCTCTATCTGCTCAGCAGCTCGTGCAGATGCAGGAAATCCATGCTTTGAGTAGCATGTGTCTTCAGTATGGCCGACTCTGTGACAATATGAGCATGTTGGCCTAGTGCGCCCCCCCTTCCACGGGGAATACGTCCACGGCCCTGGTATTGAGAACCACGGCCTCTGTTGACTGCCATGGCTGAGGGATTCTGACTAGTGGCTGCTGAAGGTATAGTAATCCTGCTCAATCTGTGAAAAGCTTCCTCCATGGGAGGAATAGTCGAGTCCGCCAAAATCTGTGAACGTGCTGCCTCATACTCTGGATCGAGTGCAGCGAGAAAAACACCCACCATCGTCGCATTCCTGTATGTCTTCTGCTGTTCTGGTGTGGCGGTAAGAGGCATGAAGCTATGGAGCTTCTCAAACATTCCTCTCAAAGATGTGTAGAGAGAATGTAATGGGCGGCCATTCTGCTTGATTGTGAATATATCATGTTGTAGTTGCAGGATCTTGGTCTCATTCTTCGCCTGAGAATATGTCGCTGCTAGGATATCCCACATGTCTTTGGCTGTGGGTTGATGTAGAATGTCATTGGCGATCTCAATAGCCAATGTGCCAGATAGCCACACCTTGGCATAAGCATCATCAGCCTCCCATGAGGCATGAACTCCAATCTTCTCTGCAGGCTCGGGTTCGGTAAGAATATGCTTCTTACCCGTAGACTTCATCATACTCATGAACTGCATTGCCCACAGTTCATAGTTCGTACCATCCATCTTGACAATTGGCGCTGGACCACGAAATGCGCCCATAGATGGGATATCTGCCTTGCTTTCTGACATACTTGAGACGGAAGATTGGAGTGACCGAGAGAAGATAATCTTTGTCTACACTGACATGGACGAGATTAGTTGCTTGTGTAGACCTCAAGCAACTAACCTCATGTAGATCTGGTGCTGTGCCCTAGTGTTTTGAGACTTAGGGCACGCACGTACGTGTTAGAAACACGCACGCACTGGAGTGTTTCGACCGGAGGATCTCACGCCTATGCGCACAGTTGATTTCCTGTGCCGCTGAGCACGATGATGCGCGCACCTATGCACGATGCGCACAGTTCATGCGCACGATGATGACGATGATGCACGGTGATGCGCACAGGTTATGCGCACGATGCGCACGATGATGATGCACGGTGATGCGCACAGGTTATGCGCACGATGCGCACGATGATGCACGGTGCGCGAATGGGGGGGCCTATGCGCACAGGCGCGAGCAGCACGAGGCGCAAGGGGACCCAGGCAATGCGCAGGCGATGCGCAGGCCCAGGCGATGCGCAGGCGAGGGCGTGCGAGGGCGAGGTGCGTCGCCGATCGGCTAGGCGGCGCCGATTCGAGAGAGAGAGAGAGAAGAGAGAGGCCGGCGGGTGGGGTTAGGGTTAGGTTTAGGTTTCGAGAACTCCGGTCTAGGACCGTCGCTCTGATACCATGTTGGGAAACGTGAAAGAGAGATGGTCTATTCCATAGCCCTAGGCTCTCTTATATAGGAGAGTAGCCTATGGGTAAATTACATAAAGAGAATGGCAAGAAAATAAAATAACAAAACGGTACAAATAAAGCATATGCGTCAACAGCTTTCAAATGCAATTTACCTTATCATAGCAAAGGTCCTGACTAATAGAATGAAATGGGTCATGGACTCCGTGGTGCTTCAGGGACAGTCTGCCTTTATCCCTGAGAGGCAGATGCCGGATGGTCTGGTCATGGCTTCGGAGATTTGTCTCGAGTGGAAGGGGAAACAGGTCAAAAGGGCCCTTTGGAAGATTGACTACTCCAAGGCTTATGACTGTGTATAATGGAGGTTCCTATGGCAGTCCTTATGAGGAGAGGCTTCCCTAATACATGGGTGCACTGGATGAAGAGGTGTGTCACGACCTCATCTTACTCGATCCTGGTAAATGACAAACCTGAGGGAGGCTTCTTCCAACCGCAACGGGGTGTGAGGCAGGGCTGGCCGCTTGCTCCTCTGTTATTCGTCTTGGTGGCTGATGCTCTTTGAGTACTTTTCAGGCAGGCAGTCGGGGCGGGCTGGTGCGAAGGCTTTCGCATTGATGACATCTCCATCCCTCTGTTACAATTTTGCAGACGATACGGTCCTCTTCTTGGGTTGTACAGAGGCTCAAAACAAAAATGCAGCTCAACTGGTGGAGATTTTTGGGGATCTTTCGGGCTTAGAGATTGACAGGAGTAAGTCGGCGATCATTACCTTTGGGATGGATGAAGCAGAGCGCCTCAGTATAGCGAACCCTTGTGACTGCGCCTTGGGGGCTCTCCCCATCACCTACTTGGGGCTATCTCTGGCTGCGGGGAAATTGAGGAACAAAGATTGGGATCAGGTGGTCCAGCGGATTGAGCAGAGACTGGCATGATGGAAAGCAATCACTTTATCCAGAGGGGGAAAATTGGTCCTATTGAAGCACATACTCTCGGCTATTCCTATCTTTTACTCTACTAGAATTATGCTTGTAGGGGTCATGAAGAAAATTGAGTCCTTGATGAAGCGTTTCTTCTGGTCGGATGGGAAGCAGCTTGGCCATGGAATGCATCTGTTTAAGTGGGATGAAGTCACGAGGGGGTGCAAGGATGGCGACCTTGGCATTAGAGATATTGAGTGCATGAACAGGGCATTCATTGCTAAATGGGTTATCCGCATCTGGGGGCCCTCTACGTTGCTGGATGCTAGATTGGTGAGGAGGATCTATGATGTGGGAGGAGAGCAGGCGATGCGAAGAATTCGCTTTGAGTCCCCGCTTTGGACAGGTATTCGAGAAGTCTTACCCTTATTCTCACAGGTTGCGTCCCAAAGTGGGGGACGGACACCTTTTCAGATTCTGGCGTGACGACTGAAGCGGGGAGGGTACATTGGAAGCTAGATTCCCGCGTCTGTTTTCTTTGGCGAAGACGAAGGAAGCTACGATCTCGCAGGTGGCGGGAGGGGGTAGTTGGTCTCCATCATTTCTGGCTGAACTGTCTGATCAACGATTGGAGGATTTCGTGAGGATGCAATCAGTCCCCCCCCACTGGGGAGTTCTCGGGGGACAAAGATCACTTTCAGTGGATGGACAACAAGTTCTCAGTAAAGAAATACAAGGAATTGAGATCACGAGAGCATGGAAGGAAATATCGGCGACATATCGGCGATATATCGCTGATATATCGATATCGACATGGGAACGATATGGGCACTGATATGGCGATATATCCCGATTTCCAAGCATTTTCTTCACAAAGGCTTGTCGATATGGGCGATATTTCGTCGATATATCGTCGAAATATCGTATCGACACGATATCAAAACGATATCGATATCGATACGGCCTTCCATGCAAGAGAGGAGGAGCTGGACAAAGAACTATGCTAAGACGTCAACGTCATATGGGCGGCGAAGATCCCGATGAGGGTTAAGGTGTTCTTGTGGTGCTTAAGAAGGAACCGCCTTTGCGATAAGGTGCGGAGGAGGAGATCATTGGGTCCGCCAGATACACTGTGCGACAGATGTGGAGTGGCGAATGAGGACGCCGACCATTTGTTTTTCAAATGCCCGACCTCAACAAGGGTATGTCTGAGGCGACAGCTTCATGGGTAAAGAGTGCGGGCTCTTTGGACTTTTGGAGTTCCATTAGAGCGGTTGGTGGCAACTCAAATGACGACTGTTCGAAACCATTTGCTATTCTCTGGGCCATTTGGGCTGGGAGAAATGAAGTCGTCTTCAACAATCAGAGGTTTTATTTTGAGAATATTTTGTCTCACTGTAATGCTCTTCATAATCTCTGGATCTTACGGTAATATATTCTAAATCCTTTTTAATGAAGAACCTTTGGCGGTGACCCCCACAATGGGGGATCACCCTTCTTAGTCTAAAAAAAAACTCGTGAAGTGAAGATGAATTTAAAGGGACATACACATTTTTTGAGTCAAATTCCTAAGTAGTACCTGGGATTAACTTAAATCCCCAGGTACTACGAAATGTTTTTTTTACTCAAAAACTACAGAGGTGTCGCATGTTGAACATGCGACACACCTAAAGTTCTTTTACTCATAAACTACATATATGTCGCATGATGGACATGCGTTATATGACAAACATGTCGCATGCTCGACATGCGACATATGAGAAAAACCCTGGAAAATGACTGTCCGTGCGTATCGGCCTTGACATTCCAGGAAATTTCTAACATGTCACATGTTAGACATGCGACATATGAGAAAAACCCTGGAAAATGCATGGCCAGGTCTGGGACATATGTTTCCAGGCAATTTCTCACATGTCGCATGTTGGACATGCGACATATCAGAAAAACACTGGAAAATGAATGGCCAGGTCTGGGACACATGAGGTTTTGAAGTTTTGGGTTTGGCCCTTAGTCATCTTACGATAAGAGACCAAATAAGAACAAAGTTGAACCTCCTCTCATGAGTGACTGAGACCGTGCATGTATTCAATATTATATGCTTGTTTCATGTCGATGGACACACATTCAAAGATGTATAGACAATCACCAAAGCGGGCTATGGACACAAAGACATTCACAATAGAAAAATATTGTGATCCACAAAGACATTCCGAACATTTTATATATATAGAGTTGTCCACGGATATACATTACATTTTTGTGTCACATTAAAAACTACAAGGTTTACAAGTCAACGCTTTTTCTTCCGCTGGTATGTAATCATTGAATCAGGAGGATGGAAGGGTAACAACCGGTTCGCCTCGTCTATCATGTGGATTTGAGAGGGCCCAGCAACATCTTCCTCGAAGGTTGGCATCAGCGGCAACGTGAGCGTGCAGTAAGTTGGTTGTGTTTCGCTGGCGTCCAATCCATGCCTCAACGGTGCCTGAGGTGTTGGCAAGTCGTCCCGTGGCCGCTCAGTGGTAGGTGTGAAGAAGTCTGTTGGCGCAAGGTTCTCATTTACCGCAGCGGCTTCTTCATAGTTCATGAGTTCCGCCACTTGTTCACGCGCCCTTCCCCGACCTCTTCCTCTTCCTCTTGCCCTTGCCCTTCCTCGCCTTGCCTCCGTCCGAGCCACATCAGCATGGTCATCATGTATTGTGACGGCATCTGCAAATTGAAAGGACAACCACTCCGTCATCTCCGCCTTGGCTTGTGTTGCAATCTCGGGGCATTCCTCATTTTCAATATCATATACATGGCTCCACTTGGCGAGCTGCATCCAAAAAAACACAGAGGTAAATTTCTATCAGTATTCTTAAATAAATTTCCAAAAAAGTTTATCGGAGCACTTACGTTGCTTGCCAGAGTTGCACCTAATCGTCCGACAAATCTTCTGGTAATATTCCGATACCATTGCTCGTATGCGGGCGTCGCGAATATCCCATGGGACCGATCGATATCAACGATACTACCTTCGCGCTCCTCCCATTGGATAATGTATAACCAGTGTTTCTCCCTCCAATTGACATGGACCTTCCCCCTTAGATCGATTGCATGTAGATCTTCAAATGTGAAGCAAGGTTGTGGAACGTCTTGAAGACCGCCAAATTGCCTCAAGAATCGGTCGGGGAAGTAATACTCCACAATGTGGAAGTATATCAACGGGACCTTCTCTCTCCAAATGCTCTCGCCTTCATGACAGTTGGCGGGTAGACCTGCACGGATTTCCTTGGTATACGGCGTCCACAATATCTGAATGGCAATTTTACAATTAGATTAGTAAATTTTATGCAAGAAGTTGAAACAAGTTGTGAATGTAAATTTATCTGCTCGGTGTCTGCATGTCAAAAGCGTCCCGGTATGGTCTAACCACGTGTGTAGGTTGTCGACGATGGGCAAACGTAGTCGCCCAGCGGACTCTTAACGGGCGTCCATGCCAATCTCTGCCTTCCCTCACAACTGGAGCAATGTGGGGGAAATGTTCCCATGCCCACAACTGAAGGAGTATGACCGAGCCTCCAATTTCTTCGGTCGCCATGTCCGCTGCTAAACAAAGGTGTCTATATAGATAAGCAAGAACGGCGGATCCCCAGCTCAAAGTCCCAGAGTACTCGAAATCCTGCAGATGTGGTAGAGGAATAAGTAATATCAACGATCCTGACTTGTCCGTGAATATGACTCCACCAAGCAACTGCAAGATGTATGTAAGGCTGTCAGGAAAGCTCGAACTCGATGAGTTCAACTCGGGCTCGGCTCGTTAAG
Organism: Ottelia alismoides; assembly: GCA_037367405.1. Taxonomy (NCBI): domain Eukaryota; kingdom Viridiplantae; phylum Streptophyta; class Magnoliopsida; order Alismatales; family Hydrocharitaceae; genus Ottelia; species Ottelia alismoides. The sequence goes on from JAZKJV010003079.1 coordinate 85,198, forward strand.
GGCTCGTGAGCCGGACTCGAAACCTTAACGAGCCCGAGTTGGGTTTTACGGCTCGTTAGCTTATCGAGTCGAGTTCGAGTTGGGCATTGTTGTTAACGCATATAGTAGTGTCTGTATCCCTTCGTTATTTTTATTTTCAGCTGTATGCTTTATGTAATTTACCCATAGGCTACTCTCCTATATAAGAGAGCCTAGGGCTTATGGAATAAACAAGTTGCTCATTTTTTTCCCAACATGGTATCAGAGCGACGGTCCTAGACCGGAGTTCTCGAAACCCTAACCCTACCCTACCCCACCCGCCGTCCTCTTCTTCTCTCTCCATCTCATCGGCGCCGCCGAGGCTCACCGCAGCCGCACCAGCACCCTCGTGCGCCGGTGCTGCTGCTCCTACGCGCCCGCGCCCCTGCGCGAAGTGCGCCCCTGCGCGAAGTGCTCCCACGCGCCTGCGCCCCTGCGCGAAGTGCGCTCCTGCACGAAGTGCGCCTCTGCTGCGCTCTGCTGCGCACTGCTGCGCACTGCGCCCCTGCCGCGCCTCCGTGCTGCACCTCTGTCGCGCACTGCGCGAGCGCGCTTCCACTGCGCGCTGTAGCCCTCTTGCGCGCGATCCAGCACTGTGCGCGTGCGTCTTCTCTGCGCCTGTAGCCTCCTCGCCTGCGCCCTAAGCACGTGAGATCCAGCTGCTAGGGCGAACCAGTTGCGTGTGTGCGTGCTTCTTGCGCGCGTATACGTGTGCTAAGCCCTAAGCCCTGGGGCGTACATCTTCATCTACATGGGTTTAGTTGCTTGAGGTATACACGTGCAACTAAACCCGTCTATGTCATTGTAGACGAATCTCATCCTCTGTCAAATCGCTCTAGTCTTCCATCTCCAGTATGTCAGAAAGCAAGGCGGATATCCCATCTATTGGCGCCTTTCGTGGTCCAGCGCCTATTGTAAAGATGGACGGTACAAACTATGAACTGTGGGCAATGCGGTTCATGAGCATGATGAAGTCAACGGGTAAGAAGCATATTCTTACCGAACCCGAGCCTGCTGAGAAGACTGGAGCCAATGCCTCTTGGGAGGCTGATGATGCATATGCCAAAGTTTGGCTATCCGGTACACTGGTAATTGAGATAGCCAATGACATTCTACATCAACCCACGACCAAGGATATGTGGGACATTCTGGCGGCTACATATTCACAGGCGAAGAACGAGACAAAGATCCTGCAACTCCAGCATGATATCTTCACTATCAAGCAGAATGGTCGCCCTCTACATTCTCTCTATACATCACTGAGAGGGATGTTCGAGAAGCTCTACAGCTTCATGCCCCTGACAGCCACGCCAGAACAACAGAAGACATATAGGAACGCGACCATGGTGGGTGTGTTCCTGGCTGCACTTGATCCGGAGTATGAGGCGGCACGATCACAGATTTTGGCCGACTCTACTATTCCTCCCATGGAGGAAGCTTTCCATAGACTGAGTCGGATCACAGTTCCTTCCATGGCCTTGAGTCAGAATACTTCAGCCATGGCAGCCAACAGGGGTCGCGGATTTCATCACCAGGGCCGTGGACGTGGACCTCGTGGAAGAGGTGGCCGCACTAGGCCAACATGTACCTACTGTCACCGCGTTGGACACAATGAAGACACATGCTACTCGAAGCATGGATTTCCTGCATCCGCACGAGTTGCTGAGCAGATAAAGCCTCCATCTGTTGCTACTTTGGATTAACGGTTCGACGATCTAGTTGCCCGTCTGAGGGGCATTATTCCACCATCTGGTCCAGCACCGACTACGGAGAGTCAATCTGATGCCGCTGCTTCTGCCTCTGCGTCTACCAGTGCTTTAGGTAGCATACTTGCATTCACCAGTAGTAGATCAGATACATTACCATGGATTATGGACTCGGGCACTACACATCACCTATGTGGCGACCAGAGTTTACTTACAGGATACACTCAGATTCCTCCAGGCCGAACAGTAGTAATTGCCAATGGTACACATTCTCCCATCACTGGTCAGGGGAGATTAGATTGACATCTTCTATGCAGCTCAAGAATGTGCTACATGCACCTGATTTTTCAATGAATTTGTTGTCAATTAGTCAGATTACGAAGGATCTACATTGTCGGGCAATTTTTGATCCATCTTCTTTGATTTTTCAGGACATCCATACATGCAACGTGATTGGTCGTGGCTATGAGCAAGGAGGCCTCTACCGCCTGAATCCGACCCCATTTGCTGGAACCTCATCCCTTCCCACTGGACAAGTATCTACTTTATTGTGGCATATGCGCTTTGGATATTTACCGCTTCAGAAGTTGCGTCACGTGTTACCTTATGGTCTTCCTCACACACCTATTCAATGTGAGGCGTGTCAGTTGGGAAAGCATCACAGGTCGTCCTTTCCCAGTCGTCCAGGTCGGAGCAGTATCTCCAAGTTCGAGTTATTTCATATTGATGTCTGGGGTCCGAGTCGTGTACCTAATCATCAGGGACACATATTTTATATAGTATATGTGGATGATTTTTCTAGAGTGTCATGGGTGTTTTTGATGAAAAATAAATCTGAAGCAGGAAATATCATTATCCATTTTCTGAGTGAAATACAAAATGTTTTCTCCACATCTGTGAAGTTTGTGAGAAGTGATAATGCTTTAGAATTGTGCACCAATGTTCTTGCCAATTATTACTCCTCAAAAGGGATTGTTCACCAAACATCTTGTGTTCATACATCTCAACAAAACAGAATTGCTGAAAGGAAACACCGTCACCTTCTTGATGTCACAAGATCACTTCTTATACAGAGTCATGTTCCCTACTCTTACTGGGGTGATGCAGTTCTCACTGCATGTTACCTAATCAATCGTATGCCGTCCTCTGTCTTGAATGAACAGATTCCGTTTTCCCTCATCTATCCTTGGAAGGATCTGTTCACTCTTACTCCTCGTGTGTTTGGTTCGGTTGCCTTTGTCCATCAGTTGTCGCCTGGTACTGACAAGCTCTCTCCTAGGGCTGTCAAATGTGTTTTCGTTGGGTACTCCAGAACTCAAAAGGGGTACAAGTGTTTTGATCCTCTGCGTCGACGGTATATGGTCAGTGCAGATGTTACATTTTTTGAATATGTTATGTATTTTTCAGCCTCGGGAGACAAGCAGCTACCACCTCCATCTACTGATGCCATATACATGACACCACCACCTCAAATGCCGTCATCAACACCACCAACACCACCACCACCACCGCCACCACCACATATACCTGTCTCACCGCTACCGTTCCATTATACCCGCAGGCCTCCTCCCGCTCATGGTGATGACTCGTCTCCTAGCTCGCCTATAGTATGTAATGAAAATATTTCTATTGATGGATCTGACGACATTTCTGAGAAGGATATGTTGCAGGGGCCAGATGATGCTACAATAGATTTAGATGTTCCCATTGATCTACGCAAATCGAAGAGGAGCTGTGTTACATATCCATTGTCAGCATCTGTGTCTTTTGAGAGATTATCTGGAGATTTCAGGACATTTGTGGTGGCACTGCCAGCTGTAGATATTCCACGGAGTTATCAAGATGCTCTGATGGATAGTAGATGGCGGCTAGCAATGGAGGAAGAAATGGCGGCACTTCAGTCCAGAGGAACTTGGAGTTTGGTTCCTATACCTCCAGATGTGAACCCGGTGAGCTGTAAGTGAGTGTTTACAGTGAAGCACAATGCATACGGCTCTATTGATAGGTACAAGGCACGTCTTGTTGCATGTGGCTTTACACAGACATACGGGGTGGATTACCTTGACACATTCTCGCCTGTGGCCCGTCATTCCACTCTCCGGATCTTGTTGTCAGTTGCAGTTGCTAGAGACTGGCCACTCTATCAGCTGGACGTGAAGAATGCATTCTTATATGGAGATTTGCAGGAGGAAGTCTATATGCAACAACCACCCGGTTTTGCTGTTGAGGGGGAGTGTTCCAAGGTATGCAGATTACATAAGGCTATCTATGGCCTTAAGCAGAGCCCCAGAGCATGGTTTCAGAAGCTCTCAGACCTCTTTGAGAAACAAGGATACAAACGCTCCAATGCTGATCATTCCTTGTTTGTACAGAAGACTGCTAGAGGTATTATTGTAATCATGGTTTATGTAGATGACATCTTGATTACAGGAGATGATGAGCAGGACATAAAGCAGGCGAAAGAAAAACTGGGAACCGAATTTGTCACCAAGGACCTTGGAGTCCTTAGATATTTTCTGGGGCTGGAATTTGCTAGAAATCCATATGGATTAGTAATGTCGCAGAGGAAATATGTTACAGATTTGTTGAGTGAAACAGGTATGCTTGGGTGTCGGCCTGCTACGACACCAATGGATCCTAGCATGAAGCTCTATGATGATGACACAGAGGAGGTGGACAGGAGAAGATACAGAGAACTGGTAGGCAAACTATTGTATGTCACGATCACTAGACCTGATATATCATTTGCAGTGAGTCGTGTGAGCCAGTTCATGGAGCAACCACGTCAGGTCCATATGGATGCAATACACATGATTCTTAGATATCTCAAATCATCTCCAGGTGCAGGTTTGCTATTTAAGAAGGGAAAGGAGATCTCTATCTCAGCGTGTGCGGATGCAGACTATGCAGGATGTCCCAAGGACAGGAAGTCCACCTCAGGATTTGCAGTCTATGTTGGAGATGCTCTAGTCTCATGGAGGAGCAAGAAACAGACAGTGGTAGCTAGATCCAGTGCTGAATCTGAATATAGGGCTATGGCCCAGGCTAGCACAGAGATGATGTGGGTGAAAGCTCTTCTTACAGATCTATGTCTTGATATACCGCTTCCTATGAACTTGGAATGTGATAATCAGGCAGCCTTGTTCATTGCAAACAACCCAGCATTCCATGAGAGGACCAAGCATATTGAGGTTGACTGTCACTACATACGTGACATGATTCAGAAGGGGTTCATTGCTACATCTCATGTTACCTCAGAGAATCAAATTGCTGATATATTTACCAAGGCATTACTTCGAGGCCCATTCCAGAAGTGTGCGTCCAAGCTGAGCATGATTGATATCTATGCTCCATCTTGAGGGGTAGTGTTAACGCATATAGTAGTGTTTGTTTCCCTTCGTTATTTTTATTTTCAGTTGTATGCTTTATGTAATTTACCTATAGGCTACTCTCCTATATAAGAGAGCCTAGGGCTTATGGAATAAACAAGTTGCTCATTTTTTCCCAACAATTGTTCAACTCGGAAACTCGACTCGATAACTCGTTTTCTCTCTTAATAAAAAATTAAAAACATATATATCAAAACTTCCACATTGAGTTTGATTAAACTAGAGGTTAACATTTTTCTTGCCCAAAGAGCTACACAAAATAGTATAAAAAATCAAAATTACAAATGCCATTTGCATAATTTAATGTATAAAATGGAACAATGACTCATTAAGAGGTTCATGAGTCTGCTCATTTTGAGGCTCATGAGCTAGCTCAGAAACTCACGACTCGATAAGAGGCTCGTGAGCTAGCTCATTTTGAGGCTTGTGAGCCATCTCAGAAACTCGTGGCTCGATAAGAGGCTCGTGAGTCAACTCGAACTCGACGAGTTCGAGTTCGAGTTGGTGATCCATGGCTCGATCCTTATCAAGCCCGAGTTCGAGCTTAGGTTTCTTATCGAGTTCGAGTCCGAGTTGAGGCCAACTCGGCTCGTTGAACTCGATAGACACCCCTAGATGTATGCTCGTGCATATCTCTGTACGACCATCTCATCTGCATCTTCTGGCAAGTCTGCAAAATGGGTGATTAGCCAAGTTGCTGACACCTTGCTGCCAACGATGTCTGCTGGAAGAGGCCTAACACCCAACAATTCCTCGCAAGTATCCGCCCATGTTGCCCCAGGTGTTGTCTCCCCAGTAACCGCATGTCCATCAATTCTCAGCCTCAGGATGAACGCGACATCCTGCAAGGTGATGGATATCTCCCCACTAGGCATGTGGAAAGTGTGCGTCTCCGGTCTCCAACGTTCAACCAAAGCGGTCACCAAATGCCAATCTAAGGTAATGAACTCCAGCTCTGAAATGCATCCGAAGCCCGCTTGGGCTACATATGGCTGTAGTCGATCATCCAAAGGATTCCGACGTACATGCGTCTCACGTCGTCGGCAACACAACCATGAAGATTCCTACAAAAAAATTGTTAGGAAAACGTAATGAAGGAAGCAAAAAATAAAAATTACTTACATCGCCAGCCCAGGCACGACGAGAACGATGTCGCTCCTGATGATGCAAAACGGATGGGTCAATTGGGCCGGGATCCATCTGCAAATTTAAATATTCAATGTTAGATAATACAATGTAAAAAACAACAACATACAATAAGAGTAAATTTGCCACCACAATTACCACATACAATGAAAAATAATAATATACGAGGGAAGAAAGCACACTTACTCGAACTTGGACATTTACGTTGGTTGTGACCTATGCCACCACAATTAGCACATTTATTCTTATTCCTTGTCGTCGTCGGCACATTTGATGTGGATGCTTGAGAATTCCTTGCGGTTTTGTTGGGACATCCACGGTGTGTGTGACCCAATATCCCACAAAAGGAACAAGTATTTTGGCGAATCACATCTCTAACATCCATTTCATTATGAATTCTTGTTGTACATGGACGACCTTTGCCGCGCTTACGCTTTGGGTCCGGACGTAACTCTGGATAATCCAAGGGAGCCCATGTTTCACGATCACCGATCGGAATAATTTGTCCTCCATAAAGTTTCAACTGGTGCTGCCAGGTGTACCACTCTCCAACATAGGAATCCACTTCAGCCCGACGCTTTGAAATGACTGCAATGGCGTGGGAACATGGGATACGAAATATTTGCCACTTATTACAAGTGCATTTCCTTTGGAGCAAATTTACCGTGTACTGTTTGCGACCACAAATACCACTAGACGTCCGTCGAGCCCTTCTAGACACCTCGAATAATATTTCCGGCTGTACTTGTACCTGAGTTACTGTGTGTCCATTCACAGCTGCAGTCCAACGGGTCAACTCTGTGGATGCATAATGCGTGAATTTTCGACCAGCAGCAATGGCTGCGCTTGCTTCTTCAGCATGTTGAATGAAATATGACACACAATTATAAAAAGTCTTCTCGATTGACGCAGAGATTGGCAAGCAACGGGCATCTTTAAGAACAGCATTGTAGCTTTCGCTAAGATCTTTAAGAACAACATTGTTGAACGAGTATTTGATCCTCTAACCCCAAAAAAGGGTATACGGGGTGTAATAGTATGCATGCTTTGTTCATCAGCTTTAATTCTTTCGTCTACCGCATCATTGTCGACATCTTCGCTACCTTCTTCCAGGTCATCATCGGTCCCCCACGGGATGAAATCATCCAAAGCATAGTTAACCTCTCGCAGCAACGAGTCACTCATGCCCAAATCATGATCCATGCATGGTTGCGTTACAGGCGCATCAGTGTCAAAGTAGGGTTCCATGCTTGGGTCATTTATTGGTTGAGTGCTGCGGACAACTGTTGGTTGTGTGCTCGGGACTACAGACGGTCCCTTGTTAGTCACAACATTGGGCACAACATTGGGGACTTCGCTCACAGATACATCTTCCACAATAATGTCAGTAGGCATCGATCTCCCAATGGTCCGAGCATACACAAGAACTGCCTGCACATCATCATCATCGATAATAGATGAAAATGATGGTTCCTCCCCTGCGCCTCGAGGGATGCGATGTAATAATCGGATTTTTTGACTATCGGCATCCAGGTTGAACTTACGGTAAACCAAGTTCAACATCTCATCGAACGTCATATTAGGCATTAGCACAAACCCCCTTACGGTGGTCGACGATCCGCACATGAGTGTACCCCTCAAATGACACATACAATACAAGGGCTCCATTCTGACCTAATACGAGACACAACGTACAAGTACACTTAATATATTCATGAAATGAAGAATAATATGCATATGATACAAACAATCATCTAAAGAAATTTTTTTACCAAGTCTATGTGTTCGCAACAATGGCTTAGCCCTAGTGGGAGGCGGTGGCGGCTAGGACGGTGCCAAGCACTGGAACTACGGAAAAGGAGTGTTCCGCGGGGCTAGGAGTGAGCACAATGGGGGTTTTTGAGAGAGGAAGAGATCAAAATACGCGGGTGGCGCGATGGAGGGTCGACGGCGGTAGGGGTTCGGCTGCTGGAACGAGCGGGGAAATGGGAAGGCTGATGCGTGCGTCCCTTATTTAGCCCCTATGTCGCATATTCAGTCTGCGTTATCTACATCGCATACTGAACATGCGACATATATGCATTTTCCGAGTAAAAAAAAACTTAAGAAGTGTCGCATGTTCAACATGCGGCACCTTTGTAGTTTTCAAGTAAAAAAAAAGATTTTGTAGTACCTGAGGATTTAAGTTAATTCCAGGTACTACTTAGGAATTTGACTCCACATTTTTTACCAGAACCCTTGTTTCATCAGACTTTCTACATAACAAGATCGAGATTGAGTGGCTTCCAATACCTCCTCTTCCAGAAGTTTGAACTTGTCACCACACCAACCCAACAAGAGTCCCCCCGAAACCCCAAACGATGTAACGACCTTGAACTCAACCATATGAGATCCACCGACCTCCTTCCACCTGGAACAAAGCAACATCAACATCCAAGCAACATCAACATCCACTTTGTGATCTCCCAAAAATTCCTTAGTCGCCCTTTGTTTCTCCGACCTTCCTAGACCCCAGACATTCCAAGAAAGAATATTCATTTGGACACCATTTCAATCCCTGATGGTGGAACAACAACCACCCAATCAACTAGCTTCTTGTCCCCTTGAGACACATTCTGCTGCTCTTGGACTTCTCCCTTACGTGTATCCGACTTTCATGTGTCGGAGTACTCCTGTTCAGTATGCCCTTCCTTGGGAAATAGATCCCTTGCATCCGAAAAAAATCTGAGAGCCGTAACCTCCATTAGAGACATAACTCAGAAGAAAAGTTTCCCTTAAGGAATTTTGTTCCACCAACGCTGCATCTAACAAGTCCTCCCAATCCGCACTCTCTAAGAGTCTATCCAGCACTGAATGAGTGACAAACGGTACCCTGGCGACACATTCGAAAGCCCACACTATTCTCTTGCGATTGTATCTCCCCCACCTCCGTGTCGTGGAGAGCTTTGCTTCAGGGACAACACACGAGCCTAGAGGATCATAAGCTTAGCACCGTGGTGCATGGAGAAAAGTGTCAAACGAAGGAGCAATGAACCCTCCACTATGCTCCAAGAGAGAGATCGTGCTTCCCTATATCTTGGCCTACCCGAGGCTGATCTAGGCATTCAACACGATAGGATCCAGAAACTAGTAGGAGGATCTCTCACTACCAATCGTTGGTTAGAAATCGGAAATCGGGAAGGGATGTACCTAGATCTGAAAAGGTCAACCTGCATATTTGATGGAGACATGGATTGGGACTCGTCCGGATATACACGGTGGGCAGGCGGGAGGCTTTCCCCAAGAGGATCTGACCCGACAGAAGTTAAAAGGCGTGGATCCGATGGAGCCTTCTCCTCCAAGCCCCCTTTCGCAAGTAACACGTCTTTGAAGTTACAATTTGAGGATCCATGCTTCTGCGGGATGGTTCCTCCATGCAGGGGCGACGGAGCGGAGCTCGAGACGTTTGTCGAATCCAAAGAGTTCAAAAAATCTCGATGGAAACAGGGATCATGCCAGACTCATTTGTCGGAGCCACCCAACCCATCTCTAGAATTCTCAAAAGCGACTGAGCCAATTCGCAATGACACATCTTTTTTTTTTTTTGAATGTAAAGAGGGTGGTATCCCGAATCAGGACCCACCACTAAATATATTAGAAATTCATAACAATCAGGTTACAACATTCCATGCCTTACACAAGCTTTTAAAATGACCCAATACAATGACACGGTCTTAGGTATTGAAATACCTCGGATCATTGCTTCGACCACCACATGCTAGCTCTCTCCCTTTCGGAGGCTGTCATAAACCAAAGAGATTACACGTCCCACTCCATCGAGCAACTTCGTAATTGATGCCAGGTCTCCTGCCCTCTGAGGTAGGCCCTACAGAGCAAGCACCTTATACTCCAAAAGATGGGATGACCCATCTCTATAGATTGGTCGCCTCCAGCAAACCTTCCTCGCCTTTCATCCCTTAGATGCATGAAGCGGGGCTACCACCTGAGCCGAAGAAAGACTTTGAGCCAAGACCAAGGGACCTTTGAGTTGTAAGATGTCACCACTGAAGGTTGTACCGAGAACCATGCCAATGCTACTCATAGTCTGATGCAATGAGTCAACCTTCGAGTTGCTGACACCTATCAAATCGCGTCAAGCAGACGCATTATGACCAACTCCGTGGGGGGTACTTCATCACCAACATGAACCTTATCGAACTGGCAAACACTCTCATGATGACCAAAACCTCCATACTTATGGCCATTATTCGTGTTTCTGCAGGAGGTAGATAAGTGCCCTCGATCCCCGCACTTGAAGCAAGAAACCTTCCACCGATCTTTGAACAATGGCCACTCGAAATCTACCTTACACGCCAAAACCTATGACCGAGCTAATCTCCTCACACGAGAACATTGAGGAGAATGATGTCCTTTAACGTTACTTCTCAAATTGCCTCTAGAATCGCCCATCACCTTCCCACTTTTAATTTGTTCATATCCTCTTCGCGAAGTCATCGTTGCGGGGAGATGAAAGGTCCGACAGGTAGCCGATCTCGTGGGCAGCGGAGCGTGGGTGGGAGGGAGTTTGATGAGGCCTACCGCTAGGCCGGTGGTCCGTAACTGTAGGTTGCGATGTAGGGAGCTTTGAAACAGAGAGGGAGGGGAGAGGGTTGCGTGGGGATGGGGGTCGAGGTTGATGTCGAAGCAACAAGGAGGGTCGCATGGGTCGAGAGTGTACAAAGATGCTATATGATGATTTGTTTTCTATATTTCATGATTATAGAAGGCGATCGGTAAGTAATCTTGCATTGTACACTGAGGACACAATTTACACGGAAATCCTTCTCTACGAGAAGGAGAAATCCATGGCAACAAGGACCTCTCAAGAGTGATCGAATTTTCGTTTGTGTTATCTAGGGGGGGGGTATGTACAGTATTTAGAAGGAAGCATGTTTTTTTTTGAATGAACAACGAGAGCACTCACAAAGCAAGGTGCTCCTCCAAATTCCATTAGAAAGTTAAAAAAATTACAATGTCATACAATCACACCATCCATGACGAATGCATTTACCGAATATGTGAATAATATCCCTGCAAAAAGTCTTTTTTTCTAAATATAGCTCCATTGGAGTCAAATTCCTAAATAGTACCTGGGATTATCTTAAATCCCCAGGTACTACGAAATGTTTTTTTACTCAAAAACTACAGAGGTGTCGCATGTTGAACATGCGACACACCTGAAGTTTTTTTACTCATAAACTACATATATGTCGCATGTTGGACATGCGTTATATGACAAAACACATGTCGCATGTTCGACATGCGACTTATGAGAAAAACCCTGGAAAATGACTGGCCGTGCGTATCGGCCTTGACATTCCAGGAAATTTCTCGCATGTCGTATGTTGGACATGCGACATATGAGAAAAACCCTGGAAAATGCATGGCCAGGTCTGGGACATATGTTTCCAGGCAATTTCTGACATGTCGCATGTTGGACATGCGACATATCAGAAAAACCCTGGAAAATGCATGGCCAGGTCTGGGACACATGAGGTTTTGAAGTTTTGGGTTTGACCCTTAGTCATCTTACGACAAGAGACCAAATAAGAACAAAGTTGAACATCCTCTCATGAGTGACTGAGACCGTGCATGTATTCAATATTATATGCTTGTTTCATGTCGATGGACACGCATTCAAAGATGTATAGACAATCACCAAAGCGGGCTATGGACACAAAGACATTCACAACAACAAAATATTGTGATCCACAAAGACATTCCAAACATTTTACATATATAGACTTGTCCACGGATATACATTACATTTTTGTGTCACATTAAAAACTACAAGGTTTACAAGTCAACGCTTTTTCCTCCACTGGTATGTAATCGTTGAATCAGGAGGATGGAAGGGTAACAGCCGGTTCGCCTCGTCTATCATGTGAATTTGAGAGGGCCCAGCAACATCTTCCTTGAAGGTTGGCATCGGCGGCGGCGTGAACGTGCATTAAGTTGGTTGTGTTTCGCTGGCGTCCAATCCATGCCTCAACAGTGCCTGAGGTGTTGGCAAGTCGTCCCGTGGTCGCTCGGTGGCAGGTGTGAAGAAGTCTGTTGGCTCAAGGTTCTCATTTACCGCAGCGGCTTCTTCATAGTCCATGGATTCCGCCACTTGTTCACGCGCCCTTCCCCGACCTCTTCCTCTTCCTTTTGCCCTTGCCCTTCCTCGCCTTGCCTCCGCCCGAGCCACATCAGCATGGTCGTCATGTATTGTGACCATGGAAGGACATATGGATATCGATATCGTTTCGATATCGTGTCGATATCGATATATCGGTGATATATCGTCGGTATATCGCTATATCTAGGATTCTTTCTGAAGAAAATGCCTGAAATCGGATATATCGATATATCGATTTCGATATCGGTCCCATGTCGATATCGATATATCGGCGATATATCGCCGATATATCGGGATACGGCCTTCCATAATTGTGACGGCATCTGCAAATTGAAAGGACAACCACTCCGTCATCTCCGCCTTGACTTGTGTTGCAATCTCGCGGCATTCATCATTTCCAATATCGTATAAACGGCTCCACTTGGCAAACTGCATCCACAAAAACACGGAGGTAAATTTCTAGCAGTATTCTTAAATGAATTTCCCAAAAAGTTTATCCGAGTACTTACGTTGCTTGCCAGAGTTGCACCTAATCGTCCGACAAATCTTCTGGTAATATTCCGATACCATTGCTCGTATGCGGGCGTCGCGAATATCCCATGGGATCGATCGATATCAACGATACTACCTTCGCGCTCCTCCCATTGGATAATGTATAACCAGTGTTTCTCCCTCCAATTGACATGGACCTTTCCCCTCAGATCGATTGCATGTAGATCCTCAAATGTGAAGCAAGGTTGTGGAACGTCTTGAAGACCGCCAAATTGCCTCAAGAATCGGTCGGGGAAGTAATACTCCACAATGTGGAAGTATATCAACGGGACCTGCGCTCTCCAAATGCTCTCGCCTTCATGACAGTTGACGGGTAGACCTGCGCGGATTTCCTCGGTATATGGCGTCCACAATATCTGAATGGCAAAATTACAATTAGATTAGTAAATTTTATGCAAGAAGTTGAAACAAGTTGTGAATGTAAATTTACCTGCTCTGGTGTCTGCATGTCAAAAGCGTCCCGGTATGGTCTAACCACGCGTGTAGGTTGTCGACGATGGGCAAACGCAGTTGCCCAGCGGACACCTAACGGGCGTCCGTGCCAATCTCTTCCTTCCCTCACAACTGGAGCAATGTGGGGGAAATGTTCCCATGCCCACAACTGAAGGAGTATGACCGAGCCTCCAATCTCTTCGGTCGCCATGCCCACTGCTAAACAAAGGTGTCTATATAGATAAGCAAGAACGGCGGATCCCCCGCTCAAAGTCCCAGAGTACTCGAAATCCTGCAGATGTGGTAGAGCAATAAGTGATATCAACGATCCTGACTTGTCCGTGAATAGGACTCCACCAAGCAACTGCAAGATGTATGCTCGTGCATATCTCTGTACGACCATCTCGTCTGCATCTTCTGGCAAGTCTGCAAAATGGGTGACTAGCCAAGTTGCTGACACCCTGCTGCCAACGATGTCTGCTGGAAGAGGCCTAAATGCCTCAATTGAAGGCCCAAATGCCCAAAAGCACCGTTCAAATCTACGGAAAAGCGGTTTCCGAGGATCAGGATGGTCGCTGTATTCAATATCAATTTCAGTCCCAGGTATAGCAGCCTTCATTGCATGCAATAGATAAGGCATTTCAGCGTATGAATTCTTCCAGTCACCAAATACAATTCTGATGGCCTTCCTCCGAGCATCCCAGGCCCTTTTCTTTGTAACCCAGTAGTTGTACATCTCATGGATGTGAGCTCTACAACTTGATACACGAACATTAGGGTCATCCCTAACAAGAGTTAGCAAAGATCTGGACATGAATTTGTAGTCCAACTGAGGGTGATCCTGATTAACTGTTGGCTTTATACAAGTGTGTGGCCCAACAACCTTGGAGATCACCCACAGTCCATCAAATTTTCTAACATGTCCTCGTAAATACCAAACACAACCATTCAATCTCTGCGTACAAAAAACCGACCATATGAAGATGGTGGATTCCTTGACAATGAAGTCATAATGTGACAGAATGTGGTACTTCTTCACAGCGTAAACCAAATCTTCCCTACATTTGAACGTTCTACCCTTACGGATTTCGTCAGCGACACCATCAAGTCTAGACTTCCGTCGAATGTCGTCTTCATATGTTGAACGAGTATTTGATCCACTAACCCCAAAAAAGGGTATACAGGGTGTAATAGTATGCGTGCTTTGTTCATCAGCTTTAATTCTTTCGTCTACCGCATCATTGTCGACATCTTCGCTACCTTCTTCCAGGTCATCATCGGTCCCCCAAGGGATGAAATCATCCAAAGCATAGTTAACCTCTCGCAGCAACGAGTCACTCATGCCCAAATCATGATCCATGCATGGTTGCGTTACAGGCGCATCAGTGTCAAAGTAGGGTTCCATGCTTGGGTCATTTATTAGTTGAGTGCTGCGGACAACCGTTGGTTGTGTGCTCGGGACTACAGACGGTCCCTTGTTAGTCACAACATTGGGCACAACATTGGGGACTTCGCTCACAGATACATCTTCCACAATAATGTCAGTAGGCATCGATCTCCCAATGGTCCGAGCATACACAAGAACTGCCTGCACATCATCATCATCGATAATAGATGAAAATGATGGTTCCTCCCCTGCGCCTCGAGGGATGCGATGTAATAATCGGATTTTTTGACTATCGGCATCCAGGTTGAACTTACGGTAAACCAAGTTCAACATCTCATCGAACGTCATATTAGGCATTAGCACAAACCCCCTTACGGTGGTCGACGATCCGCACATGAGTGTACCCCTCAAATGACACATACAATACAAGGGCTCCATTCTGACCTAATACGAGACACAACGTACAAGTACACTTAATATATTCATGAAATGAAGAATAATATGCATATGATACAAACAATCATCTAAAGAAAATTTTTTACCAAGTCTATGTGTTCGCAACAACGGCTTAGCCCTAGTGGGAGGCGGTGGCGGCTAGGACGGTGCCAAGCACTGGAACTACGGAAAAGGAGTGTTCCGCGGGGCTAGGAGTGAGCAAAATGGACGTTTTTGAGAGAGGAAGAGATCAAAAGACGCGGGTGGAGCGATGGAGGGTCGACGGCGGCAGGGGTTCGGCTGCTGGAACGAGCGGGGAAATGGCAAGGCCGAGGCGCCCGCCCCTTATTTAGCCCCTATGTCGCACATTCAATCTGCGCTATCTACATCGCATACTGAACATGCGACATATATGCATTTTCCGAGTAAAAAAACTTAAGGGGTGTCGCATGTTCAACATGCGACACCTCTGTAGTTTTCAAGTAAAAAAAAAGATTTTGTAGTACCTGGGGATTTAAGTTAATCCCAGGTACTACTTAGGAATTTGACTCGCTCCATTGCGCACGCTCCAAATGAACCATAGCTTGAGAAAGAAGGAAACATGTTAAATGGATCTACATCCAATATCCATTTAATTTGCTACAATGCTCAACGCTTCCCTTAAGTTGGCCATGGATGTCAAGCATACCCAACTTGACCTCATACATCTCATTCTAGTTGCAAAGTCATTAGTGGATATTTCAGCCAATTGATCCTCCAATCTTATAATGAGAAGGTAATGTTGGTTAATGTAAATATTCTGTCAGGTAAAGTGTTGATCCACTTCAATTTGCTTCGTGAAATCATGCTGAACATGGTTACAAGAAGGTTGATGCAAACCTTGTTGTCTCATGCTATGAACTTTTTATGCAATTCCTAGTTTCGTTAACGGTAGTAAGCTTCGAACTAGATCTCACATTCTTAATGTATTTCTTGCTTTTTCGCAGGATGAGGTTTCCTTTAAGGTAGCTCGATAGTTAGAAGCAAGGATTTAAATGTCGATATTGGTATCCATATCGGTCCCATGTCGATACGAAATTTCGTCAATATACCGGAAATATCGACAAAATATCACCTATATCGACGTCCATTTGTGAAGGAAGAACTGAAAAAGGTGCCCATATCGCCATATCGATATCGATATCGGTTCTTTGGTGATACCGATATATCGGCGATATATCCTCGATATATTGCGATGTCTGAAACACTTGTTAGAAGTAGAGCTATCCTTTGTAAAAAATAACACTTTCCTTGAGTTCTTCTGATAGCAATTGATCCTATAAACCACAGTAAAATGTGTATTTTTGAGGAACATGCATAAACTGGCTTACCATGTTCATTGCAACAGTTATGCCCGATCTATGAGTATAGTACATATAGGCTTCCCCACAAGTTTCTAGTAAGGTAGGGAATCATGAGTTTTACGTTCAAAAAAAAGATTAAGCTTGTAAGATGCCTCAATGGGAGTGGTGGTAGGTTGGCACTTCAGTTTCATGTCTCCCTTAGCAGGCTAAGGGCATATTTCTTATAACAGACATCAGCTAATCTTTGTATTTGAAATCCAATACCAAGAAAATATCAGAGGTTCTCAAAGTCTTTGATCTTGAACTTTGTGACAAGTTTGTCGTTGAAGCAAGTGATCTCATCATTGTCACTTGTCATGGCCATTTTGCCGACATAGAGAATAAATAGGAATATTTTGTAGGATGTGCACAAGGTTGTATATGGCATAAAACATATTGAGATGAATTGCTTTATATAAAGGGACGCAAAAGTTTTGATGCATTGTCATTGTAGGCCTGTGTCACGTGGAGGAAAGTGGAAATTAATAAATTATATATAGATTAAGAAATACAATGATAAAAACACATGTATAAGCCGTCTCAATTTGTAAGGGTTGAAAGTCCATTTCTTTTTTATGTCCTCATAAATCTTAACTTGAATTGAGAGTATCAAACTTTACAAAGATATATGCTGAAAGTATCAGTTGCAACTAATGTAAAACGACAATAACATAGAATGATATATCCATTTTGCGACAGAATATATTATCGAATTTTAATTGCAATGATGCTACACAAAATGGACCTGAAACATAATTCATAACTGTACAACAATATTCAAAAAGATCTTCATTGCATATCATGAATTCAAATGATAAGAATTATAAAAGTTTTTATTTTGAATTATAATTTCTTATTATTTTTGCCCTAGCAACAGTTTGCATCGACATTTGACTCTGACCATTGACGAGAATTGTGCCCTAGGAGGGGGTTGCGAGAGGAGCTTCTCGACAAAGGCAAGAATCCACTGGAGGGAGTTCCACCTCTACCCAAGGACTTTTGGAGTGGCTCGCTGGGTGCGACGAGGAGTGGCTCGTTGGGAATGACGAGGGGGATCAGCTTTGCAGAGGTTCTCCGCAGCTCTTCGGGAGGTCATGATTTGGTGCCTGGGCCATTAGGAGAGAGGCATGCGTTGCCAAGGGGGATTCTCGTGACCATGTTTCAATCTGGCAGACCACAACTTGAATTTAAGAGGGGAAGGTTGCAAATTTACTAGGGGATGACTTCTCGGGAGATCTTATGGTTCTTTAGGACAAAGACATACGCGTTAGGGGCCTCTTGACACAGGACCGAGCCAAACTTTTGGCGTGGAGAGGGTCCGAGTCTTGGAGTTTTTTTAATGGAGAATGCCCATGTCGATGGATGGGGAACTTCATGAGGCGCATAGGTTTTTTGCATGTATTGAGGGCGTTCTCGTACTATCTCGTGACCTACCATTACTTAGGCTTGCATTCTAGACTATTGGGGATGTGCGACACATTTTTTTGATGGTTGTGCACTGGGGGATGACATTAATGCCGTTGTTATGGAAGTTGTTGGTCCACTCCCTCCTCTGATGGATTTCACGCACGCCATGCTGGTGGGACATCAACACTTTTACCTCCTGGTCGAGGTTTTGATCCCACCGCCTTCCCAGTTGGAGTCGAGTATTGTATCCACCTTACCGATGTGTTTGTTGGAGCCAGAGTTGGAAGTGGAGTCGACGGAGCATGAGTTAGACGAAGAGGGAGAATTGGGGTAAACCACGAAGAGTGGGGGGGGGTGACCTCGCTGTTCTCCCCTGACTATCGTGAGCGCTTGATGGTCCAATTGGAGACGAGCACTGCCCCTGAGGTGATCGCTTTCAAGTTGAAGCTGCCATTGCCGATGTGGTCAGAGGTGCCCATGGTACTAGAACCCATTCTTGCCCAGCCTATGGTCATCTCATTTGGATCCTTCTCTTGCAGTTTGTCTCAGTCGGGTGGGTCGACAAGGGAGGTGACTTTGACTCCTACTCTGGAACTGGAAGCTTCGCCTCTCATCATGACAGGAGATGTGATTGCGGGCATTTGTCTTGGTTAGAGATTATTGGCTCGGGTCGAGATCTGAAGGAGCCATATGTTGAGGGTTATGTCAGGGGGGAGAAGCCAAAGAAGAAGGGAGGTCCCACCATGTAACATCCGGAATCCAATCAAACCCGAAGTCGTCCGATTTTGGGTCTAATGAACCTAAAAACGTTGTCGGTCAATACTAAACAACCTAAAACGACCATTTGATCATAAATCAAAAGTCGTTCGGACGAAATCGACCAAAAATCGGTCCCTTTGCAATGCGTGCCGTGAAAAGCCGCGACGTAAATTCGGAAACCGCGAAATGAACCGAGACCATCATTAGATCCGATTCGACGACACGAGACCCACGGAATCGACCGTTCGTCAATCGGAGGTCATATGATATTTTTAAGTCGCAAAATTTAGTCCTAAACAAAACCGTATCCGAAAATTTCGGGTATTCAAAACTCGACCGAAAATATGTCAACATTATACTCAAATTGATCGTCGTCTCAATACGATCAATTCAAGATATTGCGCGTCGAAATCGAAATCTCGATGTGCGCATGCGGATATTTTAAAAATCTCAAATGAAAAAAAAAAAAAAAAACTAGAATATATTTTTAGTACAGTCAACACAGAACAGACTGCTGTCTGAAATAGCCACTTGGCTTTTCTTTCTCCTTCCACTTGGATAATTCTTAATTACACTTGTCCAATAACAAAGACCAACCCTTGCTATATAAAAACACAGCCCTCTCCCTCTTGTATCCCAACCTCAACGACACTTCTCCCCTCTCTTAATCACAATCCTCTTCGTATTTAAAAGACGCCCAGCTGTAGCCTCTTCTTCTTCAATTTCTCCAGCCGTGAGGAACCAAAACCCCTGTTCTTCCTCTATGGACTGCAGCCAGAATTGGGTTTGAAGCCTTCTTCTTCAACAAGCTGTTGTTCTTCTACAAATCAGAGCTATTGCATGCAGGATTTTCTTCAATCTTAAAGAGATCAAGGTACACTCCATTATCCCCCTTGCTGCCATGCATGAACAAATTAGGACTTCTCTTGTTACCTTTATCATTGCTTTGAAAAAAAAAAATGAAAAGAATAAGAACATTAATGTCTGAATATAATCGTTAAAAATAAAAATTTTAAAAAGGCTACAGGCTGTTGCTTCTAAAATATATACATATACTTAATTTTTGTGGTTCATCTAAACACATGGGATTACTGTAATGTATGGGTTCCGTAGAACTAATTTCCCTGTGTGGGAACTCTAGTATTTTATAAGATACAATAAACCTTAGTGAATTTACAATTATAGGATGCATGGAAAGGGGAAAAGATATTATTTGTTGAAAATGCATATCAAAAATTTAATTGCATGGACGACAATAGTATCTGGATAATTCTGTAAACAATATGCTTATTGAATTCTATGCCAAGTGATCTCGAATGCAAGTAACAGAGAAAGTGTTGGATAAGAATTTTAGGAGGAACATTGTCTCATGGACCATAATGATTGCAAGTTATATACAGAACTCTTATGATTATAAAGTTTACAATGATTGCAGATTTCATGTAGAATTCGTATGATTATAGCTACTTATGATAGCATGCAGATGCATTTGCCTGCACTTGTATAATGATCTCATGAGAAAACATGATGGCATCGGAACAAAGAAAATAAGTTCATGCATATGTTGTAAGATCTAATCTGGTAGGCGATACCTGTGTAAAGAATGGCATAATTGATATGTATGCTAATAGTAATTACATAGTCAAATGCAAGGGAAAATTTTGATGCTATCCAGATATAGGCTTTGATTTTCTACAATGTTATAATGGAGGGTTACACAAATCAAAGAGGAGTTCATGGAATCCATCAAACTCTTCAATATAGTGAGGCGTAGGGCAATGCTTAATTTATAATCAACTACTGTACAGAGAAATACTGATGCTGTAGACCCTCATCGAAAGTACTTCTTATGGTAATAAAGTTTGGTCTGCTGGAAGAGCCCAAACCAGAGCAGAGAGAAAGAGAGATGTTGGGATTAGGGCCGAGCACAAACATGAAAGAAAAGTCATGTTAGAGAAGACAAAAGGAGCCAAAATAAGAATAAAAGAAAAATCTTGGTGACTACATTGATAACAGAAAGATGAAGGAACTATTTTTTTGGGTTAGGTATATTTCTTGTAAGATAATGATTGATCATCAAGGACGGAGTAAGAATTGTAGTTTTATAACATTTTCCACTGTAGAGGAGGCTATTAAAGCTATAAACGCGATAAATACCAAAATCATTGAGAAGAAACCTCTTTCATATTGCCATTACGGTGCAGTTACAGTGGCAATAATTGTTGCCTTTCATCATAACTTATAGTTATAGGAAGCCCAGTGATAAAGAGCCCTATGTTATTGCTATTAGAATAGAAATAACAAGTTAGAGCCACTGTTAGGGTACTGAGACATCCCATCCAATCTACCAAATACATAAATCATTAATGATAAGATATCGCAAAATACCTAAATTGGTTTAGTTGACCATAGAAAAGATCGAGAAGGTATTGAGTAATCAAATAAGTGAAATATTGGGAATCAGTGATGACTGATAATATTAATGCCGGTCATGGTGATCCTTGCACCTGATCGTGCGAGGGGGCGGTGACCCTCAATTGGGCGGAAGAAAGGAAGCCCAGTTTGGGCAGCGGCCGTCAAGTGCGTGGGTCTAGGATCCCAGTCTTTTACACGGTTTTTACGCGAGCTCGCAGTGTTTTTACGCCTCGTTGGGATCCAGACTTTAGACCAGTTCCGCTGACCCTGTTTTAGGATGCCCAGGCGGGGGATCCTGGTTTTTCAGCTTTACGTACGAGCTCGGTTGTCCGTACTAGTCGGACTGTTTTTCTAGAGCGACTTTTCCTAGGAAGTCACTCTCACCCGTCTCAGTGGCGTAGTTGGAGAATAGACCTATCCCTCTATTGGACCGCACTTCCAATTAGAGGGCGAGACGGAAGAGCCATTTGCAGGCTTCTTCACCGCTTGAGTTTCTTCGCCAAACAGACTTGGCGATTCTATATCTAGATCATCCATATCTACATCTACAACATCTGGAGTTATATCTGAAACATTGAAGTTGAGGAATTGAGAAGTTAAGATCAAAAGACCATTCTCTCTACCCAAGAATTTAAATAAATCAATAGATCTCTACAATCTCAACTTTTCCATTTTTTCACTAAACAACATGATCTCTAAGGAAAATGATATATGCATTCCCCCTCACACACTCATGATTACACAACTGCTATCGAAATAAGGTTACATATGGGAAATGCCGGGTTCGGGGGAAAGTCATTAGAAATGCATTACGAACATTTGAGATGCTTACAAGTAACCTGAAAAGCCGTTTTTATTTGCAAGTAGAATTAAATCTTAATTTGAGTTGCTCTCGCCTTTCTGCTTGTTTCTTTTGTAAATAATAAATGCCCGTTATTTTATATAAGTTTTTGGGAGGTACCAGCAACCGCTGACGCCTTTTCTTCCTATTGTGTGTGGCAGGCAAACAGCCTGCAGTTTAGTAGCCGCTCAGTATATACATGCTTCCAGGAGATATAGTGTACACCCGACGGTATGGTTTACTTTATTAGTTTTTGTTCAGATGATGATGTAAATGCTATCTCTTTTGTCACATTTTGGGATATATGATGTAACATGGAATATGCTTGTACATGTTGTAAATAGATATGAATATTAATGAAAAGAAATTTTGGTGATGTCTGTCTCTTTTACTCGTGGTCATGTGTTGTGAATGAATGTCATAGTCACGGAAAAAATTTTCCCTGCATTTTTACAACTTGTGCGATATAATTGTGAATGATATCTTGCGAATTGCGCGTAAACGGGTACCCGGATCATGAGGGGTCGACAGTTTGGTATCAGAGCAGTGGTATCCCGATACGCACATTCGCGGTATTACAATTCCCATCGCATTAAGTTCTCGAATAGCGACAGTCTTCCGACTTGTCGTGAGTTCGAGAAGGGAAATATGATGTTCATATTCAATAACCACAGATGTCACCAATTTCATTAATTTTCATCTTATATCCCAAGAAGAGAAAAGCATTTATGATAAATATCTGTCTAGGGCATCCTTATGACTAAATATGGTTCTTATGCAGAGCCATGGCATCTCGACCAGGTCAGGATACTTCTGATCAGCTGGCACGCATACTGAGCGCACTCACAGACTTACAGCAGCAGCAGACTGCCATGCGAGGCCAGCAGGAGCAGATATTGGCCCAGCAGACCGAGATTGCTGACAGGCAGACGGACATAGAGATGAGATTTGAGGATCTGTCAGATTTCACGTACCATCCATCTCAGGATGGGATACGACAGGACCAGCACCAGTCCGTGGAGGTGGAGCAGCCTCATCCTGATGATCCACTAGAGGCCATTCCAGAGCATGGAGCTGAGGAGGATGCAGACTTAGGCAGGGGGCAGGACCCTGTTGACTTTGCTGACGAGGATACACACGAGTTTGCAGCCATTCACAGGCACCAGTCAGTCTTCACTTCCTATCAGCGGGCCAACATACCCTTGTTCGAGGGCACAGGTCCACCAGATGACGCTGAGCAGTGGCTGATGAGAGTAATGAAAGTGCTCAGGGCGATTAATGCGCCACGAAACACGTGGCTATCTTTCGTAGAGTACTCACTGATAGACTTCGCCGAGCGATGGTGGATGGCCGTAGTATCCGAGTTAGGCCGAGAGCCTACTTGGAACGATTTTGTGACGAAGTTCAGAGCCCACTTCTTTTCTGCGAAGTGGAGGGAGTCCCAGCGCCGACTGTTTGCAGAGCTTCGTCAGGGACAGATGACAGCCCGGGATTACTTTATCAGATACACAGAGCTGTCACGACACACACGAGCAGCTGGCGCATTTCCAGAGGAGAATCTGGAGAAGTTCATTGGCGGCATGCGAGAGGAGGTGCAGGAGAAGCTGGCTGGACTGCATATCACTTCTATCTCCGAGGCTACCGATGCTGCGGAGAAGTTCGAGGACATCAGGGGGAGACGTTTCGGGAGCTCGTCTGGAGCACCGCCTAGACCGCGGCGATATTTTGGGCCGATACGTCGACCATTTCAGCAGCAGAGGTCAGCCAGACGGTTCCGACCTACAGGTTCGGCATTCTCTGGCAGTGCTCGCTCTTCTCCATCGACTACTCTAGGAGGAGCACTTGCCGGACGAGGTACAGAGTCCGCTCGACCATCTGGGTCGCAGCGAGCAGATAGACCACCTGCAGGACCAGCTCGGAGCACGGACACAGCTACTCCCTCTACTCGACCAGTCCGGTGCTACCGATGTCACGAGTGGGGACACTACCGAGTTCAGTGCCCACAGGCTTCTGGCGAGCCTCAGCCACAGCCTTCACAGCCACAGCCTCAGACACAGCGTTCAGGGAGTTTCCGTGGTAGGAACTCCAACTTTAGGCGGCAGCAGCAGAGACAGACGCAGAGTGTGGCAGGTTCTAGTGCTGCATCAGCCAGGCAGGGACAGTTACATGCTGTTACTGAGGAGCAGGCACGTTCAGCGGCTACAGTGGTGAAAGGTATGGTCTCAGTCTTGGGCCGACCTTTCCATGTTTTATTTGATTCCGGCGCGACACACTCTTTCCTTGCTTCGAGATTGCTTGTTTCTTTAGATAGAGTTGCAGAGACACTATCGTCTCCATATCACATCCGAGGGCCGGGTGGCCAGTTATTTGTCATATCTCTGATAGTCAGGCACTTGCCCATACTGATAGGAGGTCATGAGATGATCGCAGATTGCCTACTTCTGCAGCTTGATGAGTTCGACTTGATATTGGGCATGGATTGGCTATCCACTCACCATGCACTTGTGGATTGCTTTAGGAAGACGGTTGTCTTCAGGATTCCAGGTCTACCAGAGTTCACCTTTGAGGGTACTACACATGACTCCACCATGGAGTACATTTCAGTGTTGCGAGCCCAGCGACTTGTTGATCAGGGTTGTGATTCTTACCTTGCTTTTGTTCGAGAGGTGTCTGATCAGGAGCCGATGATACAGGACATCCGAGTAGTCTCAGAATACCCTGACGTATTTCCTGATGAGCTACCAGGGCTACCTCCTGAGAGGGAGATTGAGTTCGAGATTACATTGCTGCCAGATACACAGCCGATCTCGATGGCACCATATCGCATGGCACCAGCCGAGTTGAGGGAGCTGAAGGTGCAGTTGCAGGAGTTGCTTGACTTGGGATTCGTGAGGCCGAGCACTTCACCTTGGGGTGCTCCGGTTCTATTTGTCAAGAAGAAGGATGGATCCATGAGGTTATGCATCGATTACAGGCAGCTGAACAAGAGAACGGTGAAGAACCGTTATCCTTTGCCGCGCATCGATGATTTGTTTGACCAGCTCCAGGGATCTTCGGTTTTCTCGAAGATCGATCTTCGCTCAGGCTACCATCAGCTGAGGATTCGTGAGTCGGACGTTCCGAAGACAGCCTTCAGGACTCGCTACGGACACTATGAGTTTGTGGTGATGCCATTTGGGCTCACCAATGCACCTGCGGCTTTCATGGATATGATGAACCGTACCTTCCGTCCATACTTGGACAAGTTTGTAGTGGTGTTCATCGATGATGTGCTCATCTATTCACGGAATGAAGAGGATCATGCTAATAATCTGCGGATCGTCTTAGACACATTACGAGAGCACAAGCTATATGCCAAGTTGAGCAAGTGTGAGTTCTGGTTATCCCAGGTCTCATTTCTCGGGCATATCATTTCTGGAGCAGGCATTGCAGTTGATCCTGCGAAGATAGATGCAGTTATGTCTTGGGAGCAGCCCAAGACAGTCACTCAGATTCGGAGCTTCCTCGGATTAGCGGGCTATTACAGACGCTTTGTCAGCGGATTTTCACGCATCGTCCGTCCATTGACACGATTGACGCAGAAGGGAGTTCCATTCATTTGGGACAATTCATGTGAGCAGGCCTTCCAGACACTGAAGGAGAGATTGACTACGGCACCTATTCTTGCTCTTCCTTCAGGCACTCAGGACTATGCAGTCTACACGGATGCATCTGGAGAAGGTCTCGGAGCAGTGTTGATGCAGAGAGGACAGGTGATTGCTTACGCATCACGACAGTTGAGACCGCACGAGCGGAACTACCCCACACATGACTTGGAGTTGGCAGCAGTTGTCTTCGCTTTGAAGATCTGGCGCCACTATCTATATGGGGTGAACTTCGAGATTTTCACAGACCACAAGAGTCTGAAATATATCTTTGATCAGAAGGAGCTGAACATGAGGCAGCGCAGATGGCTCGAGTTGCTGAAGGATTATGATTGCACGATCTCTTACCATCCCGGTAAGGGAAACGTGGTGGCTGATGCACTTAGCAGGAGAGCACATGCAGAGGGTACGGCGAACTGGCTATATACGTGGGATACACTTGCAGCGTTGAGTGATTGGCATCCCCAGGAGAGCGCATCCATTTCTACCACCGTACCTCCACGATACAGCAGTCTTTGGGATCGTATTGTAGATGGACAGAAGACCGATCCTTGGATTCATGATAGATACATGCGCGCCGTCAAGGACGAATTTGATGACTTTGTTGTGATAGAGTCTATTTTATGGAAGGCAGGACGGGTCGTTGTACCCAATGATGAGCAGCTTCGCAGAGACATTCTCGACGAGGCACACAGTTCACGGTTATCCATCCATCCAGGCAGTACGAAGATGTACCGTGATCTGCGTCGACATTTCTGGTGGGATGGGATGAAGCGCGATGTGGCGCTACATGTTAGCAGATGCATGACCTGTCAGATGGTCAAGGCCGAGCACAGGAGACCGCCAGGATTACTGCAGTCTCTCCCCATTCCCGAGTGGAAATGGGAGAGCATTTCTATGGATTTTGTCACAGGATTGCCGAAGACGTCAGGTGGCCATGATTCTATATGGGTCGTTGTTGATAGGTTGACCAAGTCAGCCCATTTCATACCTGTCCACACGACTTATACTCCATCCAGATTAGCCAAGCTCTATGTGCAGAACATTATCAGGCTACATGGTATACCACGAGAGGTGGTGTCTGACAGGGATTCGAGATTTACATCTCATTATTGGCATCAGTTCATGTCAGCACTACAGACAGAGCTGAAGATGAGTTCTGCTTATCATCCGCAGACTGACGGGCAGAGTGAGCGCACCATTCAGACACTTGAGGATCTACTTCGCGCATGTACTTTGGAGTGGAAAGGGTCCTGGAAGGACCATTTGCCTTTGGTGGAATTCACGTACAACAACAGCTATCACTCCAGTATTGGCATGGCACCATTCGAGGCCCTATACGGGCGGAGATGCCTCACACCTCTCAGTTGGCGTGAGGTAGGTGATCATGCTTTATATTCCGTGGATCTCTTGGAGGAGACTGCGAGAGCTGTTGATCTTGTGAGGCGGAGGCTTCTGACGGCACAGAGCCGCCAGAAGAGCTATGCAGACCGTCGGAGGAGAGACTTAGAGTTTCAGGTAATCTAATTATTTTCTCCTCATCCACTCAATTTGATATATATGTGTTCAACTTAATCCCATACTAATGACAATCCTATAAATTATAGGTTGGAGATTGGGTATTTTTGCGAGTATCTCCCATGAAGGGAGTACAGAGATTTGGTGTTCGTGGCAAGTTGGCGCCGCGATATGTTGGACCTTTTGAGATTCTGGCCAGAGTGGGGAAAGTGGCATACCGAGTAGCCCTTCCTCCACATCTTTCAGCTATTCATGATGTTTTCCACATATCCAATCTGAGGAAGTATGTCCACGACCCTCGGCACGTCATCAGTTACGAGAATCTTGACGTAGAGCCGGATCTGACATATGAGGAGAAGCCAGTCCAGATACTTGACCGTGCTGTGAAGAAGCTTCGCAGCAAGGAGATTTCATTGGTCAAGGTTTTGTGGCACCGACACGGCATCAAAGAAGCGACGTGGGAGACTGAAGCCGACATGCGGGCACGATACCCGCAGCTATTTTGATGTAATCGTCAAAACAAGCTTTTGTAATTAGACACATTATAAATATATGGCTTGTTTTCCTTTTGAGGTTTTTATGGGTTCAAAACCCTTTGAGGTTTTTATGGACATATGAAATTCAAACAAGTCACCGAATAGCCTTAACTCGAGTCTCGAGGACGAGACTCCCTTTGAGGTTTTTATATTTGTAACATCCGGAATCCAATCAAACCCGAAGTCGTCCGATTTTGGGTCTAATGAACCTAAAAACGTTGTCGGTCAATACTAAACAACCTAAAACGACCATTTGATCATAAATCAAAAGTCGTTCGGACGAAATCGACCAAAAATCGGTCCCTTTGCAATGCGTGCCGTGAAAAGCCGCGACGTAAATTCGGAAATCGCGAAATGAACCGAGACCATCATTAGATCCGATTCGACGACACGAGACCCACGGAATCGACCGTTCGTCAATCGGAGGTCATATGATATTTTTAAGTCGCAAAATTTAGTCCTAAACAAAACCGTATCCGAAAATTTCGGGTATTCAAAACTCGACCGAAAATATGTCAACATTATACTCAAATTGATCGTCGTCTCAATACGATCAATTCAAGATATTGCGCGTCGAAATCGAAATCTCGATGTGCGCATGCGGATATTTTAAAAATCTCAAATGAAAAAAAAAAAAAAAAACTAGAATATATTTTTAGTACAGTCAACACAGAACAGACTGCTGTCTGAAATAGCCACTTGGCTTTTCTTTCTCCTTCCACTTGGATAATTCTTAATTACACTTGTCCAATAACAAAGACCAACCCTTGCTATATAAAAACACAGCCCTCTCCCTCTTGTATCCCAACCTCAACGACACTTCTCCCCTCTCTTAATCACAATCCTCTTCGTATTTAAAAGACGCCCAGCTGTAGCCTCTTCTTCTTCAATTTCTCCAGCCGTGAGGAACCAAAACCCCTGTTCTTCCTCTATGGACTGCAGCCAGAATTGGGTTTGAAGCCTTCTTCTTCAACAAGCTGTTGTTCTTCTACAAATCAGAGCTATTGCATGCAGGATTTTCTTCAATCTTAAAGAGATCAAGGTACACTCCATTATCCCCCTTGCTGCCATGCATGAACAAATTAGGACTTCTCTTGTTACCTTTATCATTGCTTTGAAAAAAAAAAATGAAAAGAATAAGAACATTAATGTCTGAATATAATCGTTAAAAATAAAAATTTTAAAAAGGCTACAGGCTGTTGCTTCTAAAATATATACATATACTTAATTTTTGTGGTTCATCTAAACACATGGGATTACTGTAATGTATGGGTTCCGTAGAACTAATTTCCCTGTGTGGGAACTCTAGTATTTTATAAGATACAATAAACCTTAGTGAATTTACAATTATAGGATGCATGGAAAGGGGAAAAGATATTATTTGTTGAAAATGCATATCAAAAATTTAATTGCATGGACGACAATAGTATCTGGATAATTCTGTAAACAATATGCTTATTGAATTCTATGCCAAGTGATCTCGAATGCAAGTAACAGAGAAAGTGTTGGATAAGAATTTTAGGAGGAACATTGTCTCATGGACCATAATGATTGCAAGTTATATACAGAACTCTTATGATTATAAAGTTTACAATGATTGCAGATTTCATGTAGAATTCGTATGATTATAGCTACTTATGATAGCATGCAGATGCATTTGCCTGCACTTGTATAATGATCTCATGAGAAAACATGATGGCATCGGAACAAAGAAAATAAGTTCATGCATATGTTGTAAGATCTAATCTGGTAGGCGATACCTGTGTAAAGAATGGCATAATTGATATGTATGCTAATAGTAATTACATAGTCAAATGCAAGGGAAAATTTTGATGCTATCCAGATATAGGCTTTGATTTTCTACAATGTTATAATGGAGGGTTACACAAATCAAAGAGGAGTTCATGGAATCCATCAAACTCTTCAATATAGTGAGGCGTAGGGCAATGCTTAATTTATAATCAACTACTGTACAGAGAAATACTGATGCTGTAGACCCTCATCGAAAGTACTTCTTATGGTAATAAAGTTTGGTCTGCTGGAAGAGCCCAAACCAGAGCAGAGAGAAAGAGAGATGTTGGGATTAGGGCCGAGCACAAACATGAAAGAAAAGTCATGTTAGAGAAGACAAAAGGAGCCAAAATAAGAATAAAAGAAAAATCTTGGTGACTACATTGATAACAGAAAGATGAAGGAACTATTTTTTTGGGTTAGGTATATTTCTTGTAAGATAATGATTGATCATCAAGGACGGAGTAAGAATTGTAGTTTTATAACATTTTCCACTGTAGAGGAGGCTATTAAAGCTATAAACGCGATAAATACCAAAATCATTGAGAAGAAACCTCTTTCATATTGCCATTACGGTGCAGTTACAGTGGCAATAATTGTTGCCTTTCATCATAACTTATAGTTATAGGAAGCCCAGTGATAAAGAGCCCTATGTTATTGCTATTAGAATAGAAATAACAAGTTAGAGCCACTGTTAGGGTACTGAGACATCCCATCCAATCTACCAAATACATAAATCATTAATGATAAGATATCGCAAAATACCTAAATTGGTTTAGTTGACCATAGAAAAGATCGAGAAGGTATTGAGTAATCAAATAAGTGAAATATTGGGAATCAGTGATGACTGATAATATTAATGCCGGTCATGGTGATCCTTGCACCTGATCGTGCGAGGGGGCGGTGACCCTCAATTGGGCGGAAGAAAGGAAGCCCAGTTTGGGCAGCGGCCGTCAAGTGCGTGGGTCTAGGATCCCAGTCTTTTACACAGTTTTTACGCGAGCTCGCAGTGTTTTTACGCCTCGTTGGGATCCAGACTTTAGACCAGTTCCGCTGACCCTGTTTTAGGATGCCCAGGCGGGGGATCCTGGTTTTTCAGCTTTACGTACGAGCTCGGTTGTCCGTACTAGTCGGACTGTTTTTCTAGAGCGACTTTTCCTAGGAAGTCACTCTCACCCGTCTCAGTGGCGTAGTTGGAGAATAGACCTATCCCTCTATTGGACCGCACTTCCAATTAGAGGGCGAGACGGAAGAGCCATTTGCAGGCTTCTTCACCGCTTGAGTTTCTTCGCCAAACAGACTTGGCGATTCTATATCTAGATCATCCATATCTACATCTACAACATCTGGAGTTATATCTGAAACATTGAAGTTGAGGAATTGAGAAGTTAAGATCAAAAGACCATTCTCTCTACCCAAGAATTTAAATAAATCAATAGATCTCTACAATCTCAACTTTTCCATTTTTTCACTAAACAACATGATCTCTAAGGAAAATGATATATGCATTCCCCCTCACACACTCATGATTACACAACTGCTATCGAAATAAGGTTACATATGGGAAATGCCGGGTTCGGGGGAAAGTCATTAGAAATGCATTACGAACATTTGAGATGCTTACAAGTAACCTGAAAAGCCGTTTTTATTTGCAAGTAGAATTAAATCTTAATTTGAGTTGCTCTCGCCTTTCTGCTTGTTTCTTTTGTAAATAATAAATGCCCGTTATTTTATATAAGTTTTTGGGAGGTACCAGCAACCGCTGACGCCTTTTCTTCCTATTGTGTGTGGCAGGCAAACAGCCTGCAGTTTAGTAGCCGCTCAGTATATACATGCTTCCAGGAGATATAGTGTACACCCGACGGTATGGTTTACTTTATTAGTTTTTGTTCAGATGATGATGTAAATGCTATCTCTTTTGTCACATTTTGGGATATATGATGTAACATGGAATATGCTTGTACATGTTGTAAATAGATATGAATATTAATGAAAAGAAATTTTGGTGATGTCTGTCTCTTTTACTCGTGGTCATGTGTTGTGAATGAATGTCATAGTCACGGAAAAAATTTTCCCTGCATTTTTACAACTTGTGCGATATAATTGTGAATGATATCTTGCGAATTGCGCGTAAACGGGTACCCGGATCCAGAGGGGTTAACACACCATGCACTCCAGACCCCCTTTATGGCTGGAGGGAACATACATGATTAATTTCTACGTCCAGAAGTGTCCATGGGCGTAACCAGTGATGTCCCCTTTGCGTCGATTGAGCTCGCGATTTGCGCTCTTGGGCTTGATAGCCCTTTTCGTAAGGCGGTGGCAAGGGATGCATGGTCGCTCGTAACTCAGGGAAAAGAATTTTCAATCAACGAGGATCATCTCATGGATTGTCAGGGGCCTGGGAGACCCGTGAAGAGATTGACAGTGAAGCACCTTCTCACTGAATGGCATGGGGATATCATCTTGTTACATGAGATAAAGATTCAAGCGTGGATGAATCAACTGTGGTCCTCGATGGGGGGACTTATCTCTTGGAGTATAGAGCCTTACGGGATATTGGCAGTGCTGGTGGGTTAGTTGTTGCTTATAATGGGGAGCTCTTTCTTTATGAGGCCGAGCTGTTGGGCAGTCACGTGATCTCCGTGCTTTTGAAGGACAAGAGGACATGATCCACCCTTATGATCTCCTATGCTTATGGCCCATCCGATCACCATCTTTAGTCACAACTCTGGGCGGATTTGAGGGTTGCTAGAGGCCTCTTCCCTTCTGTCGGTCAGTTAGTTGGAGGCAACTTCAACGTCACTCTCCTTTCTGCAGATCAACCGGAGTCCTGTAGGGGTCAGGATCTGGGATATGTTGACTTCTTGGCCATTGTGAAGGATCTCCAGCTCGATGTCTTGGGTGTGCTTGACTGCACCTACATTTGGCGTAGTTCTCGCTCCAAGTCCATACTGGATAGGTTCCTTGCATATACGGAGTTGTTTACGGAGTTTCCATTGACTAGGGTAGCAGTACTGTCATGTTTTAGATCCGACCATACATTGATATTGTGGACATATGGGGAGAACTTCCCCCGCTCTTTTTTTTCAGATTTAAGAAGTCTTGGCTCTTAGAGGTTGGATTTCGGGAAATGGTGAAGGACTTTTGGATGCCATGGGAGGGGGAAGGGTCAGCTACTCGCCACCTTTTCTCCAAAATGGAAGCGCTCCGAAAGAGGCTTAGCAAGTTCAAGAAGGCGAACCGTGAGAGCCGTGTTACCTGTCGTTGTGCGGCGTAGATGGTGAGTGTTGAATTGTACAGAAAGGAGGACACTAGGGAGCTGACTCGAGCTGAGCTTTTGGAGAGAGATGCGAACCATCAGATCATTTTTGAGGAGGACAAGAAGTAGGAGGTAGAGTGGCGGCGGAGATCTAGACAAACTTGGATAAAGGAGGGGGATGCAAACATTAGATCTTTCATGCGGTGGCAAACGAGAGGCGCCGTCACAATTTCATCCACAACATTTCGGTGGAGGGGGAGGGAGATACATGAAGGTGATCACAAGGTGGGCAAGGAGGCCGTCCGATACTTCTGTCGCATGTCCCGTGGGATGCCTAGCGGAGGCTGGAGATGGGTTGGGGAGGGGGTTTCCACTCTCTCGCACGTCCAACAGTCTGTTCTCGTTAGAGATTTTTCGTTGGATGAGGTCATGATAACAGTTTGGGAGCTTAATGTGGAGGGAGCACCATGCCCGGATGGTTTCCCAGTGTTGTTCTACAAGGAGTTTTGTGATGTTGTTCAGGGAGACTTGATGTGGGTGATGAGCGAGTTTGCGATGGCTAACCACAGTTTTGAAAGGATCAACAAAGCATTGCTTTTCCTCTTACCCAAGAAGGAGGGGACGGAGAGAATTGAGGACTTCTGCCCCATAGCCTTGTCCAATGTGGTGTTTCTGATTGTAACCAAGGTCCTGTCCAATCTTTTGAGTTATGTACTGGAGAACTTGGTGGTGCCAAACGACATTCATACTTGACTTCTTGATGATGGACACTATTGTGATGGCGTCAGAGATGGTTCGTGATTGGAAGAGACGAGAGGTGAAGGGGTTGTTATGGAAAGTGGATTTCTCTAAGGCTTATGACTTTGTTGACTAGCAATTCATTTAGTCGATGCTGTCGAAGCACAAATTCTCATAGGCTTGGATATCTTGGATGAAGAGACGTGTTACTACCTCCTCCTTCTCGGTGTTGGTGAGCGGGCACCCGGATGGTGGTTTCTTTCAACCCCAGGGAGGCGTTCGTTAGGGATGCACCTTGGCGCCTTTATTGTTTGTTCGTTCTCGCAACGGATGTGCTTACCACCATGACAACACTTGTGATGCATGGGGGCAGAACCACAAGATTTACTAGAGGAGATATCTCAATTCCCCTTCTGCAGTATGTGGATGATACCATCTTCTTTGTCGAAAGGGGGTGCACGGAGGTCAGGGCTATGAGTGTCATGTTGGACGTCTTTGGGGAGCTCTCCGGTTTGGTGGTTAATAGAGTGAAGTCTACTTTTGTGCCTTTTGGGCTCTCTGAATCAGAGATTGAGGAGTATGTTGGGGTCATTGACACCTCGCGCAGGACTTTACCATTGGCGTACCTGGCCTTCCCTTTACTTGTGGCAGGTTGACGCACGTGGACTGCGCATCGGTGATCAAGAAACTTGAGTGCAAGCTGACAGGGTGGAGGGCCTCGTGTCTATTCCATGGGGGGAGACTGGTGCTGCTAAATGTGGTTCTTGTTGCCATACCCATCTTTTTCATCTCCTCCCGGATTCTTCCCGTAGGTATTCACAAGCGTACAGAGGCTTGCATGCACATCTTCTTCTGGGGAACATACAACGGGTGGTCGAAAGGGATTCACTCGGTGAACTGGGAGATGATTATCTCACCGCAGGATCAGGGGGGGCTTGGCATTCTCAGACTAGAGGAAAGTGAACAAGGCGCTTTTGCTGAAGTGGGTGGCTCGTTTGTGGGGGGCTGGGGAGGACCTTTCGTGCAGACTCATTAGAGACATCTATGGCATTCGAGCCCAACTGCTGATTGGGGACTCTTCCCTTCCCCTAGCCTTGGCGTTTCGAATGGTGATCTGCATGGTTGCTAGTGAGATCCCTTTACGAATGCGTTCGATCTTGGGGAATGGGGACTCTTTCCTGTTCTGGAAGGCAACTTGTATGGCAAAGATTCCCTACAGGAGACCTTCCCACGCTTCTACACATTGGCGGAGAACCGTGAGCTGCTTGTTAGGCATGGGAGACGACCAATGGATGTCGTGTTTTGCGTCTTCTCTTTCGGACAACGTTTTGATGAGTTTCTGTGCCTGCTCTGGGCTGACCATAGGCCATGATCATTGGGTATGGAGTGACGGTTATTTCACTGTGAAGAAGACTTACAAGGAGTTGTCCTCTAGTGTGATGTTCAATCCGAGCATCTTGGAGCGTGACTGTAATCTGATCTGGACGTTAAAGGTCCCTCTCAAGATGAAGATCTTCTTATGACTACACAAGCGGGAACGGATTTTGGCCATTGTCAGAAGATCGGTGTTATCCATGCGGATGACATTGTTTGTGCTTGTGTGGGATTGCTAATGAGGACATGGACCACCTCTTCTACTCTTGGACATGCATTCGTGATGTTTGGGTTGCTGCGAATGCCCAGTGGATTGATATCTCCTCCCACACTAGATTTTGGAGCTCACTGGTGGCCAACCGATTCCGACCCATGGAGGAGCGTTTGCACTCTATTGCCGCCATCGCAATGGGGTCATTTTCCGGTTGAATCAGTTTTATGTTGATAATGTAACAATCTTTGTAAAGTCTCTACTTGAGACCCGGCGGTTGTAAGTTTTATTATCTTACCTTATTAATATATATGGGGCGGACACCTTCGGAGTGTTTCCCCCTCTTTTGAATAAAAAAAGTTTTTATTTTTATTTTTGATAACAAAGAGGGTGATCTCCCGTTGTGGGAGTCACCACAAAAGCTATTTCATTAAAAAGAATTTAGAGTACATTACCGTGAGACCCAAAAATGGTAAATCACATTACAATGAGACGCGTCATTCTCAGAGTAAAACCTCTGATTGTTGAAGATCAAATCATTTCGTCCAACCCAAATGACCTACATAACAACAAACAACTTGGAACAATCATTGGTAGAGTTGGTGCCCATCGCTCGAATTGAACTCCAGAACTCTGCTACCCCCCGGTCGCGACCCAAGGAATCCCAACCGCTCTCCAGACCCGCTCAGACGCTGAGCATTTGAAGATCAAGAGCTCCGAGTCCTCCTCCATCCCATCGCACCTGTAGCACAGCATGTCCGCCAAGCCTAACAGCCTCCCCCTCCTTGATTTATTGCATAAGCGGCCTCTTCTCAAACACCACAGGAATATCTTGATTGTGTATGGAATCTTCGCAGCCCAAACCACTTTCATGTCCGGGCAAAGTCGGATACATGATCCATCATGATCATTTCCATGATTTCTAGAAGTCAAATGATAGCTCACTCCAGTGAGGGTGATCGATACACAGTGTCAGATTACTACCTTGCCGCAAAGAAGCAGTGATTGATTAATCAACTTTGGACTGATAACATAAAAATGGTATAGATGATCTTGATGGTGTGAGGTAGTGTTCTCCACCAAACTCATCAGAAGGCGTGGAAACCCGTTTCTCCATGGAGTCACAATCCAACCTTGTGTCGGAGATCTCCATTCAAACATGGAAGTCATCAATTCCACACTATGAGAGCCTCCACAAAGCATTTAACCCTTGAACGGATTGGCTCTTATACCATGTATAAGGCAAGAAGCAAATCATAACACACAGAGGACACGATTTACATGGAAGTCTTCTTCTTCGATAGGAATTAGGTTTCTCTCTCCGTTTATAACAAAAAAGAGGGGTTTGCACAATATATGTGTATGTGGTTGTGTGTTTGAAATCATATTAAATGATTCTGCACCCAAAATCGTTTAACCCTGTACGATGCTCAATAATGTCAATCTTGAGAATGCTTGTCTTGCCAATCTTCTAGATGAAGTTTGAATATTGTGTAGTCCACCTTTTAATATAATTTTCCAGTATGCCCTCTTTCATTAGCAGGAGTCTTACAACTTTCTAGGGGTAGCAGTTTTTATTGAGTTGTTTGGAAGATTCAGCTCCTTGGGTTTGTGATATTCTTGAGAAGCTTGTTTTATTTTATACCTTGTAACATCTGAATCATGGACATCATACCTTCCTTGTATGTGACCCCTCAGAAATATATTTTGTATTTAATTCTGTTAATGACCATTCGGCTGTAGCTTACATATGCCATTTTAACATACTTTTATCATTAATTGCACAGTTTCTATTCCTGACAGATTCTCCCCGTGATTCTGTTCAGTTCATTGAATGGTCTCCTAGATCTTGTCCTAGGGCGTTGCTGATTGCAAATTTTAGTGGGAGGACTACTATTTGGACTCAACCTTCACAAGTAAGTGACTGGAAGAGTGGATAGTAACTGTTTGGCGTAGACCTTTTTTGGATGTTAGCCATTAAATGGGGGCAACGGTAATATGTGACCCTTGTCTTTTCGTTTTCATTTAATTATCTGATACCATGCTTTAGTTGCAGTAAAATTTATTTCCAAGTTGGCTTTTAAAAACTTTTTTTTAGATATTAAACTTACACTGTGTTGACTGCTTGTTCTTTCCCCCTTCACTTGTACATGATCTTTTTAAGTTGCTGGCCTCGTAAACATTTTATAGATACATGCCAAGTCCTGTAAGTAGCAATTTTACACCATGACACTGTTAAATTGCCTCATTTTATCCACTCATCGTTAGTTTGGTCTATACGTTCAACCACGCTAGTTAGATTTGTCCTCCTTGGGTTGGCACACATACCAATCTCTATCGTAAGGTCTTGATAATTTACACGTAGAAACATGGCATTCTTCTTTATTAAAAAAATGATATTCTGTCCCTCCATTTGAGACTGACAAAATTGGGAGTATGTGAGGAGTGGTGGTGATAGGCGTAAGGGGTTGGATTGGAAGGTGTGGAGATGGTTGTAGAGTGCAGGTGAGTGGAGGTTGTTACATGAACCAGATCATAGAGGTTAGGGGTCTAATGGGGGGAAAGCGGGGTTTAAAAAATGGGGTGAGATGGGAGGTTGCGGGGGCTGGTTTAATGGGGAGGGCTGTTAGACGGGGTTCATGGATCTTTAGTTATGAACTTGTATTCTAAGAAGCTTGATTCTAGTGCTGTGATATAACACATTATATATAAACCTTTGTGCCTTATTATATAATGTCGAAATGACACGATATATAACAAGCCTTTATAGACGTGATGGTTTTTACCTTTTTAATTGGCCAATTTCAGGGTTCTATCAATGTCGTAAGAGATGCAAGTTATTGGCAGTGTGAACATGAGTGGAAGCAGGATCTTGCAGTTGTTACCAAATGGTTGTTTGGAATGCCTCCGGTAATTCAGTTTTTGTTCATGTGCAATCTACTTTTCTTTATCCTTGGGTGCATTCTACTTTAAGTTGGCGATAGGTTAACACAAAAAAGATTGCGAATTCCTCGTATGAAAGTATCACACATAAATTGATAATTTCCTTTTTCTGTATTTATAGTTTGGTAATATGTTTTTTTGCAGTACCGTTGGCTCCCCTCTAATGCATGCCATGCAAATTCGAAAGCAAGCTTGGAGGAAAAATTTCTTTCCCAACAACCTCACTCAGGTTTCTCATGTTAGCTTTTTTTAATACCTTTATGTTGACATTTATATCTACTGTTTTTATTCTTATACTTTGTAGAATTTCTCCTGCAGCTAGATGGCCCAATTTCCTTTGCGTTTGCTCTGTTTTTTCATCTGGTTCTGTTCAACTTCATTGGTCTCAGTGGCCACCGACACGAAACGGTGTTCGACCAGAATTATTCTCTTCAAGCAAAGGACTATTAGGTGCTGGCCCAAGTGGTATAATGGCTGCAGATGCTATTATAACTGAGGCAGGTACTCTGCATGTAGCTGGTGTTCCACTTGTAAATCCATCTACAATTGTTGTCTGGGAGGTAACACCGGGTCCAGGAAATATTCTCCAGGCTTCTGCGAAAACAAATACTAGTAGTACTGGAGTTCCTCCATCTCTAAACCCTAACTGGACCGGTTTTGCTCCCTTGGCTTCATATTTGTTCAGTTGGCAGGAGCATATTCTGTTAGAAGGAAAGCAAACAATGATTGCTGATAAAGATATTAGTGAGGCTATATCTCTCCATTGTTCTCCTGTTTCTAACTTATCCGCTTATGTGAGTCCAGAAGCTGCTGCACAGTCTGCTGCAGCCACAACATGGGGTTCTGGGGTTACTGCTTTAGCTTTTGATCCAAGTCGCGGTGGATCAGTAATTTCAGTTGTGATTGTTGAAGGTATGTTATTTTTGTGGATTGATTTTGAGGCCATTTTAATATTTTAGTTGGTTCCTTTTGTCTCAATTAGATGAAAAAATTTCAAAGAAAAGAAGCATTATGGCATACACCACTACTAAGCAAAGCAAAAATTTCCGGACGTCAGTCAATTGGAAAGAAATAATTGCGCTATAGAAACTTTATTTTCTGTTATATTTAAAGAACTACATTAGAAAGTGGGAGAAGCATTTTTTTCTTCTATATCATATCTTTTCAACTGCAAATTTTGAGGGTTGGATCTTCATGCTTGGTCCTCTCCTGTGTCATATCACTGCCCATGTAGGTCTCAATAAAACAACTGGGTTTATGTATATACTTACTTTTGGGAATGATCATGATGGTTGAGTAATAGCGGAAAGATTGAAGATCACACAATATAGATTGTTCCATGAGCATGAAAAGAGTCCGGATGATAGTTCCAAAAATATAAGAGCAAATTGGATCATTTAGTACAACAACAACCAAGCCTTTTGTTTTTCTCACTTTTAGCGGGTTAACTTCATGGATTTTTTCCTTCCAAACCAGCCTAATTTGGGTCAAACTCTATAGCTTAGATCCAGAAAAGCCATGCCTTCTTAATAGTCTTAGTTTCTCTGCAACATTTCTTTATTTTCTCTGATTACTTCTAACATGATTTAGGTGCTGATTTC
Organism: Ottelia alismoides; assembly: GCA_037367405.1. NCBI lineage: Eukaryota > Viridiplantae > Streptophyta > Magnoliopsida > Alismatales > Hydrocharitaceae > Ottelia > Ottelia alismoides. The sequence goes on from JAZKJV010003079.1 coordinate 124,845, forward strand.
AATGCTGATTTCATTCCTGCAACTTCTGGAAAGGTCACGTTTGGGGCATGCCGCTCAAAATCATCTTAGAATATACGGAAATAAATCGAAATCAGTTTTTTTAAAGATTATTAAAATAGTTTCAAAATGCATAGATACTCACTATGTGCATGTATACATCTTTTCCAACAATGAAAACGGTTAATTGGGCTGCACAAAACAGAACTTTTGAGTGAAAAAATGTATAAATAATTTAAATTTACTATCCTTTTATGCTTGAGGGTATAACGAAACTTGGAACATTGTACATTTATTGTTGAGCTTAACTTAAATCCTGATGTCTTAGTTATTTGTTGCATTATGCCCCGTGTTTATGACATCCTTTAGTGGGGCGAAGCTCCCATACCCCAAAGATGGGTATTTCGTTGCCTACGCAACGAGCTTGTTGGAGGTCCCTCCCCCTCACGTAAAATTTGGGCGGTGAGCCATGAAACCCTATTGGATTCTCATGTCTATTCATTATTTGGATGTAAGAATTAAAAGGAACAAGTCCTTTTTCCTTCCTTTCAATGCTACATTTGAGGAAGAATGTGAATTATCATGATTTGTATCCAAGGTTCATTTAATAAAAATAAAAAAACACAATTCGATTATAAAACCGTGAAACATATTTTTTAAGTTGATTCAATTATTCTAATTACATTACGGATCTTACGGAGTCTATTCATGCATTACATGGATTCCTTTTTTTTTGAAAAAGTAAAGGGTGGCCTCCCAAGCTGGGACCCACCTCTGTCTGTATGTATATAAGTATTTAAAAGGTTAATAGTTACATCGTATTACACCGTATGTTACATCACATTACATTGAATCACAATTTCCATGAGACACACATCGCCCTACAGTGATTCACAACATTTTCAGGGTAGAATCTCTGTCCCCCTCAAAATGAGCTCGTTCCTAGCGCACGAAATGGACCATATCAATGCAAAGGGAAAAGAATTATCTTCATGACCAAAACCGCAGACCTTTCTAATATCTCTCTAAAAGTTGCTGCAGTCTCGATCCGCTAGACACGTAATGCTTGCCTTGTTCCACACCCCCGTCGAGAAAGGAAAAGTGAAAAATAGATGATGCACATCTTCCACCGTCGAACCACACCTATCATAGGCGACATCCTCCACACCCACCGTCCTCGATGCTCCTTAGAGAGGTTCCTTTCCATCCCGAGCAACCAAAGGAAGACCTTAATGCAATTCAACACTTTGCATCTTTAGATCAGTCCCATATCAACCCCTATCTCATCCAGCTCCACCTTACCGTCCTCCACCAGGAAACGATATGCTTTCTTCACCGTAAATTTTCCGTCATCCCAAACGAAGTGATCCATGCCTGAGGACATGCCCTCGCTCTGTAGAAACTCTGTCTGTAATGCAAGGAACTCCTCCACCCTCTGGTCTGACAACGCTGCAACAAACATCGGAGACCACGTGCCACGGTCCCAGACCTGCTGTACCGACACCTCACTATTACCCTCCAAACCTATCAAACGTGGGTATCACTTCCCCAGAACTCCATCCCCTGTCCAATCATCCATCCAGAAGCGGAACCTCGCACCGCCCCCGAGCATCGGAAGTAGTTTGACGGAAATCTCAGGAAAAACTGCAATAATCCCCTTCCACAGTGAAGAGGGCAATCGTCCTGGACTCACCTCCAGTGATAAAGTCACTCCATAAATCTTCCTCAGTAGCCGGTAAACCAAATCCTCTGACTTCCCCCATAGTCGGACCACTCACTTCGCCATAAAGGCCTTATTCATCTCCTCCATCCGCAACACTCCCAAGCCGTCCTTCCTTTCGATGATGTCACATTTGTCCAATCCACCATGTGAAAATCCTTCTTGTTCTGCTTCCTGTCTGCCCAAATTTTTTTTCTCATCAAAGCCTCGATCTTTTTTCGCACCCCCACAAGTAATGAGCTAGTGGAATAAAAGAAGATAGGAATCGTCAATAGAACATGCTTAAAAAGAACAAGCTTCCCACCTTTAAAGAGCATAATCGCCTTCCAACCTACCGGTCTCTCCTCAAGTCTCTCCATCAAGATTCTCCGGTCCTCAGCCTTCGGCATCCCTGCCACTAGAGGGGGTCCTATGTATGTAATCGTCAAAGATGAGGTCGGACAACCCAACAAATCCATCACGTTCTGCTGCTCCATCGTAGTGAGACCGAAGGGGACTACCACCGACTTGTCCATGTTGACCCGACGATCAGGTGTCCTCGAAAAATATCCATCATCTGGGACATACGCTGAATCTTTTCCGCCTCAGCCTCCATGAATATAATGGTATCATCAGCATATTGCAGAAGCAAGATGGATATCTCCTCCTTGGCGTACCCTGAACATCAATCGCTGTTCACAGCCAATCTCATTAACACAACAAGAGCGTCTGCCAACAAAACTAACAAGAAAGGAGCCAGAGGGCACTCCTGCCTGATTCCCCTTTACGCCTGAAAGAAACCTCCCTCTGGTCTACCATTAAGTAGCACAACAAGAGATGTTGTAGTGACACATCGCTTGATCCAATCAAATCCATAACTTTGGGAAGTCCTTTTTCTCCAAAGACACCCACATGAATCTCCAATCCACATAGTCGTATGTCTTGGAAAACTCCACCTTCCGGAGCACCCCTTTAGTTCCGCTCCTTTTCCACTCCGACACCACCTCAGATGCCATCACGAGCCCATCCACCATTGTTCGCCCAGGTATAAATGCTGTCTGCTCGGGCAAGATGATCCCATGCAACAGCACCCTCAATCGGTTCGTAAGAATTTTCGAGATCAAGAGATATATAGCATTGGGCAATGCAATGGGCCGCATGTGGTCTTCCACCCTGGTTGGGGTGCCCTTCTTGAGTAGCAGAAAAATAAGGGCATTGTTCAATCTTTCGAACCCCAGGTTCCCCTCCCATAACTCCTGCGTCAATTCCATCAATTCCCCTTTAACCGTCTCCCAGAACTCCTTATAGAAACACACCGGGAAGCCATTCAGACCCAGATCCCCATCCGCAATTAGCTGGAAAAGAGCCCGCTTAGCCTCCGCCTCCAAAAACTCTTGCATGAGAGCCTCTGCCTCCAAACTAGAAATGTGCGGAACACCTCCCCTGCCATCCCCAACCTGAACGACATTACACGGATTCATGTATAATCATAGAAAGACTTCTCCATAAGCAAACCAATCTATCCTATCCTACGTATATGTGTGAAGAATTATGTGTTGATTGGATGCGGAGACATTTAATTTTTCGAGCAAACTAGAACTAGAAACGAAATATTCTCAGAAGGAAATTTCTAGTTTTTCCACATAAAAGTTGGGCGGATAGATGGTCAAGGATCAAGGCAAGCACGAGGACTTGTTAAAGCATTTTACCCATAATATTGATATAAATGTCGCCAATAGCACATGCATATTCCTTACCATGGTTCCAAGTTTCAAGAATCTTAGTGCTCCAGTCATCAATATGCCTAATGCCGACAACATGATATGATATGGTGGCAATGTTGTGAAACCTCGATCAATGGACTTTTATTCTAAATGCTAATTCATTTACCATTTTAATCAATTCGGGCAGATTGATCATTTGGGAGAACATGTTAAAGCATTTTACCTTTAGTATTGATATAAATGTCGCCAAAAGCACATGCATATTCCTTACCATGGTGCTGATTTTCGAGAATCTTAGCGCTGCAGACATCGATATGCATAATGCCAACAACATGATATGATATGGTGGCAATGTTGTGACACCATGATCAATGGACTCTTATTCTAAAATGCTAAGCCGTTTAACATTTTAATCAAATTTTGCGTGTGTCGACTAATGGTGTTCTTCCCTCACATTCTGCATATTGATTTTTGACCAATTCTGGCGAATACCCGAGGATTTCATAACATGTAAGAACAAAGAGTAATATTTTGTAGATCCATTCCTTCATTTCTTGGATTTTTCAAGGAGTGGTAATTTTTACCATCTTTTGTTAGCCCTGCATTTATATTGTATCTATAATGTAGGCCCTTAATTTTTTTAGAATATAAAATTTAGATGGATATATTCGTGATTGTATTTAATGTAAATTGTGTTTGCAGGGCAGTACATGTCTCCTTATGATCCTGATGAGGGACCTTCCATTACAGGCTGGAGGGTTCAGTGCTGGGAATCCTCCCTTCAACCTGTTGTCCTCCATCCTATTTTTGGGAATCCTGTATCAAATTCAAATGGCCAGACTCCAATGCAAACAGTTTGGGTAACTAAAGTCAATAAAAGTATTCCTCCAACTGATGACTTCAAGACCTCCAAAACTGCTTCTGTTCCATCCAAGTCTGATGAAAGAAATTCCTCCGAGTCTAGTGCTGACAAGGGAAATTGGTTCACATTCGATCCATATGATTTACCCAGTGATGTTAGAATGCTAGCTGAAATAGTGTACTCTGCTCATGGCGGTGAGGTAGCTGTTGCATTTCTTCGCGGTGGAGTTCACATATTTTCTGGTGCAAATTTCACTCCAGTTGATAGTTACCAAATTAATGTGGGATCAACCCTTGCTGCTCCTGCCTTTTCCTCCACTGGTTGCTGCTTGGCATCGGTTTGGCATGATACCAAGAAAGATACAACTATTTTGAAGATTATAAGGGTTCTTCCACCTGCTATTTCAACTGTTCAAGCAAAATTGAGCTCTGCCACATATGAACGTGCCATTGCAGATAGGTTAGAGTACCATAAATAAATATGGACTTGTATACGCATATTTTTATCTCTGACATGATTTGTTTTTAAAAAGGTTTTGGTGGAGTCTTTTGGCTGGAGTTGATTGGTGGGATGCTGTTGGCTGTACTCAAAGTGCAGCAGAGGATGGGATTGGTAAGATGCTTGACCGACCTATTCCAATTCACTTCACTTCACTTGTGATAGCCTTAGATTTGGAATGAGAACTATAAAGGATCATATTAGCCTTAAACTTCTCATAATGCTTGAATCTTATTGACCACATAATGGTGATAAACTGAATCTAGTCAGACTTATAATTGCATATTGGTGATGCGACTAAAAAATGAATTCACATTGCCTACTTTTTACGGCTGTGCCATCTTATTTGGAAAATATGGATGTAATAAGATGACAATGAGAAGAGAAGGGTATTTGTGGACAGGATGGGTTTCATGTTCCCATTGCTGCAGTTGTGCACTATGCAAGGACACACATTTCTCGAGTAAGTTTTTTTTGCATGTGGGGATATCTATCATCATTAATTCATGTGCTATTAGATATGTGAAAGCTATTGACAATTTGAAGATCGCCATTGGGGATGTTCAATGTTTACGGATTGAGGAATTGGTTTTTATCTCAAATACTTGCAAGCCTACATAGTGGTTTTTGTGTGCATGCCTTATTGGCGACTACCCATTTTATTTCAAATAGAATCTCACTCACTTCGTCTATTTAGGGGGACTACTGTTTCAGGATCCGTATTGTGTACAATGCTGTAGCAGAGCAATTAGGGGTGCTCGATATCCGGGAAGAGGGGTGAAGAGGCTCTTAGGGGAGCATGCCAGTGGACTCCGTGATAGGTTTAAGCGGGACGATGATTGAGAGAAGAAGCTGGCAAGACGGGAGGTTGCTTATCTATTCAGGAAAGGATGTTTGGTCCTTGTGAAAGTAGTCTTGACGACTATACCTATGTTATTCTTATCTTCTCGAGTCATGGTAATCCATATTTGAAAGTGATTGGAATCATTAATGAGGCTCTTTTTTAGGTCATCCTCAGGGAAATCCTTGGGGATCCCCTTGGTGGAGTGGGATGTGGTGATGTAAGAAGTGAAAGAGGGAGGCTTTGGATTTTCTAGCTTGTGGAGATGGACAAGGCCTTACTTGCTAAGTGGATTGTTTGAACATCGGGGGATTGTACTGATTTGCTCATCATGTTTATTTGTTCCATATATGGGTATCATCTAGCCCATCTATGTGATCCACTCTTTGGAAGGGTGTTTATGTTATTCCACTAGCTTACTTCGCTCAATAGTGGGGATGAGAGAGGATTTTTATTTTAGATTGATGATTGGACAAAGCGTGGAGCTTTTTGTGATCTCTTTCCTTTGTTGTTTGCATTGGCTCCAGATAGGACTGTGTGAGCGGTGAATAGGGGTGGATGTTCGATCGATTTGGTTGGGTTTGGGTTATTCGGTCCGGGTTGAATTCGATTTGGGTTGAAAAAAAATGAAACCCATCACCCAATCAAAATGCTTCGGGTTGAGGTATTCAGGTCATTGGTTGGGTCGATTGGGTCGGGTTAAAATCAAGTTAGTCAAATTGAAAAAAAGATGATTGCTGCCACTTAATAATTTACAAACCATTTTCCTAATTTTGCTACAAATCTACAACTTGTAATCTAATGTGAGTATTCATCACATTTCTAAAAATATGTATGTATATTATGTATGTGTATGTGTGGGTGCTTAAATGCATGGGAATTTATGGTTCGGGTCGGGTCGGTCCAAACCATGAGTCACCCATATTTATTATTCGGGTTGATTGGGTAGGTTGTGTGGAAGTTATCAAACATATCAACCAACACAATACCCATATAAATTAAACGACCGTGGCCTAACCTGACACGAAAACCCAAATAACCCAATTCATTTAACTATTTCAAATGATTTGGTTGGGTTATTTGGATTGACCCAAACAATACCCAACCCCAACGACGAATGCTCGGATGGGGAATGGACCCCTTATATCATCTCACGGTTGTCTAATCGGAGGGTGGATGAGTTCCTACTCTTATTTTGATACCTGACTTTGATGGAGCAGCTGTCGAAGGGATTGGATTTGTGGATATGGCGAAATGGTGTTTTTTAGTTCAATTGATATTAGATTTTACGTGCATCTTTGGTTTTTGAACCATAGATCTTGGTGTAATACTGCCATTGAATTTGGAGATGGAAGTTATTTGTGAGGATCAAGTTCTTCCTTTGGCTGCTTAGATGGGGACGTCAATGGGATATGCTCCTGCGGCGAGGATGTGTCTAAGGTTGCCATCCAATTTTTATTTAGTTGGACACATTCTTGGCTCGTTTTATAGAACGGGCACCCTATTGGGTGAGTTTGATAACAAGGAGTCATTCTGAGAGTCCACGAACAAGAACGGAAGGAGCTCTAAAGTAGGTATGATTATGGTGATAGCTTTCATTTGGGCTATTTGGTTAGAAACAATGGGCTGATTTTTAAGAATAAAAGCTTCTTATAGAAAATGTAATTGAGCATGCAAAAGCCTTCTATGGACATGGTCTTTGCAAATCCCTTGTAACTTATCTGTGATTTTAAATTTACGAGATAAGGGTGGTCACTTTATGGGTGGTCACATGTGTTGAAAAAAAAATAAAACAAGGACCTTTTCTTAGGCCTCATATCATCTCTAATGAGAATTCTTCAATCAAAGTGTAAGCACTCCAATTCATTGATCTTGTGATTTATTCGACTTATGTTCTGTCTGTTTGATTCTAGAGTGCACATGCCTCCATAAAGGGGAACTTTGGTATTTTTCACATACACATGCATCTTGCCAGTTGTGACCTCACAACATATTTAGGCTCATGTTTCACTAACTACGGCATAAGCCTTGAGGTAGATACACATTGCCTAAATTCCATCTCATACTTCACTGTGTTAATATACTTGGAGATGAATGGACATTTCACTGTAGGATATCATGTTAACATATAAAGTGTTCAAGTGGTTGTTTAAACTTTGTGGTTCCTATGTACCAAAAATGCACAGAGCTAGATCAATGCAGGACTATTATATATTTATATGTAAATAAGAACTATAGAATTACAAGAAACTATACGGTTCATGCTTTACAGATCGCTCGACAATGCTCGACCACATTCTCAGAATAAAAAGTATTTCCCCTAAAAATTACACCGTTTCAGGCTCACCAAATTGCCCAAATCATCGCAAAAGGAAGTGTGTTGTCCTCGTGTCCAAAACTACATACATATCTCATATCTCTCCAGAATTCCGTGCAGCTTCGTCCGACAAGCCAGGGTATGCTCACCCTACACCATACCTGAACCGAGTACGAGCAAGAGAAAAATAGATGCTCCAGATCTTCCATCACCTCCCCACATCTGTCGCATGCGACATCTTCCATCCGCAGCAGCCGCCCCCCTACGTCCTTTGGTGATGATTCTACCCAGCGTAAAAAGCCAAAGAAATATCTTGATTCAGATAGGGAGCTTGCTTCTCCAAATCATGTGCATATCCACGCCCATCTCCTCCTCGACTTCTTCCGCCCCCTCCTCAAAAAGCCGATATGTCGTCTTGACCGAGAATCTACCATCTCCCCAACTGAAGTGATCTCTTCTCCCCGGAGGTCCCTCCATTTGCGCCAGCTCCATATGCAGTGCTATGAACTCCTCGGCCCGTTGCTCTGAGAGATTCGAACAATAAGCTGGAGATCAAGAACCCCAATCCCACGCCTGCTGCAGCACCTCCTCTTTGTCCGCCGCCAACTGCATCAACCTCGGGTATCGCTCCCGCAGTGCTCCATCCCCTGTCCAGTCGTCCCGTCAAAAACGAAAGACAGCTTCGTTCCCGAGAGTGAGCCTCAACTTAATTGCCAGTTCCGGCATCACCTGAGCAACGTCTCTCCACGGAGGTGATAGAAGGTGCCCAGTGGCGACCTCCAATAATGTCGAGATCCCGTATATCTTCCTTAGCAATCTGCATACTAGGTCCTCCGATTTGCCCTAGATACTAATCACCCATTTGGCATGAATGCCCTGTTCATATCCCCCATGCGCAAGACACCCAACCTACCCTTACTCTTTGGTGAGGTTACCCTGCTCAAATCCACCAAATGCATTCCCCTCTTAGATTGACTCCGTCTGACCAAAAAACCCTCCTCATCAAGGTCTCCATTCTCTAGCGCACCCCGGTAGGCATTGTTCTCGTATAGTAAATGTTGGAGTATAAGTTGTATGTGCCCATTGTGTTGTAGCAGGGTAAATGGATCCTGGAGGAGATCCATTTACCCCATCCAGTGTTTAGTCCCACATCGTCCAACAATGGGACTTGGAGGCTCTGGAGAGGCTATATAAGGAGCCCCAGACCTCCTGTATCCATTGAGAAAGTCAATAGACAAACACACCCCGTTGAGGGCTTCTCCCGTGGTTTCATCCCTCTACTCACGGAGTAGGGTTCCACGTAAAATCCCGCTGTTCCATATTTTATTTATCTTTTCCATGTTTATGCTTCCGCTTCCGATTTTCTAACATGGTATCAGAGCGGGTTCGATTCTCGAGGAGTTCATGTTTTTTGTTTAGTCGAGATTCGATTGAGAAGATCCAGTTTTTTTTCGTTCTTGAAGATTGATGTTTGAATATTGTTAATGTTCATTGTTTGGTCTGTTCATCTTCGAGAATGTCTAGGGTTTCTAAAAGCAACCCTCATGGCTCCTCCATCGGTTCCTGGATACTTCAGTTCTCCAGGAGGTCCTCACACAGCTTTCGTTTTCTCGGTTCTCACGCATACGGAGAACCCATCACCTGTCATCAGAAGCGGCGTAGAGTCGAAGCCTGTTCTCTTCTTCCAGGAGTGATGCTCCAGTTCCAACAAAAAAAACTCTCGCGAGAGGCAGTACCATCAGGCCGTGGTCCCGCAGGCGGTCTCCATCGGGCATTATCATTCATCCCTCCGACCTCCAGTCTAACATGGTATCAGAGCGGGTCGATTCTTGAGGATTTCAAGTTTTTTTTTGTTTTTCCAAGATTCGTGTTTGAAGTTCAATGTTCTTGAAGATGATTATTAGAGTTTTGTTCAAGCTCTGTCCAAGTTTTAGGGTTTTTTTGTTGAAACCCTAATCTCTGATCATTGTCAAAGTTTTTGAGGATTCGAAAATCTCCGAGTCGCAGTCCTCCAGTGCCTCTGAGAGCAGCATTGTCATCCAGGCATACCCTACCCGCAGGTCCAGGGAGATGCGCCTTTCCTCTTTGCGCATCTATTCCAAGCCAGTCGCGCTCTCCATCGCGCACGAAGATCTCTCTTCCAGGCTGCGCACTAGATTCAAGACGGCGCTGCCCTTCTCCCGCAGGCAGCGCACTCCAGTTCTTGCAGCTTCTAGCATCCCATGAAACCCTAGATGCGGCGGCTCTTGCGCACATGAGGTGCAGATCCTGCACAGCGAGTCCTGGCGACTCCTCCCTTCCGCCCTCGATCCCTAGCGCAAGCGGTGATGGCTCCCCAGGCAGCAACCCACCAAGGCGGCGCTCCAACCACGATGTTGCGAATCACCGGAACAAGCAACACCTTAGGGTGATGACGCATGACCCTAATAGGCACACATAGCCCGGGCGCGCACCCCCGAGCGGCGACCCTCCTCGTGCGTGCGCCTCCAGTCGCTCCCAGCCGCGCACGCGCACACTCCCGCCTGCGCATACGCGCAGCAACCCTCGCCAGCCTCGTCTTCGTGCCTCCAGACTCGACGCAACCCCAGGCGGCGCTCCCAGCGACAGAATCTCCAAGCAGGCGGCGTGTCTCTCCACGTGGCAGCGTCCCTTAGAAGTAGCAAGGGTCTCCCACGATTGGGAACCCTAGCATGCTTATTTTAAAAAAATATTAGGGCTATTTGCTTGAAAGTCCAAAAAAAATTGCAGTTATATAAGGGTCGTGAGCAGCATTACAAAAAAAACTGATTGAAAGAGGAGGCCCTGCGTGAGAAAAGGAAAATAGTGCGAAAAGAAAAATAGAGAGGAGGTTAGAAAAAATGTTTGCTTAAAAAAGGAAAAAAAATGAGGGATTTCAAAAAAAAGGGAGCGCGTACATAAAAAAACGTACGCATAGTGAAAAAAAGGCGCGTACATGAGAAAAGCCGTACGTAAAATTGTTGAAAAAAATTGATTTGCAAAAGGCCGAAAAAAAGGAAAAAAATGTCAACGGCTTCAAAAAAATATTCTTAAAAAAATGATGAATGTTTGAAAAGCTGACAAATGTTTGATCGACTAAGTGGTTTTGTTTTGTACCCCTATTTATCTTGTCTTCTCCCAACTTTGTCGATGTCATTTTCCGACAAGTATGGGAGAAAGGGGGAGTATATATGTAGAGTCACAGGTCTTGTGTTCCAGATTCAGATATCAGTCTCCAGACCAGCCAGATGATCAGACTCTACAGTTCGGTTTCAGACTCGACGATTGTCTTCCGAGTCCTCATTTTCAGACACGCACAAGGATGCAATCTTATTTCAGATGAGCATATGTTGCCATCATTTGTTCGTGGTCCCCATCATTATTCTAGTTTTGTTGGCCAGAGTTTTCATGTGAGCCATAGGGACTCCAGAGCAGAGAACCATTCCCTATGCCATCGAGGGCATGTGGTATCATAGGTACTCCAGAGTAGAGCACCATTCTCTGAGCCAGATGGGAGAGACCCAGTTCTCCGACGAGGATACTTCAGGCGCAGTTCAGACTCGACGGTCAGATTCCGAGTCTTCAGTTGACTCACACTCCAGCCCGTTCGTCCTCCTCACTTGCACAGCATGAGAAGCAACGTCCTCGACTGCAGCAATGTGCGCGTTGGGTTGATATTGTCCATAGTATCCTGTAGCGTTGAGTTGAGTCTCTTTTTGTTTGTCCAAGCTGAGCATTGCATGCTCCAGCTTGATGGGGAGTGTTGGAGTATAAGTTGTACGCGTCCATTGTGTTGTAGTAGGGTAAATGGATCCTGCAGGAGATCTATTTACCCCATCCAGTGTTTAGTCCCACATCGTCCAGCGGTGGGACTTGGAGGCTCTGGAGAGGCTATATAAGGAGCCCCAGACCTCCTGTATCCATTGAGAAAGTCAATAGACAAACACGCCCCGTTGAGGGCTTCTCCCGTGGTTTCATCCCGCTCCTCACGGAGTAGGTTCCACGTAAAATCTCGCTGTTCCATCTTTTATTTATCTTTTCCATGTTTATGCTTCCGCTTTCGATTTTCTAACAGTAAAAGAAGACAGGGATGGCCGAAAGAACGTGCTTTAGAACCAGCTTCCCTTCGGACAACATTCTTGCCTTCTACCCCGCCAGCTTCCCTTCCAGCCTCTCGATTAACTCCTTCCAGTCCCTAACCTTGTGTCTTCCTGCCACCAATGAAAGGCTCAGATATGTGATTGGTAGCGATGCCGCATGGCACCCCAGCTCTACCGACGCGCGCTCCACCTCCTGTTCAGAGCGTCCGAAAGGGACCGCCTCTGATTTAACCCTATTCATATGGAGGCCCGATAGCTCCCCAAAGATATCCATAATACGCGACGCTCTTCGGATCTTGTCTTCCTCGCCCCCCATGAATAGAATAGTGTCATCGACATATTGCTGAATCTGGATGGATTTTTCCTCCCTCAGATAGTCCGAACACCAACCCTCGGATTCCGCCAGTCTCATCATAACAGCTAACGCGTCGGCAACAATAACGAACAATAGTGGTGCCAAAGGACAACCCTACCTGGTCCCCTGCTGATGTTGGAAAAAGCCCCCTTCTGGTCTGCCGTTGACCAACACTGTGACACACTCGGATCCGGACACCCGTTTACGCCGCACTTCGCTCTATTACATTTACAAGCGATCTCACTAAATTAATGAAAATTAGGAAAAATTTTTGCGTTGCTATTGCATATGACATTCAATCTACATTCACAACCACAAGACCAATAATGACAAGTGCCACCAATCATTGTATTTCATTAATCTTCATATTTTTACATCATGAACAAAAGGCTGTCAGTGGACAACAAATTCATAGAAAAGTCAGGTGCATGCAGCACGTTCTTGAGATGCATAGAAGATGTCAGGCTAATCTCCCCCTGACCAGTAATCGAGGAGTGTGTCCCATTAGCAATAACCACAGTACGGCCTGGAGGAATCTGTCGGTAGGCTGTATGTAGACCTTGATCACTACACAGATGATGTGTGGCACCAGAGTCCATAATCCACTCTAAAGTATCAGATCCACTGCTGGTAGTGAATGTATAAGTGCTACCTGAGGTACTGGTCGAGGCAGAAGCAGCAATGTCGGAATGACTCTCGGAGGCAGGCGTTGGTGCAACGGGACCGGATGGAGGAATAATGCCCCTCAGACGAGCTACAAGGTCATCAAAGCGTTAATCCAAAGATGAAGCAGATGAAGGTTCAATCTGTTCAGCTACACGTGCAGAAGCAGGAAATCCATGCTTGGAATAGCATGTGTCTTCTGTATGTCCAGAACGATGGTAGAAGGTGCATGATGGCCGAACACGACCTCCCCTGCCTAGTACATATAGTATCCCAAACATGTGCGTGAGAGAAAGGAAACATTTACATCATAACAGATCAAAAACTGTAATAAAAGAAACTATACCGTCTAGAATATATACGATCTCCAGAAGTCATCAACCTGCTATTATACTGCAGGCTCGTTGCCTGCCAAAACATGCAAGGAAGAAGAGGATGTCACAAATGTGTGTACAACCAACAATTTAACAAAAATAACTAGTAATTTACTATGTGCAAAAGAAAGCAAGTAGATAGGCATATATGAACGGAAATCTACCACTACCTGCGTAGAAAAAGGTTTTCAAATTATTCTGCATGCATTTTCCACTGATTTCTCATTATCCCAAAATTTTCATTTATAATATTTTCCTGAAATAATTGAGGTCAGGTTATGGATTTTGATAAGAAGTTGGTGAGGTGATGCTTAATTTGACTCTTCGTTTCTTAATTGTAGAAAAGATGAAATTCTAATAATGTTCTCAATTCTATCTTATCTTTCAAGTCTAGTGGATAGTCTGTGGTCTTGGTCTATATAGGACCTCACACTATGACTCTAAGGTGTGAATAATGCCTTAGGGTTGGGGTGCCTCCGTAGGCATGCGGTGTATTGTAATGCATCCTAACTAAGTTCCCAACACGTCCACTAGCGTGTAAGAATTTCAAATTCAAATTAATTATAGTCACTTCCAACCAACTCAACTTATCATTGATTTCATCTCTTAACCCATATTCATTATAACCCAATCAACTTGATTAAAACTCCACCAAACATCAACTGTAACTGACTCAGATGTAACCTTAGGTGATTTAGATGTAGACATGGATGATTCGGATGTAGCATCGCCAAGCCTATTGGCGGAAAGTAACCAAAACTCAAGCGGTGAAGTAGTCTTCTAAGGAGACTCTTCCGTCTCGCTCTCTTATTGGAAGTGCGGTCCAATAGAGGGAAAGGTCTACTCCAACTACGCCCCAGAGACAGGTGAGAGAGACTCTCCGGATAAGTCACTCTAGAAATCGACCCGACTTGTACGGGCAGACGAGCTAGTACGAAAAACTAAATGCGAGGATCCCCCGCATGGGTATCCTAAACGAGCCTTCGTGAGAACCTTCTCCAACCGAAACAACCACAAGAAAACCTTAATGCGGTTCAGCACCCTACTTCTCCATATCAAACCCGTGTCAACCACCAGCTGCATCACCTCCCCCTCATTCATTAGAAAATAATATGCTTTTTTCACCGAGAATTTCCCATCTCCCCATACGAAATGATCTTTCTCCGAAGAAGGGGCCTCACACCTCAAAAGCTCCGAAACTTTTCAAGTTGACATCGTTCACATCGAAACATGGGCTTGACAGAAATGCCATGGATGAGATGACAGATCTTTTGCAACATAAGATGGCCAAATCAAAGATGCCAAGTGTAAGAAGAAATCGATCTAGCAGAAAGAGAGTTAGCACCAACATAAGGGGACTGGATCAACCTGTAAAGCCCTCCATGCTGATGACCACATCCGATCACCTTGTCTGTGAGTATATCCTAAAAAACAAGGGAAGCATGGTCAACTATGACACATCAAGGTAAATCTTTTGTAATCCGAGTGATAAAAAATAATATCATTGAGAATTTTGGTGCCTGAAGAACATTCTGTAGGCGTATGGAGGGAGTCAAATGAACCTCCCCCCAGGGTTGTAAAAGTCGCCCAACTAGCCCGACTAGTAGGTCCGACTAGTCTAGTCAGTGGGGTGGCCGACCGAGTACCGACTAGATACACTAGTCGACAAATAATTTGCTTGGAGATACCATATTCTTATATGTTTTGCTTTTTCTATAAGCAAACTTATTATAATATGCTCAGTGTTTTATTTAAATTCAACTACTTCTCTCATTTTATTATGATAGTAAAGAAATGTACAAAATCTATATAAATATATGTATAAAAATGAGTTATATATGTAAAATAATCATAAAATTCAAAACCAATTAAAGTCCGACTAAATCCGATTAGTCGTCTGACTGCCGATTAATCCTTAGTCAGTGACCCAACCGACCGAGTACTGACTACCGACTTTTACAACCTTGCCTCCCCCTGTCCGATAATGGGAGAATGTGTCTCGCCATCAATGACCACTGATCTACTATGTTGCACATGGATATAAGAACTGAACTGTGTATGATCTCCATATAGATGATGAGAAGCTCCAGAGTCCATGATCCGTTCTGAAGGATCTGGTCGAGTACGACTAGTAAATAATGAGTAATACCTAAAGTGCCGGTGGAGGCTAAAGCAACAACATCTGATGGGTCCGTAGAAAAACTAGAAGATCCACTAGCTAGGGTCATGGTCTCTCTCAATCGAATAACAAAAGTCATTAAAATGATGATCGGTAGAATTACTGGCAATCTGGACCCGCTCAGTAGTATGGGCTCATGGTGGAAAGCCATGCTCGGAATAACATGTCCTTTGAATGACCAATGGCAATATGGACAGGGTTGGTGTGGGCATGAGCCTCCTTTACTGCGGGTGTCCCATACTCTGAATTGAGGCAAACCACCTCTACAACAGGAGCCTGCTATAGTTGATGATGTCTGAGAAGATGCAGCGGCGGGGATGCTCAGTTTGCTCAGCTTGCAGTATGCCTCCTTCGTAGGTGGTATAATAGCATCTGTGAGTAATTGAGAGCGGTTTGAGTCATACTGCGAGTAATTGAGAGCGGCTTGAGTCATACTCAGGGTTAAGGGCTGTCAGAAAAACCCCTGTCATAACAGAATTCCGATAGGTCTTGTGCTGCTCTGGTGAGGCCGTCAGAGTATGTAGCTATGGAGTCTCTTAAACATACTCGTAAAAGATGTGTATATGGAGAGAACGATTGCCCTGTTTGGTCGTAAAAATATCATGCTAGAGTTGCAAGATCTTTGACTCATTCCTCGTTTAAGAGTAGTCACTACGAGGATGCCCCACATTGCCTTCGTTGTGGCTGACTCAAGATATTTTTTTCCGCAGTAATAGTACCCGATAGCTAAACTTTTACATTATCATCATCATTAGCTTCCCATGAGGTATTGGTCCCAGTCTTGTCAACCAGCTCATCCTGCCTTAGAATATGCTTCTTACCATGTCTCTGCAAGAGATTCATGAACTGCATCTCCTACAACTTGTAGTTTATGTCATCCATCTTTACAATAGGTGCTGAACCCTTCAAGGCACATGTGGTTGGAATATCAAATCTGTTTTCTGACATAATGTCGGATTGGTACACGACTGGTTTTTTGGACTTGATTTGATATTTTATTCAACCAATAGAAAAGGCATAGCACACAGGGACCAAAATGCAAAAAAACAAATCATAGACGTGTGCTAGGATGTCTACGCAGACATCAAGGGGAGTGGTTGTGGGTGTATGCTAACACCACAACCAACCCTAAGCAACCTCGTTCGTGGTATGGGTAGCGCTAGTGTAGCGCCTGGGCGACGCTGGGCACACTTGGGTGGCGCTAGGTTAGCGATAGGGTAGGCTTGTGGAATCCACCGATGCCTCGCGCATGACCCTTAGATGAGGAAGAAGGGTTCACACAATGCTTAAGGAGAAAAGAGGCTGGTAGTGGTAGTGGATTTTAGGTATAAGCCTCGATCTAGGACCGTTGATCTGATACCATGGAAGGTCATATCGGTATCGGTATCGATATCGGTACCATGTCGATACGATATATCGTCGATATATTGACGCCATATTGTCGATATCGAACCGATTTTGTGAATAAAATAGCCTTGGAAGGTCAAATATCGGCCATGTCGGCGATACATCGGTCACCTGTCGATACCAATATATCACCAATATATCGCTGATATATCGCGATATGACCTTCCATGTCTGATACCATGTGGAGAGAAAATGCAGCAAGTTATCTATTCATGATGCCCTAAGTTTCTCTTATATAGAGGAGAACGATGTTGGGAAATATATATAATGTAGACAGAACGAAAAGAGAATAAATAAAGAGGATAGAAAATAACTAATATCTCAACGCCTTCCTTCTTTTGGAGGGGTATATGTGAGGCATTACATGTAATTAGGGTGATGATGGGGCATGCTTTGAGAGATAGTTATGTGTTTCACTTTTGGAAGGACGGATATATGAGATTTGGATCACTGCCTACTAGATACCTAAGATTATTTATGTTGGCCTCCAACCAGGACAACCGGGTCACGGAGAACGGGGAGAATGATGCTTATTGCCCGTCTTTTTAGTCGCGCTTCTCGGATCAACTAGTTGAGGATTTCATGCCGTTGATAAGGGACATTGCTGATACGAGCGGGCCAACATATGGGGGGATGGGTGGAGATGGGAAAGTTGATAAGGGATATTTCTAATTTAGGGGTCCTCCATCCCAATGCATGTAAAAGTTTTACTTTGGCAGATGAAGATATGCAAATTAACCACTAAGCTACACTGGCTTACCTGACTCCAGTCGGATGATCCTTCTTGCCTTAGATGCTCTCTTGCTTTGGAGTATGGTGATCATCTTTCTTCTCTTGCCTGCTCTCAGTTGAGCTCTGGTGTCGCATGGATTTTTCTTGGCTTCATTTTGCTGACAAGTTTTGGAATTCGATGCTTACAGCCTACAGTACTTCTTGTGATGGCTTCCTTCAACCTTTCGTTGTCATGTGGATGATATGGCTAGCTCGTAATGTAGTTTTTTTGTCAGAATTGATACTATGTGGAGAATATATATTTTCTTGTCCGAGCATAGTGTGTGGCTAACCATGTACATTTCATTTAGTAAATATCATTTAGGGTGTGAGTCATCTCAAGCTCACACCCATTTCCTCTTCAAGAAAGTAACGATACAACTCTTGTACGAAGATTGAATGATTAAAATACAGCAAGCAAAATACCCATGCTATATCATCTCTAAGAGTTTATGGAACCATGTAATCAGACACTTCTTGATGTGGGCAACCTTGTGTTATTTGCAGACTCTCTGATAGACACACCCCCTTCCCCCCTAAAGAAAAAAAAGCAAGAACAAAGATATAGGGTTGCTGCATGTAGACTTCTTAATGTAAGCTATCGTGAAGGCATTCTTCCATCATTCTGAATATGGGTTACTTCTTGCTAACAACAATGAGAATCTAGACCGTGGTAAGTTTAGCCACTAGAGAGAAAGTGTAGTAATCGTCGATGTTCAACGCCACCACCAATCGTGCATTGTAGCGCTCTACTCTGCCATTTAGCAATGCTCTATAGTGAAGATACAAATGCAATTAACTATTTTGGTGACTATTTGAGGTATAAGTAGTGTTCACGTACATTTCCTTGTTTACACCATTGCAAAAAGTCATGAATCGAACTATCAGAGAGCCTCCACTCGAACATAAAGTAAAAGATGTATAGTCAATAACATGGTTTCCTACTAGAAGGGTCATAGCATTTGTATCCTTTCCAAGTTCTTGAATACTCTAGGAACACCTTGACTTCCTTTTGGGACAATTTATCCTGTGTAAAATTCGAGATGGGCGAAGAGGACTGCACCAAAAACATGAGGAGAATGGAAAAGAGTTTTTGGTAGTGAAATATAAGATATGGATTGTTTTGCTAATCAAGGATATATGTAGACGCGATTAGCATGCAATAAGAATAACATTTGATT
Source organism: Ottelia alismoides (assembly GCA_037367405.1). Classification (NCBI taxonomy): domain Eukaryota; kingdom Viridiplantae; phylum Streptophyta; class Magnoliopsida; order Alismatales; family Hydrocharitaceae; genus Ottelia; species Ottelia alismoides. The sequence continues at coordinate 143,810 of JAZKJV010003079.1, forward strand.
CCCTTCCAAGTTCTTGAATACACTAGAAACATACATTTGACTCCATTTGGGGATAATTTATCCCAAGTAACTTTCAGAATGTGGACAAAGACAATTAAACAAAAAACACGAGAACAGAGAAAAGTTTTTGCCAAGAAATAGAAGTGATAGAGGCATTGCTCATCAAGAATATTGGAAGACGTTTGCTTAGTAAAATCAAGGCCTTAAATGTCGGATTTCGGTTTCGTTTCCGTGATGGACCGAAACGAAATTTCGGACGAATTTTGGTCGAAACTCAACTGAAATTTTGGTCATTTCGATCAGTTTTTGAACATGGCCCCCCAAAATTTCAGTCGATATATGCCATTTCGGCCGAATTTCGGTCACCCACCGAAACCGAAATTCGACTGAAATTTGGCCGACTTTCGCCGAAATTTGATCCCATGAGTAAAATAATACGCATTAAGAATGGCATACCATTAATAGTTGTGTGGTGCATTACTGTTATCCTGGAGAGTTTTGGCCACATCATGGCCATGGGGATGTTTTCTCTCGGCATGTCTATTTTGCTGAGACGTGCAAGTACAAGAGGTTTGATGTATAACAGAAGCTCAATGAAAGAAAATGACACAGGTGCGGAATAAAATTCAAATTTGTTTTTATAGGATAAGCTCAATGAAATAATAAAATAATAAGACAAAGATGCCGTATGAAATTCAAGAGTATTATCGAATCTCATAATTTTTACTACAATAGGAAACTGATTTTTTATTTCAGAAATAAAGGATCTGATTACATTACCAATAAAATTTATATTTCTAAAGAAAACCTTAAACCCCACCTGACTCTACTATAGTTAGTAAAAAATACCAAATAGTACCATTGAGATGACGAATTGGAGTAGGACCTCATATATTAAAATGTGAACTGGAGAAGGACCTCATACATTAAAATGTAGTAGCTGAAAGACAAAGTCGCTACTCATAGTAGACCTATTAGGAAATGGCGATCGATTATGCTTTCATGGTTTACCGATTCATACTTAAAGGTGGATTGTCGTGACAACTACGGAAGAACTCTGTGAAAGGTCACTAAAGTGTAGATGCCATGTATAAACAAAAGAAGAGGTCTTGTAAAGCATAGAAGAGTTACTAGCAAACTTGGAATGCACTACATGATATGGACCTCCCTTCACAAAGACACAACTAATCACTCTTCCCTTCAATATGCTCAAATAGTTAATAGACAAATAATCAAAGACGAAACAGTAAGATCGAATGCAAAAATATGGAGTAGGGAGAACCCTTCATAGGTGCATTTTAGGGAATAAGTTAAACTCCTGCGTTAGCGAGGAACACCTACCAATAACAAGTACCATTGATTTATATGAGGAAATACATTTGGGGACCTTGAACTATCCTCCATCTTTATTTAGAATCTTAGATAATATGATGATGTCGAGTCCACTAGCATATCTATACTATTAGTGGAATCATAAACAACACTATCATGTGATATTCCTGAAGAGATGGTCACACCAACATTATCTGGTCTAAAATGATTAATTCCTATGACACAACCATGAAAATTATCCATTCCCTGAATAGAGGAGGTAAAAGCTTCAATGGTTGGTCTAGCTGGTTGGTAACATGATTAGTAGCAGTCACACGACCATGCTTTTGTAATCATGTATCCAATGTGAATCCACGAACTATAAGAGGAGTATAGTTAGTGCAACCATGATCAAGCTTGCAAAAATCGACCGAGTAGCTAGGCGGTTCTATTAGTCGGGTTGGTGGGTACAACATTACAATAGTCGTCCGACTGAACCAATTAGTCGGTCCGACTATTCTAATCAGTGAGGCGACTGAATATAATAGCTTGTGCTGAATAGTTGCTCGATTAATGAAAACTAATATTTATTGTATTATTATTTTGAGTTTTTTATATTTGTCTTTGATGTAGAGTAAAAGTTAGATGTGTAAAATTTAATTTTAGTTCAATTGGTACCTTTATCTTGTTAATTACTGACCTTACATGTATAATTAGATAACATTATATGCACTAAACATACTTTTTATATTTAAAATAATTAAAAATACCCAATCGAATATTTCCAATTAGTTTCCTGAATACACTTTATTCGTTCTTCAGTGGCCCTCCCGACTGAATACTGAATACTGAATTGTGTAACACTGTTCTCCATTTTTTAACATTAAACTGAATCTACCGTGCTTAATGTTTAATTATAATGCAATTGTTTTTTATTTCATTATAATAATATTGAAAATGCCCAAATCTATGTAATTTTTTTTGGTAGGATGGGATGAACCTCCATTAGAGGCCCATCCAAAATATATATTTAAGAGTTATAAACAAAAATTGAAGGCATCAAGTTTCAAAGAGAGCTTTGTCATGCTTAATTACATTCTCACAATAGAACCTCCCCTCCTCAAAGATAACATTGTTCTTAGCCAATCGGATGTCTCATATATGAGCACATACCTTGATCCTACCGTCAGCTGAGCCCATCCAATTTTCGCCTATCGAACGCCAAAACGAGTCCATATTGTCCCAATGGACCTCAGGTATATCAACTGCCGCCAAAGTCTCCCTTGAGCTTGTGCATTTGAAGAAAAGGTGAAATCTATGTAATTATATACACATATGTATAAAAATGATTTCTATATTTAAATAATCAAACAAAATAAAATCGACTTAAGTTCGACTAAATCCGACTAGTCGCTTGACTGCTGATTAATCTTTAGTTAGTGACCTGACCGACCTGAATATCGACTTATGCAAGCTTGACAAGTATCATTTATATGGCCTATTCTTTGATGCACCCCCTATAGCGTATGAGCCTCGTTGACCACATGTAACAACCATGGCAGATCTAACATTATTACTCAAAAGAATATTTAATGCTATCAAGCTAAAACAAGTATGAGTCTCCTCAATAGGAGGGATCTGTGCATTCATGTACATTGCAAAGTCATAAATTGGATTGAGACTACAAGCGAAAACAACAATCATAAGCATCTTCCATGAGCTTTCTGTTGCTTGGATTTAAAGTTTTTAAAACATGACCTTCAAGCTCCAATAGTATGTAGGCATTTTTATGTCAGTGAGGCGAGGCGTAAATCTCGAAATGGTCGAAGCTTGAGCCTCACTTAATAGCTAAAAAATGTCCATAAAACTATGTTATAAACCTACATGTCCACCTTTATTTTGAAGTTTTTCATAGCTAATTATACAACGTTATGTTGATTATAATAACAAGAGAAATGTGGTGTCAAGGTCCAAGATATCACACGATGAGTATAGAAACTTGATACAAATTATCATATAAGTTGAAGAAAAGAAGGAGCAGCCATCAACAACTAGCCATCAACAACTGCTGTATATAATCAAGAAGCAACATTTCTCCCAAATAAATACAACTACCAAAGTGATTAGCATCAGTTAGAAACTATCTAGAAGACCCAGATCTTGAGTACTAGTTCATAATAAAATGAAAAACCTTTAGCATTCCTGAAGTGGGGTCTTTTCTTGAACACGATTTTATCATGATTCATGATAAAAACATTAAAAATACGACGTAAAGATAGAGATAATTCCTCTCCTAAATTAGAACAGAAGGGGATTTTTAGATCTATGCATACCATTAACATTTGTTATAATTAGCATTCAAAAGCATATATACTAGATACTAGCATTTCATTTATGATGTTATCATGTTAATAGTGGGTGATGGAAAAAACATTGCTCCAGATTATGCAAAGCAACAATAAATGCGTGGAAAAGATATTCCAATGAAAACATCTAAAAAATCTGATGCTAAAATCGAACGGTATTGCCTTTTTTTGAGACAGTTCACGGTTGGTGTACTAATATATGTAATGGTTGATTTAATGTTTAAATGGTTGATTTAATGTTTAATATACTACTGAGAATATATCGTGCTTCTGATTGATTTACATTAATTTATTAAAAAAATTCTTTACAAAACAATTACAGAATTAATATGCTTCGCTATCTACAGAATTAAAGTATTATGTCAATGAAGATGCTTTATAAACATCAGAATAAGTACATTAAATCAACTAATTTAACGGTGGAAACTAAAAAACTATTTTTCAAGGAGTGGCAAGTTCAAGAACTTGAAATTACTTGTTCACATAGGAGGAAAGTCTTGTAATAGGAGAGAAGAGTAGTCAGAAGGAAAAAAATAAAAAATGAAAGCGATTCAAGGAAGCGCCTTGAGAAGCGCCCCACTGCCTCAATGCCTGGGAACGACCTCGATTCTATGATGCACACACCTCGCTTGGACGACCTCGAGGCATATGCCTCAACTCCTCGAGGTGCATTTTTTAAAAACGATGAGCATTTTGCTTAGTTTGATGAATATCGTGATGTAGTTGGAGGATCTTTTCTCAAGAATAAATAGAGGAAAGGGAATCCCACATATCCTTAACTGTTGTCTTGTGCATATTCTCGTGAGCAATGTCAGGTGTGGGGTTCTCGGTAGGTCACACTTTAGGTAAGGCATTGCCTTTCTTTGTGGACTCATATTTGCCGTTCTTTTCTTGGGCTCTCACCCCTTAATTTTTTTGCTATGAACATTTATTGTATTCATGCACTGCATGGATCACAGAAGCACTGACGTTCTCTTAAATTAGGTTAGGTATTTTAATCTCGCCTCGAATGAGAACGTTGATGTCCTTTAATTATCTACGATAGTTAAAGGTGGGAAGAGACCTGCAAAAAAACAAGATATGAAATTTAAGGTCCACTGAGACATTCATCGGGTTTATTGGCGTGGACCGAGAGACATGCTACACTCAAATGACATGGAGAAACTTCGGAGGCCTTGAGATCGAAGTTAAAGGGGCAAAGTGTTCTCATAAGTGAAAAACCAAAGTTAGACAATCCTTAAATTACGGCGAGTGCATGAAAATCCTGTTTGAAAACCCTATGCACAATTCGATCATGTACCAAGTCTTGTCAGTTCTCAATGGGTATATGCCGTTTTTGTACAAATGACGGTGCATCTATTGCGACTCATCTATGTTGTGGCACTTTGGTGACAAGAATGGTTTTTTGAGGCAATTTCCTAACTAGTGTTCCCGGAAAAATAATTCCACAGATAGTGTAACATATATTTTAATTCCTTGGATAGTGTAGTTATATCACATCTTCAAAATGCGCTATCTATATCACATTTACAAAATGCATCAATAGTTTATTTATAAATATGTTTGGACTTCATAGGAAATGGAGATTATATGTTGCATCTAGGAAATGCGTTATCAAAGCTGTACACTTTTGATAACGCATTTCGTAAATGCGTTATTCATTGGACATTTCGAACTTTCAAAAAAGTGGTGTATATAACACATTCAAAAAATACAACATTGATAGAGCATTTTGAAGATGCGATATAACTACAGTATCTAGGGAATTAAAATATATGTTACCTTATATGTGGAATTATGTTTTCCGGGAATACTAGTTAGAGATTTGCCTTGTGGTTTTTGTGTGTGTGGAGATAGGGTTACACAATCTAGAATTGGTGCTATGGTACCTTGTGGAAAAATCGGATTGCTTAGATTGAAAGGGTGCCCTTTGAGTGCCTTTTGGTCTCTTATATAGAGGAAACCAGAGGGATAATTACAGAGTGAACCAAAAGAAAGGATTAACACTAAGACCATGTCTTGGGTTTACCATATAATTCATAACAAGTATGCATCTAAAGAACCAATGCTCTAAAGCAACGCATCACTGAAGCTTTGGGTTGAAATAAATTTGGAATTTGCCTCTGATAAGTTGTTTAACTGTTATAGCCGCGAGATTCCTCGTCCCTTCCTAAAAAACCTCCCAAGAAAGGTGACTCCGGACCTCTTTATTCTCCATGTCGTGCTGAGGCACAGATATTTAGTGTATGCAAGCCTTCACTGGATGAGTAACCATATCAAAATTTGAAACCGCTTCTATCTCCCAGTTTTAAAATATTAGGTATAGCAATATGCGGCATGGCCATTGATGAAGCAGACAACCCTATCACATGGTGGGCATCTTTTTTGTTGAAAAGATTTTGGATGAAAATCCAGGAACAAGATATTTGTCCTCCAACTTCTGCAAGTTCCATAGAGATTGCATGTAACATGTCACCACATATTACATTCTCAAGAATCTCAACTACTTAAGCACCTATTTTGCTAATAATGCATCATTGCAGCTCCTTTTGCGGATCATTCCCAGGCCATTTTGTCTTCTTGGTCTGCAGACTTCATCCCATGCTATGAGAGTTTAACCTTTGACATCTTTTTCACAGGAGCCACATCTGCACCGCTTTCTTTGGTAACATGGAGAGTGATTAGTAATAAACAAGCATGGATAAATTACCGACCTACAGCTTGATAAAGTAAACATTGTCACAGACTTGAAGTATAAGTATTGTGTGCAGATAGAAATAACCTAAAATGTCCCAAAATTGATTAATCCAATTGAAATTACTACATCATTTGATTTTGGCTTTCTTTTTATATATGGAAAAGGGGTGCGACAGCGAGGAGAGTCTCGCTCGAAAAGAAATACTACATCATTTGATTTTGGCTTTCTTTTTATATATGGAAAAGGGGTGTGACGGCGAGGAGAGTCCCGCTCGAAAACTTCTATGTATTATTGAAATCAAACAAATTGCCATGTTGATTCTGGTTTTCATGTTTTTGGGAATGCAGCGGGATGGCCTGTTTGATAAGGTTTCAATTATAGTGGTGGCGTGAGGGTTGTGATTGCAAGGCTTGAATACTTATGGATGTAGTTATTTCTACTTATCAAAGTCGAGGGTTGGCTGAAGATTTTCAATTTATTTGTCGGGGATCATTGAAAATCTATTCAAAGTATCATGCCTTCCCTGCGGTATCTTTCGGCTTTTATTGCTTTTTTATAGAACATATTTGCATAGCTTTTACTTTTGTCATTAGTTTGTATTGGAGAGAGATTGCAACAAATATGAGCAATATTTTCTGTGTTGGAAATTATGGCATATGATTTTCTCTCATTGAGCATTATTTTTTCAGTATCACTCAATAGTGTGATCGCAGTGTTGGATGCTGATTTTCACTCTCTTCCCTCTATTCAGCATCGGCAACAACATGGCCCGGTATTTTCCTCTTTTCGGGTTATGTTTTTCTTGATAATTTTTAACTTAAGACTGATGGTATTGATGATTGTACCCCATTGATTACTGATGCAGCGTGAAACGGATAAATAGGGCCTCATTTTCTACGTTTTATCCGTTATTTAGGGGTTAATTTTATTTACGTTTATTTGAGTCGTTGTAATTTTATTTAAATAAAAGAGATCGCCTGTGATCTCAAAGTAGTTAGTTTTAATTTGAATTTCAAAATTAGTTAGTCGGTTAGAGTCAAATTAGGATAAGTAGTTTTGAATTTGAATTTGAGTTTCTATTTTTGTAATTTCATCCCTCCTATATAAAGGGATGATAGACTATTGTTTTAGACAGTTCAGTTGATATAAAAATTGAGATTTATCTCTATCTCCGTCTCTCTCTCTCTCTCAACGTGGTCTTCACGATTCTCTTCTCCAAAATCCCTCGTTTTTCCGACGAGCTTTCTCTTCTCAATCCTCCAATTTCTTCTACCAAATAATTCCACCGATCAAAATTTATTTTCACCGTTGCCGATTCTCATTTGCACCAATTGGTATCAGAGCATGGCCTACAGATCGTCCTCACGATATGACGATCCGTCCAGACATTCGCGCCGACATGCGACGAAACACCATCATTCGTCGGAGCGGAAACGACGAGCCAAAGAAGCTTACAACAAGGAGATGGACGCACTGCGTGATTTCCAGTCCAAATGTCAAGATTTCCAGTCCAAATGTCGAGATATGATGGCTAATTTCGAAGCTCTATGCGCCGCCATATCAAAATCTTCGACCATAGAAGCCGCTGTCCAGACCCACGATGAGGGAAATCAGAAAAATCTCGCAGACGATGACGAGTTGCTCGCTGTCCAGGTCATTCCAGAAGAAAAAAGTGTCGATCCGCTTGCTGTCCATGTATTTTCAGACTTGAAAAACCCGCTGAAATCGCCCTACGGCCCACTCACGGCCCCTCGCTGGACCCCTCCGCCCTCCCCGAACCAACAACGTACTCCCCAGCCCCAAACCCCCACCACTACCTCTCCCACAGCCGCCACCGCCTCTTCCCATAGCCCCCGCACCTCCTGCATCACCGTCAAAAAACCTTCCAGCCCCGCATTCAGTCCCTTCCGCCACCCCTGCAACCCCTGCGACGCATTTCCCTGCTCCAGCATCACCTCCCGCCACCCCCTGTGGCCCCAACAATCCGTCTAGCCCTGCCCCTGCGCCTCTCCCAGCCCCTGCACCCACTCCCAACAACCCTGCACCCCCCTGAGGCACAACCCTAGCCCCCGTGCCCTCCCCAGCAATCCTCCTACCGTCGCCCCCTCATGCCGCCACCCTCGCACCACCAAAATCTCCTCCCTCCGCCAATCCCGTATCCCTTGCGGCTCACCCAGTCCCAATGCCTGCTACCCTCGTGGCCCCAACGCCCCCTCCCCCTGCCCTCACACCCCCAGCCCCTCGGCCCTCTCCCGCGCAATCCACCAACCGGCAAGCCTCCAACCAACGCCGCCTCATTTCTCCATATTGTCGCCAGCACCTCCCCGTCATTGTGCTGTGTCCTGCAAACTGTACCGACCCAAGAGCCATCACCGCCGATGGGAGATCACAGGTCGCCGCCTGCTAGCAGCGATCACGCGCCGCCACAACCTTGGAGGGGAACAAACCCTAATAAGAGCTTTGTTAGGAACGAGACTTGCGGGTGGATCTCGAAATTTTGGGAATATTGATTTGGCTTGGGTTTTTTTATAAAAAGACCCCTCCCTCCAAAGTTCTTTACAAAAGGGTGAAAACTAAGTGGACTGAAAGGGTACAAAAATTGTGTTGCCCCCCTTCTATGCAGAACTATTTAAAGGGGAGAGCTGAAATAAATAAATTTGGGAGGCTTCCTTATCCAATTAGGATTAGGATCATGGGTTTCACCTATTTAAAGGCCCCATGGCTTAATTCATTGGCCACATCTCCTCCTCTACTCTACTTGTGCTATTGCTTTGCTATTGAATGTCCAAAGGCCGAGGTGTCCGACATGAAGATGCCACATAAGTTTTTCAAGCACCACATCAAGGGAACGACATCCGAGTGGACGCCCGCATTCGCGCCACACATGTTATTCCATCATGAAGCTACCGGCTCCAACGTTCGCACTGCGCACGCATGGATTCCACCATTTGCTCCACATCAGTTCTTCCAAGGGATGATCAAAAATGCTGAATTAAATTTATCAACCCTCAGGCCTGTAGATCAAGCAATTCGTCGGGAGACGAATTTTTCAAGCGGAGGAGAACTGATGCAATGTGAAACGGATAAATAGGGCCGCATTTTCTACGTTTTATCCGTTATTTAGGGGCTAATTTTATTTACGTTTATGTGAGTCGCCGTAATTTTATTTAAATAAAAGAGATCGCCTGTGATCTCAAAGTAATTAGTTTCAATTTGAATTTCAAAATTAGTTAGTGGGTTAGAGTCAAATTAGGATATGTAGTTTTGAATTTGAATTTGAGTTCTATTTTTGTAATCTCATCCCTCCTATATAAAGGGATGATAGACTATTGTTTTAGACAGTTCAGTTGATATAAAAATTGAGATTTATCTCTATCTCCGTCTCTCTCTCTCAACGTGGTCTTCACGATTCTCTTCTCCAAAATCCCTTGTTTTTCCGACGAGCTTTCTCTTCTTAATCCCTCCAATTTCTTCTACCAAATAATTCCACCGATCAAAATTTATTTTCACCGTCGCCGATTTCCATTTGCATCAATTACTAATCACCTCTTACATTTACATTTATGGAACTATTTTTGTAACGTGCCTTCTAAAACATGGCTGACTTACCATAACTGGATAAACTATCGGGGGTGCTTTGGGGATAGTTTTCTTAGAGGTACTGGTTTTAATTTTTAAGGACTAGTTTGGGGTAACTTATTTATGTGTTTGATTGAAACAATGAGATAAACTGAGGGGTCACTGCTTATGTTGCCTTTTCTGTTTGGTTGGAATAAGGAGTAAACGAGGGTTAAGGTGGGAAATGGTCAATCTGTTCCTGTTGGTGGTAGTCAAGTATACAGGGAATTTTTGTTTTTTGTTTTTTGGGAGAAGCAGGGAAAAACGGAGGATGAGCGGTGTGGTGTGTGACAAATGAGGCGTAAAACCCATTCAATTTGGCGGGGCAGGACTTTTGGTTTAATTAATAAGGTATACACACTACACCTCTAAACAAAGCGCAGTTTACCCTAATTTTGAAGGATAAACAACCGAACAAACTAGCCCGTGCAGATCGAATATTTATGATTAAATCATGTGCTCTGTATTTTTTAGTGTGCAACTTAAATAATTTGATATTGATATTGAGTTACGAGATCCACTCATTTAATGGCTTTTGAAAAGTTTTTTCTCTACTGTTTTGATGCTTTTGTGTCCCTAGGACATCACTAAACGGGTAAGAGTAGTCTTAGAGCTAGTGTAAGCTAGACATGACAAAAACTTGCTTTCAGTTTCGATAGGTAAAGCATGATGTGAGGTAGCGGAGTTTTTGTGTGTTTCCGTAGTGGATGGCTTGTGTATATATTTTAGGGATTTTTAAACTTGTACCCCTCCTAGTTTTTTCAAATACACTTATGCCCTATCTTTTTTTGCAATAACACATGCTCCCCTATATTCTTACAAAATCCACAGTAGTGCCCTTTCGGTAATGTAATATAGGGGCGCAAGTGTAATAACGGAAGGATAATACTATGAATTTTATAAGAAACTAGGGACACACGTGTTATTGCAAAAGAGGTAGGGTCATTAATTTATTTGCATATTCACTGAGGGACACATGTAAAAATCCCTCTATCTTAAGTATCACATAATGTAATTAGCTTTTATAGTAAAAACATATTATAAAAGTAGAATATAGCTTTCTTAATACATGCGGACTTGACACAACCCATAAGAAAATAGACAACAACCTGGATACGAATCATTTTCCTAAAAATAGATACGCATATTTTATTTTCCTATTTTCCTCAGTCACCCCCTTTATTTGATTCATAAAGGTCACTCATGCTTGGCATGAAATACAAAGATCATTTTCCCCACCACCATTCCCCCCCTTTGAATAACCATGCTATATCAATAGGTATCAGAGCATGCAATCTAATTGTCTTTACGACTTGACGATCTATCAAGGTAGTCGAAGAGAATGATGGGATGAAAGAGTAAGGGTTACATGCCATTTTCTTCTTATCGTGCATTAACAAAACAAGTTATATATTATACTATGAAAGAATGCCTAAAATAAATTACTTTAAAATGTTTGGAAGTAGATGTTTTATCCTAAACACAAAAGATAACCTCAGTAAATTCGAAGCTAAAGGGCAAGAATGCATATTCATTGAATTTCAAATTGATGTCAGGCTTATAAAGTTCTTTATGAAGAAATTCTAAAATAAAAGAATTACTTAATATTATGGTTAATGAAGACATTCAACAACTTAATAATAAAAAGGAGTTAATAGAAGAAAAAAGGGAGGAATTGTTTTTAGTGATATAACAAACTTAATAAACGCAAATACACACAATTTACCTGTGGAATGAATTTTTAATAAAGATTGCCCTTGCCAAAAAAACAAATCACTCTAATCAAAGTGACAATGTCTCAGATCAAAATTAAATATTAATTTCATGCTAGATGCTTATGTATCTTAAGTAGAACCAATAGACATTGGTGAAGCAATAAAAGATAAATTATGTATAAATGCTATTCATGAAGGATTAAATCAATCCACGAGAAATGAAGTATGTGAATAATACAATAATTGGAACAGATTAGAGATTTAGAAACAAATATAACAATGGGGGAAAATGATTAGAAATATAGCTCGATTATTAGCACAATGTTACAGCAACAAGAAGGTTTGAATTTCGATGAAAGAAAAGCTTGTCTTGCAAGGCTCGAATTGATAAGAATGTTTTTTTGCATACACACCGTTTCAAGATATAAATATGTATCAAGTGGATATTTAAAGTGCTTTTTTAAATGGGTTTATAAAAAATGTTTAAATAAAATAACCTCCATGTTTTGCAGATAAATAGAATTCCGAATATATCTTTAAACTTAAAAAGGCTTTATATGTACTAACCACACCTATGGCTACACAACAACAACAAAGCCTTTTCCCACAATTAAGTAGGGTCGACTACATGGATCCTTCACCTCCATTCAGATCTATATTGGGTTAATCTCGGGCTTATATCCGAAAAACCAAGATCCCTTCGTATAGTCTCTTTCCAACACTTCTTAGGTCGTCGTCGCCCTCTCTTAGCAGGCTCAATATCCCAACACTCGCATCTCTTAACCGGTGCATCAGCTGATCTTCTTTGCAAATGACCAAACCATCTTAAGCGGTTTTTCACGCATCTTATCCTCAATCGGAGCTACACCAACTTTCTTTCTGATTGCCTCATTCCGAATCCGATCTTTACGTGTGTGTCCACACATCCACCTTAGCATTTTCATTTCTGCTACAGCCATTTTCTGCACATGCCTATGGTTCACATGCCAACATTCAGATCCACATAGAATAGCAGGTCTCACGGTTGCTTTGTAAAACTTTCCTTTAATTTTTAAAGGAATTTTCTTATCATAGAGCACAACAGAAGCTCCTCTCCACTTTAGCCAGCCTGTATTTATTCTATTAGTAACATCTCCATCAATTTCCCCATCATGTTGCAAAATAGATCCCAGATATCTAAAAGAATCTCTCTTCTGAATGTTATCGTCACCAATCTTCACATCGATTCCTTCACCATTGCTTCCATCAAAGGTGCGCTCCATATATTCCATCTTAGCCCTACTTATACGAAATCCTTTAGTCTCCAATGCATGTCTCCATATCTCAAACTTCTCATTTACTCCATCTCTAGTCTCGTCAATCAACACAATATCATCAACAAATAACATACACCAAGGTAACTCATCCTGAATGTGACTTGTCAACTCGTCCATAATCAAAGTAAAAAGAAATGAACTCAAAGCTAAGCCTTGATGTAAACCAATGTTGATGTCAAAATAGTCAGTCTTCCTAGATGGGGTCCTCACACAAGATAAAGCCCCATCATACATATCTTTTATGAAGTTAGTGTATAGGACAGGGACTTGTCTCTTCTCCAAAACTCTCCACAATATTTATCGTGGGACGGATTCATAAGCTTTCTCCAAATCAATAAAGATCATATGAAGGTTCTTTCTTTTAGCTCTATAAATCTCCATTGCTCTCCTCAGCAAATGGATGTCTTCAATAGCTGAGCGACCTGGCATGAATCCGAGTTGGTTTTCTTTTACTTTGGAAACTTGCCTCAACCTTCTTTCGATCACACATTCCCAGTTTTTCATAGTGTGACTCATCAGCTTGATACCTCTGTAATTTGAATAATTTTGAATGTCTCCTTTATTCTTATAAAAAGGCACCACGATACTCCTCCAATCTTCAGGCATTTTCTTGCTTCGCCAAATAACATTGAATAGATTCGTAAGCCAAGTCAAACCGCGCTCACTTAAAACTTTCCATACTTCTACAGGGATGCCATCCGATCCTACACCTTTCTAAGGTCTCATAACCTTCAAAGCCTCCTCTACTTCCTTTCTTTGTATCCGTCTATAGCTTGCACGATTCAAGTAACTTTCACCACTAGCTAGATCACCCAAAGTGATCTCTCTATTTTCTTCCCAATGAAAAGTTTATGGAAGTACTGCTCCCATCTAGTCTCTATATCCTTCTGAGTAACAAGTACGTGACCTTCCTCGTCCTTAATGCATTTCACTTGAGAAAGTTCTTTGGTCTTTCTTTCTCTTGCTTTGGCCAATCTGAATATATCCTTCTGGCCCTCCTTAGAGTCGAGATTTTTATACAAAACTTCATAAGCTTTTGACTTAGCTTCTCTTACAACTTTCTTTACTTCCTTCTTCGCTATTTTGTAGTTTGTGACAGTTTCCTCTATTCTATCCTTAGACATAGCTTTAAAGCATGCTCTTTTAATTTTTAACTTCTCTTGCACCCCTTCACTCCACCACCAAGCCTCTTTTTGACTTGGAGCTCCTCCCTTTGACTCGCCTAGCATCTCTTTGGCTACCTTTCGGATATAAGATGCTGCTGCCTCCCACATCTCGTTTGCACTTCCGCTACAATCCCAAGATAAGTCTTCTAAAACCTTCTCCCTGTAGCTCGATTGCTTCAATGGAAGATTCCACCGTCAAGTTCTAGTGATCTTAGGAACCCTCCTTTTCTTTATCTTTTAGTATTTTGATCATTGATGAATAAGGGAAGTTGGTTGATCACTATTTTATTAAGGGGGTTTAACTTATGCATCTACTATTATGCCCCTACCTTTTTTTGCAATAACATTTGTGCCCATGTATTCTCACAAAATTCACAGTACTACATTTTTGCTATTACAGTTATGCCATTATTTTACCTTAATGGATGAACTATATTTTGAATTTTGTAAAATATAGGGGCATAAGTGTTATTGCAAAAAAAGTAGGGCATAATTGTAATTGTAGAATCTTGGAGGGGGGCAAGTGTAAAAACCCTTTTATTTAACTGCAAGTAGACCTGATTTTTTTAAGGTTCTGTTTATGTGCAAGATTTCAAGCAACACCCAAAGATGCACACCTCTTTAGTGCAGAAGATTTTTAAATATTTGGGAAAAACATAATTTAGGATTATTATATCCTATAACACCACACCACATCAAAATTGATTATACCAGATTCGGAATAGGTAGAAAGAGTGATAGTGGAACTTGCCAATTTTAAGGAAATTCACCAGTCTCTTGGTTCTATAAGAAACACAATTATGTAGCATTGTCTACTACCGAAGCAGAATTTCTATCAACTTCATTCTTATGAATACTTTGGATGAGGCAAACTCTATCTGACTTAGGATTTGGTTTGAGAAAGTCAGGATTTCCTGTGACAACACAAGTGATATTGACTTATCAACGAATCATGTGCATCATCCGAGGACAAAGCACATTGATATCCAACATCATTTTCTCATTGAAAATGTTCTCAAAGGAGATGTCCAGCTTGACTTTGCGGGAATTACTGATCAATTAGCAGACATCTTCACAAAAACTTGAAACATTGATAGGTTTATCCTTATTAAAAGACAATTATGACATTATTGGTTAAATGAAGTCTAAATGCTTGATTAATTGCGTTTTGATTGAAAAAGTATCATCCAATTATATAACATTATTAATCAACTTTTAGAAGCTCGACCGACTAAGACTCCTTCCTTATCGACTTATTGTGAGTTTCCTAAACCACCTCACGATGTCAATTCTTTCAACCAACTCACACCTTCGATGATTTGACTGATTTTGAGTTTAGTCTACTGCAATTAATATTCAGTTGATGAATTATCTAACGACTAATTTTCCAATCATTGTTTTTTCATCATGGGTCTTATATTCTAGTCGAATGCACCATTTGGGCAGCTGACCGAAGGTCTGACGTAAGGCTATCGAAGTTTCATCTCTTTGCATGTATATCCTTTCTTCCACCAAGGGTTGCCAACTTTTCAACTACCCCCATGACACCTTTTTATTCATTTAAACCCTTGAGGACTTAATTTATTTTATACTCATACACTTCAAACCTTTAACCGCCTACTAGCCATGAGCATCAATCGGAGGAACGTTTGTGGATGACTCAAGGTTAATTTAAGGTGAAAGGTCGGTTTTGATTTGGATAATTGGATAAAAAGGAATATTACATTTCTACATTTGCAAAATTAAATAATTTCAATTTCTTTGTATCTATGAGGATTTCATTGATTTATTTCTAGGTCTAATGATATGATATTAGATCACTATCATCTATTATCAGTTAATTTCAAATTGCGGATACACTACTTCCTTGATTGCAACAATAATATCACAAATATGAGCATATTGACGATTATTGGCCCTTAAGATTGGAATAAACATCAATTCTCTAGCCTGGAAAGTATACCAACGACGAAAGAACTCTGTTGGGCTGACACTGACACAGAGAGGCGAAAGCTAGGGGAGCGAATGTGATTTGATACCTTGGTAGACCTAGCCGTAAACAATGGATGCTAGGCACTATGCGTATTGACTTGTGCAATGCTGTAATCCATAATAGAGTCCAACCACAACGATCAAATTTGTTATCTTCATGCAGAATGATCCATCATCTTGGAAGAGTTTAATGAGTTTGAGCTTCTTTCGCTCTTCTAGCAAAGTCTAATTGCTCGACTTTTTAACTAGTCTTTCTTCCTTCCTATTGGTGCAGTTGGAGTTTATGTCACACCCATCAGACGACAAAACTTAACCCAGTGTTGCAGAAGACGGTATTCAGTATTCAGTCGGAGGGGTCACTGAATAGAGAATAATCGGTATTCAGGCGACTATTCGGAATTATTATTTTGTATTTTTTAATATAAAAATTATTTGTAATACATATATTCTTATATTTTTATACATATATGGTCATTAGTTAACATGAATCTAAGATAAAAATACCAATCAATATAATAGATATATAGAATTTGACATTTGTTGCGATATAGTGGTAAAATGTAATTCATAAAAACTGAAAATTGAAAATAAAAAAAATAAAAATATCAAAAGTCAAACTCCAGTCGGCCTAATAGTCGGGCCAGTCGGTCGAATAGTCGGTCGACTATTCGGTCGGGCCGACTATTGACCGACTGGAGCTCTGTTCAGTCGGGGACCCCCCCGCACCGCATAGTCGGACCGACTATTCGGGATAGTTGGCCGACTATTGCAACACTGACTTAACCAACTCACAAGCGTCAGATTCACGCTCGAAAACACCACGAGCAACCGTGCAAGCGGGAGAATGAGCAAGGTAAATGAAAATAAACATACTGCATTCACATATGTATGGAATGTAAATAGTAACCATGTTCTAGGTATATGTATACATCACAATGCTCAGAGTATATAACAAAAGTACATGTATCAATAGTATCTATCAAAAGCAACAAAGGTAAACACTGAACAAGTAGCTGCCGCAAAAGTATCTTGCACCATGTCTAGTGCAGCGCAATCATTGAAGCTCCCAAGTGAAAGTTGCTATTGCTGCGGTGGCGGGTCTTGAATACATGTTGGGTCATACTGAAAAGAAGGGTAATTTATGAGTAGTTGCTCCATAATAATGCTATTTTAATCACATGTGTAAAGAAAGGTAACTGTAAGGGAAGCAACTGTGTAACCAAGTACTCAATAGGTTATGGACACTCTCTCGCATGTCGACATGAGTGAACTCATGAAACTCTCAACTCACTGATACTCCACTCTCAAGCTCTTTTAGTGTCATTATTCCTTGCATTAATCCGTTAGTATAAGGATAGTCTGCTGTTTGATTTTTGTAAAGATATTCTAACCCAATCGAAGAAGACTGATGGGGTCGGAAGAAGGCGAAGTTGGCAAAGCTTCGTGGGTTCATGTTCCTTCGAGGCGACGCAGGCAGAGGGTTGCGGTGCTGGATGCTTCCGCTGTGGCTCGCTTCAACATTGGGGCGAGCGGTTGTAGAGAACCAGTGCGCTACTTCCAGTGCTAGGGCTACGCACATCGCATGAGGGTCTGCCCTTGGAGGGTTGAGGAGGTTAGAGGTCGAGCGGGCGAGGTGACACGAAAAGGAGAATGTTTAATCGGTGAAGGTAGAGGATCTCAACCGTTGTTTCATGGCACATCGGACGTGGGACCAGTGACCGGGGGGGGGGGGAGGTTTGGCGACGATGTGGCCCTGTTAAGCCCGCGGCGGGTGATAGCACGGGGCTTGTCGAAGGCTGAGGCAAGGGCACTGCTATAGCTTAGTCAAGACCGAAAATCTCTCCTTAGGTGGAGACATCCATGCAGCTTCGATGGTCGTGTAGACTTTCGCCTCCTGAACATGGTGCGGGTGCGCGGAATACCTGTCTCGTGGAGAAGAATTGAAGTGGTGAGGAAGGTTCTGAATGGGGTCGTGTCGATGGTAGGAATCGTGAAAGATGGATGTGCGTCGGGCGGAGAGGCGGATCTGGTTGTTAGTGTGAAGGACTTCAACCCTCATATGTTGGGCTGGAGGAAAGTGCTTGTTCATGTTCGTAAGTCTGGAGATCGAACTTGCATCTATAGGCTCTGGTTTCAAGGAGGCGGGGACCCCAATTAACAATCATCGTAAGACGTGGTCGGATAGTCAGAGAAGGCACGGCGACACCGCCGACAGATAAGACTGGAAGGCGAAGGGACGGGGAAAAGTTGAACGTCCCCGAATGGCAAGGGCAGAAATCAAGGGCCATTATGGGCGAATCCTTCGGGGGAGGGAGGCGTAAATATCCGAAGTCCGTTACGATTCTCGATATGGAAAGCAGAGGGGCGGCTAATATTAACTTGGGCGTGCTCCCCAAGGGGAACACGTGTCTTGAGGCAAACCTTCGGGCGCGGGGGAGCTTTAGGCGGATCTCGGGGCAGGAGAATTCAATAGATGGTACGAAGATGGATTCAAACCATGAGCAATAGGTCCACCTTTGGGATCCTCTTGCGGAGCGGGAGGCGGACCCGAAGACATACCCGATTCATGAAGTTCCGACCAAGTGGAAACAATCCACATAGCGTGCGAGCAGTCCTTTGCGGATCCAAGGGGGGAATCAGATCCCCTACAACCTGACCGTCAGCGGAGGAGCGACTGGAGGCCAGCCTTGTTAGCGGATTAGATCAGTCAGGGGACAGTAGATCCGATCTGGATGGAGAGAGCAGATCTGTGGGCAGCCCGGCTGCCCTCGAGGTAGCAGGGGTTTGGAAGCATAGCCAGAAGTGCAACATGGGCTTGGGAGTGCACGAGGTGGAAGATTTCGCTATACAAGTAATTCAAGTGGCGGTTGAAGGGCAGACAGAGGAGATACCCGAGCAACATGAGGCATCGATCATAGGCAGGGAGTTAGGAGGTTTGGTGCAGACAGCTTCGGTCCATGAAGTGAACCCGTCGGATAGGCGGTCGGGGGGGGGGGCAATTGCACAGGCGGTCGGTAGTGGGCCAAGATATGGCCGATGCTCTGTGAAAGGGGAATCGTTAAAGTCTTTTAGAAGGAGGCGCATGGCAGAATGTTTGGAGGAGTTGATTCGGCCAGCAGGTCTCTCGAAGCCTCCTGCGGATGATGGTTCGTCGTGGGGGGAGCCAAGTCGCTTCTGCCCTCTGGACAGAGATTTTGCAGTGTGTCTGGGGGTGGTGGAGCCAAAGCACATAAAGAAGATAGCCCTTGTCTCTAGATAAAGCTCTTATCATGGAAGATAATGTGCCTAGGCCACCTCGAGAAGCATCTAGTGGTGGGGAATCTCATTCGGGAAGCCAAAACAGATATTTTCTTATTACAAGAAATGAAACTGATAAGAAGTGTGGAAGCGACTGGACGAGATTTGGGAGTTGGACGGAATTTTGTCATCAAGGAGCTGGTGTTGCAGGTAGCGGCGGGTGTGATGATTACAGGTTTGAAGAAGGAATATTTTGAGCTGGTGGAAGAATGGAGGTCCAATTTATCGCTTTCAGTTCGTCTCAAGCAAGGTTTTAAAAAACGTGAGGCGTATCGAGGCGTTTTCCCAGTATTGCCTCGAGGCGTAAGCCTCGAGGCGTATTGAGGCGTAAGCCTCACTCGTGGAAGAAATTTTTTCATAAAACATCATAATTAACCATAATTACAATTTCCAAGTTCTAAAAATTTAATAGTTATGAGTAAATACATAACTCCATGACATTTCAAGACAAACATCATGGTTTAAACATCGAAGTTGTTATATAACACTCTTTTTTGGACTCTAAGTCAGTAAGGAGTCAAGTAAATATGAATATGCAGGCACAATAATAGGTAACTCTCTGCAAAATTTAAAGTCTTGAATAAAATTTACTAGAGGGGCTAGATGTAACACAAGATGCATATTTAGAGTAGAGGCATTAGATTAATATCTCAAGATCCAAATTTTTGTTCATGTTGATATATAAAGAACATGCATAACAAAGTAAAAATAAGCTCAATACTTTAATAAACTAAAAAAATGCATTTTAGTGAATTGTGAGCTTAAGGACTTGAATATACTTGTCTATGAAAGATGAATAGCCCACAATCAAAAAGAAAAGAAAAAAATATTGCAGAAAAAATTCAAAAATTCAGCACACAAATGAGGCTACGCCTCGAGGCAACGCCTCGAGGCTTACGCCTCGAGGCTCGCCTCATAAGCCTCGAGGCTTAAGCCTCACTGAGGCTGCATGGGGCTATAGCCTCGAGGCGTTTTTCCTAGAAAAACGCCTCGAGGCGTACGCCTCAGCGCCTCGAGGCGCGTTTTTAAAAACAATGGTCTCAAGCGTCGTGGGGATGGGCTATATATTACGGTGACAAATGTATATCGTCCGACTGGAGCAAGGAGGGGCTCTTTAGCGGAAGACCTTTCGCAGACGATTGCAGGCCATATCGAAGGGGCGTGGAGCATAGGGGGAGATCTTAATCTTACTCTATTACCAGATGATTGCCCGTAGAGGGGAGGGGTCGAGATGCCGGCTCTAGTGACTTCATGGAGATGGTGCACTCATTGGGCCTTACTATTATGGATGTGGCTGGATGCACGTATACTTGAAGAAATACGCGATCGAGATCGAAACTGGGACAGATTCCTTATTTCACTTGAGGGGGTGGAAAATTTTCCACTGTCGCGAGCTTGGGCGCTTCCTCGGGCACATTCTGATCATACGCCCATCCTCTGATCTTTGGGCGAGGAGAGGAGAAGCAGATTCGTTTTCGCTTCGAGCGATCGTGGTTGCTGGAGGATGGCTTCAAGGAGATGGTAGCGGGCCTCTGGCGGGAATGGCGGCCGGAGGGTTTGGCGGTTGGTCGCTTGGCTGCCCAGCTGGCGATGCTCAAGTCCTTCCTGCAGGACTTCGGTAGGGAGATGAGGCTAAAGAGAAGGGAGAGGAGAGTCAAATTGCTGGAGGAGGTGGTCCGCTTGGATGGTATAGAAGGCCTGAGAGGTCTAGACTGGGATGAGGCAACAGAAAGATCGAGGTTGTTGTAGGAGATATTGCTGGAAGATCGTAAGGAGGAGGTGGAGTGGAGACAGAAGTCCAGGCAGAAGTGGCTGAAAGAAGGGGACGCTAACACTAGATTCTTCCACAACATGGCGTTTGGCAGAAACATGAGAAACCACATTCACGAGCTCGAAGTGGGTGGGCTGAGGATTTCAGGGGATGCGTAGATTGGTAGCACGCTGAGAAGGCATTTTGTGGAAGCATCGAGGAGGAGGCAAAAGGGAGGGTGGGGTTTGATGGGGAGGGGGTGAAGTCTGTGTCACCGAAGCAATCTGAAGAACTAGTGGCGCCGTTCACAGAGAAGGAGGTGAAGAGGGCTATTTGGGGGTTGGATGTGGACGGGGTGCCGGGTCTAGACGGCTTTTCGGTATTCTTCTACAGAGAGTTTTGGGATCTACTGAAGAGTGATATCCTGGAGATGATAGAGGAATTCATGGATGGCAACAGGGGCATGGAGAAGGTTAACAGGGCATTGATTTTCCTGCTACCCAAGAAGGAGATACCAATGAGAGTGGAGGATACTGACCGATCGCTTTGTCCAACGAAATTTACCTCATCGTTGCTAAGGTTATGGCAAACAGGCTCAGAGGAGTGATGGACTCTATTATTCTGCAGGGACAATCTGCTTTTATACTGGGTCGTTATATAACCGATGGTCTGGTCATGGCTTCGGAGATTTGTTTGGAATGGAGGTGGTGGAACACAAAGGGAGTGATGTGGAAGATTGATTTCGCCAAGGCATATGATTGCGTGGACTAGAAATTCTTGTGGCTTTCCTTGAGGAGTAGAGGCTTCCCGGAGTGCTAGATAGAATGGATGAAGAGATGCATTACTACGTTGTCTTTTTCTATCTTGGTGAACGGTAGACCCGAGGAGGGTTTTTTCCAACCACAGAGGGGGGTGCGACAAGGGCGTCCCTTGGCGCCAATGCCGTTCGTTCTAGTTGCTGATGCTTTGGCGGTTCTTTTCAGACAAGCGGTTGAGGGGGGTTGGTGTGAAGGATTTAGGCTTGGAGACATCTCAATCCCGTTGCTGCAGTACACAGATGACACGGTTCTATTTCTTGGCGGAGTAGAGGAAATGAATAGTAGAGCGGCGCAACTGTTGAGCATTTTTAGCTGTCTCTCTGGACTGGAGATAAATGTGCAGAAATCGGTGGTCATCACTTTTGGGCTGCTGGAGGAAGAGCGGGGCACTGTTGCGGAGCTGCTTGGCTGCCCTTTGGGAGAGCTACCGATCACCTATCTCGGCCTCCCGTTGGTGGCCGACATGTTAAGAATATCAGATTGAAGAGACTGTTCAGAAGATGGAACTTAGGCTGGTTGGATGGAAAGCGGCTTCTCTATCAAAAGGTGGGAAACTTGTGATGTTGAAAAATGTGCTGTCATCAATACCAATTTTTTTCTCAACCAGACTGATGCCAATTGTGGTTAGAAAGAAGATTGAGAGGTTGATGAGAAGATTCTTCTGGTCAGATGGGAAGCTATACATGTCGGGTCTGCACCTGGTTGGCTGGGGGGAGATCATCAGAGCTCGAGGAGGTTTAGGAGTCTGGGATGTGACGTGCATGAATAAGGCCTTGCTAGCTAAGTGGGTGTTACGAATATGGCGTAAGTCTGAAGACATGGCCACAAGATTGCTGCGGGAGATTTATGGCGTGAAGGGAGGCCTGGTGGTAGGGACATCTCGTTTTGAGTCACCTTTATGGCAGGGCGTACGCGAGGTCCTGCCGATGCTGGCTCCAATATGTGGCCTAAGGTGGGAGATGGGAGGAACTTCATATTTTGGAGGGACAACTGGACGGGAGATGGTACTTTGGTGATGAGATTTCCGAGACTTTATGCTTTGACGGCAGCTAAAGATATAAATTTGAGGTCAGTGGCTCAGGCTGGGACTTGGATGCCGAAGTTTGCAGCGATCCTTTCTGATAGAAGGAGAGAGGAGCTTGGTACTATGCAGTCGGCGTTCTGGAATCGATTGTATTCGATTTGAACAGAGACGTTATGAATGGAGGGACGTAAAAGTATTGGTAAAAAAGCTGTACGGAGAATTCAAAGGTGGGTCAGAAGGTCAAGATCGGGAACTCTGCCAAGATGTAAAGATTATTTGGGCCAGCAAGATTCCAACCAGGATAAAGGTCTTTCTTTAGTGCCTGCATAGAGATAGACTTTGTGACAAAGAGGAGAGCGAGGATCTTTGGGCTACAGGATGTTACATGCAAAAAAATGCGGGGAGCAGACAGAAAATTCAGATCATCTCTTCTTCAAGTGCGCGACCTCCGCATAGGTTTGGAGGGAACTAGAGATCCCGTGGGTCATATTTGATGGCTCGATGGGTTTCTGGGAATCCATAAGGAAAGTAGGAAGTAATTCCATGGATGACGTCGCTAAACCTTTTGCGGCACTTTGGGCAATCTGGTTAGCAAGTAATGATCTTATCTTTAAAAGCTATCTATTTTACTCAGAAAATGCGGTGTCTCATTGTAGGGCTCTAACGAGCTTTTGGGATTCCAGGAAATGTAATTTGTATTTCCCCTTCCTTTTTATAATGTAATGTTCTCGCAGTGACTCCCATCTCGGGAGCTCACCCTCTTTTTCATAAAAAAAGATAGTCTGCTGTCTTGTAGGAAAGAATCTCACTTTATGACTCTAAGATATTGAGTATCTTAGGGTTGAGGTGTTTCCGTTGGCATGTGGTGAAGTAGATGCATCCAACTAATTCCCAACACGTCTCCTTACTAACCAACTCAATATCTTTTTTTCCCATTATATTTAAGTAAACATTTTGTTTCCACAGAAGATTAATTTCAAATATGAGACCACATAAAGAAACTCATGAAATCATTTAGGAAGCCGTCCAAGTCCGCTACTCTTCAATAAAGGTCCACAATGGTAGGGCATGAGTCAAGGTACAAGATCCAAGTTAATAGGTCAATTTACATCTATTCATAGTAGTCGAGAAACCACCTACGATTACTCTTTTTCTTTGGATACAGAATATCGACACAATTCATCCTTTGCTAGCCACCTCTCGCAACTCCTTTATAGATCAATCCAAGAAGCCAACTCGGCTGATTAGCCCTAATTGGCCTCTCATATTATCCCTATGCAAGGTTGCAAAAGTCGGTAGTCGGTACTCGGTCGGTCGGGTCACTGACTAAGGATTAATCGGCAGTCGGACGACTAATCGGATTTAGTCGGACTTTAATCGGCTTTGAATTTTACGATTATTTTAAATATATAACTCATTTTTATACATATATTTACATAGATTTTGTACATTTTTATACTATCATAATAAAATAAAAAAGTAATTGAATTTAAATAAAATACTAAGCATATTATAATGAGTTTACTTATAAAAAAGCAAAACATATAAAAAATATGGTATCTAAAGGCAAAATTTGGTCGACTAGTGTGCCTAATCGGAATTGGTCGGTACTCAGTCGGTCACCTCACTGACTAGACTAGTCGGACCTACTAGTCGGGCGAGTCGGGCGACTTTTACAACACTGTCCCTATGAATGAAAGCAAAGATTAAACTACAAACCACATACCTCGAAAACGTCATCTCGTGCACCAAAGATTCTACATCGTGAGGCATCGAGAACTACGTGTCTCCTAGCCAACGCAAGGACGCTAGGGTTGCAACCAACTAGTCTTCTACCTAGGGACCAAAGGGTGCATGCCCATCTCTTGTTATCACTAACTCTAACTATATGATACAACACAAGAGTCTACATCAGTGTGTAAGGCAAACCCACCACGAGAATCTACATCCGTGGGAATTGGAGTTGCAGAATTCAGTATTCGACATTCAATTGAGGGATCACTGAATCAAAAATATCATATAATCGGAAGAATACTCAAAATTATTTGATTATATATATTTTTATTTAAATATAAAAATTATGTCTAACATATATACATATTCTTATAGATTTCGTTGGGGCGTTCCCTACTAACGACTTGTTGTATTACCAGAATGCAATGAGAAGTTGGCAAGTGACGCTACATCGCTGCCCTGATATCGTTCAAAATTTGCAAGGGTTCTCGCATGAGGAACACATGAGAGTAGATAAGCTAGCTCTGCTACATCGCTGCTCGGATGTGGTCCAAAATTTGCAAGGGTTCTCGCATGATGGATGCATACGAGTAAATGAGTTAGTCCAAAAGAGGTTGCAAAAGAAGTTACGAGTAGGTAGTTGGAATATTTGCACTTTGTCTGGCAAATCAATGGAAATAATAGATATGATGGAAAGAAGGAAGATTCAGATACTATGTCTCAAAAAGACAAAATGAGTTGGAGAGAAAGTAAGGGAGATCGAGAAGACGAGCGTTAAACTATGTTATTCAGGTAAAGATAAGGGCAGAAATGGCGATGGAGTGGTTGTTCATAAGGATTTGAAGGATAGTGTGGTTGAGGTGCAATGATTCAGGGATCAGATTATTGTGTTAAAATTGATTCTCGAAGAAGTATTCTAAATATCATCTCAGTTTATGCACCACAAATTAGTTTAAATGAAAGTATTAAACAAGTTTTTTAGAAGGATTTGGATAAGATTATGCAATAAATCCCACAGAGAGAGACACTTTTCCTAGGTGGAGATCTCAATGAACATGTGGGAAAGGATGCTTCCGGGCATGCTAGTTTTCATGGAGACCATGGCTTCGGGGATTGAAATGAAGACAAAATAGCCATTTTGGATTTTGTAAGAACGTATGATCTTTTCATAGCAAACACTCTCTTCTGGAAAAGGGAAGAGCATTTGATTACTTATAATACGGTAAGGAGCCATCGAGATTGGTTGTGTATCAAGTAATAATGTGATCTCGAACTCAATCTCTCTTTCAGGAGGTAACCCTGGTAACTCATCTGGAAACACATCTGGGTAGTCTGATACTACTCTGATTTCATGTGTCATCGGCTCATGATCGGATATCTCCCGAATAAATGCTAAATATGAGCCGCATCCCTGATCAACAAGTCTCTAGGCTCGCAACATTGAAATGTACTCCATTTTGGAGTCATGTAATGTACCCTCAAAGGTGAACTCAGATAAATCTGAAATCCTGAAGACAATTGTCTTTCTAAAGTAATCAACAAGAGCATGATGAGTTGATAGCCAATCCATGCCCAAAACCAAGTCAAACTCATCAAGCTGAAGTAAGAGACAATCTGCAATCATCTCGTGACCACCAATCAATACTGGAAAACTACTAACTATTAGGGAAATGTTGAATAGTTGGCCACCTGGCCCACGGATGTGATATGGAGGATATAAAGTCTCGACAACTCTACCTAATGAAACTAGTCATCTCAACGCAATAAAAGAATGTGTAGCTCCATAATCAAATAAAACATGGATAGGTCCGCCCAAGACTGAAACCATACATTTCACCACAGTAGCTGCTGATCGTGCCTGCTCCTCTGACACCGTATGTCACTGTACATGTCTGATTAGTGCGGTACTAGAACCTGCCACGCTCTGCGTCTGTCTTGGCAGCCTCATGAAGTTGGAGTTCCTGCCACAGAAACTCCCTGTATGTTTGCATGTGGTTGTATCTGTGAAGGTTGTAGCTGCGGTTGAGGCTCACCAGAAGCCTGTAGGCACTAAGTTTGGTAATGACCCCACTCGTTACACAAGTAACATCTCGCAGATGGGGTAGGCGTGGTAGTCGTGCATGTGCTCTGAGTCGGTCATGCTGGGGGTCTGTCAACTCTTTGCGACCCAGATGGTCGTGCTGAACCGATGCCACATCCGGCAAGTGTTCCTCCTAAGGTAGTAGCTGAAGATGAGCGAGCAATGCCTGAAAATGTCAAACTTATAGGACGAAACCGCCTGACTGACCCTTTACTGCTGGAATGGTCGACGTATCAGTTCGATAACCGCTGTGGTGTAGGTGCCGCTCCAAATGAGCTCCCAAAGTGTCTCTCACGGATATCCTCAAACTTCTCCCTACATCAGTAGCTTCGGAGATGGAAGTGATACGCAATCTATCTAGTTTCTTCTGCACTTCTTCTTGCATCCCTCTGATGATCTTCTCCATATTCTCATCTGGAAATGCAACAACTGTTGATGTGTGTCTTGACAGCTCGATTTATCGGACGAAGTACTGCCTGGCTGTCATCCGTCCCTATCGAAGCTCTGCAAACAATCGGCGCTGGGACTCCTTCCACTTCCCAGAAAAGAAGTGGGATCTGAATCTCGTCTTAAAATCATCCCATGTGGGTTCGCATCCCAACTCAGAAACTGTCGCCTCCCACCATCTCTCTGCGAATGATGTCAATGAATACTCCATGAAGTATAACCACGAGTCTCGTGGTGTGCATATCATCACTAAGTACCTTCATGACCCTCTTCAGCCACTGCTCAACCTCATCTGACGTCCCGATGCCCTCAAATATGTGCGCATTGGCTCGTTGATAGGATGTAAAAATTGTCTGATACCTGTGGACAACATGGTACTCGTGTGCGTCCTCATCTGCAAAGTATACATGGTCCTGTTCCATGTACATGTACCTCCTCATGTGGATC
Source organism: Ottelia alismoides (assembly GCA_037367405.1). Lineage (NCBI taxonomy): Eukaryota > Viridiplantae > Streptophyta > Magnoliopsida > Alismatales > Hydrocharitaceae > Ottelia > Ottelia alismoides. The sequence goes on from JAZKJV010003079.1 coordinate 171,589, forward strand.
ATCAAAGTGAGGCTCTTGTACCTCAACCGACTGAGGTTGGTCCTGTCATGTTCCATCCTGAGATGGATGGTAAGTGAAATCTGACAGCTCCTTGAACCTCATTTCCATGTCTGTCTGCTTGTTATCGGTCTTCGTCTGCTGAGCTAGGATCTGGTCCTGCTGACCTCTCATAGCAGTCTGCTGCTGTTGGAGGTTCGTGAATGCGGTCATGATGCGCTCTAAACGATTGGTCATCTTTTGATCAGCTGTGGACGTCATGGATCTATACAAGAACCAAAATCATTAATCATAACGGTTGATGTTTGCCGACATTTCTAATTATGCTTTTCTCTTCTTGGGATATTATATGAAATTAAATGCAATTGCTGACATTTGTGGTTATTGAAATTGAATGTCATATTTCCCTTTCGGATTCACGACAAGTTGGAGGACTGTCACTATCCGAGAACTTAATGCGATCGAAATCATAATATTGTGAATGGGTGTAGCGGGGTACCACAGCTCTAATACCAAATGGTGACGCTCTTGGATCTGGTTATCCGTTTACACGACACTCGAGCGTTTTATTCGAAATGGATCGCATTATTTCAATCGAATTTGAGGGAAAATTTTTTCGCGTTTTGCAATGACATTCACAATCAATATAAACAACCACATAGTCAACAAGAAGTGCCACCAACTTTTCATTGCATTAATTTCCATATAGTTTACATGTACAAAAGAAATATTACATTGTATACATGTCTCGCAAGAGTGACAGAAGAGAAACAAAACAAAAGCAATATATATAAATTGAATCAAAAACTGTAACAACTGTACCGTCTGGTATAACAGCGGATGTTCGGGATCATCAATCAGCTACTACAACACATGCTTTTTGCCTACCAAGCATGCAAGGAACAAAAGGATGTCAACGGTTATTGCGTACATTCCAATATATATATATATAATAACAAATAATTTAGTGTGTCCAAAAAAAAGTAGAAAGGCATTGATATATAAAATTTACAGCTACTTGCGTGGTAAATAGTTTTCAAGCCGCTTTGTTTGTAAACCTCATGTTTCCCATCACCCTAATATTTTCTATATTTACATACATACATACATATATATATATATTAGTTGATGATCTATTTGTAAATTTTAATCTTTTAGGGTGCGTTGGTTGGGCGGGTTAAGGTGGGTTAAACTGGTAGGGGGTAACCCGTTTTTTTTTGTTTTGGTGTTTGGATAGAGGGTTAACTGGGGGTGGGTTAGAAGTGGGTTTGGGGTGATATGATATGATTGTATTGGAGTTTGAAAAAGTGAGTAGTTATTGTGATGTGATTGTATTGAAGTTTGGAAAAAGGAGTAGAAGTGGAGTAGTTTATAATTTTTATATGATATGATGGTATAATATATTATTTTTTATAGGATTGATGATGTAAAATTGATTTATTTAATTTTTTAAAAAGGAATAAAGTGGGGCCCACGGGGAGAGAAGGGGATGTGGGTTAAGGGGGGTAAACTCCCCTAACCCACAGGTAACCCGCGAACCAAAGGCTACCTTATCATTTGTAGATGGGATATTTACACCTATAACCCTGAGTAATTTTGTAATTACCCCAGAAACCTTTATAATCACGAATTATACCCATGACCCTGAATAGTGATTAACGCCTACACTCATAACCCTGTGTTAACTCCCATCTAATTTTTCGTTACTATAACTGTATCCATCAAGCAATTTACTTTTTATACCCTTTAAGTTCACGTTATTTACAAATGGCCAATCCCCTTCTCCTCCAACCAGCCAACCTCCCGCCTACCTCCTCTTCCAACCCGCCAACACCCCCTATCGTTGTCCGCCGCCGACCACCATTTCCTCCCCTTCCCGCACCGATAACCACCTCCTCCCCTTCCCGCACCCCCGACCTGCAAGCCCCCTCCCTCCCGCCACCTCCAAGCTCGACCTTGAAGCCCCCTCCCTCCCGCCGCCTCCAAGCCTAACCTGTAATCCCCCTCCCTCTCGCTGCCTCCAAGCCTGACCCCCTCGCCACCGCCTTCTCCACTCCAGATACCCCCCCACCCCCACCACTCCCGACCCCCCCGTTATCACCTACAAAGCAAACACCCCACCCCTTCCCTTTCGCCAAAAGGCGTGTGCCTCAATCTCATGATCCCCCAATCCCCTCCACTCTAACCTGAAAAAGCCATCCCTCTGCTTTCTCCTTCTCTATCCATGGCCGATCTCTGGCCCGAGGAGGACCACGCCTTGGCCCCGAACGTGCTCGGACCCCACGCCTTGGAGTACCTCACGACCAACCCCATCTCCTCCGACGGGCTCGTGGCTACCGTCTCCACCGACGAGGACCTCCAGTCCAAGCTCACCGACCTCGTGGCCTCCCCTCTTAACCCCACCTCCTTCTCCTGGAACTACGCCATCTTCTGGTAGATCTCCAGATCCTACTCCTCCGACTCCGTCCTAGGATGGGGCGACGACCACTGCTGTGAGCCCCGCACCGACGAGCATCCCCATCGCAACCTCGACGACCGCCGACCGTCAAGAAGCGCGTGCTCCAGAAGTTCCACCTCTGACGGCATGTCCGACGAGGAGAACTACGCCCTCAGCCTCGACCGCATCACCGACATGGAGATGTACTTCCTCACCTCCATGTACTTTGCCTTCCCCCGCGGCAAGGGAGTCCCCGGCCGCATCCCCCTCTTCGGGAATCACTATGGGTCAGTGAGGCCGCGGGTTCCTTGCCAAGTCCGCTGGTATACGGGCTACGGTGCTCGTGCCGTCCGAGAGTGGGGTTCTTGAATGGGGTCCATCAATTGCCTGTCGAAAAGCCCTGAGATGTTGGAGGCCATAAAGGTTGTGTTGTCGCTGGGAAATGCAAGGGATCGAGGGGAGGGAGGAACACCCGAGAATCTTCAGGAAGGATTTGAATCTCGGGCGGGCACGAGGCGGTGAGAAGGCGGTATCTGCTGCCATGAAGCAGGAGCGACAGTGGGATGGGCCGACGAGCGGGAGCATCGGGGAGTTGGGAACGACGTTTTCCCTCTTCCGGCAGTACGGGACTGGATCGTCGAGCTCCTCGGTACTTGGGTGGAACCGGTCCCGCACTGCAAACCTGCAGATGGCTGCAGTGAACGGGCAGAGGGTGTTTGCGAATGGTGCTGCGGATGAGAATGTGGTTGGGCAACAACTCCATGCAAGCTCGTTCCCTGTAAGCCCAACACCCCCCTCGTGTAAGCCCGCTGCTGTCCGCCTGCAAAGTGACCCCTCCCCCTTTTCGTCCGCACTAAAATTCTTTTTCTTTTCCTTTTACTTGTAGTTAATCCTATCTGTTAGATCTCATATTGGTTAGATTAACACACTCTTATGGTTGAGTTTAATAAACTAAACTAACGGAAGGTTATGGGTGTAAAACAAAGCATTATTGGAGGTCCTGGGTGTAATTCATGATTATAGAGGGTTTCTGGGGTAATTACGAAATTACTTAGGGTTGTGTGTAAATATCCCTTTATAAAATCATGTTGATGGATCTTGATATTGATGATGATGAGTCTTTGATATGGTCTTTAAATCTGTATCATTTTTCAAGTCTAGTGGATAATCTGTGGTCTTGGTTTGAGGGTGACCTCACACTGACTCTAAGGTGTGATGAATACCTTAGGATTGGGGTGCCTCCATAGGCATGCGGTGGGGTATGATGCATCCTAACTAAGCTCCCAACGTGTCCACTGACTTATTTTATCACTCGTAGTACTAGTTCTAAGATCCGTTTAATTGTCGATGCTTGATGCTTGATGATGATGATTGATTATGAACCTAGGTCAATTGTAGCCAACTCAATTGTAGTTAACATAATTGTAACTGATCTTAACTCTAACCAAACTCAATTGTAACCAACTCAAAGCTCAACTGTAATTGATCTCAACTTTTTGCGAAAGTCAACTGTGATTGATCTCAACACTGTTGTAACACATCGCCAAGCTATTAGCGAAACAATAACCAAAACTCAATCAGTGAGAAAGTCTCCTAAGAGACCCTTCCGTCTCGCCCTCTAAGTGGAAGTGTGGTCCAGTAGAGGGATAAGTCTACTCCAAAACTACACCACTGAGATGGGTGAGAGAGACTCTCCGGAAAAGTCACTTTAGATGGGTCCGACCGGTACGGGCTAACGAGCTTGAAAGAAAAACTAAAACCAAGGGTTCCCCAGCCTAGGTACCCTAAAACAGAGGGTCAACGAAATTGCTCAAAAGTCGGGATCCCAACGAGGCGTAAAAACACTGCGAGCTCGCATAAAAACCGTAAAAAGCACTGGGATCCTAGACCCGCGCACGTGGCAGCCGCTGTCCTAACCGAGCTTCCGATCCTCTGCCCAACTGAGGGTCACCGCACCCTCGTACGATCAGGTATAAGAGTCACCAAGATCGGCAATATTATTCATTAGACATCATTGATTCACCATCACTTACCAGATTCTTCATTTTTTCTCGATCTTCGATATGGTTAACTTTATAGGATATTTGGTCAACGGTCTTACTAATATTTATCACTATTAATGAGATCGTTGACCAAATATCTAAATCTATAAAGTTAGCCATATAGGAGATCGAGAAAGAATGGAGAATCTGGTAAGTGTTGGTGAATCAATGATATCTAATAAATAATATTGCCGGTGACTCTTACACCTGATCGTGCGAGGGTGCGGTGACCCTCAGCTGGGCAGAGCATAAGAAGCTCAGTTAGGGCAGTAGCCGCCAAGTGCACAGGTCTAGGATTCCAGTCTTTTTTATACTTTTTACGCGAGCTCGCAGTGTTTTTACGCCTCGTTGGGATCCCGACTTTTGACCAGTTCTACTGACCCTCTATTTTAGGGTACCTAGGCTAGGGGGCCTCAGTTTTAGTTTTTCTTACGAGCTCGTTAGCTCGTACCGGTCAGGCCCATCTAGAGTGACTTTGCCGCAGAGTCTTTCACCTGTCTCAATCGCGTAGTTTTGGAGTAGACCTATCCCTCTACTGGACCGCACTTCCCCTTAGAGGGCGAGACGGAAGGGTCTCTTAGGAGACTTCCTCACCGCTTGAGGTTTGGTTACTGTTCCGCCAATAGGCTTGGCGATGTGTTACATAAGTGTTGAGATCAATCACAGTTGAGTTTGGCCAAAAGTTGAGATCAATTACATTGAGCTTTGAGTTGGTTACAACTGAGCTTGGTTAGAGTTAAAATCTCTTACAATTATGGTGATTACAATTGAGTTGGCTACAATTGACCTTGGTACATAATTAATCATCATCACTAATCATCAAACATCGACAATTAAACATATTTTAGAACTATTACTACCAATGTTGCAGAAGTTGGCAGTCGGTACTCGGTCGGCAGGGTCACTGACTAAGGATTAATCGACAGTCGGGAGAGTAATCGGATTTAGTCGGGCATTAGTCGGTTTTGAATTTTTTAATTATTTTAAATATATAAATCAAATTTTAATACATATATTATCATTTATCTTCATATTTTTAGCAATTTTAATATTTTCCAGAGCTTAAAAAATGAACAACAAGTATCTAAATTAACAAACATTTGGAATAATATCTAAGATCAACCTAAGAAAAACAAAAAAATGAAGAAAACCTAACCTAACATTGTTATTGGCTAACAAGTAACAATAACATATTAACATCTAAGTTCAACATCATCAACCTAAGCAAATCTAAGTAATAACATCTAAGATCAACCTAAGCAAAAACAAAAAAAATTGAAGAAAACTAACCTAAGATTCTTATTGGCTAACAAGTAACAATAACATATTAATATCTAAGTTCAACATCATCAACCTAAGCAAATCTAAGCAACAACATCTAAGATCAACCTAAGCAAAAAAAATTTGAAGAAAACCTTATCTAACATTGTTATTTGCTAACAATAACATATCAACATTTAAGTTCAATATGATCAACCTAAGAAAAGCAGAAACAAAATATAAGCAAAATCAAAAAATAAAAAAACCTAACCTAAAGGCGGGGGCGGCGAGGCGTTGGAGGTGGGGCCGGTGAGGCGCTGGAGCTTGGAGGCAGCAGGGGCGGCGAGGCACTGGAGGCGGCGCCGACGAGTCACTGGAGGCGGCAAGGTGGCGCGGGGTCGGGGCCCTCGAGGGTATCGCGCACTGGAGGGGTCGGGGGGTGGGGGGTGTCTAGTGGAGTGGAGGGTTACTGTCTAATAACCCTTTAGGTCATTACCCGTATCCGAATCTCGGATCCTCTATGCAGAAATCGGTCGATTAATCGGCCGCCTAGACAGACTATACGCCCGCTTAGTCGGGCTCAAGCGACTATAGGCCGACTTGGCCTATTCGAGTCGGGCACCCACCCGAGTCGCATAGTCGGGCCGACTAGTCGGCCTAGTCGGTCGACTTTTGCAACAATGATTAATACAAGTGATAAGATAAGATAGTGGACGTGTTAGGAACTTAGTTAGGATGCATAATATCCCACCGCATGCCTACGGAGGCACCCTAAGCCTAAGGTATTCATCATACCTTAGAATCATGGTGTGAGGTCACCCTATGACCAAGATCACACACTATCCACTAGTCTTGAGAAGTGATACAGAATTGAAGATCAGATCAAAGAGTCATCGCCATCAATATCAAGATCCATCAACTTGATCTCTAAAAGATAACAATTTACAGATAAATCATCAACTAATATATATATATAAATGTAAATATGAAAAATATTGGGGTAATTGTGAACATGGGGTTTACAAACAAAGCAGCTTGAAAACTATTTACCACGCAAGTAGCTATAAATTTTATATATCAATGCCTTTCATTTGCTTTCTTTTGGACACACTAAATTACTTTTAGTCATTTGCAAAGAAAGTCATCTGATGCACCCAGTAAGGAGATGCGAGTGTTAGGATGTTGAGCCGGCTAAGAGATGGTGGAACGACCCAAGATGTGTTTGAAAGAGGCTATACGAAGGGATCTTAGTTTTTTGGATATAAGTCCGAGATTGTCCCAAGATAGATTTGAATGGAGGCGAAGAATCCATATAGCCGACCCTACTTAATTGTGGGTGTTGGGAAAAGAAGTCGAGTTGTTTATTCCATAAACCCTAGGCTCTCTTATATAGGAGAGTAGCCTATGGGTAAATTACATACAACGTTCATAAGAAGACGAAAAATACGAAACAATACAAATAACATAATAGCGTAACATAAAATATATCTCTACACTCTCCCTCAAGATGGAGCATAGATATCAATCATGCTCAGCTTGGACGAGCACTTCTGGAATGGTCCTCTAAGTAAGGCATTGGTGAAAATATCTGCAGTCTGGTCCCCTGAGCTGACGTGAGATGTGGAAATAAAACCCTTCTGGATCATATCCTATATATAGTGACAATCAACCTCGATGTGCTTGGTTCGTTCATGAAATGCTGGATTATTTGCAATAAATATAGCAGCTTGATTATCACATTCCAATGCCATAGGAAGTGGGACTCTATATATAGATCTTTAAGAACTGCTTTAATCCACATCATTTCTATACTGACCTGGGCCATAGCCCTATATTCAGACTCAGCACTAGATTTGGTTACAACAGTTTGCTTCTTTCTTCTCCATGAGACAAGAGAATCTCCAACTTATACAACAAATCCAGTGGTGGACTTTCTATCCTTTGGACATCCTGTATAATATGCATCTATACATGCTGAAATAGTGACCTCCTTGCCTTTCTTAAATAATAGACCTGCACCTGGAGATGATTTAAGGTACCTAAGTATCATCCGTATAGTATCTATATGTACCTGACGTGGTTGCTTCATGAAGTGGCGCACGCGACTGACGACAAGATATATCGGGTCTGGTAATGGTAACATAAAGAAGTTTTCCTACCGGTTCTCTATATCTCTTCCTATCCACCTCAATAGGATCATCGTCATATAGTTTCATGCTTGGATCCATAGGTGTAGTGGCAGGTCGACATCCAAGCATTCCTATTTCACTTAGCAAGTCAGTGACATATTTCCTTTGGTTCATCACAAGTCCTTGTTGATTTCTGGCAAACTACAGTCCTAAAAAGATTCTAAGGACTCCAAGGTCCTTGGTGACAAATTCACGACCCAACATTTCTTTCGTCCTCTTGATTCCTTATATGTCATCTCCTGTAATAAGGCTATCATCAATATACACCATAATTACAATCATACCTCTGGGTATTTTCTGTATAAAGAGGGAATGATCTGCATTAGAACGTTTGTACTCCTGTCTTTCAAACAAATCTGACAGCTTCTGGAACCAAGCTCTAGGGCTCTGCTTAAGGCCATAGATCGCCTTATGAAGTCTACACACCTGTGAATACTCCCCCTCAACAGTAAAATCAGGTGACTGTTGCATGTAGACTTCCTCCAGAAGATCACCATATAGAAATGCATGTTAACATTTAACTGAAACAGTAGCCAATCTCGAATAACTGCAACAGATAGGAGGATCCATAAGGTGGAATGACGAGCAACAGATGAGAATGTGTCAAGATAATCCACCCCATATGTCTGTGTAAACCTTCGTGCAACCAGGCGTGTCTTGTATCTGTCGATGCTACCATCTGCATTTTGCTTAACCGTGAACACCCATTTACAGCTAACTGTAGACGCGCCAGTAGGAGCAGGGACAAGACTCCAGGTGTCTCTCGACTGAAGAGCAACCATCTCTTGTTCCATAGTGAAGCGCCATCGACTGTCCTTCAACACATCTTGGTAATTCCGTGGAATGTCCACAACGGATAGTGCGACAACAAAATTCCTGAATTCACCACATAAGCGATCAAAAGAAACCATGGATGCTATAGGATATGACGCACAGCTACGCTTCTGTTTCCGAAGCGCAATATGTAGATCCAAATCAATAGCCTCCTCATCTGTCCCCTGTAACATAGCCTGCTCAGGTAAACCATTAGATCCATCATTAGAAATTATATTTTCAGGACATACCTCATGCGAGCTAGATGATGAACGATCCATCATTAGAAATTATATTCTCAGGACATACCTCATGCGAGCTAGATGATGACCGGTGACCATGGGCAGAAGTAGGCTGGCGGGTATAGTGGTGGAGCAATGGTGGAACATGAACTGTAATAGGAAGTGGAGGCAGTGTAGGTGGTGGTGGTGGTAACAGGGATGGTTGTGGTGGAGGTGGTGGCATGTATATGGTTTCATCAGTGTCCGAAGACACCAACCGATCACCTGTGGGGGAGAAGTACATAACGGACTTAAAAAAGGTGACATCGGTACTAACATAATATTTCTTGTGCATCGGATCATAACACATGTACCCTTTTTGTGTCCTAGAGTACCCGACGAAAACACACTTGACAGCTCTAGGAGAGAGCTTGTCAATACCTGGAGACAACTGGTGGACGAAAGTAACCGAACCAAACGCACGAGAAGTGAGAACAATTCCTTTCCAGGGAAAGCCAAAGAGAAAGGAATCTTCTCACCTAAGACTTACGATGGCATGCGATTAATGAGATAGCATGTCGTTACTACATCATCTCCCCAGAAAGAATGAGGAGCACGACTCTGTATGAGAAGTGTCCTAGTGACATCAAGCAAATAATGATGTTTCCTTTCCGCAACTCCATTTTGTTGGGAAGTATAGGCACATGATGTTTGGTGAATGATTCCTTGGGAAGAAAAATAATTGGAGAGAGTATTAGTACGAAATTCCAAGGCATTATCTGTCCTCATAATTTTCACAGAGGCAAAAAAACATTATGTACTTCATTTATGAATTTCTGATAACATTTCCAGTTTCAGATTTATTCTTTAATAAGAAGACCCAAGACAGACGAGAAAAATCGTCAACAACGACAAGATAAAACCTGTATCCCTGATGATTAGGGACACGACTGTGACCCCAAATGTCGACATGAAACAACTCAAAACTGGAGCTACTGCTCCGACTTTGGCTACTGGGAAAGGTAGACCGCTGCTTTCCCCACTGACAAGCCTCACATTGAAAGGATGTGTGAGGCGAAATCTGGGGCAGAACATGACATAGTTTCTGAAGCGGTAGATGACCAAAGCGCAGGTGCCACATAAATGGTGAGACAAGTCCATCAGGTAGAGAGGAGATTCCGGTATAAGGAGTCCGAACAAGGCGATAGAGGTCACCCTGCTCACGGCCACACCCAATCACGTTGCCCGTAAGGATGTCTTGAAAAATAAGAGAAGATGGATCAAAAATGGCTCGACAATGTAAATTCTTCGTAATCTGGCTAATTGACAACAAATATATAGAAAAATCATGTGTATGCAACACATTCTTTAGATGCATAGAGTGTCAAACTAATTCCCCCTGACCAGTAATCGGGGAATGCGTCCCATCTGCAATAACCACAGTGCGTCCTGGAGGAATTTGTCTATAGGCTGTAAGTTGACCCTTATCTCCACACAGATGATGTGTGGAACCAGAGACCATAATCCACTCTATAGTATCAGATCCACTACTGCTAGTGAGTGCATAAGTACTGCTTGAGGTACTGGAGGAGACTGAAGCAGCAACATTGGAATGACTCTCGGAGGTCGGCGAGGGTGTCACAGGATTAGATGGAGATATAATACCCCTCAATCAAGCTACAAGATCATCAAAACGTTGATCCAAAGAGGAAGCAGCTGGAGGCTCAATCTGTTCAGCCACACGTGCAGAAGCAGGGAATCCATGCTTGGAGTAGCATATATCCTCATTATGTCCAGAACGGTGGCATGAAGTACATGGTTGGCGAACACGACCCCCCTGCCCCGAGGTCCACAACCACGAAATTGAGGAGGACCATCACGACCTCGGGATGCTGCCATTGCTGAGGATGTCTGATTAGCAGTAGAAGATGGAACAATAATACGACTGAGTCTGCGGAAAGCTTCCTCCATAGGAGGAATAGTAGAGTCTGCCAAGATCTGGGAACATGCCGCCTTGTACTCTGGATCAAGAGCTGCGAGGAATACACCAACCATGGTGGCATCCCTATAAGTCTTCTACTGCTTAAAGCTATACAGCTTCTCAAACATCCCGCGCAAGGTTGCAAAAATCGGTAGTCGGTACTCGCTCAGTTGGGTCACTGACTAAGGATTAATCGGCAGTCGGACGACTAATCGGATTTAGTCGGGCTTTAATCGATTTTGAATTTTTTAATTATTTTAAATATATACATCATTTTTGTATGTATATTCTTATATATTTACATAAATCTGTACATTTTTATATTATCATAATGAAACAAAAGAAGAAATTGAATTTAAACAAAACATTACTTATATTAGAATAAGTTTACTTTAAAAAATAAAAAATAAATGGTATCTCTAAGCAAAAATCGGTCGACTAATTGGCCTTAGTCGAAATTAGTCAGTACTTGGTCGGCCACCCCACCGACTAGATTAGTCGGACCTACTAGTCGGGTCAGTCGGGGGATTTTTACAACAATGATCCCGCGTAGGGATGTATATAAAGAGTGGAGTGGCCTTCCATTCTGTTTAATAGTGAAGATATCATCTTGAAGCTGTAAAATCTTCATCTTGTTCTTTGTTTGTGAATAAGTAGCTGCAAGAATATCCCACATCGCATTGGCTGTGGGCTGATGGAGTATATCATTGGCAATCTCTATTGCCAACGTACCTGAAAGCCACATTTTGGCATATGCATCATATGCCTCCCATGAGGCATTAACCCCAGTCTTCTCAGCCGGTTCTTCCTCGGTAAGAATGTGTTTCTTACCAATAGACTTCATCATGCTCATGAACTGCATAGCCCACAGTTCATAATTTGACCTATCCATCTTGATTATAGGCACAGGACCTCTGAAGGCGCCTGTGGAGGGAATATCAGCCTTGTTTTTTGACATATCGGCTTGAGAATGCTAGGGCTGAAGACTAGACCGGATTGTGTATACACCGACATAAAGAGATTGGATTGTTTATGTAGACTCATGCTACCAATCTCAACATGGAAGAGGACTGGTCGACGGAGGAGACCCGTACACAGGAGCTGCGTGGAGACGTGGGGCCGGGCTAGGCGGCTGCACGGGCTGGGTGGCGCACGGGTGCGGGGTCGGGTTGGGCATGCACGGGCTGGCGGCACACGGGCTGGACGGCGCACAGGCCGGTCTGGATGGTGCACGGGCGGCGCACGCAGTGGGCAGTGAGAGAGAGAGGTGGTTGTGTAGGGTTAGGGTTTCGGAGCTCTGGTCTAGGACCGTCGCTCTAATACCTTGTTGGGTGGGAAAAGAAGTCGAGTTGTTTATTCCATAAACCTTAGGATCTCTTATATGGGAGAATAGCCTATGGGTAAATTACATAAAGCGTTCATAAGAGACGGAAAATACGAAACAATACAAATAACATAATAGCATAACATAAAATATATCTCTACAGTAGGAAAAGGCTTTGTTGTTGTTGATTTTTTTATATATTGGAATGTGCGCAACAACCGTTGACATCCTTTTGTTCCTTGCATGCTTAGCAGGAAAAAAGCCTGCATCGCAGTAGCTGATTGATGATCCCGAGCATCCGCTGCTATATCAGACGGTACAGTTGTTACAGTTTTTGGTTCAGTTTATGTATATTGCTTTTGTTTCTCTTCTGTCACTTTTGGGAGACATGTATACAATGTAATATTTCTTTTGTACATGTAAAATATATGGAAATTAATGCAATGAAAAGTTGGTGGCACTTCTTGTTGACTCCGTGGTTGTTTATATTGATTGTGAATGTCATTGCAAAACGTGAAAAAATTTCCCCTCAAATTCAGTTGAACTAATGCGAGCCATTACGATTAAAATGCTGCGAGTACCGTGCAAATAAGTACTCGAGTTCAAGGGCTTACAAGACTGACTTAAACTGCGAGGATTATTTTTAGTTTGCATCACCTGGTCTTTAAGGATTCCCCAAGTCTATTATATTCGAAAAGCAAGACGTTATTTTCTCTTTTGATTTCGATATGGTGATCTTTTCTCTGGATTCTCTTGATCCTAGATTTTAATGACAGGAGAGAGAAATATCTGGAAACAGGAAGAATGATGTCTATTCTCTTTCTCCCGATTATATTGTAGTTAATCCTTTGGTTCGAGTTAGGCATCTCATATGCGCTTGCTGTGATCTGCTGCAATATCCAGGTTCCAATCAAACCCGAATCCAATCCGAATTGGGTCCGATTGACGCAATAAAGTTGTTGGTCAATACTAAATAACCTAAATCGATTAATTGATCGTGAATCAAACGCCATTTGTGTGAAATCAACTAAAAATCGATCGCGTCGTAATGCGTGCCCGAAAAAGCCGCGATGCAAATTCGGAAACCGCGAAATAAACCGAGACCGTCATAAAATCCGATTCGACGAAACAAGACCAACGAAATCGTCCGTTCGTCAATCAGAGATCGTTTGTTATTTTAAATTCACAACATTTAAATCCAAACCAAAACCGTATCTCAAAAATTTCGGGTATTGAAAACCCGATCGGAAGTATATCAATATTATACTCATATTGATCGTCGTTCAAAGACGATCACAACGAGATATTGTACGTCGAAATCCGGCACCCGAGGCGCTTATTCGTGGGACTTTTGTATCCCCAAAGTTTAAATATATATATATATATATATACATACATATAATTAGATACATACATATATATATAAGATGGTGATGTCATGAATGATGTCACTAATGATAATGTCGTTAATGACATCAAGGATGCCGTCATAAGGGTGGAAAAAAAGGTAAACTTCTAGGAAGCTTCCCCTCTTCTCTCCCATTCCCTCTATTAAACCCAACGTTAAAGGTCATTTCTCTCCCTCTTCATGTCCATCAACTTCCCCTTTTTCCTTCTTACCTTTTCTCTAAATTTCTCTATCATGGGAGCCTTTCCAACCCCCTTCTCCTTCTGAGATCCAGCTGCTGTCCCAGATTTCGAGCACTGCTTGGAAGACTTTTAATCTCAAAATTAGAGAGATCAAGAGGTATAATCCTTCTCCCTCTATATAGCAGCTTTTCTCTTCTAAATTCTCCACTTCTCCAGCCATAAAGGAACCAAAATTCCACTTTTGATTTGCTGAATCTGCAGCTCTCCAAATAGGGATGGTTGCATGCTTTAAATCCAAGCCATCTTCAATTCTAAGGTCATCTAAGGTACAATCCTAATTCCCTCTACTTGCTGCCATACATGTATAAATAAAACTCTTCTTGCTAATCTCCATAAATTTTTGCTGGGAATTTAGAAACTTTGTTCATAATTCAAGCTTCAAATTTCTAATATACAATAGTTTTCTGCTGGGAAATTTTAAAAAAAATGGTTACTCCATGTTATAAAGATATGCAGATTTCAGAGAAACTTGCCTATCTGATTATATGATCATTATATTCTGAATAGTGCATTTACTCAACACTCCTTTACTCTCAAAGAGGTAGCAGGCAGTGCAATCTTCTGTGCAATTCCCTCTCCTGTATCTTAGGAAATATATTTCTTCTTGATGAAACCCACAATCCAGGTATGTATATGCAAAATACTATGAGTGAAATCTCTCGTGAATTATCCAATTGCTGGATTATTGAGGACAGAACAGAGTGAATTTCTCATAAATACTAGAGAAAGTTGGATGAATTATAACACATGATCACTCAGATTTTTGCAGTTTCAAGTAGGCATCAGTTTGAGTGTTAAGTGTTTGAATAGAAGTGCCAATTAGGATCCCTTGTGGTTGTTTAAAAAATAAATAAATATAATAAAGATAAAAATTTAGTAAAGAATTAAATTCTGTATTCTGCTTTTTGGAATTGATGTTTAAAAAAAAATTAAATTATATGGGATATTCTGAGTCTAAGCTCCTGGATGTAAAAAGAAGAGGAATTTAAGCTGTCCTGTACCTGCTATAAAAAAGTAATAGTTATAAATTTTGAAATTAAAATTCAAGAGACTTTTGTTTTAATGACGTAAATTTCTCATTGCTATAATCTCATGGGAGTAAAGATTTAATGTGTGAAGGGAAGCCTCTAGAGTTTACTTATGAGATGGGATACTACATTGAACCCATTTTTTTCCCACCACCTTTACCATCTAAACAAACAGATTTCTTCTTAATGTGGAGTTATAAATCATGTAGAGCAGTTGAACCACCATCTAAAGGTTCTTTTAGTCCAGCGGTGGCTAATATTTACATGAGACTATTAAACCTATTCAAAGGCAAAGGAACCAAGTTTTGTAAGCTGCACATGTCTAATGAGACAGAGGATATATCAAGTTAGCTTTAGATATTTTGTTGCATTAGTAAAAAAAAGAGGGGGGGGGCTTATACATTGATCGCAATGCTTACAACTGAGGGCACATTATAATTTTCTCTCACATTGGCACTGGCACCTCAAGGTGCTTATGCCTAACATCTGACTGTTTAGTAACATATACAAAGAAAAAAAAACATCTCTTATCATTCATAATGAAACTACACGATACAATGCAGTGCGGACATACACCCTCATGAACCACCTTTAGAGTCAACACCAATGATAAGGACCAAGAAAGTACATTGAAATCCTCCTTTAGATATACTCTATTATATGTGGATCATTATCAATAAGATCGTTGATTAAGAGGTCTAGATCTGTAAGATTAACCACCGAAAGAATTGAGAAAGATCTCAGTTGACACGTGTTAGAAAATCGGAAGCGCAAGCGGAAAGATAAAACAGAGCTAAGAACAAAGAAATATAGACATGGAACACCATGATTTTACGTGGAACCCTACTCCGTGAGGAGCGGGATGAAACCACGGGAGAAGCCCTCAAAGGGGCGTGTTTTTCTATTGCTTTTTCTCCATGAGTACAGGAGGTCTGGGGCTCCTTATATAGCCTTCCCAGAGCCTCCAATTCCCACCACTGGACGATGTGGGACTAAACACTGGATGGAGTAAATGGATCTCCTCTAGGATCCATTTACCCTGTTACAACTCAATGGGCGCACATAACACATACTCCAACACTCCCCCTCAAGCTGGAGCATGCAATGCTCAGCTTGGACAAACAGACAGAAACTCAACTCAACGCTACAGGACACTACGGACAATATCAACCCAACACGCACATTGTTGCAGTCGAGGACGTTGCTTCTCATGCCGTGCAGGTGAGGATGACGAACGGGCTGGAGTGTGAGTCGATTGAAGACTCGGAATCTGACCATCGAGTCTGAAACTGCGCCTGAAGTTTCCTCGTCGGAGAACTGGGTCTCTCCCATCTGGCTCAGAGAATGGTGCACTGCTCTGGTGTACCTATGATACCACATGAAAACCCTTGCCCTCAAGGGAATGGTCCTCTGCTCTGGAGTCCCTATGGCTCACATGAAAACTCTGGCCGAACAACAACAAGAATGATGGGGACCTCGAACAAATGATGGCAACATATGCTCATCTGACAATGACCGCACACTCGTGCGTATCTGAAACTGGAGACTCGGAAACAATAATCGTCGAGTCTGAACAACTGTAGAGTCTGATCAACTGGCTGGTCTGGAGACTGGCATCTAACTCTGGAATCTGGATCATGAACAGACCTGTGACTCTACATATATACTCCCCCTTTCGCCCATACTGGTCGGAAAACATGGATGACAATCATTGACCAAGTTGGGAGAAGACAAAGAAATTTGGGGGTACGAACATTCTCAAAAATTTTCTCGCGGCTTTTCCATTTTTTTTAATGCCGTCCACTTTTTTTTTGAAAATATTTTTTTAAGCCGTTTCATCATTCATTTTTTTACGGCTTTTGTATTTTTTTTGCTTGGCGTACGGCTTTTTCCTTGTACGCGCCTCTTTTTTTTGAAAAATATTTTTTTTAATCAAATAGATTTGACCCAATTTGGCCCGAAGATGCATCAGCCGAGCTTTACAAAACATATCTCTCACCTCTCTCTCTCTCTCTCTTTAATCGCTGATGCCCCAAAAAAAACACGAACCAAAAAGGTCCCATAGAGCCGCTCCTCCTCTTTCCTCCTTTTTTTTTGGTAAAAAAATCCCCCTCCCTTTTTTTACCTACCGCAGCCCCCTTGGGCTTTCAAAAATTTTTTTATTTAAACAGGCATGACCCTTCGGGGCTATAGAGACGAAGCCCATTTGGCAAGCCCTTTAGGGTTCCAACCCCTCTTATTTCATGCGCCGCCCCATCGGGGGTAATTTCTTCCCCGCACGCCGCCAGGCATGGGATTTGAGGGAGGCAGATGACTTAGGGGAGACCGCTGATCAAAGGGAGGCGGGGCCGCGAGAGGCTGCTCCCCGCGAAGGTCTGGAGGGTGCTCCGTGGAGACGCGCGGCCGATCGAAGTCGTGCGCGGAGATCTGGGAAGCTGCGATGCGCGCCGCCGCCGCTTGGACTGTTTGCGTGAAGGAGTTGCCGCTGTATGGAGGAGCACGCGCTGGAGGGTTGCGCGCCGCCTGTGACCTGGGGTTGCGCCTTGTGTCGAGGAGGGGCGAGGCTGGTGCCTGGGCGCCGCCTTGCGCGAAGGAGACGAGAAGGCTGGAGGCGAGGTGATGCTGCTGCACCGCACGGGGAGGCACCGCCGCCTGGAAGCTGTGCGACTGGAGGTCGATAGGGCAAGTGAGGGAGAGATCGGGGCTTGCGTGAAGGAGGGCTGGCTGGAGCCTGGAGATAGCGGCATGCGGCTGCTTGCCGCTTCAAGTGATCTTCGCCGACCTGTTGCTGCTGGGGATCGTTCGAAGAAGGAGGACAGCGCTGCATCGATCTCTGGAGGAGCTGCTACCCCTGACGGCTAGATCTGGAGATGCCCAGGGTCAGGAGGATTAGGGTTTTATCAGGAACCCTAGAGCTGATCTGAATCAGGCTGGACCCAATCATGGGCGAGTATGTGCGGCAATAGAACCATAATCACCAGAAATTAGGGTTTCTAAGAACCCTATAATAGAAATCAAACATGATCTCCAAAGAAATAACTTCACAAACAATGAATCGAATCTCGACTAGAGATATAATAACTTGAAATCCTCGAGAATCGAACCCGCTCTGATACCATGTTAGAAAATCGGAAGCGGAAGCGGAAAGATAAAACAGAGCTAAGAACAAAGAAATATAGACATGGAACACCATGATTTTACGTGGAACCCTACTCCGTGAGGAGCGGGATGAAACCACGGGAGAAGCCCTCAAAGGGGCATGTTTTTCTATTGCTTTTTCTCCATGAGTACAGGAGGTCTGGGGCTCCTTATATAGCCTTCCCAGAGCCTCCAAGTCCCACCACTGGACGATGTGGGACTAAACACTGGATGGGGTAAATGGTTCTCCTCCAGGATCCATTTACCCTGTTACAACTCAATGGGCGCACATAACACATACTCCAACAACACGCAAGTGATGATGATTGTGAATGCCTTATAATTTAGGGTGCCGGTCATGATGGCCCTTACATCTGACCGTGCGAGGGCACGGTGACCCTCAACTGGATGGGAGATAGGAAGTCCAGTTAGGACAGCGACGACCAAGTGCACGGGTCTAAGTTCCCAATCATTCTTCGGTTTTTACGCGAGTTCGCAGTGTTTTTACGCCTCGTTGGGATCCTGACTTTGGACCAGCTCTGCTGACCCTCTGTTTTAGGATACCCGTGCGGGGGATCCTCGGTTCTCAGTTTTTCGTACGGGCCCGTTTGCCCGTACTAGTCGGGTCGGTTTTCTAGAGTGACTTTTCCAAAGAGTCTCTCTCACCCTTCTCTGGGGCGTAGTTTTGGAGTAGACCTTTCTCTCTAAACCGCACTTCCAGTTAGAGGGCGGGACGAAAGAGCCTCTTAGGAGGCTACCTTACCGCTTGAGTTTTAATTACTTTTTCGCCAATAGGTTCGGCGATGTTACACCTGAAATCATCTAGGGTTATATTTGGGGGGAGTTTCGGTTAAACTCCGAGAGAAGTATTATAGATCTTGTTTAAGAGAGAAGTTGAGTGTAAGTTGTTTTGACTAGAGTTGACTATAATTAAGTTAAGCGAATGTGTGTAAACGGGTATCCGGATCCTAAGGGCGTCACATCCACCAACAATGACTACTCCCTATCGCTCTTCTACCAAATGTCATACATGATCTTAGCACCATGCTTGCTAAGGAAAGCTAGAACTAAACTAAGCCTTTTATTAGTTTGACATCAACCAACCAACCCACTAGCACAAGGTTAGGACTAGAAGTGCAGAAAACAAACTCGATTTTAGTCTAGGTCTTGCAAAATTCAAGATTCAAAGAACTTCTCTGACATAAGAGATCATCTTTCTGCAACTAATTAGGATGTCCCTCCCTAAATGTCATATGTAGGAATTGTTTTTAGTAAGGTAGCTAATCTTTTTTTTACTACGGTAGTCAATCTTCTGAACAAGGTAGGTAATATTGGTATCTGTATTAGTATTGACTACTTGTTGATACGCTATATCAACGCCATATCGCCCAAATCGGCCCGATTTTGTGAAGGAAATGGCCTTGGAAGGGCACATATCGGCCATATCGGCTATATATCAGTCACATGTTGATACCGATATATCGCCGATGTATCGCCAATGTATCACGATATGGCTTACCCTGCTTCTGAAGGGGGGGAGGGAGCCGAGTAGTAAACAAAGAAGCATTAGGATGAAAATAGATATCTACTTCTACAAATGGCAAGTAGCATAGATGATTTCCATTGTGGGCTAACAAAATAAGTAAATTGTGGGCTCTTTTCTTAGGGTGTACAAAAATAATGGAGTCTTCTGTGAAGCTACAGGTGGGGCGTTTCTCTTTCAACCTCGTGTTCTTTTCGTGCCTCCACCGCCGCCGCCTGGTCGATCGGAAACCTGTGACTCCGGCTCCTTGTCCAGCTTAGTGCCATGTAAGCTGCAATCGGTTTCGGAAGGCGCGAGAGTCGAGGCGGCGTGTCAGGAGATCGCTTTGCCTTCCTTTTGGGGAAGTCTGTTTCCTGATAGGGAAGATCCGCCTGGTGCTCAGCACCCACCTCTTCCTCGGGCTCTAAATTTTGAAGTGGAGTTGCCTCGTAAAACCCTCCAAGCCACGTGTCTTGCTCTTGGGTCCGAGCGGTCGGTCCCGATTACGACCCGAATACATGTTTCGGGTTCTTTCTTTGTGGGCGACCCGAACCTTATCTTCTCGGGCCTGGATCGATTTTGAAGAAGCCTCTCCTATCGGGCAAACCCTTTCTCGTCACCTGCTTTATCGTGCGGGGTTGGATCTCTGCTCTCTGGTGGGTTCTTCTCGAAGGCGACAGTCTTTGAAGTGGTGGTAGCGGAGGACCCTGTCTAGATGTAGTTGCAGGAGCTGGTGGCTCCTCCCGAGTGTGCCTTGGGTGGCGAGGTTGATGTGCCCGGACCCTTGGGTTCGATGATTGCCACGGATGTTAGTATGGACAGGAGGTCCGGAAAGAGATACAGAAGGAGGCAACGTGCTAGGATGTAGCTTAGAGAATCTCTTCCCATCTTCGAGCGCAAAGCTTAAGTGGCCGTGTTGGCGGGCACGATTCTTGTGAGGGGTTCTTCCTCAGGTTCTAAATGAAGATTCTTTCCTGGAATGCTAGGGGTCTGGGTGACCCGAAAAAGACTAGGATTCTTGGATCGAGATTCAAGTAATGGGGATGTGATGTTTTTCTCCTGGAAATGAAGTTGGGCCCTTGCACGGTTGAAGTTTGGAATTCTTTTGGTGCGGGTTCCCTCTCTGGGTTTCGGTCGATTGATGCTTCTGGGAATGCGGGTGGTTTGCTGATAGCTTGGAAGGAATCATTCTTTCCGTTTTGTGCTGAGTTGAGGGGCAATCATGTGCTTACGGTGTTGCTGGAGTATATTCGGACGAATACACTCTTTACGTTTTCTTGTGTTTATGGGCCTTGTCAGCATGCCTTTCGGCATGAGCTATGGTTTGATCTGAGGGTAGCTAGGACTATGTTTTCGGGTTGTGTTTGGTTGGTGGGCGGAGACTTTAATGTTTCCTTATTGTCTTCTGATCGATTGGGGCTGCGTGGTGACAGGATTAGGGTTCTGCGGATTTCATGGAGCTTATTGATGTCCTGGAGCTGGAGGTGATGGATGCTGCAAACACGAAATACACTTGGAGGATTTATGGGTCCCGCTCTCTCATTGATCGCTTCCTTGCTTCGGCTGAGCTAATAGAGTTGTTTTTGCTGTCTTTTTCCTCTAGCAGAACAAGAATGAGGTCGGACCATACGCTGATTATTTGGGATTCTGGTGAGCTTTCCTCATCGAGGGTTTTTTTTTCAGATTTGAGAAGGCTTGGCTTTTGAAGTACTCCTTTAGAGATCTGGTCTCGTCTCATTGGTCTTAATCGTTGGTGTCTGGTTCTGCAGCTGTGAGGTTTGTTCAGAAGCTGGCATCTTTACCCATGCGGCTTTGTGCTTTCAAGAAAGAGTTTAGAGAGGCGCGACATGCATGTATGGTGGCGACAGAAGGTGAGGTAGCAAGGCTTGACGTGTTGGAGGACGACAAGCCCCTGAAGGTTGAGGAGCTATCTCAGAGAGCAGAGGTCCAAAGAAAGATCGTTGATGAGGACAAGAAGCGGTTAATGGAGTGTAAATAGAGATTCATGCACAATTGGCTCAAGGAGGGGGATGCGAACACTGCTTTCTTCCATAGAATGGCTAGCGGGAGGCGGCGTGGAAACGCAATTTGTTCGGTGATTGTGGATGGTGTCAGATCACTTTCATGAAATCTCGAGGAGATCGTCTGCCAGGCCATGGAGATGGGCGGGTCATGAGACCTCCTAGCTTTCGGCTGTCCACGCTAAGAGCCTTATCCAGAAGGTAACTTTAGAGAGCTGAAGATGGCGGTGTGGAACCTGAATGCAGATGGTGCGCTTGGAACGGATGGTTTCCCTGTCTGTTTCTATAAGGAATTATGGGATCTCGTGGGTTTAGAAGTGGAGGTTGTGGAAGAGTGATGTAGATGCAACGTTGGCTTTAAGAAGCTGAACAGGGCTCCGATTTTTTTCCTTATAAAGAGGGCTGCGACATAAAGAGTTGAAGACTTCAGCCCGATTGCCCTTTCCAATACCATCTATTTGATAGCGGCGAAGGTGTTTGCTATCGGGCTTAGTAGGGTGCTTGAGCACATTGTCTCCCCTTTCAGTCGTCTTTTGTTCCTGGGAGACAGATTTCGGACAGCTTGGTAATGGCCTCTGAGATCATTGCGGATTGGAAGAGAAGAGGGACAAAGGCTCTGCTTTGGAAAATTGATTTTGCCTAAGCTTCGACACACTAGACTGGCGGTTTCTCTGGTCGGCTCTGCATAGGAAGGGTTTTCCTGAAACTTGGGTTTCCTGGATGAAGCGTTGTGTCACCACTACGTCGTTGGCGGCGCTAGTGAATGGTCACCCCGAGGGAGGCTTCTTTCAGCCTCAGAGGGGAGTCAGACAGGGCTGCCCTTGCCCCGTTGTTGTTTGTTATTGCCTCTGATGTTCTTGCTTGTATGGTTGACCGGGTGCAAAGCTGCAGGATCATGAAGGTATTCTCGCTATGTGATATAGCTATCCTCTTCTCCAATATGCTGACGACACTATCTTCTTCATTGAGGGGGGAAAGGAGGAGGCTAATGGTATGGCGATTACTGTGGAAATTTTTAGGGAGATGTCTAGTCTTTCCTTGAATTGTGGTAAATCTACGACGGTTCCTTTCGTCATGTCGGGGGATGGGGTTCTTTTATGTAGCAGTGAGCTGGGCACGGGCTGTGGATCCCTCCCTATTCATTATTTGGGATTAACTCTGGCGTCTGGCAGAATCAAGATGGCGGATTGGTTACCGATGGTCGAGAAGGCAGTGTTGATGAAGGCAGTGTTGTCTGCTATTCCAGTGTTCTTCATGTCTTCTCGCCTTCTGCCAGTTGGGATTCGGAAGCGTCTTGAGAGGCTGATGAGGAGATTCTTATGGAGCAAGTCTGACCTGGGGGTAAGGAGATGCACCTTATGGAGTGGGAGACGGTCACCCTTGCAAAGGCAGATGGTGGTCTTGGCGTCAAGTGTTTAGACGTGATAAACGAGGCTTTGTTGTTGAAATGGGTGAACAGACTTTGAGGGAGGAGTGAACAGACCTTGCTGGCTGGCAATCCGGGCCCGAAGCCGTCAGCTTTCTGGAAGGGGATTCTGAAGGTTATTCCACATTTCTATGACAATTTCCGCCATGTTATGGGGAATGATCACTCCTTTGCTTTATGGGAGGATGACTGGTCGGGAGATGGATCGCTAAGCCGTCATTTCCCTCGCCTCTTTGCTTTGGCGGCAGATCGTAAGGCGCGTGTTGCCAGCTGCTGGAGCGATGGAAATCAGATTCTCCATAAAATTTTCTGATCAACACCTAGAAGAGTTCCTGCTTTTGCTTGACTCCCTTAGGCATTCAGGAGGGCCCTCTGAGGGGCGTGACCACCGGGTTTGGAAAGGGATCTCTTTCTCCGTCAAGAAGGCCGACGAGATGATATATAGTCCACCTCCCTCGAGGAAGGATGCTCTGGTTAGGATTGCAATTTTATCTGGCGTCTTGGGCTCCCTGAGAGGGTCGGTTTCTTCTTGTGGTTTTCAGGCGAAAGAGAATAATGACAAGGGATCGATGTGTAAGATTGTTAGGGGAAGTCTCGGATAGATGCCCTCTTTGTGGGAGCGGAATTGAATCAGTGGAGCGCCTTTTTTTCCTTTGTTCGAGTACGACGCCTATTTGTGGCGACTCCAACCTGAGCTGGGTTTGTGTTCGGAGCCTTGAATCCTTCTGGGCTTCTTTGGTTCTGGTTAGGCAACGCTCGAGAAAGGATCTGCTCAATCCACTTGCAATCGTGTGGTCTATCTGGCTTGCTAAAAATGCCTTTCTGTTTTTGGGTCAAATGTTCTAACAAGAGAATGTCTGTATCCACTCTAGAACTCTTCTTGAGTCATGGCTTTTGTAATTTGTTCTTGGTTGTAATTCCTTATTATTAATATAATCTGCGGCAGACACCACCACGCGTTCCCCCCTTTTTGGCTTCAGAAAAAAAACAAAAATAAGTAACCAAGAAGTGAGTGAAATAGTTAAATCGGATCGATTAGCAAAGACCTAACGAGCTGAAGCAAGGAGCTGATTCGATGAAAGGAGAAGGGAAGGGCTTATACTATATAAAATAAACGTGTGAAGTCCCAAATATATTGTTAATCAATGGTAGTTGGCGACGAGTTGCAAAAGCAATTTTCAATGGGCCCTGAAAAATTAGCAGATATGCTTTTGTTGGGACTTTCAAGCACAGTCTAAGTTAGGCTTCTCACTACAGATCTTGAAAGCAGGGCACTATCTGTGTGCACTAATTTTCTGAAATATACTAACATCGGAGCAGATTTTAGATAAACATATTGGTTTTTCAATTTACATTAAGGCATGATGTGATGTTTGCCTTTGTGAAGAGACCCACAATCTGAATAAGACAGACTCCTTTTGGGAAAAAATGTGATTTAGGATGTTAAAATGAGATTCTTGAGCGACTGCTAATATATATTTATACATATGTACGCGGGAAGACTTGATTGTTTAAATGGGGTGCAAGAGAATGATTGGGGAATGAATAGGAATAGTAGAAAGAATTTTAACCAGGACATAAATGCCCAATCCCAGTTATCCAGTAACTAATTTATTTTCTATGCACATTCCTTCAAGTTTGGTACCATGTATATAAAAAATGAGTCCATATAATGTGAAATCAGTGAACGGCAGAAGGTGCTTTTGAGCTTCTTTGCAAATAGAAGATGCTTAAGAGTGAACTCTAATTCATCAAGTAAAAATAATCGAAACCTTGCTGTGTAAATCTGCTACTTTAATTGTATGAATTTCTATTTGCAACGGCACTTGGAATTTGGATCCTATTACAACTCAAGTTGCACAAGTCTAATTCATCAATATACTGCAACTTGATGCGAGGAGATACGGAAGGATATGTAAGAGTATAATGGTTACGTTAAATTACAAAGATTTTACATAGAAAAGCCGACTTTTCTTTATTATGGCAATAAGCAATCATATGGATTTTATGATCTTGAAGTTATAATAATAAGATAGTGTAATTGATATCAGACGGGCCTTCCCAAATTGATATGCTCTTTGGTATATCTCAAACTTCTTCCGAAGTTCAATCTTGTAGTGGCCGGGTTGTGTAGATTTTTGTATTACTGAAAACACTGATGAAGTAACACGAATTTGCTTGATTCCTGCAGAATCTTGACAGAATAAAATGCCGACTGCTGGAAGGGACAAATGCTCAAGATGTCCGGGCACTTGTGCTCGATATGCAAGCAAGGTTGCTGCTGGATATGTTGGGCAAGGGCATTGAAGCAACCCTAGTTAATCCATCAACTATAATTCCTGATCCTTGGCAAGCATCTAGTGAGATGCTTTCTGGCATCGAGCCGGACAAGATGGTAGTTGAACCGGCTCTGGTTCCATGTATTCAGGTCTGGCCGAGTACTTCACCTACATTACATTTTGCTAAATTCTTGTTTCAATATGCATTTTCTTTTCTAGTGCCAGTGTGTTACTTTGGTAGACTCCATGTTAAACTTTTCTTCATCATTTTAGTTCAAAATCCTTGAGAATGGTAAATTCTTTCTTGTGTGTGAATGGGGAATTTGTCTGCCCTTTTTGTCAGGTTATCATGACAGAGTACAACAACAACAAAGCCTTTCCCCACATTAAGTAGGGTAAAATGAAAAAAATATTGAATCTTTTTGGTAGCACTCGTCTCTCATGGCAGAAATTGGTAAAATGAATAAATTTAGTTTGGTGCAGTTAACTCGTCCCTCTTGGTTGAGTTGAATAAAGTTCCAATAGGTGCTCGTTAACTCATATGGGGGCTGAGAGTGCATTTGTGTGCATCATGCTTTCGGCAAGCATAAACATGTACACTCTGCATTTTGCTGTGCCGGAAAACTTGTCTGATCCTTATAAGTCTGCTTTATACAAAATGTCTAAATGGATAATGATGATAGATTAAAATTTTGCCGTTTTTATGTAAATGCCATTGTGGACATTATATATAATGAGTACTCGTGCATTCTGTAACATTATATATGCAACCCTATAAAAATTGACTTGTACACATCCATATTTGATTGTTTCTTTGACATCAGTGGTTGGTTGATGTATGCCAATCTTGAATCCTTTTGGGTTATGAGTTTATACACATCCTTAAATCCTTTGAAAGGATAAAATGCACTCGAAGTAAATGAAGTAAAAGAGGAGAAAAATCCTGGTATGTACACTGGTAACATATCTTAAATTCTTAATTTTTCCTATCATGAAGAGAACCCTGATAGCTTAGTATCAAGGGGCCTTACATCATACATTTTTTTTTTGAAAAATGGGCGGGTGTTCTGTCGAGCTGGGGCACACCTTAGGAAAAAAATTCATTATGAAAATCTCATGAGATTACGAAGTTAAAGCACTCTATTACATTTTCACTATAAAATCTCTGACCCTTGAAGATGACGTCATTTCGGAGGATCCAAGATTCCAAATAGCATTAACGTGTGCGTAAAATCCTCGGTGCATTCCTCATTTGAGTTGCCATAGATGGGAACGGACATATACATATGCAAATATAGGTGTTACCATCATCTTATCCATTTTAAAAGCCATATATGGAAGTGAAGACATTGCGGATGTTGAAAATCACAAACCATATCTATTTAAGGTTACATATATAAAAAATGATAATCATAATTCGGATAGGAATATTTAACACACATATATTCAAGTAATTGTTTTGATAACTTCGTAGGGATAATAATTGTCGCTGAACTCTTACATTCAAAAGATACATTTTAGTAAAGGTGAAATTAATAGTTGACTTGATCAAAATTACATGGAAATATGGTTCGTGGCAGAATAGATGCTGGATGGAGGTGGGCTCGTGGGACCAGGGTTGGAGCACATTGTTGGACGGAGGTTTAGAGTCACAAAGGCCACTGCG
Organism: Ottelia alismoides; assembly: GCA_037367405.1. NCBI lineage: Eukaryota > Viridiplantae > Streptophyta > Magnoliopsida > Alismatales > Hydrocharitaceae > Ottelia > Ottelia alismoides. Next base: position 198,583 of record JAZKJV010003079.1, read on the forward strand.
ACACGAAGTCTGGTGGTCACCAAGGGAAAGGAAACTGCGAGAACGTCAACAGCTCGACTACAATGGCGCTCGATGTCGGGCATGGGGGAACACTCTCGGGGAAGGCATTTGTGCTAAGAGAAACACTGCTTTCTTTGTTGAAAATCTTACATTTGGCCGTAACATGCAGAAATGCGGTGACCTACTTTCAGTGTGTAGGTGCTCAATCTTGTTTGACGACTACATGAAAACCTTTGGGGTCGGGCGAGGATCAACCTCCCACAGTTTTGGACATGCTCTTGGTTGGAATTGGATCTTCTCAGACATAATGTCTCTTTGAGGCTATGGAAGATATTTGCATTAGGATTGGAGAATTGTTTGGTGGGGATGCCATTCACATCGAAGGATAAATGGTATGCACGTGTTTGCTATTATCTAGGGAGGTGTGCACTCTACTCGCTAATCAGACGGAGAAGAAGTCCTCCAGGGGTATACACTGGCGAAAACTGGTGCTTAGGGATGGTACAACTCACATGTTAACAAACAAACTTCTGATGTTGAGAGGTGTGGACGAGTTGGTTCCAAAGTCTTCCGAAGAAAGGGGAGCCCCTTGATGAGAAGGAGCTTGTAGCGAACAAATTGGTTCGCACTATCTCAGAATCAGGGCCATCACCACATGGCCTTATGTTGTTCGGTGGGTTTTTCCAGCCTCCAACATAACTATTGCCTACTTAGTAAGTTCTGGAGCACAAACCATGGCTTCCTCTAGTTATACAACGTAGCTCATAAACATTGGACCCAAGCTTTAGCATATATCCACTGTGGTTGTGTGTACGTTGTAGGAAGGCTTGAAGTAAACTCCCATCAGAGCGAAGCCCAAAGACGAGGCCACGACACCAGGAGCTCCCTTCCTACCAACATTCAGTCGATGTAGGACCACTGAGCACCTCCACTGGCAATGACCGACCTTTCCACCATCGGAAGCACTTCACCAGATATCTGTAAATTGGAGCGAAATGGTCTCTCTTGCTGCACCTGAGACATCAAACATTCATCATCTTGAACTCAGGGTGCTCATGTAACACCCTTTCCTTTGCTAGCATCGATCTAAGATGTGTTGGTAGCCTGTACTGTCTTCCCTAAACGACTCTTCACTCTCGCACACCCATCTTCCTCATGTAGGCACTATGAAGATGAGAGTACATCACCAAAAAATATATCATAACCGGCAGGTTTTTTGCTAAATTTAATGCATTATTTCATATAATATAATTTGCAAGGTACTTATGTAATGATGTTTTCTTTGTAAGGATATCTATTGAAATGTGACGAAATCATAAGCCTCTTTTTAGTTAATACATAAAATGTCCCTATGTTTTTGGCAAGTACGAAATAAGGATCCTCATGAAAAGATTGTGAAATATGTGCTTAAATTTCTGTAACATGTCATGTTGTCAATGCCATACTTTTTTCCATTAAAATCACAAAACGAACGTTACTGAAATGATTTATGTAATTCGAGGTTCGTATACGTAGTGCATGATTAGCTTCAGTGTTGAAAAGGGAGGTATTTGGTATTCAGTCAGCAGGGTCGCTGAATAGAGAATAAATGGTATTCTAGTGGTTTTATATTTAATTTGTTATATGTATATAGAAATATATTCTTCTATAGTTATAAGTATAGCTACTAAAAATGCAACTAATCTAAAAATGCACCCTTAAAATGCAACATTTATCTAATAATCAAGCAAATGAGACATAGTAATATAACAAGAAACACAGAAAAATGTACTAAGATATAAACACAACAATAAAAAATGCAATAAAAAGAATTAGTTACTTAAAAACAATGCACATTGTCATTGTAATTAAGAGCAATCATCAATAAGGTGCACAGCCAAAAACTTCATATATGCACACGATTGAGTATTATAAAACTACATGAATATGCACTCATAGAGTGTTTACTTTGTTGTCTCAAAAAACGAACTCTATGAAACTTGCCATGGTGTAGCGTAATTGCTCTTGACTACTTGAATATAACTCGAAGATAGATGACCAAATATCTGTTTTCTAGCCCTGCAAGTAAGTCCAGGTTATCAAACTTCGATATGGGGAGGTTGGATGTTGAAACTTTAAACCCACCTTCTGAGGGACCTATGTGACCAGCCATATGATAGTCGCTGTTGGCGGGTGTGACTAATTTATTATTGCCAAGTTCTAATCTAAGCAATCAAATATCTGGAAAAGCAGTGATAGTAGTGTGCAGCATGGCAGTTCTTCCAGCTGTAGAGATGGTCGCCAGGCTCCAGCTATGGGGATGGAGGCTTGGGGAGAAGTTGGGTATCATCTTACAATATGGGATCTGCCTCCCTTTTAGTTGCAGTCTAGTGATAGACTGTGAACCCTAACTATTGTTACATAAATGGTGAGGAACTACATATGGACCCAAGAGAAAACAATGTTAAAAAATAAATTTAACTTATATAAGTACCGCATGTGCATTAGTTAATGGAAGAGTCAATGGCTGCTACGAATTACTTCTATGGCAAGTCATGAAATACTTTGCTATTTCATTTTTGAAGCCTTGTCAATGCAAAGGTTTGACCATGACAGGAAATATACAAGGCATGATCTTGCTTTGATAGATTGTGAATCAGATGACTTTTCACATTGCTTTAGAACTTGGGTGAGGTTAGGAAATTTGATCATGATTTTGAAAAATATCCATTCTGTCTTGTATTAAATGGACATTACAATTTTAATAACGATTTTTAAGATCTTGAGAAGAGAATTGAAGGAACTTATGGTTTGAGTTACATTATTCTTATCTTTTGAGTTATAGTCTTGCTATGAGTATTAAGTTCATGATTGTAGAAGATGGTATTTTATTGTTGTAAGTGGTCTTCTTAATTACTATTTCAATCTAGACTGATATTGCCATGTTTCAGGCATATGTTGATGCTGTCCTTGATCTGGCATCTCATTTTATAACACGCCTACGCCGTTATGCAAGCTTTTGCCGCACTCTTGCCAGTCATGCTGTGACATCTGCTGGCACTGGCGGCAACCGAAGTATGGTAGCAAGTCCACCTCACAGCTCTGCATCTCCAACAATAAGTCAAGGTTTGTAATCTACCTACATTCCGTGAGCACACGTGTATAAACTACCTTATTAATTGGGATGATTATACTTGTGGATGATGAATATCTTTTGGTATTGAGAGTGGAATATCTCTCTCTTTTATGTTTTTCTTCTTATTGGATGTGTGAGCAAAGTTTAGCATGTGCTATTATTAAGATATAAGCACCTCTATGTTCTAAAAGATTTAATGGAAAGTTATCTTAGCTGTTAGGATTTGGTGTCCAGTCTTGAGAGAGAGAGTCTCCCAGTATTATGCAACAATAATCATGGAAATGCAACAATATTGGTATACCGTGCAGATATAGAGAAATATTGGTAGTATACCGTGCAGATATAGAGAAATAGCACAAGACAGGCTATTGAGTGGCTATAAGGACTCGTGGTGGGGATCTGATCAGAAGTTAACTTTTTGTGCAAATTTATGATTTCCGATCACAGGAATTAATGCAAGAAGATTTAAAAAACAAGTCACAAGTCTCAACATAAGAATTACATCTATCAAGCAGATAACTTTTATAGGAATGGATGCATCTACCTCCAGATCCATCCCCAGCATACCAGTCGCTCCACCAGCTTGCAGAACCATTTTCTCAACCATAGAAGACTCAGCTATAAATTCGTTGTTTAAGATTTATACATTCAGGATTTTTTTATACGAACCTGCATGGCGATATGTTGCGGGCTTGTTGCAGAATGAGTTCTTGTTGGGGATTCGCTTGCATGCTGCTGGAAGTATAGGAACAAGACAAGCCCATTCAACATGGACACCTGCAGGGGTTAATTTATGTTCAAGTTTGACATTAACACCTTAGGAACATCGATCATGTCTAACGATCTAAAGGTTCTTTTCTTAGAGTTCACATCACGTACTAAATTAACGCGACAGCACAAGAAAATAATACTCAAATACATTTTAGAACTGAACAATCTTCTTTTCGAGGCACGACTAATAGATCTCAAAGATTCATGAGCAAGGTGTCTACATCTTTGCTCGTATAAGGCCAAGTTCCCACGTCATCTTGGTTCTTGTTACATCGCCACACGAGTGTAGCTCAAACAAGACAAATGCCTGCGCATCTAGGTGTATGGATGTGGGTGCACTACACAAGCTAATCCACGCAAACCAAGTTAGAGGTTGATACTTGGAATATTAGTATTTTTCACAAGAAAGGTAATACAGGAAGTTGACACGATCACTAGGAGGAAGTTAGCATTTATACATGCATGATTGGCTAAAAAATGAAGAAGATCAAGAGAACTGGTCCTTAAGTTATAATATTGAAAATGAGAGAACTCAGAATGAAGTTAATATCGTTGTACATACTAGAGAGCTGACAACTTTGTCTAACCCATCACTGTGGCTGAAAAAAGCCTGGCAACTACTCTCCATGAACCAAAGAATTGCACAATAGCAATGTTACAAAACACATTATCCAAGAAACCAACAACCATGGAAATCCCCGAAGTCACAAGGCGCTCGTAAAACATCCAATCAAAACTTTAATAAGCATTTAGCAAAATCAATTTTCCCGAGGAAACATTTCTTGAAGAATGTTTCCCAATCAACAATTATTTCCAAAGATATTGCCATTGTGGCCATCATAAGGTGGCCAAGAAAAAAAGCCATCTGTGAATGTATGATAATATGACCAAGAATACTCCAATAGTTCGTTAGCACCTTTTGCATGAAGCCATCTTTTAGGAGACAAGACTTTTGAAACCTTTTACCACAGGTATACCTCAAACATCGAAGTTCCACACCTGAGGAGTGTGATCCGAGTGTGATCTTAGTGGAACCAATGCCAATGGGAATTACTCCAACAGTTTCGAAGAAACTAGAAATTGGTTAACTCGAGAGCGTGATCATGCATTCCTTCAAGTTAGCATCAGTGTTGTAAAAGTTGGTATTCGGTATTCAGTCAGAAGGGTCACTGAATAAAGAATAAACAGTATTTGAGTACTAATAAAAAATATTTGGTTATATATTTTAAACATAAAGTTTATATCTGACAAAAATAATATTATATAGGTATACATGTATGATTCTTAATTAATGTTAAAGAACCGTACTGGGATATATTATGAGAGGCCCAAGGGTTCCCTTATATAGGAGAAGAACCCTTGGGTAAATTATAAAAAGATGAAACAGAAAAAAGAAAATTACATAAAGGACCATACTAAAAATAGTAATTATCTCAACATTCCCCCTCAAGCTGGAGCGTAGATGTCAATAAGACTCAGCTTGGAACAACATCTCTTATAAGGTCCTCTTGTTAGAGCCTTTGTAAGTATATCTGTTGTCTGGTCTCCAAAACTGACATGCGTAGTAGTGATAATACCTTTCTTTATCATGTCACGAGTGTAGTGGCAATCTACCTCTATGTGCTTCGTCCTTTCATGAAAGGCTGGGTTATTTGCAATGAAGAGAGCAGCTTGATTATCACATTGGAGGTGCATGGGAAGAGGTACTTCTATGGTCAGGTCAGTGAGAACGGATCTGACCCACATCATCTCTATACTAGCCTGTGCCATGGTCCTGTATTCCGATTCAGCACTTGATCTAGCAACCACAGTCTGCTTCTTACTCTTCCATGAGACCAGAGAATTCCCTGTGAACACAACAAATCCAGACATAGACTTTCTATCCTTTGGACACCCAGCATAGTCTGCATTTGCGTATGTTGTCACTGAGAGAGATGTGCTCTGCTGAAAAGAAGTCCAGTACCAGGTGAAGTCTTCAAGTATCTCAGAATCATATGGATTGCATCCATATGTGCCTGTCTAGGCTGCTCCATAAACTGACTCACTTTACTAACGGCAAATGCTATGTCGGGCCTGGTAATAGTTACATATAGCAGCTTGCTAACAAACTCTCTATATCTTCTCTTGTCGACCTCCTCAGTATCATCATCATAGAACTTCATGCTTGGGTCAAGCGGAGTAGTGACAGGTCTACAATCTGCCATGCCAGTTTCTGAAAGAAGATCTATAACATATTTTCTCTGGGCCATTACAAGACCCCGTTGATTCCTGGCAAACTCTATTTCGAGGAAGTAATGTAAATGTCCAAGGTCCTTGGTCACAAACTTTTGACCTAGGAAGTCCTTGGCATCCTGAATACCACGCTCGTCATCCCCTGTAATAATAATGTCATCAACATAAACAAGAATGACTGTAATACCTCTCTGGGTCTTTTGTATGAACAAGGAGTGATCAACAGTTGATCTTGCAAACCCCTGCCGCTCTATCAAGTCCGAGAGCTTTTGGAACCATGCTCTTGGACTTTGCTTGAGGCCATAGATAGCCTTGTGTAACCTGCAAACCTTCTGACACTCCCCCTCAGCAGCAAACCCAGGTGGTTGCTGCATGTAGACCTCCTCTTATAGGTCACCATAGAGAAATGCATTCTTTACATCAAGCTGATAAAGAGGCCAATCTCGTGTCACAGCAACAGCAAGGAGAATGCGTAGAGTAGAATGTCTGGCAACTGGGGAGAAAGTATCGTGATAGTCCACCCCATATGTCTGAGTAAATCCTCGTGCCACAAGTCTCGCCTTATAGCGATCCACACTGCCATCCGCACGGTGTTTCATAGTGAACACCCATTTGCATCCCACGACTGATGTATCAATAGGAGCAGAAACAAGACTCCACGTACCACGTGATTGTAGCGCAGCCATCTCCTCCTCCATGGCTAACCTCTACTGACTATCTTTGAGAGCCTCCTGATATGTCCGTGGTATCTGCACGGCTGATAGTGCTAGCGTAAATCTCCTGAAATCCTCTGACAGCCTGCTCAAAGAAATTTGGGCTGCAAGAGGGTAAGTAGCACATGCCCGTTTCTGCTTTCACAGAGCAATCAGTATGTCAAGATCATCTGCTACATCCTGGGCCTGTATATTTCCCTCTTGAGAGGGTGCCTGCTCCTCCTGTTGTACAGTTAACTCAATAGTGCCATCAGTAGAAATAATATGCTCATTACATACCTGAGGCGTGCTGGATGATGGGCAAGGCCTGTGAGCATGGCGAACAAAGCGAGGTCTGCGAGGAACAACATGAGGTAAGAACTGAACCAATTGAGGTGGTGGTGGCGGAGGAGGTGGTGGTGGAGGAGGAGGAAGAGGTGAAGGTGAAGAACCAACTGTAGGAGGTGGTGGCATGTATATCTCATCATCAGAGTCAGATGGAGTAAGTCTATCACCTGTAGGAGAAAAATACATGACCGACTCAAAGAAAGTAACGTCTGCACTAACAAAATATTTTTGACTTAGTGGATCAAAGCAGTGATACCCCTTTTGGGTACGATAGTAGCCGACAAATACAACAAAGACAAAAGATCCAAACACACAAGGTGTAAGAGAGAAGATATCCTTCTCGGGAAACGCAATCGTGTAAGGAATCTTCTCTCCTAACACGGATGAGGGCATACGATTTACCAGATAGCAAGCAGTAAGGACAACATCACCCCAGTAAGAATGAAGAGCACTGCTCTGTATCAACAATGTTCTGGTTACATCAAGTGATGGTGTTTGCGTTCGGCAACACCGTTCTGCTGGGAAGTGTAGACACATGAGGTCTGATGAACAATGCCACGGGATCTAAGGAACTCAGATAGATGTAAGGTGCAAAATTCCAAGGCATTGTCAGAACGAATATACTTGACATTGGCAGAAAAAATATTCTTTATTTCATTAATAAAATACTTGATAGTAGATCCAGCCTCAGACTTATTGTTCAATAAGAAGACCCAAGAAAGTCTAGAAAAATCATCGACTGCTACAAGATAAAAACGGTGTCCTTAAAGATCAGGAACACGACTAGGACCCCAAATGTCTAAATGAAGGAACTCAAATAGCTGAGAACTGCTCTGACTCCGACGGGATGGAAAAGATGAACGGTGATGCTTCCCAAGTTGGCATGCTTCACATTGAAAGGAGGATCTCGTAGAAATCTGAGGGAAATGATGACATAACTTCTGCAGAGGAAGATGTCCGAACCTAAGGTGCCATAAGTAAGGAGAGACAGGTCCAATAGGTATAATAGAAACACTAGCATGAGGAGATTGGACCAGTCTGTAGAGTCCCCGCTGCTCATGGCCACTTCCAATCACCCTGCTCGTGAGTATGTCCTGAAACACAAGAGATGAAGGGTCAAAGATTGCACGACAATGCATATCCTTAGTGATCTGACTAATAGAAAGTAAATTCATTTGAAACGCGGGAGCATATAAAACATTTTTCAGACGCATGGACGGTGTCAACTGCACCTCCCCCTGTCCTGTAACAGGTAAGTGGTCACCATTAGCAATGACGACCCATCTGCCGGGTGGTATAGCCCTGTAGGACTTCGGTTGCGTTCTGTCTCTGCACAAGTGGTGAGAAGCACCAGAGTCCATAATCCATTCTGTCATGTCTGTATTCGTACTACCAGTAAAGGCATTGGTGATACCTGAGGAGCTCTGGCTGCTGCAGCGGTATCTGTGGTGGTGTTAGCACTATGAGTCATCATCTCCTGAATACGAGAGACAATATCATCCAGGCGAGGATCGGCCTGGGGAGCTGAAGTCGTTGTAGACACAATTTGCTCTGCTGCTCGACCAGAAACAGGATATCCATGCTTCTGATAGCATGTATCCTCTGCATGTCCAGGCTTGTGGCAGTAGGTGCAGGGACCACGATAGTGTCCACCGCCTCTTCCTCGAGGTGTACGTCCTCTGGACTGGATCGCCCCACCTCGACCACGAGAAGCGGCCATCGTTGAGGAGTGCGAAGACGTGGCTGTCGACGGGATGTTGAGCCGGCTGAGACGGCTATAGGCCTCCTCGATAGGGGGAATGGTTGCTTCTGTAAGAAGATGAGTACGTGCAGCATCATATTCTCTATCAAGTCCAGCCATGAAAACTCCAACCATCGTGGAGTTCCTATACGTCTTCTGTTGCTCAATAGACGTCGTAATCGACATGTAGCTATGGAGTTTTTCAAACATGCCTCGCAGCGAAGAGTAATAAACATGCAGAGGACGGCCATTCTGTTTGATATTGTAGATATCAAAATGTAGTTGAAGGATCTTGGCCTCATTCTTCGCCTGGGCATAGGTGGATGCCAAAGTGTCCCACATTACCTTCGCAGTTGGTTGAGTTAGAATATCATTGGCTATCTCTGTAGTAAGAGTCCCACAAAGCCAAACATGCGCGTATGCGTCATCTTGCTTCCAAGAAGCATTTGTCCCGATCTTGTCCGCTGGCTCTGGATCTGTTAGGATATGCTCCTTGTTGTTGCACTGCATGAGGGTGAGAAACTGCATGGACCACAACTCATAGTTGGTCCCATCCATTTTAGCGATGGGAGCCGGGCCCTTGAAGGCTCTGGACGAGAAGATGTCACCCTTGTTGTCTGACATGTTGTAAGATAGCCAAATAACGGAATTCGACTGGAAAATAGACCGATATAAACGAATCTACAGAATCATACGAAGGATTGGTTGCACGTGTATATTCATACAACCATCCTTGCTAATATTCTTTGGTTGACAAAACCCGTTTCTCTGATGGAAATCAAATCACATACCTATCCGCTGATAGGATCATGATCAGGGCAGGAGACGTCCTGATTGCACGGTGCACAGGGGCGTAAAGGCACTGCTGGGCACAGGGGCGCATGACGCTCACGGGCACTGTTGGGCACAGGGGCGCAAGGGCTCACACACAAGGTCTGTGAAACCGCTAGGCGTGCGCACTGTGAAACCGCAACACACGGGAGCCTGGGTAACGTGACAGGAGCCCGCGAGGCGTGGAGCCGCAAGGGCTCTAGGCACGTGGGCCTGGGGCAGCGGGGGCCCGAGGGCAGGCGTGCGGGGGCCTGGGGGCGGTCGGGGAGGGCACAGGGGCCTGAGGCGCGGCACGAGGGCGTGGGGGCCTGGGCCTGACGTGCGGCACATGCCTGGGGGCGGGCGGGCGGGGGCCAGGGGATGGTTCGGGGTGGGCACGGGGGGGCTGAGGCAGGGGCTGCGCGGGGCATGCGCAGGGAGGCACGGAGAGGCGGGAGGGTGGCGCTGGGGCGCTAGGAGGCGCGGGGTTTGCTGGTTAACAAGATAAAAGTATCAAGGGAATGACAATCACATTATATACACTAACTTTTACTTTACATTAAAGAAAAGTGTGAAAATCTAAAAAATAATAATTAAAATATCATTTTTTTCATTAGTCGTCTCCATAGTCGGCCAGTGTTATTCTTCAATCACCTCATCAAATAGTGTAGTTAGACTAACCAATCGGTCTAGTCGGGTGATCATTGCAGCAATGGCTAACATACATCGCCTTGCATCCATAATCTAAAGAAGAAAGTCGAAAATACATGTCATGGAGTCTTTGGAGCTAACAACTAGCCCTCCCTGGCCTATGCACCTAGTAGTCAATGCAAGTTGGGAAACTGCACCCTTGTGTTCAATAGCTTGCACCAAAGGGGCTCGCTTAGTGCTCAAATACGTGGCCTCAACATATTTTTAAGAAAAACTTCAAAACCATCGTAAGGCTATTGTAGGAGATACAATGAGTGTTAACAGAGTATTATTGCCTCAAGACTTAGATAGTTACTATCCCGACGTGCTACCAACCCCCTAGCCTTCTCGTAAATGGAACATATATGAAGTCTATTAGAAGTGTGGGTTAAAAAGGCTAGCATTGAGGCACAAAAAGAGGTGAGGCAAAAACAAGGCAAGCCATCTTAGCCTCAAAGCACACGCCTCATGCTCCTTTAGGGAGGCATATGCCTCGCTCGGTCGACACATGAGGTAGAGGTGAGGCCTTCCTTGATGATTTAATGCTTTTTTAAGCATTTTCTTAATACAATCATTTGTCCTATTTGTAGTTTAAGGCGTTCATAAAGGTCTAGTTATTTAATATATATCTATACAAGACAAATGCTTAAATTTGGCCGCTTTCATGTTCATAATTACTATTGAACATGTCCAATTACGTCAATAAACTGAACATTACACCCTTAAATGTACGAATCCACAAATCTCATAGAAAACATTACTTGAAAACCTAATTTTTAAGGAGTGGTCTCATAATGAGCTATGTAATGTATTGAGCAGAACAAACAAGATAGAATTTAAGGTATCTCAGTATTGTCATATACCATATGTTAGCCGCATATTTATCGGGATGATCACTCTTTCTAAGGATGATGGTGGGCTTGGTGTTCTCAACATTAAAGAAATAAACTAGATACTCTTATCCATGTGAATCATGCCATTTGGGAGATATCGACAAGTTACTTTGTATTGATACATGAGATTATGTGGTGTCCTCCTTTTTCGGAATAATGGGAGGGTGGTAGCTTACTATTGACGTTCTAGAAGGGGGAGGTTTGCGATACTGCCCGAGTTGCGGACAATGATGCGACTAGTGGTTGGAGGTGGAGGTGGGTTTCGTTTTGGCACGATCTTTGGATGGAGGATGGGTTTCTTAGTATTTTTAGATGGAGGATGGGGTTCTTAGTTAGAAGTTCCCACATTTGTTTGCCCAGGCACCTGACCATGATGTTTATGTGGCTAAGATGTTGGAGAAGAATATTTTTTCTTGACATTTCTTTCTAATATGATTGAATAGATGATCTTATGGCTTTGATGGAGTCGTTGGTTGGGTTGGAGGGTCCCTTTCTAGGATGTGATCACAAGTGTTGGATGGATGGCATGCTTTTGGTTCAGAATTCTACAAGAATCTACTCGGGATGATGGTCTTTGATCCGGGGGGCTATACTGCAGATTGCAAGAGGATTTGGAGCTGGAAGCCATCGACAAAAGTTGAAGTCTTTCTCTGACTGTTGGGGCATGGTAGATTGATGACTAGGGCTAGGCGCCTTGCTTCTTCCAGGGTGCCAATGCCATGTGTGTTCGTTGCTCTGGGTCCGATGAGGATGTTGATCATGTTTTCATCGGGTGTGAGGGATCTAAAGATATTTGGGAGAAGGCAACATGCTATGATATGGTTACTGATTTTGCTTTCTTCTTGGATTCCCTTAGTTTGAATTGGCGTTGTTCTGAGGAGGATAGAAACAGGGTTGTGGGCGTGGTGTGGGATCTTTGCTTCGCCATGAATTGAGCTGTGTTCTGGCGGGATAGATTCTATATCGAGAATGTAGTACAGTATGCTAAGAATTTGACTGAGGCATTGTTTTTGTAATTTATTTGGTTGTTAAGCCATGTATTTGTAACAGTGTGAATTAATGAAGAATTTTTTCGACGAGCATCATAGCGGTGAATCACCCTGTTTCCTTTCAAGAAATGTTGTGTATTCTGTTAAAATTGAAGAGTATATAAGGAGGTTATTGAACTAAAGAAATGGTTGGATACAAGGTAAAATGAGTGCAGCAGCAATGGAAGAAAATATGAAGAGGAATCTTTGTAAGTGGCTTGATCTTATGAAGCAAGAAGCATTATAATCTTAGTCAAGAGTGTTTCTGACATTCTGTTGGTTGGCCTAATTTCCATGTTGTGATAACTGACGGCAAGGACTCTTGTCCTTCCCTTGCCATCATTTAGTTGAATTTCCAACACTACAAACATGTGCAAATACTATATATAATGCATGATGATTGAAGTTCTGCACTTGTTCTTTCAGTTTTTCTTTATATCGTATTGCTATATTATTTTGTTTAGCATGTTCTGGAAATTTGTGGGAGAACAAGAATATTTTGTTATCATAGCTCTGTTTTTTTGTTCAAAGGATGGATCATATATCATCAATACCGCACGAGGAAAGCATAAACGCATATTTATTCACTGAAAATTCTTTTTGTCAAATATGATAGTCTATTATTCTTTCGTTCAGGAGGGCAAGGTAGTAGTACAAATTCAGGAAGTTCCCAAATGCAGGCATGGGTCCAAGGTGCTATTGCTAAAATCAGCAACCCAGAGAGTGGACCATCTTCTGCACCCAGTACCATTAACGGTCCCTCATCCTTCATGCCTATCAGCGTAAACACAGGGACCTTCCCTGGAACACCTGCAGTAAGGCTTGTAGGAGACTGTGATTTCCTTCACAGGTTATGCCAGTTATTATTGTTCTGTTTGATTTTTCGGCGGAGGCAAGCACAACGCCTTCCAGGAGCTGTTCAAAAAATTCCAGATTCCAGTTTGTCTAAACCTCAGTTTGGTGCAACTGGGAAGTTGGAAGAAAATGGTGTTTCATCGAGACCTCTTTCTGGAGGGGTTGCCAGGTTAGAAGATGCACAAGTTGGCAGAGTCGGCCAGCCTGTTGGGGCAAAAGGTCTGGAAGAAGGTCCTGTTAACCGATCTTTGAGACTAGGAACTGGGAACGCAGGCCAAGGATACACTTCAGAAGAGGTAACTAATTACCTATTATTTTGGATTCATTTCTTTTAATTACTTGGACATAATTTCAGTGCCCATGAAGGAGAATGTTCACCTCTTCTTGTGGTAAATAGCTTTATTCTTTGATTTATTTCTTATGATAACTTGGACATAATTTTTGTATTCATGATTAAGAATGTTCACCTCTTAAGATTTATTCTTTCTGATGATGTATGTTCTTGTCAAAACTTTTAATTTTTTACCCGTAAAGAGTAAACTGATGTAATGTGATACTCGTGATTGTTCAATATGACGACGAAACCTTCTCCCACTATAAGTAGGGTCGGCTACATGAGTTCTTGCTCAAATCCATTTTTAAAGATTTGACTAATTTTTATGCTGGTTGTCGACTACCTAACGCAACCCCCACAAGGGGGGATTTGAACCCTGGTCTTTGGGTGGTAGGCAAGTTGCACTACCACCAGACCATTTAAGTGGGTAAATGTTCAATATGATATGAAATAATATTTAAGTTTAGTTAAATAACAAAAACTGTGTGCTTACAAGGGTGAAAACATATTTTTTTGCTAATGTTGGGAGCCGGAATCATATAGATGAGTCCTCGTACAATCTTTCCAAGGTGTGGGGGGACCCTTGTGAGGAAATTTTCTTGGGAAACCTTGAGTGCCTTTTGGCCAAGGAATATAAGACTTGCATCTATTTTTCTGAACTAGGACCAAGCACACAGTATTCGCATGGTGTTCTTTTGACTTTTCAAAAATAGGATACACTGGAAGTTAATTATGACCTATGTAAGTCTAAAGGGAAAGGTACCATTCCTTTCTCCTCATCCTAATTTATATTGTATTTGTAGAAATAGTTCGTAGTTTCATTGTCTCTTTATGTTGTTTATCGTTATTTCTTTATTTTATATAGACCTCTCTGTAATTTACCCTTTAGCTCTCTCCCTATATAAGAGAGCCTAGGGTTTTCTGAATCAATAACGAAGTCTCTTTTCCAACATGGTATCAGAGCCACCCTAGGGCTCTCCTCCCTCCCGCCGCCCCTTCCCCACCCGCCTCCCTCTTCTCGGAATCGCAGCGGCAACCCTCAATCGCCGCCGCTATCTCCTTCTCCATCTCCAGCGGCAGCCTTCCATCGCTGCGGTTGGGTCCAGCCCTCCATCTGGTTGGATCTCAGCCCCTGGCGACTTCCGTCAATAGCCCCTGCCAGCCGCCGAAGGGGATCCCAGCTCCCAGCGGCCTCCGCCAATAGGCGGCATCTCCATCTGCTGCCCGCGCACGTCCTCCGGGTGCGTGAACAGCAACACGCACAAGGTCTTCTAGCGGCTCCTAGCCGCTGAAAGGGTTGTCAGCCTCTTGTTAGGCGTGCCCTAGTTTCTTCCACATCCGTTCTATGGATTTGAGTGCGTAACGTCTACATACGCACTCTAATCCGATGCAGTTTTTGTAGACATCCAGCATTACGTCTACATATCCTAGTTCTTCTCCAAGCGGCAGTATGTCAGAATCAAAAGTTGATATGCCCTCCACCGGCGCATTCAAAGGTCCTGCGCCAATAGTCAAGATGGACGGGTCTAACTATGAGCTCTGGGCTATGCAGTTCATGAGCCTTATGAAGTCGAATGGTAAGAAACATATTCTTACCGAGGATGAGCCCGCAGAGAAGACTGGGATCTATGCCTCATGGGAGGCTGATGATTCCTATGCAAAGGTCTGGTTGTCCGGCACCTTAACGACGGAGATTGCCAACGACGTCCTCCATCAGCCCACTGCTAAGGCAATGTGGGAAATTCTTGCCGCCACATATTCGCAAGTGCGAAATGAGACGAAGATGTTGCAGCTTCAACACGACATATTCACAATGAAGCAGAGCGGCAGACCTCTCCATTCTCTTTATACATCCCTAAGAGGGATGTTCGAGAAGTTATACAGTATCATCCCTCTGACTGCAACTCCTGAGCAGCAGAAGGCGTTTCGAAACGCCACCATGGTTGGTGTTCTACTTGCGGCTCTTGACCCTGAGTACGATGCAGCTCGATCTCAGATTCTCGCTGATGCAGTTATTCCTCCAGTTGAGGATGTTTACAGACGGCTTAGCCGCATTCCAGTCTCCTCCAGCTCTTCTACTCCACCTCCTTCAGCGATGGCAGTCTCGCGTGGGAGAGGTGGACCACCATCTGGCCGTGGTCGTGGACGTGGCCGTGGACCCCAGGGGAGGGGTGGTCGCTTTAGTCAGACATGCTCCTATTGTCATCGCACAGGACACTCGGAGGAGACATGCTATTCGAAGCATGGATTTCCAGCATTAGCACGTATTGCAGAGCACTCTCAGTCTCCACTGATTTCTACTGCAGATAGTCGATTTGACGAACTTGTGGCCCGTCTCCGAGAGGTTATGCCACATGCTTTTGGTGATTCGTCTGGTGGTTCCTCAGATATTGCTGCCACTGCCTCTGCCAGTTCTTCTGCAGCCGCAAGCTCCTCAGGTAGATCTACTACACCTCATGATATATCTGACTGGATTATTGATTCTGGAGCCACACATCATCTCTGCCGAGATAGAGGTAGATTACGGGCCTACAGGGACATTCCTCCCGGTCGTTCAGTGCAGATAGCAGATGGTACCCATTCGCCCCTTATTGGACAGGGGGAGGTTTTCCTGTCCTCCACTTTGCAATTACAGAATGTTCTGCATGCTCCTGAGTTCTCAATGAATTTGCTATCTATTAGTCAGATTACGAAGGATTTGAATTGTCGTGCCATATTTGACCCGTCTTCTCTCATTTTTCAGGACATACTCACGGGCAAGGTGATTGGTTGTGGCTCTGAGCAGAATGGTTTATATCGGCTGGTCCGGGATTCATATGCTGGCGTCTCCACTCATTCTGTTGGACCAGTCTCTCCGTACATTTGGCATCTCCGATTTGGTCACCTTCCACTTCAGAAAATGCGCCATCTTCTGCCTCAGATCTCTCCTAGTTCTTCGTTTCAATGTGAAGCGTGTCAGTTGGGAAAGCATCACAGGTCGAGCTTCCCACGTCGTCTGAGTCGGAGCAGTAGCTCCCCTTTTGAGTTGTTACATATAGATATATGGGGTCCAAGTCGTGTTCCCGATCATCAGGGACACAGGTTTTATCTTGTGGTAGTGGATGATTTCTCTCGTGTGTCATGGGTCTTTCTTTTGAAAAATAAATCTGAAGCAGGAAATGTGATCAAAAACTTGATTAATGAAGTGTTCAATGTCTTTTCTGCAAATGTCAAATATGTTCGGACCGATAATGCCCTTGAATTTTGTACACGCTTCCTTTCACAATTCCTGTCATCAAAGGGCATTATTCACCAAACCACTTGTGCATATACCTCACAACAAAATGGTGTCGCGGAAAGGAAGCATCGCCATCTCTTAGATATTACTCGTACATTGTTGATTCAGAGTTGTGCCCCTATTTCATTCTGGGGCGATGCTGTTCTTACTGCTTGTTATCCGGTCAACCGAATGCCATCCTCAGTCCTTGGTGAAAAGATACCTATGTCCATTATTTTTCCAGATAAGGAGTTATTCTCACTAACTCCACGTGTCTTTGGTACTGTTGCTTTTGTGCATCGTCTATCTCCCGGACTTGACAAACTCTCTCCTAGAGCAGTCAAGTGCGTCTTTGTTGGTTATTCCAGAACTCAGAAGGGCTACCGGTGTTATGATCCCACAACTAAGAGGTACTTTGTGAGTGCCGATGTCACTTTCTTTGAGTCTGTCATGTATTTCTCTCCTGCAGGTGACAGAATGGTACCATCCACTACCACTGATGATATCTATGTTCCTCCACCACCTACATTGAGTACACCTGAGTCTTCCCCTGTGTCTGTCTCCACGCCAGCGCATCCTCCACCAGCCCCACCACCTCCTCCACCTCCACCCATTCCACGGCCCATCATATCACCATTACCTATGTTCTATAAACGTCGGTCGGGTCCTGCTCAGACTACACTCCAGCCGATCATCACGCCTCAGGTATGTTCAGATGGCATTACTACTGACGGGTCAGATTTGGTACATGTGCAGGATCCTTCAGTACAGGCAGACACTACTCCATCTAGTACAGCAGATGATGATCTTGATGTTCCGATTGCTATTTGGAAGCAAAGGAGGCAATGTGCCTCGTATCCTTTCGCTTCACAGGTTTCCTTTCACCGTCTCACTGGGGATTTTCAGAGATTTGCCACAGCCTTGTCTTCCGTGGATATACCACGGACATACCAGGAGGCCTTACAGAATGAATGCTGGAGATTAGCAATGGAGGACGAAATGAGGGCACTACAGTCTCGTGGCACTTGGTCCTTGGTTCCTGCACCTTCTGATGCATCCATTGTGAGCTGTAAATGGGTCTTTACAGTCAAATATCATGCAGATGGCACGTTGGATAGATACAAAGCACGCTTGGTTGCCTGTGGGTTTACACAAACCTACGGTGTGGATTACATGGATACTTTCTCTCCAGTGGCGAGGCACTCTACACTTCGTATTCTATTATCTGTTGCTGTGGTACGTGATTGGAGCATATGTCAACTGGATGTGAAGAATGCCTTTCTGTACGGTGACCTACAGGAGGAAGTCTACATGCAGCAGCCACCTGGGTTTACTGCTGAGGGGGAGAAGCACATGGTTTGTAGACTTCACAAGGCGATATATGGTCTCAAACAGAGTCCCAGAGCATGGTTCCAGAAGTTGTCTAACCTGATTGAGCAACAGGGATTCAAGAGGTCAAATGCCGATCACTCATTGTTTGTCCAGAAGTCATCGGCAGGTACGGTTGTCATTATGGTCTATGTGGATGATATTCTTGTTACAGGAGATGATGTTCATGGCATAAAGAGGGCAAAGGCATTCCTAGGCAGTCAGTTCGTTACAAAGGACCTTGGAACCCTAAGATATTTTCTGGGGTTGGAATTTGCAAGGAATGCACAAGGCTTGGTGATGACACAACGGAAGTATATTACTGACTTCCTGACTGAGACTGGCATGGATGGGTGCAAACCATCTAGTATTCCCATGGACCCCAGCATGAAGTTATATGATGGTGATACAGATGAAGTGGATAAGAGGAGATATAGAGAAATGGTGGGAAAACTCCTCTACATTACCATTACTCGTCCAGACATTGCATTTGCTGTTAGCAGGGTGAGCCAATTTATGGAGCAGCCCAGACAGGTTCACATGGATGCTATACACATGATCCTGAGATATCTGAAGTCTTCTCCAGGGTCAGGGCTACTATTCAGGAAGGACACAGACTTATCTGTCTCAGCGTGTGCAGATGCAGACAATGCAGGATGTCCTAAGGACCGAAAATCAACCTCAGGGTTTGCAGTGTTTATTGGAGGCTCTTTGGTTTCTTGGAAAAGCAAGAAACAAACTGTCGTGGCAAGGTCCAGTGCAGAATCTGAATATAGGGCCATGGCTCAAGCCAGCACGGAGATAATGTGGGTTCGCTCTGTACTAGAAGATCTACATGTAGCTGTGCCCCTGCCTATGAAGCTCCAGTGTGACAATCAGGCAGCATTGTTTATTGCCAACAATCCAGCTTTCCATGAAAGGACCAAGCATATCGAAGTTGACTGCCATTACACGAGGGACTTGATCCAGAGAGGATTGATATCTACTGCCCATGTGAGCTCGGGAGATCAGACAGCAGATATATTCACCAAGCCACTACTCAGAGGACCGTTTCAAAAATGTTCATCCAAGCTGAGCATGATAGATATCTATGCTCCACCTTGAGGGGGAGTGTAGAAATAGTTCGTAGTTTCATTGTCTCTTTATGTTGTTTATCGTTATTTCTTTATTTTATATAGACCTCTCTGTAATTTACCCTTTAGGTCTCTCCCTATATAAGAGAGCCTAGGGTTTTCTGAATCAATAACGAAGTCTCTTTTCCAACAGTATTGTCATGCCAAGCATTGTACTTGTCGGGGGGGGGGGGTGCGAGGAGAAAGTAGACAAAGGTCAACGAGGAGTTGAAAGGGTAAGATGAGCTGAAGAAAAGATTCATGAACTATAAAAAATGCATGTGTTTGATACCAGAATTCCCCCCCACCACCGCCACTCAAAATAAGAAGAGAAAGAACGTGGGAGGGGGTGTTATACCCTCCCTTCAGCAAGGGTTCAAGCCTCATTCATGAGGTTGGAGAAAATCAAAGTTCTTATTCAGCAATGGAACCCTGACCCTTTTATTATAGGAGAAGGATGCTGATAAATTAAAAAAAACATCCGCAGTAACAAGGAAAGTAGGGAATATGTATATAAATAAAATGTCTTAGCCACTCCCCCTCAAGATGCATTGTTACCGACCATACATGGCTTATCACCGAGAAAATCTCAACGCATCTTGGAAAGCTTTTTTGAGGAAAAATATTTGTAAACTGAAGCTTAGATGAAGTTACATGAACTGAAGTGTTTGCTTTTTACCCCTCTGGTGAGTGGTGACAACATTGGGAATAATGTGACCGTCAGTCTCAATATGCTTGTCCTCACACAAAACACAAGATTTGAAGCAATATAGGAAACAAACTATTGAGATATTAGTTATTTTTAATATCGTTGTCTTATTTTCTATTTCTTTCTTCTTCTTTTTGTAATTTGCTCCATAGGTTTCTCTCCTATATAAGAGAACCCTAAGACCTCTCATAAAACAATGAATTCTTTTCCCTCCACATGGTATCAGAGCGACGGTCCTAGACCGGAGTTTCCATACCCCACAAAACCCTAACCCTACCTACCGCTCCATCCTCTAGTCCGCAACCCTAGGCCTCCAGGCCGTCACCCGGCCTCCAGGTCGCCGCATGACCAGCCCAGGCCGCAGCCCTAGGCCTCCAAGCTGCGGCTCCTGTCGTGCTAGGCCCCCGCTTGGGCTGGCCAGGCCTCCCCAACCGTCATCTAGGCATCACAAGCCGTCGTCGGCCTTCCTGTGGTCTTCCTTGCCGCTCTGCAAGTCGTTGTACAGTCTGAACCGGTTTGATTTTGACCGAAAAACGTGATTTTTGATCTGTAAATCGCATTTTCTGGCCCTAACAAGCAACGACGATTGATGAGGTTGGTTGTTTAAGTCTACACGTACAATCAATCCTCAATATGATCATGTAGACTCGTTTATATCGGTATACTCCCCAGTTGAGTTCCGTTATTTAATCATTCTACCATCATGTCAGAGAATAAGGGTGATATTTTCTCGTCTGGAGCCTTCAAGGGCCCGACTCCCATCGTTAAGATGGATGGGACCAACTATGAGTTGTGGTCCATGCAGTTTCTCACCCTAATGCAGTGCAACAACAAGGAGCACATCCTGACAGATCCAAAGCCAACGGATAAAATTGGGGAAAATGCTTCTTGGAAGCAAGACGATGCATATGCACGTGTTTGGCTATGTAGGACACTCATTACAGAGATAGTCAATGATATTTTGAACCAACCCACCGCCAAGGCGATGTGGGACAATTCGGCTTCCACCTATGCTCAAGCGAAGAATGAGGCCAAGATTCTCTAGTTACAGTTTGACATCTACAAGGCCAAGCAGAATGGTCGTCCTCTGCACGTGTACTACAGTTCACTCCGTGGCATGTTTGTGAAGCTACATAGCTATATGCCTATTACGACATCTCTTGAGTAGCAGAGGCATATATGAACTCCACAATGACTGGAGTTTTCATGGACGACCTTGATACGGAGTATGATGCAGCACGTACTCAGCTTCTCACTGGAGCTAACATACCTCCCATGGAGGAGGCCTATAGCCGACTCAGCCAGATTATCATGCCTCCTATGGCCACTCCTCAACCATCGTCAGCTATGGTCATTTCTTGTGGTCGAGGAGTGACGACTCAGTCTAGAGGACGCACTCCTCATGGCAGAGGCGGTAGACGTCCGCGTGGTCCTTGCACCTTTTGTCGTCGACCGGGACATGCTGAGGATACATGCTATCAGAAGCATGGATATCCCGTTTCTGCCGCATAGCTGAACAGATTGAGCCTTCAGATACTCTTGCTTCGCTGGCAGATCCTCGCGTGGATGATATCATCTCTCGCATTCGAGAGATTATGACCCCTGTTGCAGGAACCCCCACTACATATACAACAACCACATACAGAGCCTCTTCAAGCTCCTCAGGTATCGCTTATGCATTCATTGGTAGTCATGGTGCAGATATGACAGAGTGGATTATGGACTCTGGTGCTTCTCATCATGTTTGTGGAGACAGACCACAACTCAAGTCCTACAGGGCCATACCATCTGGTAGGCGGGTTGTCATTGCCAATGACGACCACTTACCAATTACAGGACAGGGGGAGGTGCATATGACGCCATCTATGCGTCTTCAGAATGTTCTATATGCTCTTGACTTTCAGATGAATTTACTTTCCATCAGTCATATTACTAAGGATCTGCATTGTCGTGCCATCTTTGATCCACCTCTTGTATTTCAGGACATACTCATGGGCATGGTGATTGGAAGTGGCCGTGAGCAGCATGGACTCTACATACTGGTCCAACCTTCTCATGTTGGTGTTTCTACTATACCTACTGGACCAGTCTCTCCATATCTGTGGCACCTTCGTTTTCGTCAACTTCCTCTGCAGATGTTATGCCATGTTCTCCCTCAGATTTCCACGAGATCATCCTTTCAGTGTGAGGCATGTCAGCTTGGGAAGCATCATCGTTCATCCTTTCCATCCCGTCAGAGTCGGAGCAGTTCCCAGTTGTTTGAGCTCCTTCATTTAGATATCTGGGGTCCGAGTCATGTTCCTGATCATCAGGGACATCGTTTTTATTTTGTTGTCGTTGATAATTTTTCTAGACTTTCTTGGATCTTTCTTTTGAAGAATAAGTCTGAGGTTGGATCCATGATCAAATATTTTATTAATAAAGTAAGGAATATTTTTTTTGCTAATGTCAAATATCTTCGCATTGATAATGCCTTATAATTATGCACCTTACAGCTTTCTGAGTTTTTTAGATCTCTTGGCATTGTTCACCAGAGCTCATGTGCCTATACTTCTCAGCAGAATGGTATTGTCGAGCGCAAACATCGTCACTTACTTGATGCGACCAGAACCTTGTTGATACAGAGTCATGCTCCTCACTCTTACTGGGGTGATGCTGTCCTTACTGCATGCTATTTGGTGAACCACATGCCCTCGTCTGTGTTGGGAGAGAAGATTCCTTTCTTGATTGCATTTCCCGAGAAGGATCTTTTCTCGATTACACCACGTGTGTTTGGATCGGTTGCTTGTGTTCATGATGTTTCTCCAGGCCGGGTCAAGCTCTCTCCTAGAGCTGTCAAGTGTGTGTTTGTTGGCTACTCTCGTACCCAGAAGGGGTATCGTTGCTTTGATCCGCTAAAGCGAAAGTACGTTGTCAGTGCTGACGTTACTTTCTTTGAGTCTGTTATGTATTTTTCTCCTACAGGTGACATACTGGCCCCATCTGACTCTGACGATGAGATCTACATACCTCCACCTCCTACTGTCGTTCCTTCGCCTCCCTCTACTCCTGCTCTATCACCACCTCCTCAACCACCACCTGCTCCTGTGGCTCCACCTCTTACTCTGACTCAGTTTTTGCCACGTGTTTTTCCTCGCAGGCCTCGCTTGGTTCCCTATGCTCACAGGTCTTGCCCATCATCCAGCACTCCTCAAGTATGTACTAAGCACATTGTTTCTACTAATGGCACTACTGAGTTGTCTGTGCAACATGATTCCATACAGGATGAGCAGGTGCCCTCTCAAGAGGGGAACTCACATATCACAGACTTGGCAGATGATCTTGGTGCATGGAAGGCCGTATCGCAATATATCGCCAATATATCGGTATCGGTGGGCCAGAGATATCGAT
Source organism: Ottelia alismoides (assembly GCA_037367405.1). Taxonomy (NCBI): domain Eukaryota; kingdom Viridiplantae; phylum Streptophyta; class Magnoliopsida; order Alismatales; family Hydrocharitaceae; genus Ottelia; species Ottelia alismoides. Next base: position 221,927 of record JAZKJV010003079.1, read on the forward strand.
ATTACTATGAATATCTAAATACCGGGTGTCAGCGATATATCATCGATATATCGGCGATATATTGTTTGTTGGCGATATATCGCCGACACTTGGCATATTCGTTCCTTCACTTGCACGAAATTGAGGGGCCATTTCGGTTATAAAAGTGTCATATCGCCTTATTTTGCCCATACTGAAATCTGAAGCTCCCAAGCTCCCTTCTTCCATCTCTATTGCATTTTGAGGTATGATACTACGATCTTTTCTTAATTAGTGAATAAAATTTCAAAATTAGTTAGGGCTTTTATTCTTGATGGTTATTTGATCCATAATCATCTTTTTTTGTAAAATTTGGAATGAGTATAGTTGGATTACATGTTTTAGTCTTAGGAAACAATATTCCATGTTGATTTTTGTTAACTCTCGTTGTGTAATTAATGAAATCCGAAAATAGTAGAAATAATACTTCAAATTATTGAGTAATTTGGTGTTGAATTTTGGGGCTTTTATTTTTTTTTGGTTTATTAGGTGATGTTATGGTAGGATGGACTTGGATCTCATGATTTAGCCTTAGTTAAAATTTTTTCATTGATTTATGTTAGGTAAATTGAGGTAATTAATTAAATCCGAAAATAGTAGAAATAATACTTCAAACTATTGAGTAATTTGGTGTTGAATTTTGGGGCTTTTGGTTTTTTTGGGTTTGTTAGGTGATGTTATAGTAGTATGGACTTGGATCTCATGATTTAGCCTTAGTTAAAAAATTTTAATGGTGATTTATGTTAGATAAATTAGGGAAATTTATTAAATCCGAAAATAAAAGAAATAATTCTTCAAATTATCGAGTAATTTAGTGTTGAATTATAGGGTTTTTGGTTTTTTGGGTTTATTAGGTGATGTTATGGAAGGATGGACTTGGACCTCATGATTTAGCCTTAGTTAAAAAAATTTCATAGTAATTTATTTTAGGTAAATTGGGGGTAATTTATTAAATCCAAAAATAGTTAAAATAATTCTTCAAATTATTGAGTAATTTGGTGTTGAATTTTGGGGCTTTTGATTTTTTTGGGTTTATTAGGTGATGTTATGGAAGGATGGACTTGAATCTCATGATTTAGGCTTAGTTAAAAAATTTTTATGGTGATTTATGTTAGGTAAATTGGGGTACTTTATTAAATCCGAAAATAGTAGAAATAATTCTTCAAATTATTGAGTAATTTAGTGTTGATTTTTGGGACTTTTGATTTTTTGAATTTATTAGGTGATGCTATGGAAGGATATACTTGGATCTCATGATTTAACCTTAGTTAAAACTTAACATTTTTAATGGTGATTTATGTTAGGTAAATTGGGGTAATTTATTAAACCTGAAAATAGTTGACATCATTCTTCAAATTATTGAGTAATTGGTGTTGAATTTGGGGCTTTTTGTTTTTTTGGGTTTATTAGGTTATGTTATGGAAGGATGGACTTGGATATTATGATTTAGACTTAGTTAAAAAAATTTTATGGTGATTTATGTTAGGTAAATTGGGGTAATTTATTAAATCCGAAAATAGTAGAAATAATCCTTCACATTATTGAGTAATTTGGTGTTGAATTTTGGGGCTTTTGATTTTTTAGGGTTTATTAGATGATGTTATGGAAGGATGGACTTGGATCTCATTATTTAGACTTAGTTCAAATTTTTTCATGGTGATTTATATTGGGTAAATTGGGGTATTTCATTAAATCTGAAAATAATAGAAATAATTCTTCAAATTATTGAGTAATTTGGTGTTGAATTTTTGGGATTTTGATTTTTTTGGGTTTATTAGGTGATGTTATGGAAGGATGGACTTGGATCTCATGATTTAGCCTTAGTTAAAACTTAAATTTTTTTATGGTGATTTATGTTAGGTAAATTGGGGTAATTTATTAAACTCGAATATAGTTGAAATCATCTTTCAATTTATTGAGTAATTTGGTGTTGAATTTTGGGGCTTTTAGTTTTTTTTGGGTTTATCTCATGATTTAGACTTAGTTAAATTTTTTTCATGGTGGTTTATGTTAGGTAAATTGGGTAATTTATTAAATCTGAAAATAGTAGAAATAATTCTTCGAATTATTGAGTAATTTGGTGTTGAATTTTGGGGCTTTTGATTTTTTTGGGTTTATTAGGTGATGTTATGGAAGGATGGACTTGGATCATGGTTGTAAAAGTCGCCCGACTGGCCCGACTAGTAGGTCCGACTAGTCTAGTCAGTGGGGTGGCCGACCGAGTACCGACTAATTCCGACTAGGTACACTAGTCGACCAATTTTTTGTTTGGAGATACCATATTCTTATATGTTTTACTTTTTTTATAAGCAAACTTATTATAATATGCTTAGTGTTTTATTTAAATTCAATTACTTTTTTAGTTTATTATGATAGTATAAAAATGTACGAAATCTATGTAAACATATGTATAAATATGAGTTATATATTTGAAATAATCATAAAATTCAAAGCCGATTAAAGTCCGACTAAAATCCGATTAGTCGTCCGACTGCCGATTAATCCTTAGTCAGTGACCCAACCGACCGAGTACCGACTACCGACTTTTGCAACCTTGACTTGGATCTCATGATTTAGACTTAGTTAAATTTTTTTCATGGTGATTTATGTTAGGTAAATTGGGGTAATTTATTAAATCCGAAAGTAGTAGAAATAATTCTTCAAATTATAGAGTAATTTGGTGTTGAATTTTGGGGCTTTTGATTTTTTATTTGTTTTTTCAGATGAAGGATTCAAGACCATGGCACACTCCAGTTCAGACTCTGATGGTTTTCGTGGACAGATGGATTTCGAGACTGGAGAGATTGGTTGGAAGTATAACAAAGCGAAACCGCAATACAACTTCTGTGGTAAGAGGCTGGGAGGATGGGGTATCACTAGACTGAAGCATCACCTTGTTGGCAGCAATAAAAATGTTGCCAAGTGCACTCGATGTCCAAAAGACGTGAGGGACTTGGTGAAGGCCAGCATGGAGGGGAAAAAGGAGAGGGATGTGGAGAGGTCAAGACGATATGAACAGTTCAAGGAGTTCATATTTGAGAATGAGTTCAATGTCCTCTCAGATTCAGACGACGAGGACTTTGTCTACTCCGATGATGTTCAGACCGAAGCGGAGAGGAGGGCGTACAGGAGGGCGACAAAAGAGTTCATGAGGAGCGAGTTTTAGAGGAGAGAACTCGCTGGTGCACGCGGTGGCTTCCCTGGTGTTGGTGGCAGTGGGAGTGGTTCTGGAGGTGCACCAGTACCATCACCCGCTAAGAAACACAAGGGGAATGGACTAGAACCATTCTTGACGAGGAGTGGGTTCATGCAGTACAAGCCAAGAAAGGACCCGAAGCAAAGGTGAAGGGGATGTTCACCAATGCACGAGAGAGAGTGGGCAGGGCCATCGGCAAGCTCTTCTTTGGGGAGAGCATCCCAGCCCATGTCGCTAGTGGACCTTTCTTACAGCACACCATTAATGAGATAGCCGCAGTTAGAACTGGAGTGAAGGCTCCAAGTGCCAAAGAGTTGATGAACAATTATCTTGCGCATGAGAAGGAAGAGATGAACGAGTACATCTCTGATCTGAGGAAGAGATGGCCAGAGTACGGCGTGACGCTGATGTGTGATGGCTGGACAAGTTATACGAGGAAGCGGATCATCAACTTCCTCGTTTACTGTGACGGTAAGACGATTTTCCTTAAATCTGTCGATGCTTCTGAATAGGTCAAGGACTACAAGTACCTGCTGAAGTTGCTGAAGGACGTCATTAAGGAAATTGGGAAAGAGATTATCGTACAGATTGTGACGGACAACGGCATCAACTTTAAGAAAGCAGGAGAAACAATAATAAAGTCCAACAGCTACGACATTTTTTGGACATCGTGTGCTGCGCATTGCATAGATCTGATTCTGAAGGACTTTGGCAAGAGGAAGCTTGTCGTGAAGGTGATGGAACAAGCACGGACGATCACGTCTTTCATTTACAACCATTCCAAAGTGTTGGCTTTAATGAGGCGGACATGCAATGGTGAATTGGTGAGGCCTGGGATCATACGCTTTGCAACCAATTTTATAGCGTTGCAAAGCCTCAAACAGCACAAGACAGGGTTGAAGAATATGTGCTGCCAAGGTGAATGGTTCGAGAACCCAGAAGCTCGAACTGAAGGAGGAAGGAGAATGGAGACAATCATCAATGATCTCCATTTCTGAGATGACGTGACATGGGTCACGAAAATAATGGAATCTGTTGTTTCTGCATTGCGTATCGTAGATGGGGATAAAAAGCCAACTATGTGAGTCATCTATGAGGCAATGCGTTACATGAGGGAGAAGGTTAGAGAAGCAGTTGGGAGAGGATTTAATTCATCGTTGGACATCATAGATGAACTGTTGACGCATATTGAATAATTGTATCTCTTTGTTATTTTATTTTCTTGTTATTCTCTTTATGTAATTTACCCATAGGCTACTCTCCTATATAAGAGAGCCTAGGGCTATGGAATAGATTATCTCATTCACGTTTCCCAACATGGTATCAGATCGACGGTCCTAGACCGGAGTTCTCGAAACCCTAACCCTACCCCACCCCACCCGCCGGCCTCTCTTCTCTCCCTCCCTCTCTCTCGGCGCCGCCAACCCCAGCCTCAGCCGATCGGAGGCCTCTCTTCTCCGATCTGTGGTGCTCCTCGCGTCTCCTGCGCGTCTCGCGTCTTGCGCCTCTCGCGTGTTGCGCATCTTGTGCCTAAGCACGCCTCTCGCGCATCTCGCGCACAGCGCCTCTCGCGCTGAGCGACATCTGCGTGCTGTGCGACATCTTCAGCGCATCTGCGCGCTATGCGACAGCGTGCGCTAGGGCACGAGATATCGTCTCCTGTGCACCTGCGCGTCATCTCCAGGAAGCAAGCGCGTAGCCAGTAGCGCGCGTCATCTCCAAGCCAGTAATCTGCAACAGGAAGCAGGCCAGTAGCGCGCGTCATCTCCAAGCGCGCATCATCTCCTAGCGTGCGTTATCTCCAAGCGCGCGTCATCTCCAAGCGCGCGCGTCATATCCTGTGCACCTGCGCGTGAAGGCTACATACCGCGTGTGCATACTGTGTGCGTGCGGATCGTAGCACGCGCAAATCCATGGGGATAGTTGCTTGAGGTCTACACATGCAACTAATCCCGTCTATGTCATTGTAGACAAAGATTATCTCTTGTCATTCGCTCCAGTCTTCCGTCTCCAGTATGTCAGAAAGCAAGGCAGATATCCCGTCTATTGGCGCATTTCGTGGTCCAGCGCCCATTGTCAAGATGGATGGTACGAACTATGAACTGTGGGCAATGCAGTTCATGAGTATGATGAAGTCTACAGGTAAGAAGCACATTCTTACCGAGCCCGAGCCTGCAGAGAAGACTGGAGTTCATGCCTCATGGGAGGCCGATGATGCATATGCCAAGGTGTGGCTATCTGGCACATTGGCTATTGAAATCGCCAATGACATTCTACATCAACCCACAGCCAAAGACATGTGGGATATCCTGGCAGCGACATATTCTCAGGCGAAGAACGAGACGAAGATCCTGCAACTACAACATGATATATTCACAATAAAGCAGAACGACCGTCCTTTACATTCTCTCTATACATCATTGAGAGGGATGTTCGAGAAGCTTTATAGCTTCATGCCTCTTACCGCCACGCCAGAACAGCAGAAGACATACAGGAATGCGACGATGGTGGGTATGTTTCTCGCTGCACTTGATCCAGAATATGAGGCAACACGTTCACAGATTTTGGCGGACTCGACTATTCCTCCCATGGAGGAAGCTTTTCACAGATTAAGTAGGATCATAGTGCCTTCAGCAGCTGCGAGTCAGAATCCCTCAGCTATGGCGGCCAACAGAGGCCGCGGTTTTCATCACCAGGGCCGTGGACGTACTCCTCGTGGAAGGGGTGGCCGCACTAGGCCAACATGCTCATATTGTCACCGAGTCGGACATACTGAAGACACATGCTACTCAAAGCATGGATTCCATGCATCTGCACGAGCCGCTGAGCAGATAGAGCCCCCATCTGCTGCTACACTGGATCAACGATTTGATGATCTAGTTGCCCGCCTCAGGGGCATTATCCCCCCATCCGGTCCAGCACCGACTACAGAGAGTCATACTGATGCTGCTGCTTCTGCCTCTGCCTCTACTAGTACTTCAGGTAGTACACTTGCACTCCACAGTAGTAGATCTGATACATTGCCGTGGATCATGGACTCGGGCGCTACACATCATCTATGTGGCGACCAGAGTCTACTTACAGGATACACTCAGATTCCTCCAGGACGGACAGTAGTGATTGCCAATGGCACGCACTCCCCTATCACGGGTCAGGGGGAGATTAGATTGACATCTTCTATGCAGCTCAAGAATGTCCTACATGCACCGCACTTTTCTATGAATCTGTTGTCAATTAGTCAGATTACGAAGGATCTCCATTGTCGAGCTATTTTTTATCCATCTTCTTTGATTTTTCAGGACATCCGTACGGGCAACGTGATTGGTCATGGCTATGAGCAAGGAGGCCTTTATCGACTGAACCAGACCCCATTTGCTGGAACCACATCTTCTCCTGCTGGACAAGTATCTCCTCTCCTGTGGCATCTGCGCTTTGGTCATTTACCGCTTCACAAGTTGCGTCTAGTTCTACCCTATGGTCTCTCTCACACACCTATCCAGTGTGAGGCATGTCAGTTGGGAAAGCATCACAGGTCGTCTTTTCCCAGTAGTCAAGGTCGGAGTAGTAACTCCAAGTTTGAGTTGTTTCATGTCGATGTCTGGGGTCCGAGTCGTGTTCCCGATCATCAGGGACACAGGTTTTATATTGTATTTGTGGATGATTTCTCTAGAGTGTCATGGGTCTTTCTAATGAAAAATAAATCTGAAGCGGGAAACATTATTATCCACTTTCTTAATGAAATTCAAAATATTTTTTCCACTTCTGTCAAGATTGTGAGGAGTGATAATGCTTTAGAGTTGTGCACCAACATTCTAGCCAATTACTACTCTTCAAAAGGGATTATTCACCAAACATCTTGTGCTCATACATCTCAACAGAATGGGGTTGCTGAAAGAAAACACCGTCACCTTCTTGATGTCACAAGGTCACTTCTTATTCAGAGTCATGTTCTGTACTCCTACTGGGGTGATGCAGTCCTTACTGCATGTTACCTTATCAACCGTATGCCTTCGTCTGTCTTGAATGAACAGATTCCTTTTTCACTCATTTACCCTGACAAGGATTTGTTCATTCTTACCCCTCGTGTGTTTGGGTCAGTCGCATTTGTCCATCAGTTGTCGCCTGGTACTGACAAGCTCTCTCCTAGGGCTGTCAAGTGCGTCTTTGTGGGGTACTCCAGAACTCAAAAGGGGTACAAGTGTTTTGATCCTGTGCGTCGGCGGTATATGATCAGTGCAGATGTTACATTTTTTGAATCTATTATGTATTTTTCAGAATCCGGGAACATACAGCCAACACCTATATCTCCTGATACCGTATTCATGGCACCACCAACAACACCACCGTCACCACCACCGCCACCGCCACCACCACCGCCACCACCACCGCCATCACTAGTATCCCCACTACCATTCCATTACACCCGCAGGCCACCTCCAGCTCATGGTCCTGACCCGTCAACTAGCTCGCCTATGGTATGTAATGAAAATATTAATGTTGATGGATCTGACGACATTTCTCAGCAGGATGCATTACAGGAACATGGTGATAACACAGAGGATCTGGATGTTCCAATCGCTCTACGCAAGCCGAAGAGAAGCTGTGCCAAATATCCACTATCAGCAGCTGTGTCTTTTGAGAGGCTATCTGGAGACTTCAGGACGTTTGCATTGGCACTTTCAGCTACAGACATTCCACAGAACCACCATGATGCTTTGCAAGATGCTAGATGGCGGCTAGCAATGGAAGAAGAGATGGCGGCACTTCAGTCTAGAGGGACCTGGAGTTTGGTTCCTATACCTCCAGATGTCAGCCCGGTGAGTTGCAAATGGGTGTTTACAGTTAAACACAATGCAGATGGCTCCATTGACAGGTACAAGGCACGCCTAGTTGCACGGGGATTCACACAGACATATGGGGTAGATTACCTTGACACGTTCTCCCCTGTGGCGCGTCATTCCACTCTACGGATCCTGTTATCAGTTGCAGTTGCTAGAGACTGGCCACTCTATCAACTGGACGTGAAGAATGCATTTCTGTATGGAGACTTGCAGGAAGAAGTCTATATGCAACAGCCACCAGGTTTTGCTGTTGAGGGGGAGTGTTCCAAGGTTTGCAGATTACATAAGGCCATCTATGGCCTTAAGCAGAGCCCTAGAGCATGGTTCCAGAAGCTTTCAGACCTCTTTGAGAAACAAGGATATAAACGCTCCAATGCTGATCATTCCTTGTTTGTACAGAAGACGGCGAGAGGTATCATTGTAATCATGGTTTATGTTGATGATATCTTGATTACAGGTGATGATAACCAGGGCATTAAGCAGGCAAAGGAAAGGCTGGGGACCGAGTTTGTCACCAAGGACCTGGGAGTCCTTAGATATTTTCTGGGGCTGGAGTTTGCTAGAAATCCATATGGATTAGTCATGTCACAGAGGAAGTATGTTACAGATCTACTGAGTGAGACAGGTATGCTAGGGTGTCGACCTGCTACGACACCAATGGATCCTAGCATGAAGCTGTATGATGATGACACAGAAGAGGTGGATAAGAGAAGGTACAGAGAACTGGTAGGCAAACTACTGTATGTCACGATCACTAGACCTGATATATCATTTGCAGTGAGTCGTGTGAGCCAGTTCATGGAACAACCACGTCAGGCCCATATGGATGCAATACACATGATTCTGAGATATTTAAAATCATCTCCAGGTGCAGGCTTGCTATTTAAGAAAGGAAAGGAGATCTCTATCATGACATGTGCGGATGCAGACTATGCAGGATGCCCCAAGGACAGGAAGTCAACATCATGATTTGCAGTCTATGTTGGAGATGCTATAGTTTCGTGGAAGAGCAAGAAACAGACAGTGGTAGCTAGATCCAGTGCTGAATCCGAATACAGGGCTATGGCCCAGGCTAGCACAGAAATGATGTGGGTGAAATCCTTACTTGCAGATCTATGTCTTGATATACCTCTTCCTATGATATTGGAGTGTGACAATCAGGCCGCCTTGTTCATTGCAAATAACCCAGCCTTTCATGAGAGGACCAAGCACATTGAGGTCGATTGTCACTACATACGTGACATGATTCAGAAGGGGTTCATTGCTACATCTCATGTCACATCAGAGAATCAGACTGCCGATATTTTCACCAAGGCATTACTTAGAGGCCCATTCCAGAAGTGTGCGTCCAAGCTGAGCATGATTGACATCTATGCTCCATCTTGAGGGGGAGTGTTGACGCATATTGAATAATTGTATCTCTTTGTTATTTTATTTTCTTGTTATTCTCTTTATGTAATTTACCCATAGGCTACTCTCCTATGTAAGAGAGCCTAGGGCTATGGAATAGATTATCTCATTCACGTTTCCCAACATGAACGATGGTCCAAGATGCTCTCACATCCTCTTCACAAGACTGGTATGTTTTTATTATCCATTTAGTTTTTTTAATCCATTTCCGCAGGTATGTACTTCTAAATAATTAAAATTTGAGAATTGTTCGTCTCCAACATATTACTTGAATCCGAAGTACCAATACAAGAACAGTCTTGGTACAAATGCTGACCTTCTAGCAGTTGTACAAGTTGTGGTGGAGAAGCTCGTCAAGGACGAGAAGGCACAAACCTCGTGCATGAATGAGGTAAGACCATAAGAACGCTTGTATAATGTACAATCTATAATCACATATAGTATTACAGTCATACAGTGTCTTTAAAATTATTTTAAGGCACAAACCTTTTTATGACTTAAAGTTTTGATTAATGTGCAGATTAAATACTTTAGGGATGCCTTGGGTTCTTTCGATAGGGTAACCACGGTTAATGGATGCGGCAGTACTCTTTCTGGTAAGGACTAAGTCTACTGATTGAGATGTGTAACAACTTGACTATTATTGATTTATGATTTATCTCTTTTGGATTTTCCGTAGCCGAATGGTGGTTATTGTATGGGATGGAAGCTCCCAACCTCTGCAAAGTGGCAGTGAAAGTATTGTCCCAAACAGCATCTGCCGGTGGTTGTGAGAGAAATTGGAGCACATTCAACTTGATCCATTCGAGGAGACGGAACAAATTGGGAGAACAACGACTCCACGATCTTGTTTTCGTACACTACAACTTGAAGTTGAAGATGAAACATGCAAGAGAGAGGCATGACAGAGAGGACTACACAGACCCCATCGATCTTGCATATATTTTCAAGATGCATGATGACGATGCAGATGAAGATGTTATGCAGAGTTGGTTGGATTCCAACGGTGCTCCATTGCTCGATCAACCGGGAGGAAGGCCGAATCAGAATATAAGACAACAAATGAAAGCAGATGTTGGCGACTACATGGCCAGATCTGGACGAATCACGGACCCTCTTGGAGGGGTGGAGCTTGATGCGATTATGGACGACATTCTCTCTACTGGGTCGAAATCCAAATTCAAATCCAAATCAAAAGATGCATTAGGAGCGATGATGATGATGATGTTGGTGGTGGTCATGGTGGATCAGGTGATGGGGACACATTTTCAGGGGGTCTAGTGGTCATGGACCACGTGATGATACAAGATTCGAGTCAGGGCGAGAATACATGGAATGACGTGGAAACATACATGGGCAGTTTGTCCCAAGTCCGAGTCCAGGACCTATGGATTACGATGCATATGGACGACGTGGCCATCATCCTACAGATAGCTACATGGACGATTTGATATCATTTGTATGTTCATTGAGTTGCATGGACATTGACAGCCCATACCGTGGAGGAACACCCAATCCCATGGGCGGATAGTGATGCTAATCGAATCGAATACCTTTGAATCCACTAGGATTCTGATTCAATTCATTATAAAAAGTTTAAAATCCGAACTCGAATCGAATTATAATCGAATTTGCTAACTTAAATTCAAATTCAATTCATTTTGAGTTCGAATATTCAAATTCGATTCATTTTATTTCGAATTTGAAATATTAATTGTTGTTTTAAAGCTTATATAAATAATATTATATGAAAAATACTATATTTTTTTATATTTTATGGTCTAATTTTAATTTTTAATACAAATTCCTATGATAAGTTGAAAAAACTATATAATCAAGGAAAATATGAAATCAATAGAATACAGTGGGTAAAAATACCCAAATTTTCCAATTACTATGCCTTTTAAAATTTAAATATACTATTTTTTATATGAAAAAGAAATATATACATACAATAAAATTACATGGGCCTGTCAAAGAGATAGAATATCATTGACGAAAAATTTGAACACATTATAATTACCATGGCATGTTAAAGCAAGACAATATCAAGCCTATATAGAAAGTTGATCCAAATTAATATTATTATTTGAAATAATGATAATACTAAAAATAATGTAGCAAGATAAAGCATCTCTATTAAGTGTGGGGATCTTCAATATCGAAAAACTAAAGCCATGAAAATGAAATATATTGAATTTTTGATGTATAAGGGAACATCTTACATTATGGCGAGAAGAACTTGTATTACTCATGTGATGATAAACATCATCTTGACAATAATAATAATAATAATAATAATAATCAATTTTGTCATGCAAGGAAAATCAAAATAACAAAAAGGTAGAGGAGAGATATCTAGATAAATTCAAACTACGACAAATGTTGAGAAGCTCAAAGTAGCAAACCCATCATTTTCATATGCTAGGAGAAAAGGCTACAGTTATCGACTCTGGATTTTTGGGATCTTTGGTTCATAATGAAAAGGGGAATGATAAAGGTAGCATAAGCGGTGAGAACTACCAAGGTAGCCAACCCGAGCAGAGCCAGCTCAGCCAGGGCAGCTTCTTTGGTGGTGACGGTTTCGGTTTCTTCCCTGAGTATTATGCTCTTCCTCCAGGTCCTCCGCCTCCGCAGAGATCTTCTCCTACTCCGTCGTCGTCATCCCGAGGATCTCAAGCTAGTACTTCGCAGCCTCGACGTGTACCTCGTGGCACCGGATCTAGCAATGCTTATCCTCGATTCGGGATACTCATAGGCATTGATGACCACCAATACAGGCAGTATATTATGGATTATAAGGCCATGTACTCGTACATGACATGGGAAAACTACTGCGAGTTTATTGAGTCCGCAATCAGCTATGAGATACAACAGGGCAGGGGGTTGATTTAGATCCGCCACAGAATTCTTGGTTTTAGGTCATCTCATTTTACATTGTTAATTTGATTTGGATATTTCTCATTTGTTGTTGTAGCTTTTATATAGATAAATCTTTATGCCAAACAATGATTGTCTCGTTATATATTCCCATCGATATGACCGATATGTGTAGTTTAAGGACCATACAACAACAACAACAATAACAAAGCCTTTTCCCACAATTAAGTAGGGGTGTAGTTTAAGGACCATAGTCCTCATAAATAATCTATGTGTGTTATGACTTATGAGGTGTATATTTGTAGTATTTCATGTTATAAACTTATAAGAACTTGAATGGAATCCATTTCCAATATTTATAAGTCAAGAATCAACATTAAGTTATTAACATCGACATGACTGATATGAGCGATAGCAGCGATACCGATATGTGCGATATATGATCTATAAATGGATCGATATGTGTGACATAAGTGTGTATTTGTACGTTATTTGTTGTTTTAATATCTTAGATGACCTTAATTTCTGAAAAAATGCAAAAAATGGCCTTTTTGCACCATTTTCAACATTTCCACCGATATCGTCGATATATCCCGATATATCCATTTCCGGGCGGACCTAAACGATATCGATATCGATACGGCCTTCCATTTCTTGGTGTACCGATTGCTATGCGAAAGCAGAAACGACAGTGTGCTACTTATCCTCTTGCCGCCTAGGTTTCCTTGAGCAGGCTGTCAGAGGATTTCAGGAGGTTTACCTTGACGGTATCTGCTGTGGAGATACCACAAACATATCAGGAGGCTCTAAAGGACAGTCAGTGGAGGTTAGCCATGGAGGAGGAGATGGCTGCATTACAGTCACATGGCACGTGGAGTCTTGTTTCTGCTCCAGTCGATGCATCTGTTGTGGGATACAAATGGATGTGCACTGTGAAACACCGTGCAGATGGCAGTGTGGATCGCTATGAGGCGAGACTTGTAGCACGTGGGTTCACCCAGACATATGGGGTGGACTATCAGGATACTTTCTCTCCAGTTGCTAGACATTCTACTCTACGTGTTCTACTTTCTGTTGTTGTGATACACGATTAGCCCCTGTATCAGCTTGATGTGAAGAATGCCTTCCTCTACGGTGATCTACAGGAGGAGGTCTACATGCAGCAGCCACCTGGGTTTGCCGCTGAGGGTGAGTGTCAGAAGGTTTGCAAGCTACACAAGGCTATCTATGTCCTTAAGCAGAGTCCAAGAGCATGGTTCCAGAAGCTCTCGGACTTGATAGAGCAGCAAGGGTTTGTGAGATCGACTGTTGATCACTCCTTGTTTGTGCAGAGGACCTAGAGAGGTACTATTGTCATTCTTGTTTACGTTGATGATATTATTGTTACATGGGATGACGAGCATGGCATTCAGGGTGCCAAGGACTTTCTAGGTCAGCAGTTTGTAACCAAGGACCTTGGACACTTACGTTACTTCCTTGGACTGGAGTTTGCCAGGAACCAGCGGGGTCTTGTGATGAGCTAGAGGAAGTACGTTACAGATCTTCTTTCAGAGACAGGCATGGCAGATTGCAGACCTACTACTGCTCCTATTGACCCGAGCATGGAGCTCTATGACGATGATACTGAGGAGGTCGACAAGAGGAGGTACAGAGAGCTTGTTGGCAAGCTAGTATATGTGACTATTACCAGGCCCGACATATGCTTTGTCATAAGCAAAGTGAGTCAGTTTATGGAGCAGCCTAGACAGGCGCATATGGATGCAGTCTATATGATTCTGAGATACCCGAAGACTTCAGCTGTAACATCCGGGAATTTGAGTAAACCCGAACTCGTCCGATTTTGGGTCTAATGAACCCAATAACATTGACGGTCAATACTAAACAACCTAAAACGACCAATTAGTAGTGAATCAAAAGTCGTTCGGACGAAATCGACCAAAAATCGGTCGCTTTGTAATACGCGCCGCAAAAAGCCGCGATGCAAATTCGGAAACCGTAAAACAAACCGAGACCGTCATTAGATCCGATTCGACGATACAAGACCAACGGAATTGACCGTTCGTCAATCGGAGGTTGTTTGATATTTTTAATTCGTAAAATTTAACCTTAAACAAAAACCGTATCCGAAAATTTCGGGGGTTCAAAACCCAACCGAAAGTATATCAATATTATACTCATTTTGATCGCCGTTGAAAGACGATCAAAACAAGATATTGCGCGTCAAAATCCGAGACCCGAGGTGCACATACGATCAACTTTAAGTTGATAGAGCCTTGTTTTTTTTTAAAAAAAAATAAATAAAATAAAATTTAAGTACAGTAGTAGCAGACAGCTACTGTTTGTAAAAAAATATATATATTATATTCATCCTCTTGCCAACACTCGGCCCTCTTTGTTGTACTCCACTTGGACCCAACAATTCCTCCACATGTACACTTACAAGCTTTCCTTGACCCTATAAATATCCCAAATCTCTCAGCCGATGGACCTTGAATTTCCCAAACTTTGTTTTCTTCTTCCCCTGCTGGAACTCCATCCCACAGTCTGTTACTCCTGCTCCATTTCAATGAAATCCACTGCTGAAATTTTTTTTCAGCAGCCTTGAAAGCTGCTCTGCTGCTCCTTTTGAAGCACCAAAGGTGGTGGAAGCCCTTGTTGTATGGTCAAAGATCTTCTCCAACAATTGTATTGCAGTTGCAAGGCTAGAAGACCTACTGCATGCTTGTTTATCTCCAGATTTTGGGGAAAAATCAAGAGGTACTCTCCTATTCCCCAATTTGCTGCCATGCATGCCTATTATACTTGTTTTTTTTTGTATAATCCTATCTTCTTTTGTTGCCATGCATGTATAACCACACATGGTAAGCCAATATTGGGTGTTGGGGATCCACAAAAAGAAGTGATAAGAATTGTGAATGAAATTATTTGTAGGATAATTGGGAAAGGTTGGAATGATTCACGATTTGGTGGTGCATGTTGTTGATGCTCCACAGATTCGTTTCTTTAGAATCTTTCTTGTGGTTCCAAATTTTCTTACTTATTATTAGAACATGGACCAGACATATATACGTAATTAATATGAATTGGATTCTGTTATTAACGAATCTTGTACACATGCTCTCCAGAAGGTTGCATCCACTGACCAAGTAATCAATTTACTTCTTAATATATTATTGCATGATCAAAATTAGCATTTAAATTCGATCTTAAGAAACTTCAGAAATACACAGCAGTTACTAACCCCAAAGTTTTGAAAAAAAATGGTCATCTCCAGAAACAGTCTATTAGATTACAGTATTTTTTTTAAAACTTCCAAATATGCTCCGTCATTGATAGGTAGCTTCTATGGATCTTATCAATTTTTGATACTAGAAGTTTCTTTTTAATCTGTACAATAAGTTATATAAGGTGTTATCTATTGAAAGCTTCAGCAATACATATCATTTGTAGACCAAACTCGTTATGCTATTTCAAAAAAAAAACTTTAAAACTTTTAGGTGATGGATGGTCCCTTGTTCTATACATTGCTTATCATAATCTAGTGGAACAGAAGTTTAACATTTGATATCTCATAAGTAGTTCCAGAATATATGTGGGGTTGATATCTCATAATTGATATGCAGTTCCAGACTATAAGTGGAGTTGGCGAAAAAAAAAGAGAAAGTTGGGAGAAAGACTTACTAACTTTTGATATCTCATAAGTCCTTGTTTACAATATGTTCTTTGATCACCTTCGAAATTATAACTTTCAGTAACTCGTGAACTTAATTTAACCTTTAATAACTCATGCCTAGCATTTCTATTTCAATTAAGAAAATCACTGATTATCTTTATAACATGTCTATAAAAAAAATGAATGAATGATTCCTGACTATAATCATTAGTCAACAACTCTTTTACAATGGATCTAAATCTGAGAACGACCCAAGGCAGATCTCTTTGGAGGAAAAGAATACATGGAGATGACTCTACTTAAAAATTTCATTTTTCTTTATCAAGTAAGGAGTGCATACCAATAGTCTCACATGAGTAGCATCTTTCCACTTCTATATGTACCTAAAGCAAAGTTGATAGCTTAAATGAGTAGTCAAACAATAATTTCACATGAGTAGCATACCTTGGGCACTCTTATTCTTGGCCATGGTGATTATTGACTCGATTGCAATCTCTTTTAATCGAGACTTATATTCTGTGATTTAGGATTCTACTAGGTATATGAGTGAAGGTTGGAACCCAGACTACATTGGTTAATATTGAATATCAAGTAGGAGGGAACATACGACCTTACTCTGATATGTCTAAGGGGGGTTGACTTGGATAAATGATTAATTGTGAATCAATAATGGAAATTAATCAATAATGCCGGTCATGGTGACTCCTACACCTGACTGTGCGAGGGCGCGGTGACCCTCAACTGGGCGGAAGGAAAGGAAGCCCAGTTAGGGCAGCGGCCGTCTAGTGCGCGGGTCTAGGATCCCATTCCTCTTTCGGTTTTTACGTGAGCTCACAGTGTTTTTACGCCTCGTTGGGATCCCGACTTTGGACCAGTTCCGCTGACCCTGTTTTTTTTAGGATACCCAGGCGGGGGATCCTTGGTTTTTAGTTTTACGTACGAGCTCGGTTGCCCGTTACCGGTCGGGCTGTTTTCTAGAGCGACTTTTCCGGGAAGTCCCTCTCACCCGTCTCAGTGGCGTAGTTGGGGAGTAGACCTATCCCTCTATTGGACCGGCCTTCCAACTAGAGGGCGAGACGGAAGAGCCATTTGTAGGCTTCTTCACCGCTTGAGTTTTCTTTCGCCAACAGACTTGGCGATTCTACATCCAGATCATTCGTATCTACATCTATATCTACATCATTGAGAGTACATCTGAGAGAGTTACAGTGAAGGTTTGGAGGAAATCACAATTAAAGTTGAGTTGATTAGAAGTGACTTTAATATGATTCAAAAACCCTATAAGTTAGTGAACGTGTTGGGAACTTAGTTAGGATGCATTATACAACACCGCATGCCTACGGAGGCACCCCAACCCTCAGGTACTTTTAATACCTTAGAGTCATAGTGTGAGGTTTAACACGAACCAAGACCACAGACTATCCACTAACTAAAAAGGAGTAAATAGCATTAAGGATCGAATCCATCATCATTATATCAGTCCTATATCGAAAATCATGTTATAATCTCAATAACAAGGAATTAGCAATTTCATCATTCATGTGCCATCAAGTTCCACGACATGATCTCCAAGACCAAGAATCATGATCTTTATCTACATCAGCTGGAGTTATATCTGAAATAATTGAAATTAAGAATTTGATGCCTACCTATTGAACTTGGGAATTTAGTAATTCTTATTCCATCTTTCACATCGACAAATCCACAGATTTGATATCTGGTCAATATAATAATAGAGATATATACATATATGTATACTCCTATAATTATCAACATTTGATTACAAAATAAATATGTTAAATATGAAAAGTGTTGGGATAATGAGAGTTTATGAGAAATGCTTACAATCCTGACTACCTTTTTACTTACGCAAGTAGATGTAAATAGTGCTTATTCTACCCTTCTACTTGCTCTCTTTTGCACATTAAATTACTTGTTAATTATTTAAATTACGGGTTTGTATTCACAATTGTGACTCCTTTTCTTCCTTGCACGCATGGCAGGAAAGGAGTCTGTTGTTCAGTAGCTATACAGGGTTCCAGGAGACAAGGTCTATACCAGACGGTATGTGGTTTTTGTTACAGTCTTTAGTTAAATTGTTATTAATGTATTATGCTTATTTTCTCTTTAGTCGGATTTTTGGGATATACTGTATGTACTGTCAGACTTTGTACATGTTAAATATACAAAAAGTTAATGAAATGAGATTTTGGTGACAATTGTTCTATGAACTTGTGGTTATGAATGTTTATGTGAATGTCAAATGAAATTATTTCATTCGCGAAAAATTTCCCCATAAAAATTATACTTTTAATGCGATGTCATAAATGGAATATTACGAATTGTGTCGTAAACGGGTACCCGGATCCTGAGGGGTTCACAGTTTGGTATCAGAGCAGTGGTACCCCTATACGCACATTCGCAGTATTTCAATTCTGATCGCATTAAGTTCTCGGATAACGACAGCCTTCCGACTTGTCGTGAGTCCGAGAAGGGAAATATGACACTCATATTCAACCAACACAGATGTCACCAATTTCATTAATTTTCATAGTATATCCCAAGAAGAGAAAAAGCATTTTCAGGTAATGCTCGCTCATCTTCATTGACTATTTTAGGAGAAGCACTAGCTGGGCGTGGTACATATTCCGCTCGACCATCTGGATCGCAGCGAGCAGATAGACCACCTGCAGGACCAGCTCGGAACACAGACAAGACTACTCTATCTACTCGACCAGTCCGATGATAGTGATGTCACGAGTGGGGACATTACCGAATCACAGTGCCATAGGCATCTATTGAGCCTCAGGCACATCGCTCAGGGAGTTTCCGTGGCAAGAACTCCAACTTGAGTTCGACTTGATTTTTGGTATGGATTGGTTATCCGCTCATCATGCACTTGTTGATTGCTTTAGGAAGACGGTTGTCTTCAGAATCCAGATTTACCCGAGTTCACTTTAAGGGTACCTTGCATGACTCCACCATGGAGTACATTTCAGTGTTGCGGGCTCAGCAACTTGTTGATCAGGGTTGTGATACATATCTTGCATTTATTCGGGAGGTATCTGACCAGGAGCCAATGGCACAAGACTCCAGATGTATTTCTTGATGAGCTACCAGGATTTTCTCCTGAGAGAGAGATCGAGTTCGAGATCACATTATTACCAGACACCCACCCGATCTCAATGGCTCCTTACCGTATGGCACCAGTTGAGTTGCGGGAGTTGAAGGTGCAGTTACAGGAGTTACTTGACTTAGGATTCATGCGGCCGAGCACTTCACCTTGGGGTGCTCCGGTTTTTACTTGTCAAGAAGAATGACAGATCCATGAAGTTATACATCGACTACATGCAACTGAACAAGAGAACGGTGAAGAACCGTTATCCTTTACCACGTATCCATGATTTGTTTGACCAGCTCCAGGGATCTTCGGTGTTCTCGAAGATCGATCTTCGCTCAGGCTACCAGTAGCTGAGGATTCACGAGTTGGATATTTCGAAGACAGCCTTTAGGACTCGCTATGGACACTACGAGTTTGTAGTAATGCTGTTTGGGCTCACCAATGCACCTGCGGCTTTTATGGATATAATGAACATGATCTTCCGTCCATACTTGGACAAGTTTGTAGTAGTGTTCATCGATGAGGTGTTTATCTATTCACGGAATGAGTGGGATCATGCGAATGATCTACGAATTGTTTTGAACACACTGTGAGAGCACAAGCTATATGCCAAGTTGAGCAAGTGTGAGTTCTGGTTATCCCAGGTCTCATTTCTCGGGCATATCATTTCTGGAGCAGGCATCGCAGTGATCCTGCGAAGATTGAGGCAGTCATGTCTTGGGAGCAGCCCAAGATAGTTACTCAGATTCGGAGCTTCCTCGGATTAGCGGGCTATTAGAGACGCTTTGTCAGCAGATTTTCACGCATTGTTCACCCTCTGACACGACTGACGCAGAAAGGAGTTCCATTCATTTGGGACGATTCATGAGAGCATGCCTTCCAGACACTGAAAGAGAGATTGACTACGGCGCCTATTCTTGCACTTCCTTCAGGCACTCAGGACTATGCAGTCTACACAGATGCATCTGGAGAAGGTCTAGGAGCAGTATTGATGCAGAGAGGACAGGTGATTGCTTACGCATCACGGCAGTTGAGACCGCACGAGCGGAACTACCCCACACATGATTTGGAATTGGCAGCAGTTGTCTTCGCCTTGAAGATCTGGCGTCACTATCTATATGGGGTGAATTTCGAGATCTTTACATACCACAAGAGTTGAAGTACATCTTTGATCAGAAGGAGCTGAACATGAGGCAGCGCAGATGGCTCGAGCTGCTAAAGGATTATGATTGCACGATCTCTTACTATCCCGGTAAGGGAAACGTGGTGGCTGATGCACTTAGCAGAAGAGCTCATGCTGATGGTACGACGAACTGGCTATATACGTGGGATACGCTTGCAGCTTTGAGCGATTGGCATCTTCAGGAGAGCGCATCCATTTCTACCGCCGTACCTCTACGATACAGTAGTCTTTGGGATCGTATTGTAGAGGGCCAGAGGACCGATCCTTGGATCCGAGATAGATACATATGGGCCATCAAGGATGAATTTGATGACTTTGTTGTGATGGAGTCTATTTTATGGAAGGCAGGACGGGTCGTTATACCCAGTGACGAGCAGCTTCGCAGAGACATACTTGATGAGGCACACAGTTCACGGTTATCGATCCATCCCAGCAGCACAAAAATATACCGTGATCTGCATCGACATTTCTGGTGGGATGGAATGAAGCGCGATGTAGCACAGCATGTCAGCAGATGCATGACCTGTCAGATGGTCAAGGCCGAGCACAGGAGACCGTCAGGATTTCTACAGCCTCTCCCCATTCCTGAGTGGAAATTGGAAAGCATTTATATGGATTTTGTCACAGGTCTGCCGAAGACACCCGGTGGCCATGATTCCATTTGGGTCGTTGTTGATAGGTTGACCAAGTCAGCCCATTTCATACCTGTCAACACGACTTACACTCCATCTAGATTGGCCAAGCTGTATATGCAGAATATCATTAGGCTACATGGTATACCACGAGAGGTGGTGTCTGACAGGGATTCGAGATTTACTTCGCATTATTGGCATCAGTTTATGTCAGCACTACAGACAAAGTTGAAGATGAGTTTTGCATATCATCCACAGACAGATGGGCAGAGTGAGCGCACCATTCAGACGCTTGAGGATCTACTTCGCGCATGCACTTTGGAGTGGAAAGGGTCCTGGAAGGACCATCTGCCGTTAGTGGAGTTCACGTACAACAACAGCTATCACTCCAGTATCGGCATGACACCATTCGAAGCCCTATACGGGCGGAGATGCCTCACACCTCTCAGTTGGCGTGAGGTAGGCGATCATGCTTTATATTCCGTAGATCTCTTGGAGGAGACCGCGAGAGCTGTTGACCTTGTAAGACGGAGGCTTCTGACGACACAAAGCCGCCAGAAGATCTATGCGGATCGTCGGAGGAGAGACATAGAGTTCCAGGTGGGAGACCGAAGCTGACATGCGGGCACGATACCCGCAGCTTTTCTGATGTAATAATCGAAACAAGTTTTGTAGTTAGATCAGTGTTAAAATACATAACTTGTTTTCTCTTTGAGGTTTTTATGGGTTCAAAACCTTTTGAGGTTTTTATGATCATATTAAATCCAAACAAGATACCTATTAACCTTGACTCGAGTCTCGAGGACGAGACTCCCTTTGAGGTTTTTATAATTGTAACATCCGAGAATTTGAGTAAACCCGAACTCGTCCGATTTTGGGTCTAATGAACCCAATAACATTGACGGTCAATACTAAACAACCTAAAACGACCAATTAGTAGTGAATCAAAAGTCGTTCGGACGAAATCGACCAAAAATCGGTCGCTTTGTAATACGCGCCGCAAAAAGCCGCGATGCAAATTCGGAAACCGTAAAACAAACCGAGACCGTCATTAGATCCGATTCGACGATACAAGACCAACGGAATTGACCGTTCGTCAATCGGAGGTTGTTTGATATTTTTAATTCGTAAAATTTAACCTTAAACAAAAACCGTATCCGAAAATTTCGGGGGTTCAAAACCCAACCGAAAGTATATCAATATTATACTCATTTTGATCGCCGTTGAAAGACGATCAAAACAAGATATTGCGCGTCAAAATCCGAGACCCGAGGTGCACATACGATCAACTTTAAGTTGATAGAGCCTTGTTTTTTTTTAAAAAAAAATAAATAAAATAAAATTTAAGTACAGTAGTAGCAGACAGCTACTGTTTGTAAAAAAATATATATATTATATTCATCCTCTTGCCAACACTCGGCCCTCTTTGTTGTACTCCACTTGGACCCAACACTTCCTCCACATGTACACTTACAAGCTTTCCTTGACCCTATAAATATCCCAAATCTCTCAGCCGATGGACCTTGAATTTCCCAAACTTTGTTTTCTTCTTCCCCTGCTGGAACTCCATCCCACAGTCTGTTACTCTTGCTCCATTTCAACGAAATCCACTGCTGAAATTTTTTTTCAGCAGCCTTGAAAGCTGCTCTGCTGCTCCTTTTGAAGCACCAAAGGTGGTGGAAGCCCTTGTTGTGTGGTCAAAGATCTTCTCCAACAATTGTATTGCAGTTGCAAGGCTAGAAGACCTACTGCATGCTTGTTTATCTCCAGATTTTGGGGAAAAATCAAGAGGTACTCTCCTATTCCCCAATTTGCTGCCATGCATGCCTATTATACTTGTTTTTTTTTGTATAATCCTATCTTCTTTTGTTGCCATGCATGTATAACCACACATGGTAAGCCAATATTGGGTGTTGGGGATCCACAAAAAGAAGTGATAAGAATTGTGAATGAAATTATTTGTAGGATAATTGGGAAAGGTTGGAATGATTCACGATTTGGTGGTGCATGTTGTTGATGCTCCACAGATTCGTTTCTTTAGAATCTTTCTCGTGGTTCCAAATTTTCTTACTTATTATTAGAACATGGACCAGACATATATACGTAATTAATATGAATTGGATTCTGTTATTAACGAATCTTGTACACATGCTCTCCGGAAGGTTGCATCCACTGACCAAGTAATCAATTTACTTCTTAATATATTATTGCATGATCAAAATTAGCATTTAAATTCGATCTTAAGAAAGTTCAGAAATACACAGCAGTTACTAACCCCAAAGTTTTGAAAAAAAATGGTCATCTCCAGAAACAGTCTATTAGATTACAGTATTTTTTTTTAAACTTCCAAATATGCTCCGTCATTGATAGGTAGCTTCTATGGATCTTATCAATTTTTGATACTAGAAGTTTCTTTTTAATCTGTATAATAAGTTATATAAGGTGTTATCTATTGAAAGCTTCAGCAATACATATCATTTGTAGACCAAACTCGTTATGCTATTTCAAAAAAAAAAAACTTTAAAACTTTTAGGTGATGGATGGTCCCTTGTTCTATACATTGCTTATCATAATCTAGTGGAACAGAAGTTTAACATTTGATATCTCATAAGTAGTTCCAGAATATATGTGGGGTTGATATCTCATAATTGATATGCAGTTCCAGACTATAAGTGGAGTTGGCGAAAAAAAAAGAGAAAGTTGGGAGAAAGACTTACTAACTTTTGATATCTCATAAGTCCTTGTTTACAATATGTTCATTGATCACCTTCGAAATTATAACTTTCAGTAACTCGTGAACTTAATTTAACCTTTAATAACTCATGCCTAGCATTTCTATTTCAATTAAGAAAATCACTGATTATCTTTATAACATGTCTATAAAAAAAATGAATGAATGATTCCTGACTATAATCATTAGTCAACAACTCTTTTACAATGGATCTAAATCTGAGAACGACCCAAGGCAGATCTCTTTGGAGGAAAAGAATACATGGAGATGACTCTACTTAAAAATTTCATTTTTCTTTATCAAGTAAGGAGTGCATACCAATAGTCTCACATGAGTAGCATCTTTCCACTTCTATATGTACCTAAAGCAAAGTTGATAGCTTAAATGAGTAGTCAAACAATAATTTCACATGAGTAGCATACCTTGGGCACTCTTATTCTTGGCCATGGTGATTATTGACTCGATTGCAATCTCTTTTAATCGAGACTTATATTCTGTGATTTAGGATTCTACTAGGTATATGAGTGAAGGTTGGAACCCAGACTACATTGGTTAATATTGAATATCAAGTAGGAGGGAACATACGACCTTACTCTGATATGTCTAAGGGGGGTTGACTTGGATAAATGATTAATTGTGAATCAATAATGGAAATTAATCAATAATGCCGGTCATGGTGACTCCTACACCTGACTGTGCGAGGGCGCGGTGACCCTCAACTGGGCGGAAGGAAAGGAAGCCCAGTTAGGGCAGCGGCCGTCTAGTGCGCGGGTCTAGGATCCCATTCCTCTTTCGGTTTTTACGTGAGCTCACAGTGTTTTTACGCCTCGTTGGGATCCCGACTTTGGACCAGTTCCGCTGACCCTGTTTTTTTTACGATACCCAGGCGGGGGATCCTTGGTTTTTAGTTTTACGTACGAGCTCGGTTGCCCGTTACCGGTCGGGCTGTTTTCTAGAGCGACTTTTCCGGGAAGTCCCTCTCACCCGTCTCAGTGGCGTAGTTGGGGAGTAGACCTATCCCTCTATTGGACCGGCCTTCCAACTAGAGGGCGAGACGGAAGAGCCATTTGTAGGCTTCTTCACCGCTTGAGTTTTCTTTCGCCAACAGACTTGGCGATTCTACATCCAGATCATTCGTATCTACATCTATATCTACATCATTGAGAGTACATCTGAGAGAGTTACAGTGAAGGTTTGGAGGAAATCACAATTAAAGTTGAGTTGATTAGAAGTGACTTTAATATGATTCAAAAACCCTATAAGTTAGTGGACGTGTTGGGAACTTAGTTAGGATGCATTATACAACACCGCATGCCTACGGAGGCACCCCAACCCTCAGGTACTTTTAATACCTTAGAGTCATAGTGTGAGGTTTAACACGAACCAAGACCACAGACTATCCACTAACTAAAAAGGAGTAAATAGCATTAAGGATCGAATCCATCATCATTATATCAGTCCTATATCGAAAATCATGTTATAATCTCAATAACAAGGAATTAGCAATTTCATCATTCATGTGCCATCAAGTTCCACGACATGATCTCCAAGACCAAGAATCATGATCTTTATCTACATCAGCTGGAGTTATATCTGAAATAATTGAAATTAAGAATTTGATGCCTACCTATTGAACTTGGGAATTTAGTAATTCTTATTCCATCTTTCACATCGACAAATCCACAGATTTGATATCTGGTCAATATAATAATAGAGATATATACATATATGTATACTCCTATAATTATCAACATTTGATTACAAAATAAATATGTTAAATATGAAAAGTGTTGGGATAATGGGAGTTTATGAGAAATGCTTACAATCCTGACTACCTTTTTACTTACGCAAGTAGATGTAAATAGTGCTTATTCTACCCTTCTACTTGCTCTCTTTTGCACATTAAATTACTTGTTAATTATTTAAACTACGGGTTTGTATTCACAATTGTGACTCCTTTTCTTCCTTGCACGCATGGCAGGAAAGGAGTCTGTTGTTCAGTAGCTATACAGGGTTCCAGGAGACAAGGTCTATACCAGACGGTATGTGGTTTTTGTTACAGTCTTTAGTTAAATTGTTATTAATGTATTATGCTTATTTTCTCTTCAGTCGGATTTTTGGGATATACTGTATGTACTGTCAGACTTTGTACATGTTAAATATACAAAAAGTTAATGAAATGAGATTTTGGTGACAATTGTTCTATGAACTTGTGGTTATGAATGTTTATGTGAATGTCAAATGAAATTATTTCATTCGCGAAAAATTTCCCCATAAAAATTATACTTTTAATGCGATGTCATAAATGGAATATTACGAATTGTGTCGTAAACGGGTACCCGGATCCTGAGGGGTTCACATCAGCTGGTACGGGAATTCTTTTCAGCAGAGGTTCATCTCTCTCAGTTACAGCATGTGCAGATGCAGATTATGCTGGGTGTCCAAAGGATAGAAAGTCTACATCAGGCTTTGTTGTGTTTATAGGGAATTCTCTTGGTTCATGGAAGAGTAAGAAGCAAACGGTGGTTGCCAGATCAAGTGTTGAGTCGGAATACAGGGTCATGGCGCAGGCTAGCACAGAGATGATGTGGGTTAGATCTGTACTTACTGACCTGACTATAGAGGTGCTTCTTCCTATGCACCTCCAATGTGATAATCAGGCTGCTCTTTTCATTGCTAACAACCCAGCCTTTCATGAGAGGACGAAGCACATAGAGGTGGACTGTCATTACACTCGTGACATGATACAGAAGGGTCTTATCGCCACTACGCAGTACGCATGTCAGCTCTGGAGACCAGATATCATATGTACTTACAAAGGCCCTAGCCAGAGGACCTTATCAGAGATGTTGTTCCAAGCTGAGTCTGATCGATATCTACGCTCCAGCTTGAGGGGGGGTGTTGAGATATTAGTTATTTTTATTATCGTTGTCTTATTCTATATTTCGTTCTTCTTTTTGTAATTTGCCCCATAGGTTTCTCTCCTGTATAAGAGAACCCTAGGACCTCTCATAAAGCAATGAATTCTTTTACCTCTACACAAACCTATTGTCATAGTTATAGGAATATGGACAGTAATCTAACACAAAATTTGTAAGAAGGAAGACGATGCATGACATCTCACCAGTAGTATGAGTTATTCTTCAATATTCAGCCTATAGATTAGAACAAGCAAATATAAATTACTTCTTATTGCACCGAGGGTCTAAATTTCTAAAGAAGGTGGCGAAGTCAGTTGTAGATCTTCATTCCTTGACTGAGCTAGCATTATCTGCAACGGAGTTGGTCAAGAGATCTAGGTGATTGTTAGGAAGTGA
Organism: Ottelia alismoides; assembly: GCA_037367405.1. Taxonomy (NCBI): domain Eukaryota; kingdom Viridiplantae; phylum Streptophyta; class Magnoliopsida; order Alismatales; family Hydrocharitaceae; genus Ottelia; species Ottelia alismoides. Next base: position 248,929 of record JAZKJV010003079.1, read on the forward strand.
AGCCCTTTGCCTAAGGAGCCTTTTTAGTACCTGAGAATAAGGCATGCATCCTGCCATAACGTCAAATATAGTTGGATTTCGTTGAAATTGTTTTGCTTTCCCACCAATTTCAAAACCCCGCATGCTTTTGAAGATTTAACCCATATGCCGCTTCATATTGGTAATATTTGAACGAAATCTAAGTGAACTATGAAAATTCTCCTATATTTCTGTATATTTGCTTATTTGTTTCAAAAATAGATAATTTTATGTCGTTCTGTGATGGAGTCCTTTTGCTTTATAAGAAATCGGGGAGTCTTGTTTTGTATGTGGTCTCGTGTATTGTAAATTTCCAAGTGAGTCAACATAATGGGCTTCACTCTTTATTAATGAGAGAGCTCGTAAACATGAACCCAACTGCATATGCATCGAGCTAATTGGCAACTTAGGACTCATGTCGTATGTACTTATAGACGCATCAACCCGCTCCTTAACACTCATATATATGACAAGTTATTAGGGAAGGAAATAAATGACTTGTTTACTCAGTGCCACAAAGCTCCTTTATATAGAGGAGAAACCCTAGAGGGCAAATAACCAATGTGAAAGACTATGAAGAAATGAAATAATAACGGTCCCATCAAATTGGAGCATATATATCTGTAGAGATATAAAGCATCTAACATGGACTGTCTAACATGGACTGTGTTTTGTCGCTGCATTTCCTTGTTGAGCATGCATGATTTTTATGCTCAAGTTGAAGGAGAGTGTTACAATAACATAGAGTGTGGATGTTTATTTTCCGTCATGTAGCCTTTCATTATCTTCTTTAGGTTTTTGTGTCATTATTGTAATTTTCCACCATCCTCTACGTAAAGAGGGGTAGGTCTCTCTTAATAAACAAGTTATTTGTTATTCTCAAAAACGGTGTTCTTTGATTGAGAGGTCACGTGTTTGACTCTTGAAAATAACCTCTTGTAAAAAAATGCATGGTAAGGCTGCATACTGTAGTTCCTTGTGGTACTACACTTCTTGTGCTCTTAGTGGGAGCTTTGTGCACCTTGTTGTCCTTTAGTAGGTATTTCTTGGTTTATGCAAGTTGGAGATTAATAGTTGTTCTTTACTGATTTTTGTAGCTTCCACCTTATTATGGACACGGATGTTAATTGCATTTCTAATAACTTGGAATCTGTTGTCTTGTAGGTCAAAGTCCTTTTTCTTATCTTGGTAGATCTTTGTAGGAGGACGTCTTCATTGGCACATCCTCTACCTGCCTCTCAGGTGGGGGCTAGCAATATAATGATTCGCCTGCATTATGTTGATGGAAACTACACTGTGTTACCTGAGGTTGTAGAAGCATCACTTGGCCCACATATGCAGGTTAGTATAGGTTATCCTTCTGAATTTCCTATTTTCATCTTCAGAATCATTTTCTGCTATTGGTATAATGTGATGATAGATTGTGGTTTCTCCCCTTTCAATACATCCTTTTTCCAAATTAGTGTTGTTGGATTCATGGAGTCATCATTACCAAACAAGTCTATCCTTGGTTGTGCATGTTTAAGTGGGTGTTAGATCTAGAAGGGGGTTTCAGGCATGTGTGGACCAGTATTTATAAATAGATTTTCACGCTTGATCTTTAATGGTAAAAAGTTCTGAAATTCATTGCACGGAAGGGTGGTTTCATAATTTCCTTCTTTTTATATTTGCCAATAACAGTGTTATGTCGAATTTTGGGATATGCTATAGAAGGGTTCTAAATTAGAAGATGAAGGTACGGAGATCCTTCAACTAACTAGAGGCTTTGATTGAGTCCCTAATACTCTGGAGATCCCTATTTAGTCCTCAGAAGTTCCGAAAATGTATATTTTGCCCATCTGTTATTGACTGAGGTCATGCCATAGACAATCTTAATAATATGTTGAACCCTAGGATTAGTACAATCTCAATGCGATGTGCATGCCTCTAATGATCCGGTGACCTTCGTACATGTGGATTGCTTGAAGACCATGTAATAGGCAATTCGATGCAGACGAAAGTCTGCAGTAGTAGGAAATTATTCTCATTTTTCTTAATTATTTCTCTTCTTATTTTCATTAAGTCCTTATTTGATAGTTATTTAGATATCAATTAAAATTTATGTTGCAGGGGTTATTTGGAATCAAGTTATTTATAAGTCATTCAATTAGGAGCTCTTTTTGTTAGAAGCCGATATGTTTAGAATGCGGTTTAATATTTTTGTTTCATTATACAATTTCCTATATCCCGTTCTTTGTTATCCCTTCATTGTGCATCTCCACACTTATTAAAAAATCCACACAATTTGGTATAACCTTTTACATATATCTTCATACTTTCCTTCTAAATCCTCACACGACTTTGATATTCTTTGCTTGTTCTCATTTTCCTTTATGTTCCCATCCAAATATCGCATGATATGTGCACTTTATGTGTGCATCATACTTTAACAGGAACCATAACCATCTTCTTCACTGGCCACATTCTGGATTTCAGTTTCGCTTTTACAAGTCATACACATGCACGTCTTTTTGTTCTCACATATCGTAATGCTTGTGACTGTTTTATGTAACCTGTATCCACCCACGGCACAATGTATCTCACATGATCACTCACTTGGTGCACATTTTGAGGCTTTCTCGTAAGGGATGAAAGAGGCTAGACTCACCTTAATTATATCATTTATCCTTATAAAATATATAGATGGTGCTCCTGCTTGCTTTTCTTTACACCTTAAAGGATTCTGAAATTTGAAATCTCTTCCGTAAAGTAATGAAGTCTTCACCAGACTCTTTCACTCAACTCCTGAAGGGGATGGTTGTGCTGAAAGTGGGTCGTGTTTTGATGGCATCCTTTCCATGTGTTGGGATAAATGTAAAATTGTGCTTTTCATGTGGGAGTTATTTGGTTCCATGTTTTTTGAGTGGTGAGACTTGGTCATGTTGGTAGGGCTATATAAGGAGGCGGCATTCTTTCTACTCGGAGAGAATCATAGTAGAAAAACTAGCCCTTGATGGATTTTTCATTTGGTTTAATTCCGTTCCTTAGAGAATAGGGTTCCAATCCAAGTGAAATCCATGTTTTCATTTTATTCTTTGATTTCGTGTTTCTATTTTATATTTTTACATTATAAAAAAGGATTGGATGGAAAGAGATAATTTATTCAGAGGGGTAGGGTGTTCTTATATAGAGTGAAGCCCTAAAACCCAAGTCACATGAAAAAGGAAAATAACTAGACTTTAACAAGAAACACTAGAAACACTAGAAGAGAGCAATATATAGATGATTGTAGAATGTTTAATTATAATGCTAATACTCACCCTCAACTTGGAGCGTATCTATTATCATGCTCAACTTGGAGGTTAACAAAGAAAACCAGTTCTTCGGACGAAATTTGGTAAAGATATCTGCAAGTTGCAAATCTGTAGAAATGTGAGGAATGCAAATTTTCCCTTCATGCACCACATCTTTGATAAAATGATAGTCTACATTGATGTGGTTGGTACGCTCATGAAAGACAACCTTAGTGGCAATATAAGTGGCTGACTTCAACATGCATATTCGATGGTATGGTCGTAGTGCAGTGTGCATACCACCTAAAACACTAGGGTTTCAGATCCATCCTGGTGGAGGTTGCGTTCGGTAGCCGACAATTAGGTAAAAAGTAGTCGGATCTTTCAACATGGATTTGAGCAAGAATCCATGTAGCTGACCCTACTTAAAGTGGGAGAAGGCTTCGTAATTTATAAGTGGATGGCATGTTGTTACAATAGAGAAGAATTGGAGTTCTTATGGGAACCCTAATTCTTGTTGAAAGGTGATAAGCCAACTGATCTCACATCCACAAGAAGATGATGTCAACTTCAGAATTCTCAAAGTCATTTCTTTCTGTAGAAACGAAAGAATGAATTGCATTATTGAGAGGCCCTAGAGAGAAACCTGTTGGGCAAATTACAAGAAGACAAAAGAAATAGATAATATGAAACAATAAGAAAGATAACTAACATCTCAACACTCCCCCTCAAGCTAGAGCGTAGATATAGGTCAGGCTCAGCTTAGAGCAACATTTCTGATAAGTCCATTTTGCTAGGGACTTAGTAAGAACATTTGTTATCCAGTCTCTAGGGCTGACATTCATAGTGGTGATAAGACCCTTCTGTATCTTGTTACGAGTGCAGTGACAGTCCACCTCTATGTGCTTGGTCCTCTCATGGAAGGTTGGGTTGTTTACAATGAAAAGAGCAGCCTGGTTGTCACATTGGAGGTGCATGGGAAGAGTCACCTCTATAGTCAGGTCAGTAACAATAGATTTGACCCATACCATCTTTGTGCTAGTCTGCGTCATGGCCCTGTATTCTGATTCAGCACTTGATCTAGCAATCACGGTCTGCTTCTTGATCTTCCGCGAAACTAGGGATGTCTCTATGAACACAACGAAGCCTGAAGTGGACTTCATATCCTTTGGACACCCAGCATAATCTGCATCTGTACATGCCGTAACCGAAAGCGATGTAACCTTGTTGAAAAGAATGCCTATACCTATTGATGTCTTCAGATACCTCAGAATCATATGGATTGCATCCATATGTGTCTGTCTGGGTTGCTCCATAAACTTACTCACTTTGCTCACAGCAAAGGATATGTCGAGCCTGGTAATAATCACGTATAGAAGCTTGCTAACAAGCTTCATGTTCCTCCTCTTGTCGACCTCCTCAGTGTCATCATCATAGAGCTTCGTGCTCGGGTCCATAGGAGTAGTGACAGGTCTATAATCTTCCATGCCAGTGTCTGAAAGATCTGTAACGTACTTCCTCTGGGTCATCACAAGAGCTCGTTTGTTCCTGGTAAACTCCAGTCCAAGGAAGTAACGTACATTACCAAGGTCATTTGTCACAAACTGCTGATCTAGGAAGTCCTTGGCAACCTGTATGCCTTACTCGTCATCCCCTGAATCAATAATGTCATCAACATAAACAAGAATGACAATAGTACCTCTCTAGGTCATGTGCACAGACAGAGTGATCGACAGTCGATCGCACAAACCTATGTTGTTCTATCAAGTCCGAGAGCTTCTGGAACCATGCTCTTAGACTCTGATTAAGGCCATAGATAGCCTTGTGTAGCATGCAATCCTTCTGACACTCCCCCTCATCGGTAAACCCAGGTGGTTGTTGCATATATACCTCCTCATGTAGATCACCATAGAGGAAGGCATTCTTCACATCAAGCTAGTAAAGGGGAAAATCTCGTGTCACAGCAACAGAAAGAAGAATATGTAGAGTAGAATGTCTGGTAGCTGGAGAAAAAAGTATCCTGATAATCCACACCATATGTCTGGGTGAACCCATGTGCCGCAAATCTCGCCTTATAGTGATCCACACTATCCTTTGCATGGAGTTTCCCAGTGAACACCCACTTGCTCCCCACAACGGATGTTCCAACTGGAGCTGAAATAAGACTCCATGTACCACACGACTGTAGCGCTCCTCCATGGCTAACCGCCACTAACTATCCTAAAGAGCCTCCTGATATGTCCGTGGTATCTCCACGGTTGATAGTACCAAGTTAAATCTCCTGAAATCCTCTGACAGTCTGCTCAAGGAAACCTGGGCTGCAAAAGGATTGAAGGATATGTGGAGATCCTTAAGCGCATCACGGAAGCGTGGGGATCACATCGTATGCGATCGTGAGCGACTAGTCGCACTAGTTGCTCGAGGCAGCGGAAATTAAAATTTTTCATGTGACGAAACCACATGATCCAAGAACACTTCTCGGATCGTTTCGTCTAAACCACAAACAAGTAATAGGATTTCCTCTTGAAGCGTGGTTGCGATCGAGTCTCTAAACGAAGAGACCTCCTGTCTCAAGTTCGATCCGACGGAGGAGACGCTTGTGAGCATGTTGATGAAACGCGTGCTTCTCGCAATCCATGTTGATGATCCAAGCGGCGGATCTTCTGTTCTCGACACACGAGATCTGACGTCTTCTTCACGAGCGAGACACACCGAAGGAGACGGAGATCCACGAGCAAACGATCGGGCAGCATAACGACGACGCTGCGGTGATGGAGACTCTCTCTAGGGCATCCATGGTGGACGACCATATGAGAGAGAGAGAGTGGGCGTGTAGAGAGAGAGAGACTTATGTTTTCATTAGCATATGAATAGCAAGGGGTGCCTTTTATTTATAATATTTTGGGATCCATGGATCTCAATCCATGGGCGACACAAATCTAATGGCTCTCATTGATTTGTTTTTCTTTTAATAGCTAAGATTTGTGTTGGTAAAAATCAGCAACAATTAATTTAATTTAGAATAAATGTATATTGATAAATCAATTGATTTAATCCCAAATTAAATCAATCAAGCATGGAGATTATGGAATGAAGATTGCCTCCTTTCATAATATGGGATTTGGTGGCCTCATGAGATTACATTATTCCATGTAAATCTCCAAAATTTACAACAACACTTGTTGTAAATTATTCAACAAAAATAATTCATAACTATTTTGTGAATATTGCAATCTTGCCATTGGAGAATTGTGAATCACATTCACAACCCAAAATAAAAAGTGAATTACATTTTCAATTAATTGTCTAATGTGAATCCAATTCACATCAGCATTTAATTAACAAATGTAAATTACAAATTTCTCTCTCTTATATATTATAAATCACATTTATAAATATATGATTAATATGAATAGTGCTATCCACATTATTCATATCCAACAACAACAACAACAAAGCCTTTTCCCACATTATTCATATCCATGATAATTAAATCATATTTAATCATCTTGGATCCCTATTCTCATGTGCCCAAATAATGTGAATCAAATTCATATTATTTACATCTTTGATAATTAAATCACATTTAATTATCTAAGATAACTCTCCTTGTTATATGAATCAAATTCATATTATTCATGATGATTAAATCACATTTAATTATCCATTTTGTCAATGCTTGGATACATATATCAACAAGAAATTATCCTGAACTCTTTCAAGGATAATGCGCTTTCTCCGCGGATACTTGGAGATAAGGACAGGGCGATTGTATTGTTCTACGTATAGTGACTTGGATATTGAATATACATCTCAAATCCAGATCTCGGGCCTCCCATAGATGCTTGATTAAATCAAGACCGTAAATCTAATATTCTCATTGCATCTGAATCACATTCAGATTAATGTCCAACATTTGGACCAAGATCAGATCACTTCTCTACTTAGAGGAGTCACTAAAATGCAGACTTGTTTCATCACTCCCTAGGAATGGAAGCGTCATGGTTATACAATCGTTTATGATCACATCACCCTCAGGTATTTCCAATACATGTACATCCTGGATACTGGAAGACCCAGAATAATCCCGAAGTATAAGATCAATTTTATACTGTCTACTTCAGCGATTTATCATTAAGTTTCTAATTTGACTATTGGGAATCGGTATCGATCATATACTTTCCAAAAGCATATATCATACCCAGGTATTGATATAAAAGCATATATCAAACCTACAAATTCAATCAAGCTTTCAAAGAGAGACGACCGTGCACGGAATTTGATTCTTCCCAATATCTCATGAGTGAGCTCATGTCTTCCAGTTCAGTAATGAACGTGTATGATCCCTTTGAGAGATCGTATTACTCATATGCCCTTGTATGCATATCAACGCGCCGATGTATAGACCTTGATTAGGTCATCAACCTAGTGGTATGCCAAATGTACATACTCAGACATATAGTAACACATTTGTCTCTGGTCAGAGGATGCGTGTCTATATCATTACAGCATGCAACATAGGACTTTGGTTATCTCGATCTTGTTAAGTCAACTCTTTGACCTAACTAATCTGACACCTCTGAATCTCCATTCCTATGCAGAGGACCTGCATCAAGAGGTTGGTCAGATATCAACCTATGTGAGAAAGGATTGCCATCTTAACTCATGCTGGAGATCATCTCTTAATAATCATTTGACGGTGCCTGATGAGTCCTCAATCTAACTCTTTAGATATTCATCAGAGCACCAGTCTCTATGATTCAATAATTGAATAAACAACTGTATGATCATCAAGATGGCCATGGTACATAACCCTAATTGTACTAAGGGACCTATTATGCAAATTATTTATTCTTCATTTCAGATCAGGGAATGATATTCGCAATAGCATTTATTCCATAATGGCTCGTCGTGGGCTCGCATGTCCAACAAGGATAAGTAGCACATGTACGTCTCTGCTTTCACAGAGCAATCAACAACACATCAAGATCATCTGTCAAGTTCTGAACATGTAAGTTTCCCTCTTAAGAGGGCTCCTGCTCATCCTGTATGGAATCCTATTGTACAGATAACTCGGTAGTACCATTTGTGGAAACAATGTGCTCATTACATAGCTGAGATGTGTTGGATGATGGGGAAGACCTGTGAGCAGGGGGAACAGAGCGAGACCTGTCACACATGGAAAAAATTGAGTCACAGTAGGAGGTGGAGCCACATGAGCAGGTGTAGAAGCAGGAGTAGGTGATGGTGGTTGATGAGGTGGTTGTAGAGCAGGAGTACAGGGATGTAGTAGTATGACAGTAGGTGGTGGAGGCATGTAGATCTCAGAATCAGAGTCTAATAAGGCTAGTCTATCTCCTGTTGGAGAAAAATACATAACAGACTCAGAATGTAATATCGGCATTGACAAAGTATTTCCGCCTGAGCAGATCAAAGCAACGGTACCCCTTCTGGGTACGAGAGTAGCTGACAAAAACGCACTTGACAGCTCTGGGAGAGAGCTTGTCACGACCTGGAGAGAATCATGAACAAATGCAACTGAACTGAACACACCAGGTTTAAGGGAGAAAAGATTCTTCTCGGGAAATGCAATTGAGAAAGGAATCTTCTCTCCCAACACAAAGGAGAGCATGTGGTTCACTAGATAGCCTGTAGTGAGAACTGCATCACCGTAGTAAGCGTGAGGAGCACGACTCTGTATCAATAAGGTTCTGGTAACATCAAGTGACAGTGTTTGCGCTCGGCAATTCGTTCTGCTAGGATGCATAACCACATGAGGTCTGGTGAACAATGTTAAGAGATCTAAGAAAGTCAGAATGTTGTAAGGTGCAGAACGCTAAGACATTATCAGAACGAAGATGACATTGGTAGAAAAAATATTCTTTATCTCATTAATAAAAGATTTGATAATAGATCCAGCCTCAGACTTATTCTTCAATAAAAAGACCCAAGAAAGTCTAGAAAAATCGATAGCGACCAGATAAAAACGGTGTCCCAGATATAAAACACTTATTATTATCATCCTTATATCATTCCAAATGATTAGGATATTATCTACATTAAGCACGATGAACACAATGGTACTCTCACTAAGCTTCACATGGTTCATCAAGATTCTATTTGAAATCATAACATTTATTTTCATCAAATCTTATGTTCCAACTACAAGAAGCTTATTTGAGTCCAAAGATGGAGCTCCTTAGCTTGCATACCTTGCTTTCCTCAATCATGAAGCCCTGGGGCTACTTCATGTGAATATCCTCAGAGAGGTAATAATGGAGGAATGCAATCTTGACCCACATCATGAAGATGTCATAGTCAAGTTGCATGGTTATAGTTAGCAATATTTTGATGGGTTCAAGCATGGTCACTGAAGAGTAAGTCTCATCGCAAGTGATGTCTTCTCTTCAGTGTGCAGCTCATGGCTACGAACCGTGCTTTGAAGGTCTATACCTTCTCATCAGATTCCCTCTTTCTCTTGAAGATCCATTTACACCTTAATGGATTTCACCAATATAGGTGGATCCTTGAGGGTCCATATACAACACTTGTATATATGAAGTCTACTTTAGACTTTATTGCTAACATCCATCCTTCCATATCATGATCTTTAGAAGCTTCATCATATGAAGTTCGATTATTGTCAGATTTCTCTGACACATGGAATCCATCCTCAAACTCATTTGAAGAAGGTCTTTCATCTTTAACTATCCTTTTTAGTTCCCGATTCTAGGAGCCTCATTATCTTTCTCAAGATTAAATGAGTTCCTTCACTTCATTTTCATCTTGATTCTCAAGAGTCTCATCCTCTAAGAATCACATTCTCAGAGATGAGATCTTTAAAGAATCTCAAGGTCATAAAGTAGGTATCCAATACCATCCTATATTTCTTAATGAAGTAGCACTCTCTAGTGCTAGATTCCAGCTTATATGCATGGAACCTTATTAAGGATATATATTGTTGTCTCTACTACATATATACCTTGGAAACTAAGAGATAATTATGCTAAGATTCATCATTGATTAATCATGTCATACATGATCCAATTGTATCTTCCTACAACTCTATTGAGTTTAGGTGCATTAGGAGGATTGAGATAGGAATGATATTCATATCTTCATAAGGCATTCCCTGAATTCATCTAATAGGTATAAGCTACCTAGGTTAGATCAAATTCATTTCATCTTCCTTCAAACTTTGATTCTAAACCAAAATTGTGAAATCTTTGAACATTTCAAAGCTTTCTAAAGTGAAGGGAAGAAATCTCATATAAAAAATAATCATCTAATGATATCACATATCATCAATGTTTATCATGATATAGATGATCCGCATACATCAATATGTATAAGATCTTGAATACCTCGGCATCTAACACCATTCCCAGAGAAGGGTATATTGGACATTTTCTACTCTTGAATACAATATTCAAGTATGTAAAATTTGAAATTTTAGACATTCTAAAGTTTCATCTCTTACTAGTCTATTGATCTCATCAACAGATTTATGTCCAAGGTTTGATGCCAGATTATTATCAAATGATCTTCATCCTCCTATTGATCTTTAAAGGTTTAATTTTCAGTATTAGAAATGTTAATGAACCATTCATTAATTTTCTAATGTAGTAGAGTCCATTAGATGTTAGATTACTATATGTAATATATCCATCATAATTCTTTATGATAGGTCTATTACACAATTCATGTTTATTTCCAACATTTTGAAATAAACAATGAGTGTATTTTAATATCTAGGTCATAGAGACATTCTCTAAGACTAAGGGCTCTCCCACTGAAAATAACAAGTCCATCTATCCAATAGAGATTGTTGCAACAATTGCATCAATATCCATGTGGATGACTATTCAACCTTAAAATCAAATTTCATAGTCTTCTAATACATATGCAACCAATTGCAAGTGTTATTAGAAGAATAAGATACAATTATTAGATTTTTATCTTATCAAATAAGAAAGTCAGTTTCAATGATTATATGTAGATGTGGATTATTCCGATGCACCATATGGATCCTTCTCTAAGGATCCTAGATAAACAAGATAGTCACACTATCAGTACATTAGTTTATTTGCAGTTTTGGCATTCATCCAACTATTTGGATGTCATATGGAAGTCACAGAAGTACAATCAACTCTTTGACTTTCCTTCTTACTTGGGTCCAACCCATGCTTCCACTGCGCTCCCTTTATCTATAAACAACCATTGCTTAAGACGAAGGATCTCTTATGTTGAATTTAAAAGATTTCAATATAAGAGTATTTCAACATTTATACATGCTTCATTCAATTCATACAATATGAAAATTATGAAGCTTCATGAATGACTTGGGTATAGACAGTAGAATGATGACACTCATCATATCTACATATATCTTAACTCTTAAAGACTTAGGTTCAGGCGGGTATTCAAACTATTTGAATACATCATCTCTTATAGAGCCACCATTCTGCATGATGTAGAGAACCATGTCATTCATGATTAAATGTCGAGAGCACATATGTATGCTAGAACATCTTCTTAGATTTTATAAGGATTATTTGACAAATACGATCATTATCGACATGTCACTTCCAAAGTACATTCGATGAGAGATCAAGACTATAGAGAAATACAAACCCTAGGGTTGTAGTCCTATTGTCTATTATAATTGTCATTCCTCATTATTATGAGGAAACTTGCACATTGCAACTACATACAATATGTGTCCAATCTTAAGTGCAGTGTCTTGATCATGAATCCAATTCACGAGATTTTACTGGTTATTATTGAGTATAATATTGTGTGGGTTTAATGAAGGATTATCTGAAATAAGAAATTTGCATAAATATATATACATATATATATTTTACTTTGATTTAGGAATTTTTATATCAAAGTTGTCCCGCCTTGTCAACATTGAAAGTTCATTCCCTTAATCACTTTCAATGTAAGAGATATACTTACCATTATATCTCAGCAAGATCTGGGATCTCCTTATCTTTGTCACATCCCAATAATATGAGAACCTGTAACTCAGATAAAAAGAAGCGGGAACACATTTCGCCTTGTAAGTCCAACTTGCATTCCCAATTCGGTTTTAACATCCGGGCCCACCACCCCTAAGGTGATGTTGACTCGTCATTAATTGAACCAACCGTCAACAGGAATACAACTCGCTATGTGCAATCCAATATCGCCCCAATAATATGAGGACCCGATATTGGGGTCACTATGCATACGTCCTTACTCTTTCGAGAAGCGAAGAGCTCGATCCAAATGGATTGTATGCAGGAGTTATCACTTCGGACAGGTGTCTCCTACATACAATATATGGCGACGGAACCCTTCGCCTTGACGGGAAACCATGGATGTCACTTATGTGATCCTCCACCTCATATTCAAATCTAATTAGTCATTATGAATCATATTCTTTATGATTAACAACTATATTCATAATAGAGTGTTTTAATTTTAATTGGATTCTAATTAATCTAATCATATTAAATTAATGATCCAATTAATATCCAACAAACATTCTTTTATTGTTACTTGAAATATGATATTATCTCAAATACATTTTTTTTGAATTTTAATAATTAGAAATACATCATGATTTCTTAAGCATTATACCAACCTTACCGTTGTCATGGCCAGTACCGACGGGAGTGGGACAAACCGCACACGGTGCAATCCGCTACCCAACGCTCCCCGACTAGACACCATATCCGCCTCGGGAAAGGATAATGCAAAATAGATCACTTTGTACTTGAGATGATCATCGGTTTCTCAACCGAAATTATACCATATATAATAATAATCAAATTATTTTTTATTAACATTATAAGGAGATTTGCTAAACAAATCCCCAATCCTATTCAAGCTACTTTGTTGGTTGAAAAGTAGATTGTGTAACCAATTGTGATCTAGATCATATCTAATCAATTATTGGTTAAGGCAATGTTATTTAAGGAAATAATTATCATCAAATATTTCACAAATATTTATCCATAATTATTCCAGGAAATTAAACCATTTAATTTCACTAATTAATTAAATGACAATCACAAGGTTCTTGATTAGGAAAGTAATTTCCAGCAGTGACCCTCACTTACTAAAATTAGCATATCTCAATCAATTTAAATCCAAATTAAGCAAAGTAAGTTTCTAAAATTTGCTAATTTGCGTTACAACAGAATCTAAGTGATTTGCACGCATTTCAAGATATTTCTAAACAGTAATTAACTCCTTAATTACGTTAAGATTCGCAGTCCCCGAAACAGTGGATACATGTTCACTAATTTGATCATAACTTTAGCAAACGGATTCGAAATCACGCAAACTCAGATCCTACGATTTCCTTATTCAACGGGGAATAAAATCCAAGTTTTATTTTCATGTTTAAACAAAAACAAGGCCGAAAATAATCACTAAACAGAGATGCGAAAATGAAAGATGAGATAACTTTCGCAAACCCTAATGAACCCAAGTCGTCCTTGGTTTATGGATCGCATCCAAAACCTTCAACCTGGCTCTGATATCACTTGAAGGATATGGCGGGATCCTTAAGCGCATCACGGAAGCGTGGGGATCGCATCGTATGCGATCGTGAGCGACTAGTCGCACTAGTTGCTCGAGGCAGCGGAAATTAAAAATTTTCATGTGACGAAACCACATGATCCAAGAACAGTTCTCAGATCGTTTCGTCTAAACCACAAACAAGTAATAGGATTACCTCTTGAAGCGTGGTTGCGATCGAGTCTCTAAACGAAGAGATCTCATATCTCAAGTCTGATCCAACGGAGGAGACGCTTGCGAGCGTGTTGATGAAACACGTGCTTCTCGCAATCCATGTTGATGATCCAAGCGGCGGATCTCCTGATTTCGACACACGAGATCCGACGTCTTCTTCACGAGCGAGGCGCACCGAAGGAGACGGAGATCCATGAGCAAACAATCGGACATCATAACGACGACGCTGCGGCGATAGAGACTCTCTATAGGGCATCCATGGTGGACGGCCATATGAGCGAAAGAGAGTAGGTGTGTAGAGAGATAGAGAGAGAGATACTTATGTTCTCATTAGCATATGAATAGCAAGGGGTGCCTTTCTATTTATAATATTTTGGGATCCATGGAACTTAATCCATAGGCGAAACAAATCCAATGGCTCTCATTGATTTGTGTTTCTTAATGGCTAAGATTTGTGTTGGTAAAAACCAACAACAATTAATTTAATTTAGATTAAATTGTATATTGATAAATCAATATGATTTAATCCCAAATTAAATCAGTCAAGCATGGAGATTATGGAATGAAGATTGCCTCCTTCCATAATATGGCATTTTGTGGCAATCTCATGTAATCTCATGAGATTATATTATTCCATGGAAATCTCCAAGATTTACAACACTTGTAAATTATTCAACAAAAATAATTCATAACTATTTTGTGAATATTGCAATCTTGCCATTGGAAAATTGTGAATCACATTTACAACCCAAAATAAAAAGTGAATTACATTTTCAATTAATTGTCTAATGTGAATCTAATTCACATCAACATTTAATTAACAAATGCAAATTACAAATTTCTCTCTTATATATTATAAATTACATTTATAATATATATGAATAACATGGATAGTGCTATCCACACTATTAATATCCATGATAATTAAATCATATTTAGTCATCTTGGATCTCTATTCTCATGTGTCCAAATAATGTGAATCAAATTCATATTATTTACGTCTTTGATAACTAAATCACATTTAATTATCTAAGGTAACTCTCCTTATAATATGAATCAAATTCATATTATTCATGATAATTAAATCACATTTAGTTTTCCATTTTGTCAATGCTTGGATACATATATCAACAATGAAATTATCCTGAACTCTTTCAAGGATAATGCGCTTTCACCGCGGATACTTGGAGATAAGGACATGGCGATTGTATTGTTCCACGTATAGTGACTTGGATATTGAGATTACATCTCAAATCCAGATCTCGGGCCTCCCATAGATGCTTGATTAAATCAAGACCGTCTAATCTTCTCATTGCATCTGAATCACATTCAGATCAATGTCCAACATTTGGACCAAGATCAGATCACTTCTCTACTTAGAGGAGTCACTAAAATCCATACCCGTTTCATCACTCCCTAGGAATGGAAGCGTTATGGTTATACAATCGTTTATGATCACATCACCCTCAGGTATTTCCAATACCTGTACATCCTGCATACTGGAAGACCTAGAATAATCCCGAAGTATAAGATCAATTTTACACTGTCTACTTCAGGGATTTATCATTAAGTTTCTCATTGGACTATTGGTATCGATCATATACTTTGCAAAAGCATATATCATACCCAGGTGTTGATATAAAAGCATATATCAAACCTACAAATTCAGTCAAGCTTCCAAAGCGAGATGACCGTGCACGGAATTTGATTCTTCCCAATATCTCATGAGTGAGCTCATGTCTTCCGGTTCAGTTGAACATGTATGATCCCTTTGAGAGATCGTATTACTCATATGCCCTTGTATGCACACCAGCGCGCTGGTGTATAGACCTTGATTAGGTCATCAACATATTGGTCTGCCAAATGTACATACTCAGACATATAGTAACACATATGTCTCTGGTCAGAGGATGTGTGCTTATATCATGACATCATACGACATAGGACTTTGGTTATCTCGATCTCGTTAAGTCAACTCTTTGACCTAACTAATCTGACACTTCTGAATCTCCATTCCTATGCAGAGGACTTACATCAAGAGGTTGGTCAGATATCAACCTATGTGAGAAAGGATTGCCATCTCCTACTCGGGCTGGAGATCATCTCTTAATAATAATTTGACGGTGCCTGATGAATCCTCAATCTAACTCTTTAGATATTCATCACAGCATCAGCCTCTATGATTCAATAATTGAATCAACAGATGTATGATCATCAAGATGGCTATGGTACATAACCCTAATTGTACTAAGGGACCTATTATGCAAATTATTTATTCTTCATTTCAGAACAGGGAATGATATTCGCAATAACATTTATTGCATAATGGCTCATCGTGGGCTCGCATGTCCAACAAGGATAAGTAGCACATGTATGCCTCTGCTTTCACAGAGCAATTAGCACCACGGAAGGACGTATCGATATCGATATCGTTTCGATATCGTATCGATACGATATTTCGACGATATATCGACGATATATCGTCCATATCGACGAGCCTTTGTGAAGAAAATGCCTGGAAATCGGGATATATCGTCATATCGGTGCCCATATCGGTCCCATGTCGATATCGATATATCGGCGATATATCGCGATATTTTCTTCCATAATCAACACATCAAGATCATCTGTCAAGTTCTGAACATGTAAGTTTCCCTCTTAAGAGGGCTCCTGCTCATCCTGTATGGAATCCTGTTGTACAGATAACTCGATAGTGCCATTTGTAGAAACAATGTGCTCATTACATACCTGAGGTGTTTTGGATGATGGGCAAGACCTGTGAGCAGGGGAAACAGAGCGAGTCCTGTCACACATGGAAAAAACTGAGTCACAGTAGGAGGTGGAGCCACAGGAGCAGGTGTAGAAGCAGGAGTAGGTGATGGTGGTTGATGAGGTGGTTGTAGAGCAGGAGTACAGGGAGGTAGTAGTATGACAGTAGGAGGTGGAGGCATGTAGATCTCAGCGTCAGAGTCTGATAAAGCTAGTCTATCACCTGTAGGAGAAAAATACATAACAGACTCAGAAAGTAATGTCAGCATTGACAAAGTATTTCCGCTTGAGAAGATCAAAGCAACGGTACCCTTTTGGGTACGAGAGTAGCTGACAAAAATGCACTTGACAGCTTTGGGAGAGAACTTGTCACAACCTGGAGAGAATCATGAACAAATGCAACTGAACTGAACACACCAAGTGTAAGGGAGAAAAGATTCTTCTCGAGAAACGCAATCGAGAAAGGAATCTTCTCTCCCAACACAGAGGAGAGCATGTGGTTCACTAGATAGCATGCAGTGAGAACTGCATCACCGTAGTAAGCGTGAGGAGCACGACTCTGTATCAATAAGGTTCTGGTAACATCAAGTGATAATATTTGCGCTCGGCAATATCGTTCTGCTAGGATGCATAACCACATGAGATCTGGTTAACAATGTCAAGAGATCTAAGAAAGTCAGAATGTTGTAAGGTGCAGAACGCTAAGACATTATCAGAACGAAGATGACATTGGTAGAAAAAATATTCTTTATGGTGATGCTTCCCAAGCTGGCATGCCTCATACTGGAAGGAGGATCTCGTGGAAATCTGAGGAAGAACATGACAAAGGTTCTGCGAAGGAAGGTGGCCAAAACGAAGGTGCCATATATATGGTGAGATTGGTCCAGTAGTTATAGTAGAAACACTAGCATGAGGAGGTTGAACCAGTTTGTAGAGCCCCTGCTGCTCACGGCCACATCCAATCACCCTGTCGTGAGTATGTCCTGAAACAAAAGAGACGAAGGGTCAAAGATAGCATGACAATGCAGATCCTTAGTGATATGACTAATGGAAAGTAAATTCATCTGAAAGTTAGGAGCATATAAAACATTCTAAAGGCACGTGAACGATGTCAAATGCACCTCCCCCTATCTTGTAATGGATAAGTGGTCTCTATTAGCAATCATAACCCATCTACCAAGAGGTATGATCCTGTAGGACATCAGCTACGCTCTGTCTCCTCACAGATGGTGTGAAGCACCAGAGTCCATAATCTACTCTGTCATATATGCACCACTACTACAGTAAAAGCGTAAGCGATACCTGAGGAGCTCGAAGAGGCTGTGGCTGCGGATGCAGTATCTATAGTGGTAGTGCCTGTAATAGGAGTTATGATCTCTCGGATACGAGAGACTATATCATCCAGGCGAGGATAAGTCTGGGAAGCTAGAGTTTCTGAAGGCTCAATCTGTTTAGCCACACGACCAGAAACAAGATATCCATGCTTTTGGTAGAATGTATCACTTGCATGTCTGGGTCGACGAGAGTAGGTGTAAGGGTCACGCTGATGTCCATCGCCTCTGCTAGGAGGGACGCGTCCTCTGAACTGGGTCGTTCGTCCTCTGCCACGAGAAGCGGTCATCGCTAAAGAGGGTGGAGTTGTCGTAGAAGGCATGATAATCCGACTGAGATGGCTATAGGCCTCCTCCATGGGAGGTATGGTAGCTCCGGTGAGAAGCTATGTACGCACAGCATCATACTTAGTATCAAGTACGTCCATGAAAACTCCAACCATCGTGGAGTTCTTATATGCCTTATGCTGCTCCGTAGATGTCGTAATAGGCATGTAGCTATAAAGCTTCTCAAATATGCCACGGAACGAGGAGTAGTACACGTGCAAAGAATGGCCATTCAGTTTGGCCTTGTAGATATCGAACTATAGCTGAAGAATCTTGACATCGTTCTTCACTTGAGCTTAACTGGATGCCAAAGTGTCCCACATCGCCTTGGCGGTGGGCCGATTCAGAATATCATAGGCTATCTTCGTGGTGAGGGTCCCACAAAGCCAAACAAACGCATACGCTTCATCTTGCTTCCAAGAAGCATTGGCCCCAGTCTTATCTGTTGGCTTTGGATATATCAGGATGTGCTCCTTGTTGCACTGCATGAGGGTGAAACTGTATGGACCACAACTCATAGTTGGTCCCATCCATCTTTGCGATAGGAGACGGGCCCTTGAAGTCACTGGACGAAGAAAATACATTACCCTTTGTTCTCTAACATATTGGTAAAATGGTCGAACAACGGAACTCGACTGGGGAGTAGACTGATAGTTGTCATACCTCCAAATTCCGAAATCGAGAATGATCGTGCATACACGGTAGTGGATGCACGAGAATGATCGATGGAGCTTGACTTCCGAAGGATTCTAGAGTACGTGGGTATTTTGGTGGTTATCCATGAGAGTCTGAGACCCAACCGTACGTGATAATGGAGAATCATCACACAGGACACTGGATCGGTAGTAGAGTGTCGTGGAGCTTGTAGCAGTGCAAGCACAACGACTACTGACAGCAGTGCAAGACATGACAGTGGATGCATGCAACGGATACGTACGCGAGCGCAGAAGGGTTGTATGCAGTAAAGCAGTACGCATTGAGGAGCAATGCGGTACAATCACATAGGCGTGCGAAGGTGCACGGTATCGGTATTGATGTGTGGCTATCCAAGGAGGCATGGAGCATTGCAGGTGCTGAGTACGAGCATCGTCGAGCATGCTCGGTAGTACGCATACGAGAGTAATCTGGAACTGGATGTCACGATAGCGAAGTTCTTGAGGGCTTCTCCTTAGCACGCAGAACGCTAAGGAAGGGTTTACCGCACGAGGATCTGGTGGTTGCAGGTTTCCTTTGGCACAAGACCGAGTGTTTGGTGGCACTCGATGATTTACAACAAAGCTGCATCAGCAAGGCTTTGGAGTGCGAATGTGTTGATGACTGTGCGATTGATGTGGCGTCAATCGTGCGAGAAGACGAAAGGACAACAAGGGTGCCAAAGAGACAAGAAGATGAAGGGTTGTTGTGGAACGTGAAGGGTTACCATAGAACCTGAAAAGTCTTGAGTCTTTATTGTCATTATTGTAAATGTAATAATGTGTGTCCCTTGTATTGCCTTGAGTCTTGTATATAAGGAGAGGTGGTGGCTCATTTGTAACACACCCACTCCAGAGCGAGTCTCCCCTTCGAATAAGTAAAGAGCTTTGTATCCGTGCTTGTGTGATTGCTTGGTTGAGTTCTTGAGCGTTCTTGAGAGTGTTCTTAAGCGATCCGTAGAGTCGTGCTCGTGCTTGTGTTGGAGCGTCGGTACGTGAGCAAGCAGGAGTATGAGAAGAGTTGGAGTATGTCCGTGACCGTTCTACTTGGAAATGTTGGTTAGCTGCGGGTTAGCTAAAGCCGCACAAATCGAAATCGATATCGGGATTTTGACCCTATGACAAATGGTACCTGAGCTTGAAGACGATACCATTCGTTGGTACGAATTGGTATCAGAGCAGAGTAGCATATCACAAAGCTTGGTCGATACCAAGAAAGCGGGTAAAGCTCGGAGTGATTGTTGGTGCAGTCGATTGTGGGAGCAAATGATACTTGTCGGTGCAAGTGTATCTTCAATCAATAAAGCGAAGATAGTGGGTGTCACCGAGTGCATTGCAGCACTGGAGAAAGTGATAGCGGATATGGAGTCAACTATTGGGACTCGTGGTTGTCGCATCGCCATCCTGGTCGATCGTTTTGCAGAAGGATCGGATACTGGGGATGAGACCCAATGCTTAGCGGAGCAGATCAAGTCCTTGGAGGACAAGCTGAAGGCATTTAAAATGATGATGGAGATGTTGTATCCAGGAGGGATACATCGAGAACATGAGTTGACGAGAAAGCTTCATTTCTCACGGTGAAGGCCAAGTCATGGTGTGATGCGTTTGTTCGCGAGAATAATAAGTGCGGGAAAGGAGGTGGTGCAAGCTTGCACCACTCTTCCAATTGAGCAACACTAGGAGGTGTGTAGCGGATGGAGGATCATGATGGGGTGCCAGCTGATGAAGGTATGCTCGGTTGAGGACAACCGATTCTATAGGTGGGGAGGCTTATCATAACCCCAAATTTCGTGATCGAGAATGATAGTGCGGACACGGTAGCGGATGTACGAGAATGATCGATGGACCTTGACTTCCGGAGGAGTCTAGAGTACGTGGGTATTTTGGAGTTTATCTACGAGAGTATGGAGACTCCACCGTATGTGACAATGGAGAAGCGTCACACAGGACACTGGCTCGGTGGCAGTGTCGTAGAGCTTGTAACAGTGCGAGCACAACAAGTACAGACAGCGGTGCAAGACATGACTGTGGATGCACGCGGCGGATGCGTACGCGAGCGTAGAAGGGCGGTATGCAGTGAAGCAGTACACACTGAGGAGCAATGTGGTACGATAACATAGGCGTACAACGAAGGTACACGATATCGGTATTTATGTGTGGCGATCCAATGAGGCATTGAGCATTATAGGTGCTGAGTACGAGCATTGTCGAGCATGCTCAGTAGTACGTTTACGAGAGTGGTCTGGATGCCACGATAGCGAAGTTCTAGAGGACTTCCCCTTAACACGCAGAACGTGAAGGAAGGGTTTACCGCACGAGGGTCTGGTGGCTGCGGGTTCCTTTAGGCACAAGATTGAGTGTTTGGTGGCAGTCGGTGATTTACGGCAACGCTACATCAGCAAGGCGTTGGAGCGCGAGTTTGTGATGAGTAAGCAGTTGATGTAGCATCAACTGTGCGAGAAGATGAAAGGACAAAAAGGGAGTCGAAAGATCAGAAGACAAAGAGTTGTTGTGGAACGCAAAGGTTTGCTATAAAACTTGAAGAGTCTTTAGTCTTATTGTCATTATTGTAAATGTAATAATGATGTTCCTTGGGTTGCCTTAAGTCTTGTATAAGGTGGGGTGGTAGCTCATTTGTGACACCCACTCCAGAGCGAGTCTCCCCTTCTAATAAGAGAAGAACTTTGTGCATGTGTGTATGATTTCTTGGTTTAACGTTCTTGAGCGTGTTCTTGAGCGATCCGTAGAGTCTTACTCGTATTTGTGTTGGTGCGTCGATGCGTGAGCAAGCAGGAGTACGAGAAGAGTTGGAGCGTATCCGTGATCGTTCTACTCGAGAAGGATGGTTAGCTACGGGTTAGCTAACGTCGAGTAGGTCGAAATCGATAACCGGATTTTGGCCCGGTGACAATTGGTATTTGAGCTTGAAGACGATATCATTCGTTGGCACGAATTGGTATCAGAGCAAAGGAGCAGATCACAAAGCTTGGTCGGTGCCAAGAAAGCGGGCAAAGGTAGGAGTGACTGTTGGTGCAGTCGATCGCGGGAGCAAAGGATACTTCTCGGTGCAAGTATATCTTCAATCAACAGTGCGAAGATGGTGGGTGTCACCGAGCGCGTTGCAGCACTGGAGCAAGTAGTGGCGGAGATGGAGTCCACTATTGGGACTCATGGCCACCGCAACATCGTCCTGGAGGATCGTTCTTTAGAAGGATCAGATGTTGGGGACGAGACCTAACGCTCAGTGGAACAGATCCAAGTCCTTGGAAGATAAGCTCGATGCGTTCAACGTGATGATGGAGGATCTACGTAACGAGATGTCCCTCATCAAGAAGGCGACAGCAAATGGCAGGAGCTCTACGGAGGTGCAGCGACGTAAGGTACCTGAACCTAAACCCTTCACAGGTATGTGGAGTGCGTAGGATTTGGAGAACTTTCTATGAGATATGGAAGTTTACTTCGAGGCGATCCAGTCGAGGGAAGCCGAGAAGGTCGGTTTAGCATCGATGTATATGTCGTGCGACGTTAAGTTATGGTAGAGGAGCCATGCAGCAGACGAGGCGAGACCAAGGATATACAGATGGGATAATCTAGTTACAGAACTGAAGGCGTAGTTCCCGCCGAAGAATACCGCGTGGGTTGCACGGGAGGCTTTTCGACACTTGAAGCAGACATGCATTGTTCGTGAGTAAGTGAAGCAGTTTACGTCACTGTTGCTGGACATCATGGGAATGTCAGAGGACAAGTTGTTTAATTTCACGATTGGGTTGCAAAGTTGGGCGCAAGCCGAACTGTAGAGGCAGGACGTGAAGAACCTTAATACAACGATCGTAGTGGCGGATGCGTTGATCGACTACGGTTCCCAACCAAGCCACAATGCTGAAGAGAAGGAGTTCGCCAGCAAGTTGAAGGCGCGGTCGAAGGACAAGGGCAAGGCGTTGTGCAGGATCCACCAATGGAGGAACAAGAGTACTCCAAGAAGAGGGAACAACCCAAGAGAAAGGAATGATTCATATGCGACGGACCGCATCGGACACGGGAGTGCCCAAAGAAGGAGAAGCTCAACTCTCTTCGTATGGACGAGGAGGAAGGCGAAGGAGTTGGTGAGATACGCTTGGGAGCAATCGATGTTATGCGCAAGGTACGCCTCACAATACTTCGAATCGGAGCTTCTAATTCGGTAGAGGGAGGGAACTCTACCACAAAGAGCTTTGGAGGCATCAAGACTCAATCCGCACAGGAGTGTGAAGGTGCGTGCTAAGCACCAACATGTGTGCTGGAGCCACACAGACAAAGCCGCGAATAGGAGAACATCTGTGCACAAGAAGCCGATGCAGAGCTCATGTGGGCAATGCAGCATGGGACAATGATGCAGGTGAAAATTCGGCGACGGCGTAAAATAAAAGTTTTATGGATTTTTGGTGGAAGAATAAATTGGAGGGGTAAAGGAGCGAAGGCGCGCCGATTGTGCGAGATTAAAGGAAGAAGAAGCGCGTAGATCGCGTGAGGGAGAAGAGAGAGAGAGAGAGATAAATCTCAATTTTTTATATCATCTGAACTATCTAAAACTATAGCCTATCTTCCCTTTATATAGGAGGGATGAGGTTACAAAAATAGAAATTCAAATTCAAAACTACTTATCCTAATTTGACTCTAACCGACTAACTAACTAATTTTGAAATTCAAACTGAGACTAACTACTTTGAGATCACAGGCGATTTCTTTTATTTAAATAAAAATTACGACGACTCAAAATAAACGTAAATAAAATTAACAGATTAATAGTAGAAAAATGCGGCCCTATTTATCTGTTTCACGCTGCATCAGGAGCGACGGCGGAAAAATTATTTGAAGGTGGAGATATTTGGTGGGAGAATAAATTGGAGGGGATTGAGAAGAGAAAGCACGCCGGTTGCGCGAGATTTTGGAGACAGAATCGCGTAGATCGCGTAGGGGAGAAGAGAGACGAGAGAGAGAGAGAGATAAATCTCAATTTTTTATATCATCTGAACTGTCTAAAACAATAGCCTATCATCCCTTTATATAGGAGGGATGGGGTTACAAAAATAGAAATTCAAATTCAAATTCAAAACTACTTATCCTAATTTGACTCTAACCGACTAACTAACTAATTTTGAAATTCAAATTGAGACTAACTACTTTGAGATCATAGGCGATCTCTTTTATTTGAATAAAATTACGATGACTCAAAATAAACGTAAATAAAATTAAAGGATAAAAAGTAGAAAATGCGGCCCTATTTATCTGTTTCACGCTGCATCAGACAACGTGTTGAACGTCCATGGGGTGGAGTGGTGCCAAACCACACACACCAATGATATTGCAGGATGCAAGATACCGAATATGCTCGGAGCACTGGAGGTGCTCATTTTCCGGATGTGGGTATATCCACCGGGAACGATCGAGATCGGCAATGAGCGAGTGTGGAGGCGAGTATTCCACATGTGGAGCTGGAGCTGCCACACGCCAGCGATGGAGATGTTGTATCCGGGAGGGATACATCGAGAACATGAGCTGACGAGAAAGCTCCATTTCTCACGGTAAAGGTCAAGTCATGGCGTGATGCGTTTGTTCGCGAGAATAACAAGTGCAGGAAAGGAGGTGGTTGAAGCTTGCACCACCTTTCCAATTGAGCAGCATCAGGAGGTGCGTAGCGGATGGAGGATCGTAATGGGACGCCAGTTGAGGAAGGTATGCTCGGTTGAGGACAACCGATTCTTCAGCTGAGGAAGGTATTCTCGCTGCTACATACTCCCCGGCGAAAAATGAGTCGAAGATACTGCAATTTCAGCATGATATCTTCACATCGAAGTAGAATGGCCGTCCTCTCCATACCCTTTACACTTCTCTAAGGGGTATATTTGAGAAGCTTTATGGTTTCATTCCCTTGACTGCTACACCAAAGCAGCTCAAGGCATACAGAGATTCGGTGGTGATCAGAGTTTTTCTAGCAGCTCTTGATCCTGAGTATGATGCTGCTCGAGCACAGATTCTTATTGATGCCACTATACCTCCAATGGAGGAGGCATACCGTAGATTGAGAGGGCTCTCTATACCTCCTGGTGGTGGTATTTAGTAGTCTCATATCTCCTCAGCTATGGCTGCATCTCGTGGTAGGGGGAGCCCTACGCTGTGTCGTGGTCATGGAAACCGTGGCAGGAGACGGGGTAATCGACCTCGTCAGCCGTGCACGTACTGCCATAGGCCAGGCAACTCTGAGAAACATGCTACTCTAAGCATGGTTTTCCTGCTTCAACACGAGTTGCAGAGCAGACTCGGCAAGTTGGTAGTCCATCACCTGCATCTTACCAGAGATTTAATGAGCTTGTAACATGGCTTAGAGAGATTATGCTTGCTCCTGGGTCGACTAGTTATCCTTCTGGATCCTCAAAGGTAGCCATCTCAACGTCATCATCCACATCATGTACATCTTATACTTCTACTAGTTGCTACATGGCAAGTTTGTCAGAATAGATTATGGATTCAGGAGCATCCCGTCATCTTTGTAGTGACAGATGACACTTTATTACATCAAGACCGACTCCATACAGGTAGATCGATAATAATAGCAGATAGGACACACTCTCCCATCACTGGTCAGGGGGAGGTGCAGCTAACTTTAGCAATGTGACTTCATAATGTCCTTTATGCTCCTAATTTTCTATGAATTTACTATCCATTAGTCAAATCATTAAGGATTTACATTGTCGTGTCATATTTAACCCATCATCTCTCATGTTTCTGGACATTCTTACGGGAAGGGTGATTGGATCTGGTCGTGAGCAAGGAGGCCTCTATAGATTGGTCCAATCTCCATATGCCGATGCTTCATCTCTTCACACTGGATTAGCTTCTCCCTATGTATGGCATCTCCGATTTGGTCATCTTCTTCTATAGAAGCTGTGTCATGTACTTCCTCAGATTTTCACCTCGCTCTACCTTTCAATGCGAGGCCTGCCAGCTTGGGAAGCATCATCGGTCTACCTTCTAGAGTTGTCAGGGTTGAAGTAGTCATAGTATTTTTGAGTTAATTCATCTTGATATTTGAGGTCCAAGTCGTGTCCCAGACCATCGGGGGTATAGGGTTTATCTTGTTGTTGTGGATGATTTTTCAAGATTGTCTTGGGTTTTCCTTCTTAAAAACAAGTCTGATGTTGGTCATGTTATTCAGTCTTTTATTAATGAAATAATGAATGATTTCTATGCAAATGTCAAGTATATTCATTCCTATAATGCACTTGAATTTTGCTTTATTCAATTCTCTCAGTTTCTCAAGACTCTTGATATTGTTCGTCAAACTTCTTGTGTTTATACTTCTCAACAAAATGGGGTGGCTAAACGTAAACATCACCGTCTTTTGAATGTTACCAGGACTCTCTTGATCCAGAGTCGTGATCATTCATATTGGGAGGATGTGGTTCTAATTGCTTGCTGCCTGGTGAATCGTATGCCCTCTTCGGTTCTGGGGGAGAAGATATCGTTCTTGACTGCATTTCCTGAGATGGGTCTTTTCTCTCTCACTCCTCGTGTATTTGGGTGAGTTGCTTTTGTTCATCATACGTCTCCAGGTCATGAGAAGCTCTCTCCTAAAGCAATCAAGCCTGTTTTGGTGGGGTATCCCACGACCCAAAAGGGATACTGTTGCTTTGACCATGTTTGAAGAAAGTATCATGTTAGTGCAGATGTCAACTTGTTTGAATCTATTATGTTCTCCCCTACAGGTGATAAGTTGATTCCTTCGGAGACTGGAAAAGAGGTATACATGCCTCTACCTCTGATTTTGACTACTCCAAGCTCCGCTTCCTCACCACCTTCGACACCACCACCACTACCTGTCTCACCCAGTTGCTTTCCGCATGTTTACCAGCACAGACCTCGTGCTCATGTGCCTCCTCCATCATCCAGCATGCCCCAGGTATGTTCTAAGCACTTGATTTCTACTGATGGCACTGGTGATTTGCATTTACAACTTGATGAGCAGGCAGTCTTAGATATTCCAGTCTCAGCCATTGAGGAAGCTGAGGACCTTAATGTGCCTATTGCCTTACGAAAACAGAGGCGTACATGCACTATGTATCCTCTTGCTTCCCATGTTTCCCTTGCACGTCTCAGAGGAGTTTCAGAGATTTTTTGTGGGCATGTTTGCCATGGAGATACCACGATCATATTAGGAAGCATTGCATGCTGGCTATGGAGGAGGAGATGGTAGCGTTACAGTCTCATGGCACTTGGAGCATTATACATGCTCTCCCTGGTGCATCTGTTGTTAGTAGCAAATGGGTGTTTACGGTGAAACACTTCGCGGATGGTATTGTGGACAGGTACAAGGCCAGACTTGTTGCTCGCGGATTCACCCAAACTTATGGGGTGGATTATCATGATACATTTTCTCATGTTGTTCGTCACTCTACGCCAAGGATTCTCATCTTTGTTGTTGCGGTACGTGATTGGCCTCTATTCCAATTAGATGTCAAGAATGAATTCTTGTATGGTGACTTGCAGGAAGAAGTCTACATGCATCAACCACCAGGGTTTGTTGCTGAGGAGGAGTCTCATATGGTGTGTAGACTTCATAAGACTATTTATGGCCTTAAGCAAAGTCCGAGGGCTTGGTTTCAGAAGCTCTCAGAGTTGGTTGAACAATAAGGGTTTGTCAGATCTACTATAGATCACTCTCTTTTTGTTAAGAGAACCCAACGAGGTAATGTTGTTATGGTCTATGTCGATGACATTAATATTACATGCAGTGATGAAAAGGGTATTCAGGCAGCTGAGGATTTTCTGGACAACAGTTTGTGACCAAGGATCTTGGCAATCTCCGTTACTTTCTTAGTCTAGAATTTGCAAGAAAACGATGTGGTATGGCGATGGCGCAAAAGAAATATACCACTGACCTTCTATCTGAGACGGGCATGATAGGATGTAGACCTGCCACTACTCCAATTGATCCTAATGCTAAGCTCTATGATGATGACTCTGAGGAGGTTGACAAAAGATGATATGGAGAGCTAGTAGGGAAGTTGTTGTATGTCACTATCACTAGGCCTGATATATCATTTGTTGTTAGTAGAGTCAGCCAATTTATGGAACAACCTAGGCATGTTCATATGAATGCAGTGAACATGATCATGAGGTATCTGAAGTCTTCTTCAGGTGCAGGACTTCTGTTCAGAAGAGACACGTCTCACAGTTACTAGATGCGCTGATGCAGACTATGTTGGGTGCCCTAAGGACAGGAAGTCCACATCAGGATTCACCATGTTTGTAGGTAGCTCGTCGGCTTCATGGAAGAGTAAGAAACAGACAGTTGTTGCTAGATCTAGCATTGAATCAGAGTATAGAGCCATGGCCCAAGGGAGCATGGAAATGATGTGGGTCAAGTCCGTCTTAACCGATAACGATTGAGGTGCTTCTTCCTATGCACCTTAAATGTGATAACCAAGCTACTCTATTCATAGCTAATAATCCGGTCTTCCATGAAAGAACAAAGCACATTGAAGTAGATTGTCATTACACTCGTGATCTAATTCAAAAGGGACTTGTTTCCACCTCTCATGTTGCTTTAGGCGATTAAATTGCAGATATGTTTCCCAAAGCTCTTCTTAGAAGTCATTTTCATCCTTATTGTTTCAAGCTGAGCATGATAGAAATATATGCTACAGCTTAATGGGAAGTATTGAGATATTTGTATCTCTCTATCTTTATTTCGCATTTCTTTATTTCTTCTGTCCACTTTATGTAATTTTCTCCTAGAGCTTTTGTCCTATATAATAGAGCTCCATGGCTACGATGAATACAACTTTTCATTTCATGTCTTTCCACATCAGCGTCAAGGATACTTGGCTCCAAAATAATGAACTGAGGACAACAGATGCAGCCACCTCACCTTTTTGATTTTTTATCACTTGCACTCTCTCCACTCATCGGAAGAAATATCAACCCCAATTTATCTTTCTTATCCATTATGCTTTGTAGTGTAAGGAAAGTGGTGTCCAATCTTGTTTGCCCTAGTATAACAATGGTCTAACAATTTCACCTTTTTGGGTGAACTATCTCATCAATATCAATGTCTTCGCATGATTGTAGAGAAAGAGAGTGAGAGTTCTATCCTTTGTGATGCAAATTGTTATCTTTGATTCCTTATCAAGCTCCTAAAGAACAAGATCAATGCAATGAACCGCACATGATGATCAAATATCCGTGGATATTTGATCTTAAGAAGTTGTCCATCTGTCATATTTGCAGAAGCGTTGTCGGTAACAACTTGTACAACAACTATGATCCTCCGCTTGGGTGCCACCAACATGTTGCAACACTCAAATGCATTCTTCTACCACTGGGTTGCACCTTCATCCCAGCTAAGTCTTATTTATGGCGTAACAGGCACGGTTCGCTGCTACAGAAGCCCGAAAAGGAGTTCAAACAGTGACTTAGGTCACCCATATGTGTGATTAAAAGCAACAAATCTTCTTCTAGGTCGCTTTTTTGACCTTCGCGACCTTGATGACGTCCTCTGAGATAAAGTCCATGTACTCGACTTTATCAATGATGGTACAAGGCACCTCTATCAAATTGAAGGACACAGAAAACTATGTGTTCTAATCTCGTTCATTCAAGGTGTCCGTAGGTGATCAACGCAAGAATCATATCCTCACCAAGGAGCTGCTCAAGGAGACAGACAAGGACTATGGCATCTGGTATACAGCTATTTGCCAGGTTATCACTTAGATGACCAATAGCGTCGATCCAAATTGCAGTGAATCTTCTCTACAATGACATTGCAAATGCGATGTGGAGAATCTGGAGCAAACCTACTCCCAGAAGACAACCAACTCTCGACTCTCCGATTTATACGTGGACCTGATCAACTACTCAGGGAGATTCGAGTCTTGTAGAGTATTGCTTGCTCCTAACTAGCCTTTTTGAGGAGCTGTTGATTTTCCACCCATCCTGTTGTGATCAACATTGAGAGCGATCTGAATGGTAGGTCTACCGATTTCTTTTTGGACTGCATCCACGATACAAACCTGTGAAGGGCTAGTTTCTGTTAGCTGACACTCTGTTCTTCATATCTAATTACCACCCACTCACGTTTAGTCCCACATCACCTATAAGTGGGACTCCAGTTGGTCTGTGGGGCTATATAAGAAGCCATGCACCCCCTGTAACCATTGAGAAACTGAATAAAAGAATCAGTCCTTAGTGGCATTCTCCCGTGATTTTATCCGTCTCCTCAAGAAGTAGGGTTCCACGTAAAATCGGGGTGTGTCATGTTTTCATTTTTCTTTATTTTATTGTTTTGATTATGGATTCACTTCCACATTCTTTATATTTCAACAGTATCAAAGTGTTTCCCAAGGAATGCTTTGTACATGGTGATCCCATGAAATCAAAAATTCTCTCGTGACGATTTTATCATCCACATAGATAAGAGGTATAACTATGTCTTGTTAGTCTGTCACGCAAAAAGAGATTGGTTAGATTTTCATGCATCGTCTCTTGAGATATGCCACTCCTCTCAAGCCACAGTTGGTGATCATCCTTTGACATGTATTCATTTTCCTTTATGGAGACGAGTACTTAAGTTCCTTGTCTCTAGGGAAAAGATGTCTGCATTTATCTTACTGTGTAGTTCATGGCTTATTCTCTTGTTGATATGTCCTCCCTTGGTTGATGTTACTGTTGATACGTCCTCTTACTCTGGTGAAACTTGTTATCTGCAGAATATGCCCCGGCCAAGGGGAGCTGATGCTGCTGGTTTATTACTCCGCGAATTGGAGCTTCATCCACCTGCAGAAGAATGGCACCGTAAAAACATGTTCGGTGGGCCCTGGTCTGATCCTGAAGATTTTGGTCTCTTGGATGAGACATCGAATCTGAGCTTGCACAGCCACTCTGAATCAACCAGTGGTTACGACGGTTATTTTGATGCCCACAGCCTTTGGCCTCGAAAGCGCAGGTTGTCCGAGAGAGATGCAGCATTTGGTTTGAAGACCTCAGTTGGTCTAGGATCATATCTTGGTATAATGGGATCAAGGAGGGATGTCATCACAGCTTTGTGGAAGACAGGACTGGAGGGCGTTTGGTACAAGGTATGTTTTATGTTACGTGTATCTTGGTGCCTTTTCTTTTGAAATTATTTTAGGTGCAGATTAGTTGGTAAAGAACATGAAATTACTTCATATTTTTATTCTTACAACTTCCATGCAACTGGAATGTGTGGTTAGCTGCTCATTAAAGTGTTGAGCAGAAAAGGCCCATCACCGGTGTCTGCTCTTAGTTAGCTTACAACCTGCTTGGGTACCGTTGCCAATTGTTGGCTCATTGGGTCTGGTCCTCCAGAAAATATCCACTTTGATGGAACGATATGATCTTTGTTTTTCAGAAAAAACCTGTTCAGGCAACTACTTATGCTGTAGCATAATTTTTGCAACATGAAATCCCCAGTCTTTATATTATAGTTCTCGCTACAATTACCTGCTTTCTGCAGTGCATCAGATGTTTGCGGCAAACATCGGCATTCACCCCGCCAGGAACAACCAATCCTGTTGCTAATGACCGGGAGGCGTGGTGGGTCAGTCGGTGGGCTCATAGTTGCCCCATGTGTGGCGGAAGCTGGGTCCGTGTTGTGTAATCATTAGTAAGACATCTGAAGGTTCTTATACATCTGCCTTTGTTGTAATTGTAACTCACCTTTGGAAGAGGTGAATTCCTCTTCAATATTGTTTATCCAAAAAAAATGATTGCGGCAAATCAGATCTTCAAGAAAGTGCTGACCAAATTTTTCGTAGCGAAGGAAAGAATGATGACAATGAGATATACAACCAAAGTTTGAGCCTGTTCTATGCTCGCGGCTCTTCGAAGTTGTGGGTCGGGGGATGTCTGCCCAGTGTACATTATCTGTTGAGTTACAGTCAACCTGGTATTATTTTGTATGGATATGATGCAGTTGTTTTATAATATTCTAGGATTGTTAACTGAACTTGGGTTAAGATTTATTTCCAGTCTTCTTTAAGTTTATTTATATGGGAACTAAAGAATTATGTTGAGTTTTTGTGTTTGGCACTAATTTGAGAGTAGTTTTTCATCAATGTCATTGAAACTGATGCACATATGATCAAGTTGATGGAAATAACTGGTTTTATCATAGGAATAAATGCTGCGGTTTACTGTATTTTGTTGTCATTGAAGTAAACAATTAAAAAAAGTTGTGCCACCATATCGATGAATTATATTTTTCATTTCGCCGCACAAATTTTCCTCTCTACTTCGTTCTGGTGATCATGTACTGATCACTTGCTTTAGCTTTCGATACATTTTAGCCATTCATAGATTCTAATTTGAATTATTGAGGATATGAAATGAGACTGTTAGAAAATCGGAAGCGGAAGCGTAAACATGGAATAAAGATAAATAACAAGAATAAGAACGCGGGATTTTACGTGGAACCCTACTCCGTGAGGAGCGGGATGAAACCACGGGAGAAGCCCTCAAAGGGGCGGATATTCTATTGAACTTTCTCATCTGTTACAGGAGGCCTGGGGCTCCTTATATAGCTTCCATAGGACCTCCAAGTCCCACCACTAGGCAGTATGGGACTAAACTCAGTGGTGGGGTAAATGGACCTTGGAGGGATCCATTTACCCACCTATTACATAAGTGACGCATGCTCCAAATACTCTAACACTCCCCCTCAAGCTGGAGCATACAATGCTCAGCTTGGACAAACAGGAAGAAACTCAACTCACAATACATGACACTACAGACAATATCAACCCAACGCGCACAGTTGCTGCAGTCGAGGACGTTGCTTCTCATGGCGTGCATGTGAGGAGGACGAACGGGGCTGGAGTGTCTATCTGGCTCAGAGAATGGTACTCTACTGTGGAGTCCCTATGATACCACATGAAAACCCTTGCCCTTAATGGCATAGGGAATAGTCCTCTGCTATGGAGTCCCTATGGCTCACATGAAAGCTCTGGCCGACCAACAAGAATGACAAATGATTGGCATGCGTCATCGTCGAGTCTGAATCTGAAATTTGTAGAGTCTGAATATCTGACCGGTCTGCAAAATCTGATATCTGAATTTTAGAACAAGACCTGTAACTCTACATATACTCCCCCTTTCTCCCATACTGGTCTGAATGACATTGTTGACCACGTTGGGAGAAGATAAGATGATACATAAATATGGGGAAAAGATGAATAGTCTAAAAAAATTTTCTCGCGGCTTTTCTTCATTTTTTTTTGTAATAAGCCGTCCATTTTTTTTTGAACATATATATATATATATATATTTTTTATAAGCCGTTCCAACTCTCTTTTTTTTCGGCTTTTGCAACATATTTTTTTTTCTTTTCTTTTCTTTTTTTTTGAATTTTGCGTACGGCTTTTTTCAAATGTACGCGCCTCTTTTTTTTCCTAAAAAAAACTT
The DNA here is from genome assembly GCA_037367405.1 of Ottelia alismoides. Taxonomy (NCBI): domain Eukaryota; kingdom Viridiplantae; phylum Streptophyta; class Magnoliopsida; order Alismatales; family Hydrocharitaceae; genus Ottelia; species Ottelia alismoides. The sequence goes on from JAZKJV010003079.1 coordinate 282,541, forward strand.
TGACCCATTTGGGCCTACAAAAAACCTTACAAAACATCTCTCTTCTCTCATTTTTTTTCTTCTTTTTTTTTTAACATTTCACCGGCCCATTTGGGCCCAACTCTCACTTCAACCCTTTTTTTTTTAAATAACTGGCCCAACAAGACATCCCCTTTTTTTTTAATATCTCACGCCAAGTCCCTGTTATTCACTCCTTTTTTTTGTTGACCCATTCCCCCCACTTTTCTTGTGAACCGTCAGCCCCCATAATACAAAAGTCGTTTTTTTATTGAAAGGGGCCCGCCGCTTAGGGTTCCCCGCATGGGAACCCATTTGCGCCGCCAGTGCGCTCTGGGGAGCGCTTGCGAGAGGGAGGAGATCGCCGCCAGGACTTCGCGCGCCTACGCGCAACTGGAGCGGGGGCGAGGGAGCAGCGGGGCAGTGTCTGTGCTGCGGGCGGAGGCGCAGCAGCGCCTGGACTGCGCAAGGAGGATCTGCGCGCGCAAGGGCTCCCGCCAGGAGCTTGCTGGGGCGGCGCGCGTCTGGACTGCGCGAGCTGGGTAAAGGAACCTCCTGCTGGGGTTCCATCGCCGGTTGTGTCGCTCGCGAGATGTTGAGAGGGAGATGTGGAAGGTGCCTTGAGACAGGGAGAGGAGGCGCGCCTGCGTGTGTTGAAGACGCTCGATTTGAAGGTGCGCCACCGATCGACTTGGCTCCTTTGATGGAGAGGAGATGCCATGCAGCCACCTGTGCACGGTTGTTGGAGATGCACAGGTTCGGGGATCGTCGTCTTGATGCTTTCCTCATTCAAAATGCGCGCAGGGGCCTCTGCATCTGTACGTATATGCGAGCGGAGAGATGTTGCGCGTATGACCTAGATCCTGGAGATGGGCTTGGTCTTCTGCATAACGCGTGCGGCTTGGAAATAGCCGTGATCGCACGAACAGTGAGGATGGATCTAGGGTTCTAGAAAACCCTAAAAACAAAAACTCTGGAACAGAATATGAACTTGAAGAGGACAATAGTCTTCACGAAATCTTAAAGAACATGAACTACAAAAAACGAATCTCGAATAAAAATACAGAACGAAAACTCCTCGAGAATCGACCCGCTCTGATACCATGTTAGAAAATCGGAAGCGGAAGCGTAAACATGGAATAAAGATAAATAACAAGAATAAGAACGCGGGATTTTACGTGGAACCCTACTCCGTGAGGAGCGGGATGAAACCACGGGAGAAGCCCTCAAAGGGGCGGATATTCTATTGAACTTTCTCATCTGTTACAGGAGGCCTGGGGCTCCTTATATAGCTTCCACAGGACCTCCAAGTCCCACCACTAGGCGGTATGGGACTAAACTCAGTGGTGGGGTAAATGGACCCTGGAGGGATCCATTTACCCACCTATTACATAAGTGACGCATGCTCCAAATACTCTAACAGAGACCTCTACAAGCGACTGCCCACTGCGATTAGTCGCCCCAAAGTTTCAGTAAAATAGTCCATTGCAATTGAATGATTAAATATCTAACTTGAATTGGTTCGTTATCTAGTGTAGCACCGGTTAGATCCATGATTAATCGATCTTTCTCCCGAAGTTGATGTTCCTTCTCATAGAGTTCATCGCCTCTGTTATTTTCACAACTCCAATAAGTTGCCATTTTTATTTGGAAGTAGAAAGTTAAATTATTAGATGGCATGATGTTACTTCATTTCTAAATGTTGTCACAGCATAAAGTATATAGACTACAAAGTGACCATGAAAGACAAAGGTAGCTAAAGCAAAGTAGTGATAACTGAAATGCATAACAATGGAGGAAAAACTTGGAGATGCTCTTAGTTACAACATGATGCATTTATAGTAAGGGAAAATAGCAGTAAATACATGTAGATCCCATGAAGACTCCCAATATTCATGATTTGTCCCTTGACAAGCCTTCTCCCGCTTTAAGTAGAGCCGGTTACATGAATTCTTGCTCAAATCCATGTTGAAAGAAATAACTAATTTTTATATTGATTGTCAAGTACCTAACGCAATCCTGTCCTATATTTAAATTAGTACAAGTCATTCAGAATCTAGGCTAGGTTTAGGAGAATATTTTTCAGCTCTAGTAATATATCATCCAACTAGACAATCAGGTCCCTCTTACACAATTCTACCATCATCCTCATTAGATCAACCAGGCTCTCATCAGGAGGTCCTTTTCAAAAGTCATGCTCTTGTTCCTTTAACATAATAAGGTGTTGAATGTTGAACTCGATTTATATTTATTGTAATTCTCTATTCCTATGGTCACAATATAAGATTTATTAATTATTGATTTCTATATGGAGGTATATCAACTCTATGTTGTGCACTACTTTTCATTGTACAGTAAAATGTAAAGTTAACATTATGATATATTTTTGCTTAACCAACATTAGCATAATACTGTAAATTAAATGACACATGATATTACTGATCTAGTCTTTCCAATCCTGCATCCCCCCACAATCATCTGCATCCCTACTCTTCATGGGAAGAGAACACGAGCGGCAACTAAAGATGGTGAGGGTTGAACCTTGTCACCGAAGAGGTTGCCCTTCCTCATCCGTACTTAATGGTCGGTAACATCTAATCATTCTTATGATTACCAAGGGGGCGTTCGATTTGGGAATAAGCATGAATAAGGATAGGGAATAAGGAAAATAAAGGTCTATTCTATGTTCGGCTGGAAAGATTGGAATAAGAAGAATAAAGTGGAATAAAGATAAGAAGGAATAAGGTGAAATAATGGATTGTGTATGGAAATAGTTGTACTCTTCAGAATCATGTCGGGCAGGGAATTGACCCCTTATTACAGTGCTTATTCTCCAAACAAACGGAGCCTAAGTATAGCTAGTCGAACCTTGCCACCAAAGTAGAGCTCTTCATGGCCAATCATCATGAATCTTACCTATGCATGTCGGTTTGTGTAGCCATCCTCTTGGATGTCTTCTCGACCTCCATCAACATGTGTATATAGCAAAGGCTCATCAATGTCAAGTTCACTTTAAGTTGACTCAACTTGTCCATTCAGATAAACACTCCAAATCCTACATGTCATCAACTCCCTCATTCGTCTCTCTCACATGATTATAATATCCTTCTTGTAAGAGAAATGACCTCCTAACCATAATCCTATAATGAACAAGTAGTCTCCTAACTCTCAGAGTGCTTCTTAGAAGATAGAACTATCCATTGAATATATATCTCTTCCCGTTAGGAATGATCATTGCGACGGGCTAGCCCTCAGCCTGAAGCCCGGTCCATATGATTTTGTGGGTTAGGCTTCGATAGATGTTGGCCCAAGCTTGATCTGACATGCTTGCCCAATGTAATATACAATATTGAAAATAAATATGTAATATAGATTGAGTGATATAATTAATTTTTTTTGGGGGGGGGGGGATTAGGGGTTATTTGTTCATCATCCATTTTAAGTGTTAATAATGTGAACATGCTATTTTGTTTTGAATAAACCTTTGATTCATGAGATCTTTCCTACAATGATGTTTAAGCGTAATGTATAATACTTCTCAAAAATACTTAATAAGAGATTGTTTGATATTATTGGAGTTTGGCCCTTTCTAATAATAAATTAAAAGAGTATGTGCCACTAATATTGTTATTGAATGAGGAACTTGAGTATTGAGTGTTTTATTCGATGTGAGTAAGAGATTTGGACCATCTTGGACCAAGCCCGGCTAATAACGAGGATTTACGGTCTTCTGAACATGATCTATTGTGATAGTAGCACCCACAAATCCAAATTAACAAACAAATTTATGTCACATTTTAAGATAAACTAGGTAAGTATCCCTGCTTAGACACAAGGAGCATTGTCTAAGAAGACTTTTTTTACCTTTTTTATTTAATCTATCTATTTTATTCAGACAATACACACACAAACAATATCACAAATAAAGCATAACTCACACGGATGTGTACAAATATAGAGAACAACAATAGAGAAAAAGAAATTTGCAAGATAAAGAAACAAGTAGAAAATAAGAAAAAATTATTTTTGAGTTTCTAAAGTGTTTTTTTATAATAAAATAAAAGTAATAAAAATAAAAGTGGGATTTTTTGCAAATAAGAAAGTAAGGCCAATTAGGGACTTAGAAAATTAGGAAATAAGATTCCAAATTATTCCTAAAAATCAACCAGTAGTTCCCCTATGTAAAGAAAAATACAAGGAAGGAACTGCAAGTTTGTTTTGGGTATTTTGAATTTATGTGATTTTGAAGGATTATTCAAATTTTTGCAATGTTTTGGGATTTTAAGATAAATTATGCTTAGTGACTTTTGAGTATGCGATAAAACACAATAACATGAAGCTACTACTATTTTTTCATAATTTGTTAAGGTGTTTTTACCTTTTTATGAATTTTCTCCTGAAAATGAGCAGAAGTGTGATTCTAATTTTTAGAATATATCAAACATGGTCCAATAAACCTAAAAAATCCTGGAGATGTCCCTATAGTGTACTATACCGCAATATATTTTTTCTTTTTGAAATATTGCAATTTCTACCTTAAATACTTCAAAGAGTCCAAAACTTACAAAAATTCTGCAAGGCACAAGGTTAGAATTCACTCACATAATTCTAGATAATGCATTTCTTGTTCAAAATTTACATACTAATGATGAATATGTAGAGAACAAATTCATGACTACCAAGGTATTTTAGTTTTCAAAAAGAAGCAAGGAGCAAAAAGTTATGAAACAATATATGCAGGGTTCTAAATGATATATACCGTTGGATGGAGGTATGTTCTGAAGGATATGGAAAGATCCTCAAGCGCATCACGGAAGCGTGTGGATCACATCGAATGCGATCGGGAGTGACCGGTCGTACTAGTTGCTCGGAATTTAAAAATTTAATATGATGAAGCCACATGATCCAAGAACCATTCTCAGATCATTTCATCTAAACCACAATTTGGTATAAGGTTTACCTCTTGAAGCGTGGTTGCGATCTAGTCTCTAAACCTAGAGACCTCCTGTCTCAAGTCTGATCCGACGGAGGAGACGCTTGCGAGCGCGTTGATGAGCCGCATCCTTCTTGCAATCCATGTTGATGATCCAAGCAGCAGATCTCCTGATCTTGTCACACGAGATCCATCATCTTCTTCACGAGCGAGACGCACCGAAGTAGATGGAGATCCACAAGTAGATGATCCGGTAGCATAACGACGATGCTGCGACGATGATGTCTCTCTCAATGGCTCCATGGTGGACGGCCATAAGAGAGAGAGGGAGAGAGAGGCACATGATGTGTAGAGAGAGAGGAAAAGAGCATATGGATTGATCATGTATCTGTCATGAAGAGCAAGAGTGCCTCTTCTTAAATAGTGTTTTGGGATCCATGGATCTCAATCCATGGACAACACAAAATCAATGGATGAGATTGATTTGTGTTTCTTTCAATGGCTAAGATGTTATTGTAAAAACACAACAACAAGTGATTTAATTTAAATAAATTAATATTGATAAATCAATATTATTAATCTTAAATTTAATCACATTTGACTAGAGATAGGATAATGAGAAGACCAACTCTCATCCTTAAAAGAGAGGGGACGGCTACTCCTCTCCACATGGAGAGTTGTAGCCGTCAACTCCTCTTGGGAGGAATGGGTCAATCTCCCCAAAATATCATGAGATCTCATTATCTCATGATATCTCCTATGACTCTTGTCGACAATATTTTCACCCAAAAATAATTCCAAATTATCTTATGGAAAATATCAGTCATGCCATTGAAATTATGTGAATCTTATTCACAATCCAAAAACAAAATGTAAATTATATTTTAATCAATCATCAAATGTGAATCCAATTCACATCAATAATTAATTAACAAATATGAATTATAATATGCTCTCTTTAATATATTATAAATCACATTTATAATATTTATATAATTAATATGGATAGTGCTATCCATATTATTCATATCTATGAAAATTAAATCGTATTTAATCATCTTGGATCTCTATTCTCATGTGCCAAAATAATATGAATCACATTCACAATATTCGCATCTTTGATAATTAAATCACATTTAATTATCTCAAATAACTCTCCTTATTATATGAATCAAATTCATATTATCCATGATAATTAAATCACATTTAATTATCAATTTTCTCGATGCTCGGATACATATATCAACAATGAAATTATCCATGAACTCTTTCAAGGATAATGCGCTTTCTCAGCGGATACTTGGAGATAAGGACAGGGCAATTGTATTGTTCTATGTATAGTAACTTGGATATTGAGATCACATCTCAAATCCAGATCTTGCGAACCTCCCACATATGCTTGATTAAATCAAGACCGCAAATCTAATCTTCTCATTACATTTGAATCACATTCAGATCAATGTCCAATATTTGGACTAAGATTAGATTACTTCTCTATGAGAAGAGTCACTAAAATCCAGACCCGTTTCATCACTCCCTAGGAATGGAAGCATCATGGTTATATAATCGTTTATGATCACATCACCCTCAGGTATTCCCAATACCTATACATCATGCATACTGGAAGACTCAAAATAAACCCGAAGTTATAGATATCTTTTAGACTGTCACATTCAGGGTTTTATCATTAAGTTTTCTCATTCAATCATTGGGAGTTGGTATTGATCATATACTTTCCAAAAGCATATATCATACTCAGGTGGTGATCATATATATATCATACTCAGGTGGTGATCATATACTTTCCAAAAGTATATATCAAACCTATAAATTCAGTCAAGCTTCCAAAGCGAGACGACCGTGCACAGAATTTGATCTTTCCAATATCTCATGAGTGAGCTCATGTCTTCCGGTTCAGTAAATGAACCTGTATGATCCCTTTGAGAGATCGTATTACTCATATGCCCTTGCATGCACACTAGTGCGCTGGTGTATAGACCTTGGTTAGGTCATCAACCTATTGGTCTGTCAAATATACATACTCAGACATATAGTAACACATATATCTCCGGTCAGAGGATGTGTGCCTATATCGTGACAGCATATGACATAGGACTTTGGTTATCTCGATCTCATTAAGTCAACTCTTTGAACTAACTAATCTGACACCTCCGAATCTCTATTCCTATGCAGAGTACATGTATCAAGAGGTCGGTCAGATACCAGCCTTTAGAGATAAGGATTGCCATCTCCTACTCAGGCTGGAGATCACATCTTAACAATCATTTGACGGTGCTTGATGAGTCCTTAATTTAACTCTTTATATATTCATCCAAGCACCAGCCTCTATGATTCAATAATTGAATCAACAGTTGTATGATCATTAAGATGGCCAAGGTACATAACCCTAATTGTACTAAGGCACCTATTATGCAAATTAGTTACTCTTCATTTCAGATTAAGGAGTGAATTGCAATAACATTTATTGCATAATGGCTCGTCGTGGACTCCCATGTCCAACATGTTCCTCATCCAAGGGCAACTATAACTCAAGGTCGTCTTCCCCTCTTCTTCTTATTCCCCATACTGGTGTAGATATGTGGCTCAAAGACAGTGATCAAATGGGGCAATTAGCTCCTTCCTTCAATGAAGGGTGGTCTTTCACTTGGAAGCTTAGCTCGAACAAGGGCTTGCTCGGTGGGTTGGGGAGTTAGCTTGTATGACTTTTAAGTTCCCAAGGATCAAGATACCACTAGAGTGATTGACTAATGTATCAATGGAATAATAAAATATTTTGTGGAATATACTTGGTCTTCGCCAAATCAACTGATTTGTCCTCCGACTTCCTTGGATAGAGCGTGAGTCATTGTTCCAAGAACTAACTACAAACTTTAGGATTATACATCAAAAGTATCTATAGATAGAGGTTAAAGAAAAATATCGAAAAAAGATTCCACAATATTTTTCTCAATGATATCATAGATAATTCTCAATGTAAGTATAGTGATAGCTTGAATAGCCACTAGCTGAGATAGTTAGAGATATTAATACCATATAAGAACAAGAAATTATATCTTAAAATAACACTTGTGAATAATAATATATCAAAGGAATAATCTAACAAGAGTTACCTCCAAAAGTGTTCTATTTGTTTTCATAAGAACTACATGACCTGGAGGCGATTGAACGATGCTTCTTGATAAATTTTATATTCAGAACTATTCTTCTCAAAATTTTAAAGATATCGATGAACTAGAGAGAGAATGGGAGAATATCACTCAAAGAATTTTTCTTCATTGGTAGAGAGAGATTGTATTGTATATCTACCATACTTCGGTATAAGATCCTTTATAGGGCTCCAAAATATATATCGTTGGAAACAACACAAGCAAGAAATTATCAAGATTTTACAACTCTAATAAATCAGGTAAACTTGTATGATCGATCATATCAAGTTGATCTATCAGTCAAAAGGATTGATCGATCATCTGATGATCGAGGGTACTAGATTCAAAATATTGTCGATCAGTGAAAATGGCACGATGAAACAAGGCTAGTCGATTAGTGAAACAAGGTTGATCGACCAATGCTAGTTGATCAGTGAAAATGGCATGATGAAACAAGAGCACTATGATATTTTAGTTTTGAAAATAAGCAAGGAGCAAAAAGACATGAAGTAATATATGCAAGGTTCTAAATGCAATGGAAAATTAAATGGGCATATGATACACATCCAGCGGCAACTATAACTCGAGGTCTTATTCCTCTCTTTTTACTTTTTTCCCTTGTAGGTGCAGATGTGTAGCTCAAAGATGGTGATCTAGCAAGGTGATCAGTTCCTTCCTTTGACGAAGGGCTCCTGAGTCCTCCACTTGGAAGCTTAGCTCTAACAAGTGTATGCTTGATGGAGGATTAACTTGTATGGCTTGTGAGTTCCCTAGGATCAAGATACCACTAGATAGGGTGGATAGTGTACTAATGATAGAATAAAATATTTTGTGGAATATACTTGAGCTTTGCACAATCAATCTAGCACATTGCACAGGATCTTCAGATGGAAACCCAACCGAGTGAAAACCACGACCTAAATCACCCAAGTCAAGATTTTCGATTAACTCTGATAAATCAGGTAAACTTGTATGATCGATCATATCAAGTTTGTCGACCAGTCAAAAGGGTTGATCGATAATCTAATGAATATTAAGGTACTAGATTCAAAATATGGTAGATTAGTGAAATGGAACGATCGATTGTGATAAGTTGATTAGTAAAACAAGGTTGATCAGACAATGTTAGTTGATCAGTGAAGTGGGATGGTCAACCAGTCTTGAATTCCTAATATGTTATGATTTGGAAAGTTTTAAGAGCATAGCTTTAGGTACAACGTTGCCAAATACAATGTAAAGTGCAACATTACAATTTTAATTCAATAAATGAACCTTGAGCTTCTGCAATTTGACAATTGCAGTTTACTTCATAATTGCTTCTTTGCTGAAATATCCTGCAGTCATGTAAACAAGTACACAAGCAAGCGATTGTGATGTATGTGTGTCATATTTATAATAAACTTGGAGGTAAATAAAGAACTAATGATATTCTCTTTTTAATGATGATAAAACTTTAAAAAGCTTGAAGAGATTAATCTTTATAAGCACAGACATTAACGTTAATTTGAGTCAAGATTTCAATGTCTCAAATTTTAATTTCTCCCTTTACTAAGAAATCGTAAAAATAATTTTTAATTCTTTAATTGCAAGGTGCGTGAGTTTTACTTGAGAGTAAATCAAGAAATTTCTTTTAAGACCCCCCAATCAATTAATTCTTTTATACTCTTTAATCTATATACTCCCCTTTTTGTAAGTCAAACTAGCTTTTATTTTTTGGCCTTTTCTTTATCAATAAAAAGGTTAACAAGAGAAACTATAAGAAATAAAATGCAGCTTTCATTAAAAAGGATGGAACTAATACAAAATCTCCATTGTATGAATAATGTTCAGTTACATAGATGCTTGGAAAAGAACAAGTAGAAAGAGAAACAAAAATACTAGAAGAGGATCTAGAAACTGAGGTCATAATCACTATCATCAGCGTGAGGTTTTGGACGAGAATGCTTTCTTTTTTGGATGTGTCAACGGATCTGAAAGTTGTAGCTGAACTCGGGAGTTCCAGACTTGTTAGACTTGTACTCGTTGTCATCATCGTCATCATCATCATCATCTTCTTCTTCTTCTTCTTCTTCAGGCTCTAGCATCACAATTAGCTTCCCTCGAAAGGAAGATGGACCAAGAGCTGAAGGGTGAGGATGATGTCAAGTCGGTTCAGTAGGAGGTACTCTAGTATGAGGAGCAGGGTAACGAGGAGGTTGTTGAGAGCTGGGTTTGGTCGGTGGAGGGTTCTTGGCTAGAATGAGCCATAGAATATCATCTGAGAGCTTGTAGATGACCTTGGACTAGGTGTTTAGTTGTGATGGGGTTGACTTGGAGGCGGTGATGCCACGACGTCATTGTTAAGTATGATTGTGGTAGAGGACTAAGGGGTGGTGTTGGGGTGTTGGAGAATGAGAGAGGGAGGGTGTGATTAGGGTAATGTGTTAGCAGCACTGGGAGTTAAAGTGTAGTGGCGCTAGAATGGCAATGCTACTAGGGGAGCATGGTGGAGGCACTATTGATCAGTGGGTGACAATGATGCCATGGAGAAGAAAGCAATGACATTGGCGCATAGGAAGATGTTTTGAGGTGGGTGGGTTTTAGGGCAAGAGAGACCCAAACCTCCAGTTTATGACCATCGCTTTGGTACCATGGAAAAAAGGTAGTGGAATGGAATGCCTATGATTTTGCAAGAATAGAGAATGATTTATAGCCAAGTAAAGATGCATGTGTAAGAATATCAATATAATACTTTATTTGATGAAAATGTAAATCTTGAGAAGTATAAATACCGTCAATCTTAAGAAAGTATTGAAGATGACCACAAACCTTAGTGAAAATACCTTCTAAATGATGGCCCGTGTCTCAAGAATGCCTACATTATCATCACCAGCAACAATCATATCATCAAAATATATGATAAGGATAATAATATTTGTAGTACATGGTGAATCTACGTTTCATCATCTTTATTCTATCATTTTGGCCTTAAAAACCCTAGTAAATGCGTGTAAATAGCGTTAATTCATGCATTTTATCATTCATGCATTATTGTATAAAATGTGTATAAAATACTGTTTTTAATGCCAAAATTATAGAATAAAGAAAAGAAAAAGAATAAAATATTGCAGATATTTTATGACCCGAAACCCCGAGATCTAAGCATCTCGATGATTAGGTCGATAAGGAATAAAGTAGGAGGAGATAAGGGCCAGAATCCAATAAAAATCCCTTTTATTTAATTCATTCTTTATTCATTTTGGGACCTATTTTTGGTTCCACTTTTTATACCTTAAATAAAGAAACTTTGTACATAAAAGTTGTAGATAATTATGTATAGAAAAATACAAAATTGATTTCACTCAAAAATAATGTACAGATAAAAAGTTATGATCTGAATAAAATTCCAGAATCCCAACTTCCCAGACTGGTATCTCCCTAATAAAAATTCGAAACGCATCAAAATCACCTTTAATTGTATATAATTTTCAATAAGCTACTTAATGAAAGTGGTTTTGCGTTTGGCGGAGCTACGGTTTGAAAGTTGAGTTTTGGACCCCTATTGTATACTTGTACATATTAAAATATTCATTTATTTATTATTCATTATTTTTATAATTTTATATTTATATAACTTTGTGAATATTATATATAATATATGTGTACATTAAAATCAGAATAAAAACTTAAAGAAAACACAAAAACAAAACACATGTATATAATACATAGGTATAATACCTATAAGTACACCTGTATATTTAATACTCCTATTTTATTAAGTGTACAAGACATTTCAGAAAAATAAAGTAAAAATATAGTTAAGTGTAAAAAATACTTTATAAATTTATAAAATAATACACAAAATAAATAAAATTAAATTCATAAAATAAAAATAAAAATATTAAAACATATAGATAAATATACCTGTATAGGCCTAAAAAGGTAACCTGTAATTATAAACCTCATAAAAATAATAAAAAAATCACAATAAAATCATTCATAAAATAATAAACATTTTTCATTTAATAATCAAAAAATAATAAATTCATTTTCTATTTTTTCTTGAATTTCCAATAAATTTTCAGGAGAATTTTCCTGGTTGGTCCACGTGGACCAACCAGGTGTGTCTGACAGTTGACCGTGGGTCAACTGTCTGACTTCCCCCTTGCATATGTGTCAGACCTCATTTTTGCCCCGTCTTTGCGGAGTTTTCGAGGTCGAATCTTTCATCCATTTGTGTTGATTCCTTCTGCAATATTGCTCCTCGATCATCTATCATACACGCCTAGGTGTTTTCTTGGGCTGTGGATCATCGCAGCTCCCGTTGGACCTCAATCTTTGAGCCTCGTTGGTCACTCGTTCAGAAACCCTGTCTGACTTCCCTTCCATTTTGGAACCACATCTTGGCCGAGTTTAGATCTCTGGGTCGTTGCCAAGGATCTCCGGTGACAGAGGATCGATCCCAACACCTCGTTGAGGTACGGCGAAGGCCTCAGGCGCGTTCCAACCCCCATCTCCGCCTTTGGCTGTGAGGTACCCATCTCGGGCATTTTGCCCTTGAGGTGTTGTTTTTACATATTTTTCTTGCATGTTTTTATTTCTTGTAGTAGTAGGATTCATTTGCCACCTTCCATTCCAATCATCGCGCCATTAATCGCCATCTTCACCAGCTCGCCGGAGCCCCATTCTCACCATCATCGCCTCATCCCGCAGCCAGGAGAGGCGGGGCAATTTTCCCTCACCCTCCTTAATGTTCCTTACAGGTCCATGACTTGAAGCAGCACCTGGGAGCAATTTTGGGAGCTCGCCGGGGTACCTGGAGGCGCTTTGCTCCTCCTCCTCCTCCGGCGTGCTCCGGTGCGGCCCGTACCCTTTTGAAGCCCCAGGAAGGTAGAGGACCACCACAGGAATGATTTGGGGCCATTTTGGAGCAGCTAGGACTGCCGGAGAGGTGCGATAAGGCCGAAAGAACTACGTCTCGGCGGAGTTCTTTCTGGTTCTTCATCGGGCCCTCTCCATCGTCGGATCGTGATGGCTCCCCAGATTTCCTCTCCGTCATCGGATCGTGCACCGGGCACACCGTTCGATCTCCTTCCACCTTCTAATCGTGGCCTCACAGGCGAAGGGGTACATGTCGTCGCGCTCCCGACACGTGTATAAGTGGGAGGCGCCCTGCCGTCCGATCTGCTGGGTGAGGGAATTTTGCAACAAGTACCCTTTCCATTTTTGTAATATTTTATTAGTATCAAAACTTTCATAGGCAGTTATTATAATTTGCACATTTTGCACTGGGCCCCCTGATTTTGTAATATTTCCTTTTAGCCCCCTACCAGGTCACGTGCTCTACGCACGTGACATGGCAATTTTGTAGGGGAACTTTGGGGCTTTTTCATATTTAACTTTAGCCTAAAAACTTTTGTATGCAGTTAAATTTTTCTGTGAACTTTGCATGTTAGCCCTTGGTCGTTTGTAATATTGTATTTATACCCCTGCCAGGTCACGTGCACAGTGTGCGTGACTTTGGCAATTTTGCAAGGACACCCTCTTGGGTTTGGGTATTTGTATTTAGTCTAGGGAATTATTTATTTAGTTATATATTTCTGCAAATATTGCACGCTGGCCTTTCAACTTTCTGCTAATTCCAAAAATACCCTTGCTAGATTGATTTTTCTTTTTGCTTCCTCTATTTATTTCATGCATCTCTAAATCTCTAAAAAAAACCCAAAAAAATACTTAGTGTTCCTGTTGCATTCCTCTACCACGTTATATTTTTGTTTTGAATTTTGTTGCATTTTAATATTTATAAAAATTCAAAAACACGCATTTTCTCTACTATTTGCATTATAAAATCCATAAAAATTATAAAAACACCTTAAAAATTCCCAAAAAATTTTTTTACCGATTTTCATGTGTTTTAACTTCAGTCCAAAAATCACTAAAAAAATATAAAAGAAAGAGGTTGGGGAGGCTGTTCTGTGTAACATCCAAGTTGGTTGTTACACATAGCAGTTTCCCCCGTTTGTTAATTTTTTTCAAAAATTTTTTTCATGTATATTCATCTATATATCCCTCCTACATGTCATTCAAATTTCGTGAGAAACGGAGACTCCTAAGCCCTCCATCTAGAACAGGTCGATTACAGAAAAATTCAGACCGTTAAAAATTACTCGGTCTTGATGGATGACTTAGGAGTCTCTGTTTCTCACAAAATTTGAATGACATGTAGGAGGGATATATAGATGAATATACATGAGAAAAATTTTGAAAAAAAAAATAAAAAATGGGGGAAATTGCTCCGTCTAACAGCCAACTTGGTTGTTACACAGAACAGCTTCCCTTTTCACTAAAAGAAAACTCCTAAAAGTTATAAAACTCTAATAATCTTCATAAAAATGTTAGAAATCCATAAAAAAAATCCTAAAAATATAAACTTTGTTTCTAAATTTTCTTTGTTTATTATCTTTAATTTAAAATTAAATTGGAGAATTTTTGTTACTCTTTGTTGTTTCTCCATTTTAGTTTCAGCTTTTTATTTTATTCTTTGTTTTCAGTATTTTGACTTTAAAAATACCAAAACAAAATTAAGAAAAATATAGAAAAATCACAAAAAACATTAAAAAATTATAAAAAAACACAAAATATTTTATTTTCTGAATTTTGGTCATTTTTACCTATTTTTATAAATACTTTATCTTTATTTTTTTCTCATATTGTATATATACTCTATTTTATAACTCTAAAAGAAAAAGAAATTTAAAAATAAAATTTAAAAAGAAAATATAAAATCAGAAACTAAAAATCAAAATATAAAAATTTAAAATTAAAAATAAAATAAAAAATATAAAACTAAAAACCCACAAAAATAGCGTAGATAGACATTTGATCACATTCACATTTTGAGCATTTTTGCCCCGTTCAACCTATCTGCTCCCTGTGTTCGACCTATACACTGCTTGCACACTATACACATCCTTTGTAGAGTTATAATAAATTTTAACTTCGCACCGCTTTTCATTGCTTGATTTCTGTTGTGGGTTAATTGTTGTTTGAATTGGGATTTCTCGCAGGTCGCCTCAGCGACATTGTGATCCCGCCTTGTGTGGATTACTTTAGACCCGTGAAAAATCGTCTTCAACAAATGGCACCGTTGTCGGGGAGCAACAGCGCTTAGTTCGGGTTTTTGCTTGATTATGATCGTTTGTCTATTTTTACGGTTTTATTTATTTGCTTTTTGATATAATTGCTTGACTTGTCTAATCATCCTCTTTGTTGACTTTATGTGAGGAATCGCGGATCAAGGGAGGTGCTTCACCCTAGGCGCTTGTGCACCCACGTGAAGGCGGTGTGAGCATCAGACCTAGCATCAAAGGAGGCTCGGAGGACTTTGAGAAGACAGCTGCATTTTGAGCATTTTTTTCTTGTATTTATTTTTGTAATTTTAGTGAGAGAGAGAGAGAGAGAGATTATTATTGCAATAATATAGGTACTCGAACTTTGGACTCTTGGGCCTAATTTCCAAGTGATTATTCACTTGGGGGCTCACCGCGGTTTTGTCGATTTTCTTCGCATTTTTTGTTTTGTTTTACGATTTTGTTTTCTTTCTTTTGTGTGATTGAGCCCTTAGCTGTAGGAGTTGCTTAACATAGTATTAGGTCCAAATACATTAATCATCATTGCATGTACCTATAGTCTCGTTTGGATCTAGTCAAATCTTGAAAATTGTTCTTCACGATAATAGCAGCTTCTCATCTTAGGGCGATTTCATCGGCTTGCATCTGCATATATATTAGATTTCAATTCTGCTGAGCATCCTTGCATGTAGAGTGCTGGAGGCAAGGTGAGCATTTACGCTTTAGCATTCATCATCATTTATGCCGCTTGCATTGCTTTTCCGCCTCTCCCTCTGATTTTGATCACTTAGGTGCTTAGAAGAATTGAATCCTCGATCGGATCGTGCATTCTCATTAAAAATCCAAAAAAAGTGATAACTAATAAAATTGGGACTGATAACATTACTTGACCCTAAAATCGATCAAAAGAAAAAAAATTATCTTGGGGCGAGTAATCCCCTCACTGTCTTCGCTTTTACTTGCCCGCGCACACCCTAAGGACTGGTGCCCAAATCCTATTCAGCCCCTAAGTGTGTGTGCAACTTTTGAACTTCTCACCTAACTCTAAATCAGACAAGATAAAAAGACCGACCTTTCAGTCTCTACCGAGTTGAGTAGGTGAATTGAAGGTTTGTTTTGCGTGAGTTTGATTGTGATTGTTTGTATGCATTCTAGATCGCCTCTGCGCTTTGCGCCTTTTTCTTCACTCTCTTCACTCGACCTTCGTGCTCTCCCGATCATTTCCTTTTATTTTCGAGATGGACCCCTGGAGCATATTTTATCCGGACTTTTCGGATCCCTCGTTCACTCCAGTCAGTCCACCTTCCTTTTATCAGGAGGACCCTCCTATTTTTTCTGATTTTTGTACATATCCACCTCAGCCACAGTATCAGACCTCGTACTTCTACCCACACCCACCTCCACATCCGCATTTTCCACCTTCACATCCACCCGAGACTGATCTGTTGGAGTCACCTTTCATGGAGTCCACCCTTGAGCACTTGACTCAGATGATGGATCATATGAGACAGAGGATTGACAACCTCACTAAGAGCGACCATGATTTTCTACCATTTCATGATATGGGTTCATTCGAGGATTTCCATGAGAGCTTGCAATCACCAAAAATACAAAAAAATGAGAAAAAATTAAAAAATCCAAAAAGAGTTCAGGAGCCCTTTGATTGAGTCAGACTGTGAGGAGAGCGTCAACTTGCCATACCATTTGACCACACAATCTCTCACATCCTGTCCCACCTTTGACCACAAGGATGCCGCTGTACAGACTGCTCTTGGCATGCCTCGTGTAGATGATGATTCCGACTTCCTTCCTTTATGGAGGAGGTCCAAAAATTCAAAAAAAGATTGACTGAACCTGAAGTGGTGGCCACTATTCCTGAGATCATCCATGCCCCACTTCAGAAGGCCATGTTTGATTTATCTTCTCCTCTTCCCAAGAAGAGAAAGCAAAGGAGCAGATCTGAGCATCACATTCTTACCATGGCCACTGCCCACGCCATCACACACCGTCCCATTCCTCGGAAGAGGAACACTGCCACACCTTTCATTAGCTGCACCATCTCTGACCACACATGTGATCACACTCTCCTATACAGCGGTGCTTCGATTAGTATTACACCCTTCTCGCTGGTACATTCTCTTCACTGAGGGCCTCTCAAGAAGACCAGGATGATCGTTCAATTTGCGAATGGATCAATAAAGAGGCCGAAGGGTATCCTTGAAAATGATGTTATTTCAATTCAGGGCACAAGCTGCCATGTTGATTTTGTCGTATTTCCCATGGAGACCTCCACAGGGGAGCACTCTCCAATCATCCAGGGATGACCATTCCTCGCCTCTGTGAGGGTCGTTATTGATTATGGATCAGGAGAGATTCGCTTCCGTCCAGTTGACGAGAGCGAAGTGTTGATCACCGCACCCACCGTTGACCAGAGACCTGCACCTGATGCGACCACACCTGTTCTGGCTGACCCTGAGGCTTATGAACTTTATGAGGATATCAGAGAGACTTTCTTTATGACCGATGATGAGACCTGAGAATTCCTCTCCAAAGAGGAAGGCTCGGAAAGCATAGACCTTGGTGTTTCCACTTCCTGTGATTGGCGATGTGTTGATGACATCCGCGGGATCTACACAATCGATACCATTGAGCGGAGGGCAGATTTAGATACTAAACAGGACATACATGACTTGACCTCTTTCACCGATGCGTCTGCTCAGATTCAGATAAGACAAAGGCCGAATTTGATTTGATAGCTTTTATTCGAGAATTCGGGCCTTTTGATGAGAAAGATGATCTGGTTGAGATTATAGAGGATGAACAGAGTTCGACTACTTCTACCGATGAGTTCATTCCTTTTGGTTTTGACCTGGACGATACCTCGCAGGATGACATTAACTACACTTCTTCCGATGATGATAAGTTCGTCCCATTCCACTTTGATATCAACGAGACTCCTAAGGCCAGACCTGACCACACTTCTTCTACTCACCCGCCTGCGCCTTCACACCATAGGACCCCCGAAGACATACACTTTGTCGACCCTGATCGGCTTCCGTCCACTGTGGACCCTGAAGTCGACCTGCACCACACTAGATCCATTCCTCAGCGGTCCCGCAAGAATGTTAGCTTTCTACCTTCTTGATCCCGTGTACATCCATCTCTGTTGTACATCCATTTTTCTTCATCTCTGTCTCTCTCCACCGTATTACTCATCCACCCATTCTTGTGTTTGCCTTGTTTAGGAGATACTTTGTCGTAAGTATAGGGGGGTGGACGAGCCGAGTGTTCATTCGTCGTTCCGTTTCATCACTCCTGTTGTTGCCTATACTTAGGGCTTCTTTTACCCTAAGTATAGGGGGAGTGATGCGTACATCCTTCTTTATCTGTATCCATCTTCAGATCGCTTTTCTTCTTTTCTTCATTTCTTCTTTTCCTTTTCTATTTTCTTTATCTATCAAAAAGGTGTCGCCCCTTGTAGACAGTCTTCTATACTTAAGACGTAATTTGTCCTAAGTATATGGGGTGTATGATGAATCCACATTTCATCATCTTTATTCTATCATTTTGGCACCTAAAACCCTAGCAAATGCCTGTAAATAACCTTAAATCAAGCATCTTAGCATTCATGCATGTGCATCTCAACAGTGTCTAAATGACTGTAATTAAGGCCAAAATTATAGAATAAATAAAGAAAAGAAAAAGAATAAAATATTGTAAATATTTTATGACCCAAAACCCCCGAGACCTAGGCATCTTGATGAATAGGTCGACAAGGAATAAAGTAGGGGGAGATAAGGTCAGAAATACAGTCAAAATACCTATTCATTCTATTCATTCTTTATTCATTTTGGGACCTATTTTTGGTTTCACTTTTTATACATCAAATAAAGAAACTTTGTACATGAAAGTTGTAGATAATTTGATAACGAAAAATACAAAATTGATTTCACAGAAAAATCATATACAGACAAAAGGATATGGTCTAAATAAGAATCCAAAATCCCAACTTCCCAGACCCGTATCTCACAACTGACAACTCCAAATATAGCAAACTCACCTTTAATTGTATATAGAATAAAATAATCTATCCAATGGCGGTGGTTTCGCATTTGGCGGAGCTACGGTTTGAAAGTTGAGTTTTGGACCCTCATTGTATACTTGTACTGAATAAAATATTCAATTTATTCTTTATTCATTATTTATTCATTTTTATATTTTTATAATTTTGTAAATATTACTTATACTGTATATGTGCATTAAAATTGAAATAAAATGCAAAGAAAAATAATAATAATAATAATACTTGTATAAAGAATACATAGGCATACTGCATACACTTATACCTATATATAATACACTTGTATTTTATTAAATATACAAAACATCTCAGAAAAATAAAATAAAAATATACTTATGTATATAAAAGTATGTTATAATTTTACAAAATCATAAATAAAAATAATAAGATTAAGAATACATAAAATAAAATAAAATATTAAAATACATAGGTATTATACCTATATAGGGTTAAAAAGGCAACTTGTAAAAATAAAACTCCTAAAAATAATTAAAAATCAAAATAAAATACTACATAAAATGTTGAGCATTTTTTATTTTATAACTTTTATCTAATTCGGGCATGTAATATTTTAAATTGAATTAACAAAGCTTTTTTTAGGGTTTTTCCTGGTTGGTCCACGTGGACCAACCAGGGGGCGGTCTCAGTTGACTCGGGTCAACTGCCTGCCCTCCACCCATGTGCGTCTGTCAGAATGCATTTGACCCCATTTTGGTCGATTTTTCCTGGTCGCATCTTGCACCAATCCATGATGGAATCTTGACAACTTTTTCTCCTCGATTATCAAGCTTGCTCGCCCTATGATCATCTCGAGGAATGGATCAGTGTGTCGCCCGAGGTGTCTTGATCTTTGGAGCACCTTGGTCAGGGGTCAAACCACTTAAAACCGACCCCCCTCTTTCCCTTTGATTTTCGAGTCCCCTTGGTCCACCCCTCTCCGCCTCTCTAGTGCTCTGAGCCTTGCTGGAGGTGACAGCTCCGCCGCGAGCTTCTCAGCCAAGGCGAACGAGGTCGAGGACGACTCCACCACCTCCGCCAACAGCCGGCGTCGAGGTACTTGTCTTCCTCTGGCTCCGGCCATCGAGGGCTTCCACCCCGCTTGTTTCTTTCGTGCATTTAGTTCCTGTTAGTTGTGTCTTCAAAAACCCCAAAAAAATCATACGTTCCATCGCGTATTTCGCCCATCCAAGCTTCATCGCCGGAGCGCAACTCCGGCCACCGTCAACCACTCCCCTTCGCGCTTCGATTAGGTCCCCGCGAGGCCCAGGCAATTTGCCCTGGGCCTTCTCACCACTTTTTGCAGGTCAAGGAGCTTTGAACGCACCTGGAGGGCCGTTTTGATTCATCGCCGGAGATACCTGGAGCGTAGAGCTCCGCCGCCTTCGCGCCCGCACCTCGATGCTCCTCCGGCGAATCTGAGCCATCCAGTCCATAGAGAGACCTCCCAGGAGTCTGCAGCTCCATTTTGGAGCCTATTCATCGCCGGAGAAGCGAGATCGGAGCCGGGGAAGTTCGCCTTCGCCGGCCTTCGTCCCTGTTCTTCCTCCTCGCGTCTCCACCGTCCAATCGAGCCGCAGCTCCAGTTCGCGTGTTGGCCGTTGGATCATCCTTCGCTTCGACCGTCCGATCCACCAAGGCAGATCTAATCCAGGCCGCACAAGCCAACCGTCATCGCTCGCCCAGAACATGCCACGTGGATAAGTGGATCGCCTCCAGCCGCTGGATCGCGCCCTGTCGCCCAGCCGTTGGATGTGAGCCACGCGTCACCATCGGAGCGTCGCGTCGAGGGTATTTTGCATCTACACCCTCGCGCCTTTTGTATTTAATATTTAGTTTTTAAACTTTCGTCTGTAGCGTAAATATTTTGTAATATTTGCATCGAGACCCCCGAACTTTGCTTATTTGCACTTAGGTCCTCCGCCACGTCACCTCACGTGACCTGTACACGTGAGGTGGGGGGCATTTTGCAGAAGGACCCTCGGTTGTTTGTTTATTTCGTTTTAGTCCTAAAACTTTCGAAGCACGTGTAATATTTTTGGTTATTTTGCAAAGAGACCCCCAGGCTTTTGTGATATTGCATTCCAGTCCTTCCCAGGCGCGTGCAAGTCACGCGCCCTAGTGGGGAAAATTTCGATTAGGCCCAGGCGGGTTTTGTAATTGTCTTTTGGTGCCAAAAATTGAATATAAAGTGTATATTTTTGTGGAAAATTGCATGTTTGCCCCTGGATGTTTGATATTTTGCACATATACCCCTGCCAGGACTGTTTAATGCTTTGATGCTTGTTGTATTTATTTGAGATATCATTTTAAGCCCAAAAATTCCACAAAAATAGACTTAAGCTCCTGGACACGTGTACTTTCACGCCATCTATTTAGTTTTTGATTTTATTTTATTTTCATATTTATTAAAAATCAAAAACATCTATTTTGTGTATTGTCTACCTTAGAAAATACCAAAAAAATATCAAAATACCTCCAAAAATTCCCAAAAATTCACCTAGTGTCCATTTTATTGTCTTTTAGTGTCAGTCCAAAAATCATTAAAAATTTCAAAAGAAAAACACTAAAAAATTAAAAAGTCTCAAAAAATTCAAAAATATATATAAAATTGTAGAAAACTTCAAAAATCAAAAACTCAGTTCCTGTTTGTTCCTTATTTTATCCTTTTTATTTGAAAATTAGTGAGAAAATTTTGAGCTACTGTTTGCTATTTTTAATTCCTATTTTTGTCACAGCCAGCATTATTTCCACTGTTTTCTCTTATTTCAGCTTTTAAAAATATCAAAAACACCTTAAAAATCCCCAAAAATCACAAAAACAGTAAAAAATTATCAAAATACCAAAAATATTTTATTCCTGAATTTTTGAGCATTTTTGTGCATTTTTATAAATATTTTACCTTGCCTTTTCTTTTATTGCCTTTACTTTCCAATATTGAAAAAGAAATACAAAAATATAAAATATAAAATATAAAAATCAGAAAATCAAAAATCAAAATACAAAATTAAAAATTAAAAAAAAATTAAAAATTAAAAACCCACAAAAATTGTAGTTGCTTGCTTGCTTAGTGTAGACACTTCACACACACATTCACTTGAGCACATTTGCTTGAGCTACACTGCTTGCTCCCTGTGTTCGAACTCTCTGCATACTTGACACTATACACCATTTGTGCAGAGTTAAAAATAAATTTTAACTCCACATGTCTTCCTAATTCTTGATCTTAGTGTGGGTTGATTGTTGATTAATTTCAGGATTTGTGTGGTCAAACACCGACTGTTGACTCGCCTTGTGAGTCGACATAACCACATCGAATTCTGGGTTTATCAAATGGCGCCGTTGCCGGGGAGCAACAGCTTGTAGTTCACATTTTTGTTAGATTGTGTGATTGTTTACCATAGCATTGTTTTTCATCTCTTACATTTTGATATATCTTGTTGAGCTGTCTGACCATCTCTTTTCTTGTCTTCTTGCGAGGGACCGCGGAGCGAGGCGGATCGCCTAGGCGACCCGACGCAACCTTGGGACGCGGAGCCGGCTATTCTTAGCTTAGCCGGCAGGAGACAGCAAGGAGTGAGAGAGAGAGAGTGCTTAGATTAGCTTGTCTTTTATTTTTGGTGAGAGAGTGATTTATTTAATTTGTAATAATACAGGTACACTTGGACTTGGACACTTGAACATTCGGGCATAATTTCCGGGTGTTTGTTCACCCGGGGGCTCACCGCAGTTTTGACGAGCTTTCATCGCTGTCATTTGCCGGTTTTGTTTTCATTTTTCACTTTCTTTTGTGGATTGAGCTCTTAGTTCTAGGTCTGCTTGACTCGATTAGAATAGGTCCAAACACTTAATTATATTTGCATGCTCCTATAGATACGTATTTGGACTTAGACTAATTAAATAGTTAGTTAGTAGCTTCCAAATCCACGCGTCGCGAGCTCACACCCGAACAAGCGCTTTCTCCTACCCCAAATGTGTTGGGCAGAGGAGGGGTGAGCCTAGACCGGACACTCGGATTAGTAGTTACTAGTTAGCTTGTGGTTCTTCACGCTAGCAGTTGCCTGTACTAGGACGATTTCCGCCTTGCATTTCGCCATATAGATTAGGTTTAAAATTCTGCTTTGCATCCCGCATGGAGAGAGCTGGGATTCGCTGTAAGTCTTCTAACTTTGCACGCATCATCTAGGCACAAAGGTGAGATTTCCACCTTGGTGTCGACTTGCACGGCTTTTCCGACTCTATTCTCCCTCTGTTTTTGGAACAAAGTAGGATAAAGAAAAAAATACAAAAACCGTTAGGCGCTTGTTTGAATTGACTCAAAAGAAGTGATAACACCAAAAAAATTAAAAAAGGGACTGCTAAAGAAAACTTGACCAAAATAAAATCGGTAATTGGATTCATTGCTTGGGGAGAGTAACACCCTCACTTGTCTTCAGGTTGCATGGGAAGGTCTCCTTCCAAGTGAGGTGAGCGCTTCGTAAGGATTAGAGCCCAAAACCCAACTTGTGGCTGCCTTGTGTATCGCCTGGATTTCCGAAGTATTGGCTCTACTATCGTACGTAGTCGAGTAGGACTTGGTCACCATTGGTGACTCTCTGTTGTGAGAGCACCGACCTTGTCCGAAGTACCGAGCCTAGGCCACGCCTTCACGGGTGTGTCTGTCTCACCGGCTGCGTCTGAGTAGGATCTTGCACGCTCACGGGTGATTCCGTTGCGAGCGAGGTCCGAAGTATCGGTTTCGCCTATCGGCTTCCTCCCTCTATTTCTTTGGCTGAGTAGGGATCCAGGAAGGGTTACAAGGACCTCAAAAAGCGCAAGTTACAGGTTACACAGGAGGAGGACAAGTACGGGGACACTTTCCTGGCAGTACTCTCTCTCCTATAGGCGTAGCGCTCTAAGGACTCGTGAAAAGATTAATACCTGAAAAACAAGCTAAAACTGACAAGATAAAAGCCGAACCTTCACGGCTTCACGAGTTGAGTTGGTGAACTTACCCTTGCTTTGTGTTTGATTGTTAGATTTATTAAGGTCAAGATCAAAAACACCGCACAATTGTGCACAATTTTGTTGCATTTCATCTTCTTTTTCTTGCATTTTTCCACTCCTTCCGAATAATCAAGATGATGGGACGGAGATCTCTTAGGCCGACCTTGTCGGCACCGCTATCCAGCACTCCTCCTTATTCATCTAGGAACAACTCGGAGAGTCCGCTCTCCGAGCCTGAGTTCACATCCACCCTGTTCCCCCTCGACCACCCTTCCCATTCTCCTTCCCTCAGTCCAATTGTGTCAGAATTCAGTGCATCGCAGAGATCAGCTCATTCTACAGCACCTGAAATGGCATCTTTTGCATTTTCAGAGAATCCAGTTATGGCAGACAAAGGCGAGCACCCAGATGACCACGACCATCCTCCGTTCATTATTGATCAAGTGGCCATCAACAATTCCTTGCTAGCGTCCCTGGAGAATATGCAGAGGCAGATCCGAGACCAGGGCACTTTCATGGGTGACCTTATGAGAGAGATTGCACAGCTGAGAGAGAACAGACCTGGAGGAGGCGGTGGCGGAGAAGGAGGAGGACCCGATGCAGGAGGCGATCCGGATGGTGAGCGACCGCCACAGACTATC
This sequence comes from Ottelia alismoides, assembly GCA_037367405.1. Lineage (NCBI taxonomy): Eukaryota > Viridiplantae > Streptophyta > Magnoliopsida > Alismatales > Hydrocharitaceae > Ottelia > Ottelia alismoides. The sequence goes on from JAZKJV010003079.1 coordinate 307,452, forward strand.
ATGAGGGAACTGCACAACCCAGCTTCGTCCCTCACTCACCGGTGGATTAGACTCCCGCCAATCCACGGAGACTTCGAGCTTCGGCACCACACGATCCAGCTTCTTCCCAAGTTCCATGGGCTGCCGACCGAAGAGTCGCACCTCCATCTCCAAGAATTCGAAATGATATGCAGCACTATCCACGATCGGTTGTTGACCGAGGACACAATCAAGATGATTACCTTTCCATTCTCATTGGTTGACAGAGCCGCATACTGGCTCAAGCATCTAGGGCGATTTGTCGACACTTGGGCAGATCTCCGGTCCGTATATTTGAAGAAATACTATCCTCTCGGCCGGACAAACGCAGCTCGAGCCATGATCAGCAATTTCGTCATGATCCCAAATGAACAGTTCCATGAAGCATGGGATCGATTTAGAGAGCTCATAGACCGGTGTCCACATCACGACATCTCCAAGCCCCACCTGGTGCAGAGTTTCTTCTGTGGGCTGACACCGGAGCTACAGGGGCTTGTGAACGCCTCTTGCGGTGGGTCCTATTTCTCCAAGGGAGAAGACGACGTCTGGGCCATCTACGAAGGCATGGCAGAGAACTCTACAGTGATGACCCAGGCCAGAGTCTACACTCAGCAGAAGCCCCCGCAAGGAGCGGGATCATTTCAGAGGATCGCCCGCATCGATGCCGGTCCTAGCATAACGTCGGTAGCCGCAGCCCAAGCAGAATCAGCAGCAGCTGACATGGGCATAATTAGTGAAAAGTTGGACCGCATGGAGATCCTCGAGAAGAAACAGAACCAAGGTCTAGCCCAGATGGACCTTCTCACCAAGACAATGAGTGACCTGAAAACTCAAATTCTCTGTATTCAGGAGGCACATGCCCATTCACAACAGCCTCCCAGGTCACAGGTTGCTTCCAGCAGCAACAATCCCAACCAGGCTTCCACCTCATACCGCCAGGTGAACCATATCCAGGCGGAGCCGGTTCCATTGTTGCAGTACCATACAGAGCAACCGCCATCTCAGGAGACGCAGATGGTGGTGTATCAGCCGGAGCAGCCACTGGCAGTTCTTCCTCCACCCTCCTTCGAGCAGGAACCGTTGATGGAAGTCAACGGGATTTGGTATGACCGATACCCTCAGCCCGCAATTCGTAGGGATCACCCCGGATTCCGTTGGGGTAATGGTGGATCCTCATCCCAACAGCATTCCCCTGCTCAAGGACAGCAGAACGGCCAGCCACAGCAACAACACCAGCAACCCCAGTACAACCAGCCCCAGCAGTATCAGAGTGGTCCTCGTCCCGCCTATCTGGGACAGCAGTGGAGGCAGCGCCAGCAGCCTCAGCAATCTTATCACCAGCCTTCCCCCCAATATCAGCAGCAATACCAGCAGCAGCAGCCCCATGTCCAGCAGGGACAGACATCTGGTTCTCAGGGTCAAGCCTATGAGAACCCAGCCCTCGATGATCTTGCCCGCTTGCTATCTGAACAGCGAGCATCTTTCAGGCAAGAAATGGATGAGTTCCGGCAGGAGATGCGGGACATCATCAAAGGCAAAGCCGCCATACCCGCTCAGATCGAACCCAATCCTAATAATTTAAAAAGAAAATCTGAGCAGGTAGAGTTCATAGAGGAAGCCTCTCCTAGTAACAATTTGAATGATATGTCTTCTTTTGTGAATGATACTGATTTTGTGACTACTAGGAGCGGTAGGACGCCAGCCGGCGGCACCTCTTCTGAGCGACAGCCAGATGCAGAATCAGGAGCGCCAGAGGAGCAGACTAGCGGTGCTGATGCCGCTACAGATGATGTCGAAGACGGTGGTGCTGATGCCACCAATGATGGAGTCCAGGACAACGGTGCTGATGCCGTTGTGATACCAGATGCAGACGGTGGTGCTGAAGCCACCATTTTGGGAGATGAACCAGAGCGCGGTGCTGATGCCGCAGAGACAGGTGCTAGTGGTGGTACTGAGGCCACCACATCTACTTCTGTTGAGCCACCCACTGTGATGTCACCACATTTTGTATCTAGAGACTGTGGGAAGAAAAACAAAAACAAAAATATGAATAAAGGAAAGGTTTCTGTTCAAATTGCGGATCCATATGTGGTGAATGATGATTTTTGTATGGATTCTCCGTCTTCACAGGCACAGGGACCGATTCCTAGACCTCCTTCTGAGGAGGCCCCTACCATCCCCTTCCCTGAGGCACTCCGCCGAGCGAAGGGGAATAAAAAAGAAAAACCAAAAAAGAATCAGCAGGTAGAGTTCGGCAACGAAATGATTGACAGATTTCATATTCAGCTGACTCTACGAGAAGCATTTGAGCATATCCCCTTCTTCAAGAAGAATTTAAAAGAAACAACTGCTGTTCGAAGAAGGAGGAGGCACAGAGATCAAATCCATATGCTCACGCATAACACTTGCTGCGCCATTCAGAAAACATTGCCAGCCAAGCGACCAGACGCAGGAGCTCCCTATGTCAGATGCGAGATTCAGGAGCAGCAGTTTGATCGTACTCTATTAGACAGCGGCTCTTCAATCAACCTTCTTTCGGCAACCTTACTCAAGCAATTCGAGTTTGGCCCTCTTCTTCGGAGCAGAACCGTCCTTCAGTTTGCTGATAGGTCGATTAAGAGGCCGAAGGGGTTATTGAAAGACGTGGTCGTTACCATTCAGGGCTTGAAATTCCCCGTGGACTTCGTTGTGTTGGACATGGAGATCCCTGAGGCGGTAACTGATGCCCCGATCATTCTCGGACGTCCATTCTTGGCCACAGCCAAGGCGGTGACCGATCATGATAGTGAGAAGGTATGCTTTCGCGTAGAGGGCGAAACTATACAAATAGAGACGATCGAAGAGATCAGGGCCAGAGAGGCAGAATGCTCAGAGCAGTCCAGCGAAGCCGAGCAGATGACAGAGGACGAGCTAGACATCCACCAGGTGTGTGATTTCGAGATGACTGATGATGAATCCAACTGGAAAGATCCCGTAGCACCGACCCTCGCCTTGCCTACAGATTCATTGTATCTCAAGCTCATGGCAGTCGAGAGCCGGGAGAGCACATCCCTGGATGAGGATATCTCTGAGGCTGACAGTGCTGTGATGAGTGGTGCTGAGGAATTTCAATCTTGCTCATCGTCTTCTGATCCCTCGGATTCAGACATGGACTGGGATGACTTTGATGATTATTTACCTTGTCTGATTCCTACTGAGTTGACAGCCATGACAGAGTGCGAGCCAGTGCAGTTTATTGATGAACCATCGGGCCGCCCTTCGTCAGAAATTCATGCAGTGCGAGAGTTCTCCCATGCAGACCTGGTAGCATTTACACAGACATATCAGAAGCCAGATCTGCCACCTCCCAGATGTCCGGAAAGGAAACCTCTACCGCAGTCAATGAAGTACAGATTCCTTGCTGGAGAGCCAGAAATGCACCCAGTCATTATCTCAGCAGATTTGACTGGAGAACAAGAATCTCGTCTGATGGAGGTTCTTGAAAGAAACCGCAAGGCAATCGGTTGGAGTATAGCTGATCTCCAGGGGCTGAGCCCAAATCTTTGCTCTCACCACATCTATCTCGAAGATAACGCTAAGCCGTCGCGTGAGTTCCAACGACGGCTGAACCCGAATCTTCGAGACGTAGTCATGAAAGAAATTTCTAAGTGGTGGAGCGCCGATTTTATCTATCCCATCTCCGACTCCAAATGGGTAAGTCCGTTACATGTGGTACCCAAGAAGACGGGTATCACTACAGTTGTCAATGAGTCCGGAGAGGAGATCGCTACCAGAGTACCAACTTCTTGGAGGGTCTGTGTGGACTACAGACGATTGAATGAGGCCACCAAGAAGGATCACTTCCCGCTACCATTTATTGATCAGATTATCGAGCGGTTAGCCGGGAAGAGTCATTATTGTTTTCTTGATGGGTACTCTGGATATAATCAAGTGGCCATTGCGCCCGAAGACCAGGAGAAAATGACATTCACCTGTCCGTTTGGGACGTATGCTTTCAGACGGATGCCCTTTGGTCTATGTAACGCTCCGGCGACATTCCAAAGGTGCATGTTGTCCATCTTCTCGGACATGGTGGGTGATTGTTTAGAGGTCTTCATGGATGACTTCTCGGTCTATGGCGACGGGTTCGACGCTTGTCTTGACTGCCTAGACCGTGTGCTGAAGCGCTGCATTGAGGTCAATCTTGTCTTATCCTGGGAGAAGAGTCATTTCATGATGACTCAGGGGACGGTCCTTGGTCATATCGTCTCCAACAGGGGCATGGAGGTTGATCCGGCTAAGGTGGACATCATCAGAAAACTCAATCCGCCGTCCAATTTGCGTCAGTTACGGTCTTTTCTGGGGCATGTCGGTTTCTACCGACGGTTCATTCAGGACTTCAGTCGAATTGCCCGACCACTTACTGACTTGCTCACCAAAGACACCGAGTTTATTGTTAATGATAAGTGTCTTGAATCATTTGAGACTCTCAAAAATATGGTTGTTTCAGCTCCTGTCCTTCAGCCACCCGATTGGTCTCTCCCATTCGAGATCATGACGGATGCTTCAGATTTTGCCGTTGGGGCTGTGCTTGGACAGAGGAGGGATGGATTACCGTTTGCCATTCACTACGCCAGCCGGACTTTGGATGCCGCGCAGCGGAATTACACTGTAACTGAGAAAGAGATGCTGGTCGTAGTCTTTGCTCTTGATAAGTATCGATCGTATATTCTCGGATCTAGAGTAACAATCTACACTGATCATACCGCCATCCGGTACTTAATGGCTAAGAAGGATGCCAAAGCACGTCTCACCAGATGGATCCTTCTACTCCAGGAATTTGATATTGAGATTAAGGACAAGCCTGGAGTCAAGAATGTGGTAGCGGATCATCTCTCCAGATTGGAGAATCTTGAGGAATCTGAGCCCAGCGTACCTATAACAGAGACATTTCCAGATGAGGCGATCTTGGCTGTCACCTCACTCCCATGGTATGCTGACTTTGTAAACTATCTTGTTGCCAAGACAGTCCCTCAGGGTTGGCCCAGGCAGAAACTTGAGACCTTCCTAGCTAAGGCCAATTTTTACCACTGGGAGGATCCCGTCCTTTATCATGAAGGAGGGGATAGTATCTGGAGGAGGTGCATTCCTCAGGAAGAGCAGCATAGCGTCCTCACATACTGCCACAAGCTTGAGGCAGGAGGACATCATTCTGGAAAAAGAACAGCACAAAAGGTGCTTCAATCCGGCCTATGGTGGCCTACTCTCTTCAAGGATTCTGATGAGTTCGTGAAGAGATGTACTGACTGCCAGAAAATGGGAACCTGCGGACAGAGAGACATGATGCCCATGCAACCCATTCACTTCTGTGAGGTTTTTGATGCATGGGGGATTGATTTCATGGGCCCATTTCCTAAGAGTCAGGGATTCGAGCACATTTTGCTCGCTGTGGATTATGTCAGCCGATGGGTTGAGGCCATCCCCGCCCGAGCCGCAGATGCTAAAACCGTGTGCAAATTTTTGAGGAAAAATATCATTTCACGGTTCGGTGTACCTAGAGTCTTGATTTCAGACGGGGGGTCTCACTTCATCAATGACAAAGTCAGGGCCCTTGCAGACGAGTTCGGCATTGACCATCGGATTGCCACTCCTTATCACCCTCAGACTAATGGTCTTGCCGAAGTATCGAACAGGGAGATAAAGACTATCTTGCAGAAAGTTGTCCGCCCAGACCGAAAGGATTGGTCACAGCTTTTGGACTCGGTCTTGTGGGCTTATCGGACATCTTTCAAGAATCCATTGGGGACATCTCCCTTTCGTCTCGTCTATGGCAAGCCGTGCCATTTGCCAGTGGAGATCAAGCATAAATCTTTTTGGGCAGTTACTGAGTTGCTTTTAGATCCCGAGAGTATAGGAGACCAGAGAAGAGCAGAATTGGCAGCCCTGGAGGAATTGAGAGATACAGCCTTCTCCAACAGCCTACAGTACAAAGAGAAAGTGAAGACATGGCACGATTCGCATATCAGCCATAAACAGTTTGAGCCAGATCAGAGAGTATGGTTGTTTGATTCCAGGCTAAAGTTATTTCCAGGGAAGTTACAGAGCAAGTGGAAAGGACCGTATGTGGTCAGGAAGGTACATGACAATGGCAGCATCGACATATCCGAACCGTCATCTTCCTCTACCTTCCGCGTCAATGGTCAACGCCTGAAACTATATCTTGATCATGATCCGCCGACCATTGACGTTGCCCCCATTCTTCTGGTATGAGATGTGTCCTTTGACTCTCATCATCTACATCTCATACATGGTGATCAAATCTATCTTCCGCTGTACAGATCCATCTGTTTATATCACTTTGTTTTCTGTTGATTTATTTTCTTCTTTTCTTCTTTTCTTCTTTTCCTCTTTTATCGTCTTTATCTACCGAAAAGGTGCCGCCCTTGTAGACAGTTTTCAATACTTAAGACGTACTTTGTCCTAAGTATAAGGGGGTTGGCACCCCGAGTTTTTCTATTCTTTTTGATCCCCTCCATTGTCTCCTCTTATTGTCTATACTTAGGGATATCTTACCCTAAGTATAGGGGGAGACAATCTGAGTACGATCTGTTCATTCCCACCCTTGACCCTCCCTGCTTTGTGTACAGTCTGCTATACTTAGGATTATTTGATCCTAAGTATAGGGGGGACGGTCAACTTCTCATTCATTTATTCATCCATTTATTCTTTATTATTTAGACTTATCTATACTTAGTACGAGTTATGTCTTCTCTTTTCTCTCCGATCTATGAGGACATAGCTCAAGCTAAGTATAGGGGGGTCGTATATACTACGTATATACTTTAGCCATAACTCGTACTTTCGTATAATATGGCTAATAATTCGTTAAAATTCATTAAAAATCCTTAAAAAGATGTGATTATTCCTCAAATTCTTTTTGTATTTACTGATTAATAAATCAGGTGAAAATGTTTTTTGCAAAATGTTTGAAAAAAAATAGTTTGAAAATCTTTGTGAACATATATTAAAAACTATTTTGAAAATATTTTGTTTCGTGTTTTCAACCTGTGTAAAAATTGTGTGGTTTGTAAAACTTCTTTTCTTTGTGTGAAATAAAAATGTTTGAAAAATGATTTGCAAAATGGTTTGAAAAATGGTTGCAAAAACGATTTCAAAAACCTATATATACTGTTTTGAAAACCTTTGCAAAATGATTTTCAAATGTGTGTAAAAACTATTTTGGACTATAGTTTTCAAAAATTGTGTGCAAATTGTTTTCAAATAAGTTTGAGGAATGTTCACATCACACCAAAATTCATCTTATGTATATATGTATAAAATTGACCACTTACCCTGTAAATTCTGAAAACCTATTTCTTGTAAATATAAAGAAGCACTCCCGTGTACATATTTTAACCTAGTTTTCAGCCAAAACTTTTTGTTTTCAAAAATCCCAAAAACATTTGCAAAATTAAAATCCAAAAACACTTGAAAAATCTTTTTGAAAAATACAAAAAAATGCATCTGCATGCATCATATTTTCAAAAATCCATAAAAAGTTCAAAATCTTTGAAAATTGCATCACAAAAATATTTTCTGCATTGCATTGCATAGCATGAGCATTTTTCGGATTGAGTTTGATAATTGAACAAGTCTAAATAAAATCCGGAGATTGGAGCTTGATTGGACCTTAAAATCTACCTAATAACAGGAACCTTATAGGAACTTGGTTTGAGGTACTTCAGGTCTAGTTGACTTAATTCTTTGAGGATCACGAGACTTGGTTCAATGGATTCTTGACTGCCTAAGTAGAGTATTTCGGAGCACACCACTACAAAAAAAGCGCAATTGGCGTGCACACAATAGGGTGCACGGGGCGAGCGCATGTGCTCGCCCAGGGCCGAGCGAGCACGTAGGTTGCACATGTGCTCGCCCAAGTGATCGCCCGTTTGAATCTGGAGGCGCGTTTATACTTTTGTAGACGGGCGAGCACTTTAATAGCACATGTGCTCGCCCAAATGTGCTCGCCCAGTTGAAAATCGAGGCGCGACGGAATAGGCGCGTGTCACTTTTCGTGGCGAGCACCTAAAGAGCACTGGGCGAGCACATAAGTGTGCTCGCCCGCGCCCGTAAACAGAACGTCGGGTGCCCCCTTTCTTCATTCCTGCGCGATTTCTTCCTCCATTCCTCTCCTCCGGCGATTTGTGTGGTGCCATTGCCGCGTCGAGAGAGGTCCGTTTGACCATTCAATCACGCACACACCCTTCGTTAGGTATATCTTATCATCCTTTCTCTCTTTTTTGTGTATTTCATTCGTTTTTATACTTGTTTTAGATATTAGGGTTTTGATGTTGTTGATGGTTTTGTGGTTAAACTTAATATCACTAGTTGTTAATCTTGTTGCTTATGCTTAATGTAGTTGTTTAATATGTAGTTGTTGTTAGATTTGAGTATATATATGTCTAATATTGATGTAGGTGAATAAATATTGATGTAGGTGAATGTAGGTGAATGTTGATGTAGATGGGTATAATGTAGGTGAATGTTGATATAGATGGGATGAGAGAAACATTAGCTAATATAGAGAATTGATAATTGACATTAGGTTCATAACATTAGGTTCATAACATTAGTGCCATAACACTAGTTTCATAACACTAGGTTCACAACATTAGGTTCATTGGGAATTGACATGAGACTAGTTTAACAAAATTAGATAATGTTAATATAGAGAAGTACCATAACACTAGTTTCATAACAGTAGGTTCATTGAAAGAGGTGACGGGAGATACAAAGCCTTTGAAAATAAGAACTATATAATGGATGTTAAATTATAACTACAAACAAAATTTTTGATTCTGTGATAAATTTATTATCACATTATCTTTTAGTTAATGTGACCAATTATATCACATTAACTTATACATAGGTTTATAATAAGTCCAAAATATGATTTAGTAATTATTAGAAAATCGCACAAAATTCTTCACACACAGTGCGTCCTTCCACACCGGGTGGTGTGTGGCCCTGCACAACGGGTGGCGTGTGCAACACGTTAGAGGATTTGATCACCTCTAACTGTGTTATATTTTTTTTATTTTTTCACAGCACTATTGGACTCACTTTGGGATGTTTATCCCAGACCAATGGTCGTGGTTTTTGATGTATGCAGGTTCGAATTTTTTTTGCAGGTGCCCATTAACTTTTAGTGACCCAAGCACTGTATTAGGCACTAAATAAGGATCACACTTATCCCTATCCCCATCGTTAATTAGCCAAATTTACGTAAATGCCCGGCTAATATAAATGAATAAATATTTTAAGATTATTTTATAGTCTCATTTGTAGCACTTACAAATGTATGACGTAAAATGATCTTAAAGTATTACATTTATATTAGCTTTCCTTAGTTCGGAGGTCCCGGACTAAGGGGGTCTGTAAGGATTCAAATTTACTAAAAGGTGATCCGTGTCACAGTGTCTTTATTTCTTACGGAAATTCGGTTCATAACCCCTTCCTCTTCTGTATACCAAATCAGTCATATTTATTATTGAAATAATCAATAATATGATTATTTTGATAATTAATTATGAATGATTTATGGGGTATACGGGAGAGGTGCATGGTTATGCTGCCGAATTTTCGTTAGAAATAAAGATACTTGTGACAACGATCATCTTTTAGTAAATTTGAATCCTTATGGACGGGCTAAAGTGATAACATAATTAATACACTTCTCTTCTCATCTTTTATCTCAAAAATGTTATACGTTTAGATATCCTCAATATTTTAGATTTGACATTTTAGATTATTTAATTCAGGTTCATAAATATGACCAATAGAGAATGGATGTACAACCGTGTAGTAGATGGGCGTATAGCAGATGCTTTTCAAAGAGGTGTTCAGGAATTCATACAATTTGCTTACGCACAAGGTTCCCGTATTGTGGATTCAGATGGAACTATCTTGTGTCCGTGTAAGAAATGTCGTCTAATGAAGAAGAGATCAAAAGATGAAACTCAGTTACATCTGTATAGAATGGGTTTCATGGAAGGATATCATATTTGGTGGAGGCATGGTGAGAATTTCGAGAACAGAATGAATGATGTGGAAGAAGCTGACAATATTAATCCCTTATCGAAACAAGAGAAGGATGCTGCAGAGTTATACGTATTAGACAATTGCGAGGAAATAACACCATATGTTCAGTAAGTATTTGAATTGCTTTATGTAAATATTCATTACAAGTAATGAATATTTTTTTCTTATAAATTGTAGGGAATTTAGACAGAAAATTATGGAGGAAAATCCTATGTATTCAGATGAAGAAGTTTTGAGCACTTATAGAAATCAATTTCCAGCGTGGTTTAAAGACCGATCAAAACAGTTGGACGGTGGCGATTTCTATTCTCATATTATGAAATATTTTGGAGAAGGACATGTTTATAAGGTTCGATCGTACAACTCATGTTACAGTAATGGGTATCGTTTTCATACCTTAAATTCCGGTAAATATTTGACAACTCAAAATCATGGAGTGATGGTTCGTGGATCTTGTTATGATGAAGATCATCTGAATTATTACGGAATTTTAAAGGAGATTATAGAAGTGGAATATAGTATACCAGGCTTGAATAAAGTAGTTCTTTTCTTGTGTGATTGGTATGAACCGAATGGAGGTGTAGTACTTGATAAAAGAAATAATATTGTCGACGTGGTGCAAAGGAAATTTATACGCAGATTTGAACCATTCGTCTTAGCATCTCAAGCGGATCAAGTATGTTACCTTCTTCCTCAGACACACCTTCTTCCAGTAGGCAGCCCACCCCAGATGTTGCTCCTGATTCACAGTCCGACGAGGTTCGCCGGGTGATAGCTTACTACGAGTCTCTTGGTTGTCCTCCGCCACCCTTTTACGTAGGAGGCTATGGAGAGCCATCTACCTCAGCAGCCCCTACAGGATTCCCAGTCCAGGTCCCCATACCAGCCCGGACATCGATGGGTTCTGACTCTCCTTCTTCTGGACGGCCGAGCACATCCGTGCCTTTACCCACTGTAGTTGGACAGGTATTATACTTGTCATGGTGTACGGAGGATAGGTATTATACTTGTCAAATAATTTTTATTACACTTTTTAAAATAACCAATTATCATAACATAATCCTTGCAGATGGGCCGATTTCTGTGATGCATTCGTTGCGGATGATGAGTTTGGACGAAGATCTTCGGCGGGAAAGACAAACCGCCAAAAACAAAGGATCAAGTCTACCAGTGGCTCTAAAAGCCACAATCAGATTAGAGCGGAGATGGTATTAAGATTTAAAATTATTTTTTGGAGATCTACTTTAAAATAATGCAATGTTTTAATAGATCTTGAAAAAATTTTCAGGCTGCTAGGTTGGAAAGGGAACCCTCTTTTCAGGAGTGGTGGTCGAGGTCCCACATGAGTGGGAGAGAAGGAGAGTCGCAATGGTCCACTCCTGAAGCCGGACAATTGTTGGTAAGTCTATCAGTTTATTTAAAATTAATTGATATATTATAACATATTTATATATATGGTAAACTTTGTATTTCAGGATCGTTATCTGGCACTATCTGCAGATAAATGGGGTGTCGATCCAACTGGAGAGCAACCACCATTTGATAAAACGATCTGGAAGCAGGTATATATGGATAAATATTATCTTACTATATTTTTTCTAATATATACTTTTATATTAAAAATTGAAAAACTTATAAGGTTTTGGAGGAGAGGGACGTTGTGGCGAATAGGAAGCAGACGCTTGGTGGTCTTCCTCCATACTATGTGGAGGAACATCGTCACTCCTATTCTGCATACTCTCAGCCGTCGTATACGCAACCACATACGTCCCAATCTTCAGTTCCAATGGAGTCGCAGATGGCGATGATGGTGGAGCAGGTGACGAAGCTCCGAGAGGAGTTCACGGCGTACATGTAAGTATTCTTCTTATAGAATGATTAATACAATTAAATTTCTATATCTACAAAATGCATTTAATAGATAAATATCTTCCATATATAATATAGGTCGCAAGGGCGTGCATCTCAACCTGAAGAGATTGAATCCGATCACGAAGAGGAGGAGGAGAACGACCCTGAAGAAGAGGCACGCATGTATGCGAGGTTCAAAGAAAAGGAGAAAGAAAAAAAGAAATCAAAGCAGGGTTTAGTCTCCAAATTTTTTAGATCAAAGAAGAAGTGAATTTTTGGTGGTTTGTACCTGTATTTTCTTTTAAACCTTTAGAACATCTTTTAATTTATATGAACTTTGTTGGCGTTTACTTGTTTGTAATATTTAGATCTTATATTAGATTGTTTATTTCTGAATTCATGTATATTGTGTTCCTTTAAATTTTTAGTGCTAGTTATCTTAATCTACGATCTGCTATAATACATATATCCTTAGGAAGATACCTGCAGTGGTTTATTGGCAGGGTATACAGGTTCGACGGGGCGTCAAAACCCTGTCGAACCTGTATATTTTTTTCCTGGAAATCACTTTGGGCGAGCACCTGTGCTCGCCCAGTGCTCCTTGTGTAATCGCCGATAATAGAGAAGGCGATCACACCGGCGAGCACTTATGTGCACGCCCGACGGGCGGGCGAGCACATAGCGTCCCATAGTGCTCACCCACCACCCATGGCGACTCTCAGATCAGCGAGCACGGCTGTAACGAGCACTCGTGCTCGCCCAGTCGTCAGGCGTGCACATGGCGTGCACTAGGCGTGCACATAACGAGCGCTTATGTGCACGCCAATCCCGCCTTTTTTTGTAGTGCACGCACGACTCTTGTTGATAATGACCTAACTTGGACACCTGCACCTTTCACATGGCTCAACTCAGTTGGAGTGGTGAGGGGATTGGATTTGCCGGTATGAGACGCACACAAGTGGAAACATTTGTCCTCCTCTAGGGAGGGAAGTGCACCCCAACCCGTCCAGTGATTAGGAAGTCTAAAGACAGGAGGCTGTGGGTTGCGATAAAGCTTCAAAAGAGGGATAGTCTACTGGCTCAAGAGGAAAAACTCCTTATGTAAATGCTGCTGTATATAGTATTCAAAAAAAAATGTTCAGGCATGTACAAAAATAAAAAGCCTGCAAGTATGTACAAAGTCAATAAGCAAGCTTGAGTTCCAAAGCCATATCATGTGAGCCTGCAGCAGGATGACTTGACTACACTGGTCTTGCATCCAAGGATAGGTAGCTACACTGGCTACCGTCCATTATTCTCTTCACCCCCTCCTCTTGAGCTGGTTGCCACTTGAACTTAGAAGGGAATACCCCGCTCCTCGAGGATGGAGTTGCTGGATTGGGGAATCATTGGGTTGTCGTACTGGAGAAGTCAGTCTCTTTGTCATTCTAGTTGGGGAGAGCCACCATCACTTACACTGTACAAGTCAGATTCATAGTCGTAAGAGTTTGCGTATGAATTGAGATATTTCTGACCTGGCTATTGAGGAGACTTGGACAGAGTTTTGGGATTCTCAAGGGCTGTTGGATTTCAAACACGGTTTTCACTAAGGTTCCGCCCGCACTAAAATTCCAAAGGTCCTACTTAAGCTCCAAACTTTGATTTTGTGAAGACAAGTTTGATAATTGCACTTAATCCACCTTCTTTTTCTTTTCTTTGTTTTTCTTTTTGCACTTATTGCATAAGTGTTTGCTAGGGACTAGCAAAGGTAAAGTATAGGGGGATGATGAATCCACATTTCATCATCTTTATTCTATCATTTTGGCACCTAAAACCCTAGCAAATGCCTGTAAATAACCTTAAATCAAGCATCTTAGCATTCATGCATGTGCATCTCAACAGTGTCTAAATGACTGTAATTAAGGCCAAAATTATAGAATAAATAAAGAAAAGAAAAAGAATAAAATATTGTAAATATTTTATGACCCAAAACCCCCGAGACCTAGGCATCTTGATGAATAGGTCGACAAGGAATAAAGTAGGGGGAGATAAGGTCAGAAATACAGTCAAAATACCTATTCATTCTATTCATTCTTTATTCATTTTGGGACCTATTTTTGGTTCCACTTTTTATACATCAAATAAAGAAACTTTGTACATGAAAGTTGTAGATAATTTGATAAAGAAAAATGCAAAATTGATTTCACAGAAAAATCATATACAGACAAAAAGATATGGTCTGAATAAGAATCCAAAATCCCAACTTCCCAGACCCGTATCTCACAACTGACAACTCCAAATATAGCAAACTCACCTTTAATTGTATATAGAATAAAATAATCTATCCAATGGCGGTATGTTCGCATTTGGCAGAGCTACGGTTTGAAAGTTGAGTTTTGGACCCTCATTGTATACTTGTACTGAATAAAATATTCAATTTATTCTTTATTCATTATTTATTCATTTTTATATTTTTATAATTTTGTAAATATTACTTATACTGTATATGTGCATTAAAATTGAAATAAAATGCAAAGAAAAATAATAATAATAATAATACTTGTATAAAGAATACATAGGCATACTGCATACACTTATACCTATATATAATACACTTGTATTTTATTAAATATACAAAACATCTCAGAAAAATAAAATAAAAATATACTTATGTATATAAAAGTATGTTATAATTTTACAAAATCATAAATAAAAATAATAAGATTAAGAATACATAAAATAAAATAAAATATTAAAATACATAGGTATTATACCTATATAGGGTTAAAAAGGCAACTTGTAAAAATAAAACTCCTAAAAATAATTAAAAATCAAAATAAAATACTACATAAAATGTTGAGCATTTTTTATTTTATAACTTTTATCTAATTCGGCCATGTAATATTTTAAATTGAATTAACAAAGCTTTTTTTAGGGTTTTTCCTGGTTGGTCCACGTGGACCAACCAGGGGGCGGTCTCAGTTGACTCGGGTCAACTGCCTGCCCTCCACCCATGTGCGTCTGTCAGAATGCATTTGACCCCATTTTGGTCGATTTTTCCTGGTCGCATCTTGCACCAATCCATGATGGAATCTTGACAACTTTTTCTCCTCGATTATCAAGCTTGCTCGCCCTATGATCATCTCGAGGAATGGATCAGTGTGTCGCCCGAGGTGTCTTGATCTTTGGAGCACCTTGGTCAGGGGTCAAACCACTTAAAACCGACCCCCCTCTTTCCCTTTGATTTTCGAGTCCCCTTGGTCCACCCCTCTCCGCCTCTCTAGTGCTCTGAGCCTTGCTGGAGGTGACAGCTCCGCCGCGAGCTTCTCAGCCAAGGCGAACGAGGTCGAGGACGACTCCACCACCTCCGCCAACAGCCGGCGTCGAGGTACTTGTCTTCCTCTGGCTCCGGCCATCGAGGGCTTCCACCCCGCTTGTTTCTTTCGTGCATTTAGTTCCTGTTAGTTGTGTCTTCAAAAACCCCAAAAAAATCATACGTTCCATCGCGTATTTCGCCCATCCAAGCTTCATCGCCGGAGCGCAACTCCGGCCACCGTCAACCACTCCCCTTCGCGCTTCGATTAGGTCCCCGCGAGGCCCAGGCAATTTGCCCTGGGCCTTCTCACCACTTTTTGCAGGTCAAGGAGCTTTGAACGCACCTGGAGGGCCGTTTTGATTCATCGCCGGAGATACCTGGAGCGTAGAGCTCCGCCGCCTTCGCGCCCGCACCTCGATGCTCCTCCGGCGAATCTGAGCCATCCAGTCCATAGAGAGACCTCCCAGGAGTCTGCAGCTCCATTTTGGAGCCTATTCATCGCCGGAGAAGCGAGATCGGAGCCGGGGAAGTTCGCCTTCGCCGGCCTTCGTCCCTGTTCTTCCTCCTCGCGTCTCCACCGTCCGATCGAGCCGCAGCTCCAGTTCGCGTGTTGGCCGTTGGATCATCCTTCGCTTCGACCGTCCGATCCACCAAGGCAGATCTAATCCAGGCCGCACAAGCCAACCGTCATCGCTCGCCCAGAACACGCCACGTGGATAAGTGGATCGCCTCCAGCCGCTGGATCGCGCCCCGTTGCCCAGCCGTTGGATGTGAGCCACGCGTCACCATCGGAGCGTCGCGTCGAGGGTATTTTGCATCTACACCCTCGCGCCTTTTGTATTTAATATTTAGTTTTTAAACTTTCGTCTGTAGCGTAAATATTTTGTAATATTGCATCGAGACCCCCGAACTTTGCTTATTTGCACTTAGGTCCTCCGCCACGTCACCTCACGTGACCTGTACACGTGAGGTGGGGGGCATTTTGCAGAAGGACCCTCGGTTGTTTGTTTATTTCGTTTTAGTCCTAAAACTTTCGAAGCACGTGTAATATTTTTAGTTATTTTGCAAAGAGACCCCCAGGCTTTTGTGATATTGCATTCCAGTCCTTCCCAGGCGCGTGCAAGTCACGCGCCCTGGTGGGGAAAATTTCGATTAGGCCCAGGCGGGTTTTGTAATTGTCTTTTGGTGCCAAAAATTGAATATAAAGTGTATATTTTTGTGGAAAATTGCATGTTTGCCCCTGGATGTTTGATATTTTGCACATATACCCCTGCCAGGACTGTTTAATGCTTTGATGCTTGTTGTATTTATTTGAGATATCATTTTAAGCCCAAAAATTCCACAAAAATAGACTTAAGCTCCTGGACACGTGTACTTTCACGCCATCTATTTAGTTTTTGATTTTATTTTATTTTCATATTTATTAAAAATCAAAAACATCTATTTTGTGTACTGTCTACCTTAGAAAATACCAAAAAAATATCAAAATACCTCCAAAAATTCCCAAAAATTCACCTAGTGTCTATTTTATTGTCTTTTAGTGTCAGTCCAAAAATCATTAAAAATTTCAAAAGAAAAACACTAAAAAATTAAAAACTCTCAAAAACTTCAAAAAAATATATAAAATTGTAGAAAACTTCAAAAATCAAAAACTCAGTTCCTGTTTGTTCCTTATTTTATCCTTTTTATTTGAAAATTAGTGAGAAAATTTTGAGCTACTGTTTGCTATTTTTAATTCCTATTTTTGTCACAGCCAGCATTATTTCCACTGTTTTCTCTTATTTCAGCTTTTAAAAATATCAAAAACACCTTAAAAAATCCCCAAAAATCACAAAAACAGTAAAAAATTATCAAAATACCAAAAACATTTTATTCTTGAATTTTTGAGCATTTTTGTGCATTTTTATAAATATTTTACCTTGCCTTTTCTTATATTGCCTTTACTTTCCAATATTGAAAAAAGAAATACAAAAATATAAAATATAAAATATAAAAATCAGAAAATCAAAAATCAAAATACAAAATTAAAAATTAAAAAAAATTAAAAATTAAAAACCCACAAAAATTGTAGTTGCTTGCTTGCTTAGTGTAGACACTTCACACACACATTCACTTGAGCACATTTGCTTGAGCTACACTGCTTGCTCCCTGTGTTCGAACTCTCTGCATACTTGACACTATACACCATTTGTGCAGAGTTAAAAATAAATTTTAACTCCACATTTCTTCCTAATTCTTGATCTTAGTGTGGGTTGATTGTTGATTAATTTCAGGATTTGTGTGGTCAAACACCGACTGTTGACTCGCCTTGTGAGTCGACATAACCACATCGAATTCTGGGTTTATCAGTGTACACCCCGAGTTCTTCTACTCTTTGATCCTTTCCATTGTCTCCTCTTCTTGTCTATACTTAGGGATATCTTACCCTAAGTACATGGGAAGACAATCTGAGTACGATATGTTCATTCCCACCCTTGACCCTCCCTGGTTGGTGTACAGTCTGCTATACTTGGGATTATTTGATCCTAAGTATAGGGGGGCGGTCAACTTCTCATTCATTCGTTCATTCATCGCTTATTCCTTTATTCTTTAGATTTTCCTATACTCAGAACGAGTTATGTATTCTCTTTTCTCTTCGATCTATGAGGACATAGCTCAAGCTAAGTATATGAGGGTCGTATATACTGCGTATATACTTTAGCCATAACTCGTACTTTCGTATTTTCTTACTATTAAAATTCATTAAAAACCTTAATAAAAAGATGTTATTATTCCTCAAATTCTTTTTGTATTTACTGATTAATAAATTAGGTGAAAATATTTTTTTGCAAAATGTTTGAAAAATAGTTTGAAAATCTTGTGAAAATCTTTTGTAAACTATTTTGAAAACGTTTTATTACATGTTTTCAACCTTTGTAAAATATTTTGGTTTGTAAAATTTATTTTCTTTGTGTGAAATAAAATGTTTGAAAAATTATTTGCAAATGGTTTGAAAAATGGTTGCAAAATTATGTGAAAAATCTATATATATTGTTTGGAAAACCTTTGCAAAATGATTTTCAAATGTGTTTATAAGTTTGTAAAAATGTTTGTAAAAATTATTTTGGACTATAGTTTTCAAAATTGTTGAAAAACCTTTTTCAAATAAATTTGAGGAATACATACATCACACCTAAAATTCTTTATATGTATAGTATAAAATTGACCACTTACCCTTGTAGATTCTTAAAATCCACTTCTTGTAAATATAAGAAGCATCCATGTGTAAATATTTGTACCTAGTTTTTATCCAAAATATTTTCTTTTCAAAAATCCCAAAAACATTTGCAAAATTAAAATACCAAAAACATTTGAAAAATCTTTTGAAAAAAACCAAAAAATGCATATGCATCATATTTTAAAAAATCTATAAAAAAATTCAAAATCTTTGGAAATTGCATCACAAAAATATTTCCTGCATTCTGCATAGTATTTTCATAGCATTAGCATTTTTCGGATTGAGTTTGAAAGTTGAACAAGTTTAAGTAAAATCCGGAGATTGGAGCTTGATTGGACCTTAAAATCTACCTAATAACAGGAACCTTATAGGAACTGGAATTGAGGTACTTCAGGTCTAGTTGACTTAATTCTTTGAGGATCACGGGACTTAGTTCAATGGATTCTTGACTGCCTAAGTAGAGTATTTCGGAGCACACGCACGACTCTTATTGATAGTGACCTAACTTGGACACCTACACCTTTCACTTGGCCCGACTCAGTTGGAGTGGTGAGGGGATTGGATTTGCCGGTATGAGATGCACAAAAGTGGAAACACTTGTCCTCCTCTAAGGAGGGAAGTGCAATCCAACCCGTCCAGTGATGAGGAATTCTAAAGACAGGAGAATGTGGGTTGCAATAAAGATTCAAAAGAGGGATAGTCTACTGGCTCAAGAGGAAAAACTCCTTATGTAAATGATGTTGTATATAGTAAAAAAAAGTACTAAGCCTTCTCCCACTATAAGTAGGGTCGGCTACATGGATTCTTGCTCAAATCCATGTTGAAAGATTCGACTATTTTTTACGCTGGCCGTCGACTACCTAACGCAACCCCCTGCAAGAGTGGGTTTTGAACCCTGGTCTTTTGTGTGGTAGACACACTGTACTACCACTAGACCATTAAATGGGATTTGATGCTGTATATAGTATTTCAAAAAAAAATGGACAGGCCTGTACAAAAATAAAATGTCTGCAAAAGTATGTGAATATATTGTATAGAAGATAAGCAAGCTTGAGTTCCAAAGTCGAATTATGTGAGCCTGCAGCTGGATGACTTGACTACACTGGTCTTGCATCCTGGGATAGGTAGCTACACTGGCTACCGTCCATTCTTCTCTTCACCCCCTCCTCTTGAGCTAGTTGCCACTTGAACTTAGAAGGGAATATCCCGCTCCTCGAGGAAGGAGTTATTGGATTGGGGAATCATTGGATTGTCGTACTGGAGAAGTCAGTCTCTTTGTCATTCTAGTGGGGGAGAGCCACAATCACTTACACTGTACGAGTCAGATTCATAGTCGTAAGGGTTTGCATATGAGTTGAGATATTTCTGACATGGCTATTGAGGAGACTTGAGCAGAGTTTTGGGATTCTCGAAGGCTGTTGGATTTCAAATCCGATCCTCATTAAGGTTCCGACCGCACTAAAATTTCAAGGGTCCGACTTAAGCTCCAAACTTTGATTTTGTGAAGACAAGTTTGATAATTAAATTTAATCTACATTTTCTCTTTTTCTTTTCTTTGTTCTTCTTTTCTGCACTTATTGCATAAGTATTTGCTAGGAACTAGCAAAGGCAAGTATAGGGGGATGATGAATCTACATTTCATCATCTTTATTCTATCATTTTGGCCTTAAAAACCCTAGTAAATGCGTGTAAATAGCGTTAATTCATACATTTTATCATTCATGCATTATTGTATAAAATGTTTATAAAATACTGTTTTTAATGCCAAAATTATAGAATAAAGAAAAGAAAAGAAAAAGAATAAAATATTGCAAATATTTTATGACCCGAAACCCCGAGATCTAGGCTCGATGACTGGGTCGACAAGGAATAAAGTAAGGGGAGATAAGGGCCAGAATCCAATAAAAATCCCTTTTATTTAATTCATTCTTTATTCATTTTGGAACCTATTTTTGGTTCCACTTTTTATACCTCAAATAAAGAAACTTTGTACATGAAAATTGTAGATAATTATGTATAGAAAAATACAAAATTTATTTCACACAAAAATAATATACAGATAAAAAGTTATGATCTGAATAAAATTCCAGAATCTCAACTTCCAAGACCTGTATCTCCCTAATAAAAACTTGAAAAGCATCAAAATCACTTTAATTGTATGTAACTTTCAATAAGCTATTTAATGAAGGTGGTTTCGTGTTTGGCGGAGCTACGTTTTGAAAGTTGAGTTTTGGATCCCTATTGTATACTTGTACATATTAAAATATTCATTTTATTTATTATTCATTATTTTTATAATTTTATAATTTTATAATTTTGTGAATATTTTCTATAATATATGTGTACATTAAAATCAGAATAAAACTTTAAAGAAAACACAAAAACAAAACACATGTATATAATGCATATGTATAATACCTTCAAAAACACATGTATATTTAATACTCCTATTTTATTAAGTGTACAAGACATTTCAGAAAAATAAAAATATAGTTAAGTGTATAAAAATACTTTATAAATTTTTAAAATAATACACAAAATAAATAAAATTAAATTCATAAAATAAAAATAAAATATTAAAACATATAGATAAATATACCTATATAGGCCTAAAAAGGTAACTTGTAATTATAAACCTCATAAAAATAAATAAAAATCACAATAAAATCATTCATAAAATAATAAACATTTTTCATTTAATAATAAAAAATTAATAAATTCATTTTCTATTTTTAATTGAATTTCCAATAAATTTTCAGGAGGATTTTCCTGGTTGGTCCACATTGACCAACCAGGTGCGTCTGACAGTTGACCGCATGTCAATTGTCTAACTTCCCCCTTGCATCTGTGTCAGACCTCATTTTTGCCCCGTCTTTGCGTAGTTTTCGAGGTCGAATCTTTCATCCATTTGTGTCGATTCCTTCTGCAATATTGCTCCTCGATCATCTATCATACATGCCTAGGTGTTTTCTTGGGATGTGGATCATCGCAGCTCCCGTTGGACCTTGATCTTTGAGCTCCGTTGGTCACTCGTTCAAAAACCATATCCGACTTCCCTTCCATTTTGGAACCACATCTTGGCCGAGCTTAGATCTCCGGGTCGTTGCCAAGGATCTCCGGTGACAGAGGATAGATCCCAGCACCTCGTGGAGGTACGACGGAGGCCTGAGGTGCGTTCCAACCCCCATCTTTGGCCACCTGGCCGTGAGGTACCCATCTCGGGCATTTTGCCCTTGAGGTATTGTTTTTACATATTTTTCTTGCATGTTTTTATTTTTGTAGTAGTAGGATTCATTTGCCACCTTCCATTCCAATCATCGCGCCATTAATCGCCATCTTCACCACCTCGCCGGAGCAAGCTCCGGCGAGCCCCCATTCTCACCATCACCGCCTCATATCGCAGCCAGGAGGGGTGGGGCACTTTGCCCTCGTCCTCCTTAACGTTCCTTGCAGGTCCAGGACTTGAAGCAACACTTGGGAGAAATTTTGGGAGCTCGCCGGGGTACCTGGAGGCGCTTTGCTCCTCCTCCTCCTCTGGCGTGCTCCGGTGCGGCCCGCGCCATTTTGAAACCCCAGGCAAGTAGAGGACCACTGCAGGAATGATTTGGGGCCATTTTGTAGCAGCTAGGACCGCCAGAGAGGCGCGATAAGGCCGGAAGAACTTCATCTCGGCGGAGTTCTTCCCGGTTCTTCGTCGGGCCCTCTCCGCCGTCAAATCGTGAGGGCTCCCCAGATTTCCTCTCCGCCGTCGGATCGTGCACCGTGGCACGCCATTCAATCTCCTTCCACCTTCTAATTGTGGCTGCACAGGCGAAGGGGTACCTGCCGTTGCGATCCCGACATGTGTATAAGTGGGAGGCGCCCCGACGTCCGATCTGTTGGGTGAGGGAATTTTGCAACAAGTACCCTTGAAATTTTTGTAATATTTTATTAGTATCAAAACTTTCATCGGCATTTATTATAATTTGCATATTTTGCACTGGGCCCCCTGGTTTTGTAATATTTCCTTTTAGCCCCCTACCAAGTCACGTGCTCTGCGCACGTGACGTGGCAATTTTGCAGGGGAACTCTGGGACCTTTTCATACTTAACTTTAGTCTAAAAACTTTTGTATGCAGTTAAATTTTTCTGTGAACTTTGCATGTTAGCCCCTGGTCGTTTGTAATATTGTATTTATACCCCTGCCAGGTCACGTGCACAGTGTGCATGACTTTGGCAATTTTGCAAGGACCCCCTCCCGGGTTTGGGTATTTGTATTTAGTCTAGGGAAGTATTTATTTAGTCTTATATTTCTACAAATATTGCACTCTGGCCTTTCAACTTTCTGCCAATTCCAAAAATACCGTTGCTAGATTGATTTTTCTTTTTGCTTCCTCTATTTATTTCATGCATCTCTGAATCTCTAAAAAATCCACAAAAATAACCTAGTGTTCCTGTTTCGCATTTTATTGCATTTTAATATTTATAAAAATTCAAAAATACGCATTTCTCTACTGTTTGCATTATAAAATCCATAAAAATATAATAACATCTTAAAAAATACTAAATATATATATATATATATTGCCTATTTTCGTGTGTTTAAACCTCAGTCCAAAAATCACTAAAACATATCAAAGAAAACTCGTAAAAATTATAAAACTCTAAAAATCTTCATAAAAATATTAAAAATCTATAAAAAATCTAAAAAATATAAACTCTATTTTTAAATTTTCTTTGTTTTATTATATTTAATTTACAATTAAATTGGAGAATTTTTGTTTCTATTTGATATTTTAGTTCTCCATTTTAGTTTCAACTATTTATTTTATTCACTGTTTTCAGTATTTTTAACTTTAAAAATACCAAAAAAAAATAGGAAAAATATAGAAAAATCACAAAAAACATTAGAAAATTATAAAAAGCAGAAAATATTTTATTTTCTGAATTTTGGATATTTTTACCTATTTTTATAAAATACCTTATCTTTGTTTTTTCTCATATTGTATATATACTCTATTTTATAATTCTAAAAGAAAAAGAAATTAAAAAATAAGATATAAAAGGAAAATACAAAATCAGAAATTAAAAATCAAAATATAAAAATTAAAAATTAAAAATAAAATAAAAAAAATATAAAACTAAAAACCCACAAAAATAACGTAGATATACATTTGATCACATTCACATTTTTAGCATTTTACCCCGTTCTACCTGTCTGCTACCTGTGATCGACCTCTACACTGCTTGCACACTATACAATCCTTTGTAGAGTTATAATAAATTTTAACTTCGCACCGCTTTTCATTGCTTGATTTCTGTTGTGGGTTAATTGTTGTTTGAATTGGGATTTCTCGTGGGTCGCCTCAGCTACATTGTGATCCCGCCTTGTGTGGATTACTTTAGACCCGTGAAAAATCATCTTCAACAGTACATTATCGAACGACTGCAAAGAAACTAGATGTTCTCAAATGAAAATCAGTAAACTGAATCCCTAAGTTATGTGTGTCAGACCAAGATCTTGGACTCTACTTTACGCCATAAATGGTCTTATGAAGACAACACACATAATTAATAGCTAAGTCAGACATATTAGTGTGATGAAACAAGGCTTTATTATGTGATGATACAAAAAAAACTTATAATTGGAGGCCCACACTTATGTCTTGCATCAATGTGGCCTTCTGCTAACAAGTAGAGAACTTGGGACTTGTTTGATACTTTCATATATAAGGACTAATATAATTCTTAACAATCGCAGTCATCGATAATGAAGTCATCAAATTCAAGAAACAATAAACAATGTCGACTCCAACTTCAAGGCAATTCTTCTCATATCATTTAAATCAAAAAGAATATTTAGGAATGAGTACACTACGACGAAACATGTCTGCGTCAGGTTTACACATGTAGGATTAAATACAAACATTAAGTCCTAGTAGTATCTCACTCTCACCCTAGGCTACCATGCAATCACATCGCTCCTCTAGAGCCCTCAATAGAAGATAACACTCATCTAGAACTCATTGGACTGTAAGAGATATGTTCCATATTTAGGTTTACTAACTCTTTTGATCAGATCACAAAGATAACAACTATTTATATAACCTGAATTTGAACTTGATATTAAATTATAGTCGGTGCCTTAGATATTGTGTTTGCATGTGTATGTATTTATATGGATAATCCCTAACATATATTATGGATACATGCATAAGTGACGAGCTCATGACACGAATGATATCATAATACTTGTAGATTACCAACAATGAACTGCATGCAACTTGGTTAAAATACAAAATAATGTGTGTAGCGGTAACGAAAAATATATTTTGAAAGATAGAGAACAAAGGATTATAAACATCCTTCTCACTCTTTTATACTTTTACATCAGTTAAAAGTGTGGTACTATTAAAATACTTTTAATAGTATTAAGCTTTCTGCTCATATGTAGTCTTTTGGAAAACTCTTTAAGGGCCCGTTCGGTAGGAGAATAAGCAGGAATAAGTATGGGGAATAAGGAGAATAAGGGTCTATTCTCCGTTCGGCTGGAGGATAAGAATAAGGCAAATAAGGTGAAATAAAGGTAGGTAAGGTGGGATAAAGATAGGAATAAGAGTGAAATAAGATGAAATAATGGGGAATAGTCGTACCACGGGGAAGCGTGTTGGGGGCTTATTCCCCTTATTCCATTCCCCTTAAGAATACACATCAAGTTTCTGAGCAGCCACACTTGGCTTGACTTTTGTCCTTTGTACATACTTCAAGGCGTGCTTCCACTTCTACAACTTTGTTGATATTGAAATAAATTTATATTATTGAAAATCATGAATATAAAACTTAATCAGAGCAATTAATTCAATTGTTTCTTCATTATTATTATGAATGTTAACCATCATATGCAAATTTGCTATTGTCGCATATCTAGATAGAGTTGAGTTAGTTGAGTTGAGTAAGCAACCCAACCTGATGTGTCGGTGTTGTATGTTATAATATCACACTAATTTTTTTTATTTCAAATTAACTTTCGATTTCGTAACTATCCATTTAATGACATTAATTCAAGTCATCATAGTTTAACAAAAAAATATATAACTGTGTATTGTTTGTTATTTACACTAGGGGTACGTTTGGTTACCAGAATAACCTGGGGTAACCTGGTTTACCCCTATGCATTCATGGGTTGGAGTTCTATCACAAATCAATATGACATCACATCACATTCCTTATTCCAACCTATTTCCAACCCTCGTAACCATCTAAGCAACTACTATTCACATATTGATACCTCAACCTACATGTTGATACCTCAACCCACCCCATCTCAGTTACCAAACAAACCACTACGGCTCCTTCACATGTATGAAAGAAAGATCAGCACACTACATTCCTAATTGAAGAATATAGAAAACCTCGTGCGTGTGTGTTTTCTAATTCTCCATATGAAACATAAAAATAATCTCGTCTTTGTTTCTACTTTTGTCAATAACTATTTTTCTGTTATTAATTAATTAATTAATAGTGCTCTAGTGGATCTCCCCACCCAAACCTTCCGTTACCATATAACCCCAAACAATGACAGACATCGAATTCAAACGCGCACACACACTCTGCCCGCTCTTAACTCCCACCCGAAAGTAGAAGCGCACACTCTCTGCCGCCCGCTCCAACCAGCGAGAACGAAACCCTAAGGCGATGGCGACGACGATCGGGATGATGGACGCCGCCTACTTCGTGGGGAGGAATGAGATACTGGCGTGGATCAACTCCACCCTTCACCTCAACCTCTCCAAGGTCGAGGAGGTAATCGATATCAGATCTCTGTTCTTCTTCGTCTTGTTGCTGTTGGATTTGGATCTGCATTGTTGGTGAGGTGGTGGTCACGTGGTCGATGTGGGCAGGCTGCGTCGGGAGCGGTTCACTGCCAGCTGATGGACGCAGCGCACCCGGGAATGGTGCCGATGCACAAGGTTAACTTCGACGCCAAGACGGAGTACGAGATGATCCAGAATTACAAGGTTCTTCAGGACGTCTTCAACAAGCTCAAGGTCACTAAGGTGGTCGATTCGTTCTTCTTCACGTTATTATGTTTCCTTTTCTGCCATTTCTTGTTTTATGGGAAACGCAAAATGTGTTTTTGTGTGGTTTTGAGACGAGGTTGTGTTTGAGATTATGTTCATTATGTTAGTTAGATAGTTGATTCTTTTTTAAAAATGTTGTAGAAGACCTTGATTGCGAATTTACTCTTGAATTTGAATTGTGTGCCTTTGTAATGGTGGTGTGTTTGAGGCCATGTTTGGATCTTGTTAAGAAAGATGCTTGTTTTTTGGTGCGGGGATTTGAAATTGAGGGCTTTTCTGTGCTTGAAATTTGAAAGGTGGATTACAAAAAACAGGAAGTATATGTAAAATGTGATCTTTTTGTGCTTTTGATTTAACTGAATTATGTGAATTTACAGTGTTGTATTTGAGGCATCATTTGGATTGAAAGGTGTTTACATCTCTCTTTTTCCTGCATTTGTTTTTTAGTTGCGAAGATTTGAATTCACACGTTCTTTTGTGCTTGAAATTGCTTGGTTTTGTGATGTTTGTGTTTGAGGCTGTTTTAAATGTTACTTAGAAAAGTTTAAAGGATATAGTATTCTTTTCTCGTTGCAAGGATTGGATTTTCTTCCCTTAAGTTCAAAACACTTGGGAATGATGTCCAAAAGATTTGATTAATGGATTTGATCTGATGAAAAGCCTGGAATCTTCTATGTTCAAGATAAAAGGTCCATATAATGTTTTATTTGGTGTTTTTTATGCCACTTTGTGGTGTTGTGCTCGAGGTCATGTTTTGACGTTATTTAAGAGTTAAAATTCAGGTTCCCTGCTTTTCTGCTGCCACTCTTGTTTTCTGTGTAAATTTTGAAAACTGAAATCCAAAATGTCATTGAGTTAGATGAAGTATACAACTTTGACCGTTAATTTTAGAAACTTGTTGGATAAATGGCAGAAAAAATTGTCAAATGAGCTTAGTCCGATCAATCATCTGGCTTCATGTATTTGGGGCATATTTGTTTGTAGATGATTCTATCAGATTTTTTACTCGTAGAACATAAGTTCACAATCTAAAGTTCTTTGTGAGTTATCACAAAAAGACTGCATCTATTAAAAAAATCAAAACCATTTGGGAATTGTGTTTTTGCCACGCATCAGTCCTTCCTATCTTTGTGGTTTCTTTTAGCAATTTTAATTTTTTTCCACCCTATTGCGCCAGTTGCAGTTGTATACTGGCCAAGTGGATGCTGTTCTTTTTACATTTTTATAAAGGTGGAACAATCTTCTATAATAGTGGTCTACCAATACTCAAGGAGCAATATGTGAGCATCGATTTGATTAGCATATTATTGGTTTCAATGGTTTTGGCAATATCCAGTTTGAATCAGACGAAGCCTCAACTTTTATTTTTGTAGAACCTAGCAAGTTATCAGTTTTGATGTTCATTCATTTTTTAACTGTGGCAATGAGGATCACACTATGAAATGTTAACAGTGCTAAATTGACGGATTCTGGGGCTTAATCATGCCCAATAAGAAGTCGATTAGAAGTCTACCAATACTCAAGGAGCACTATATGAACATTGATTTGATTAGCACATTTTTGGTTTCAATGGTTTTGGCAATGTGCAGTTTGAATTAGACGAAGCCTGAACTTTTATTTTTGTAGAACCTAGCAAGTTATCAGTTTTGATGTTCATTCATTTTTTAACTGTGGCAATGAGGATCACACTATGAAATGTTAAAAGTGCTAAATTGATGGGGTCTGGGGCTTAGCCATGCCCAACAAGAAGTCGATTAGAGTGCACATATGCATGCGCATTTCTTCAATACACATTCAAGGTGGAGGCATTGTTTGGTAAATGACGATTAAATTTTCGAGGCTCATTGGCAAATGGCAATTATAGTGTCATTTTTCTGTAGGAATTCAATTTTGATGGATAAGTATTCTGTTGATTTTGATGGAAAAGTATGTCATTGGTCCTGACCATTGTTTCTACATTCCGTTGCATGGACTTCCCCTATTTCAGCACATTGAAGTGAACAAGCTCGTGAAGGGAAGGCCACTTGACAATCTGGAATTCATGCAGTGGATGAAGAGATACTGTGATTCAGTAAATGGTGGCATGTTAAATAAGTAACACTCATATTCTTTTCTTTTGAAGTTTTTTTTGAGGAACTTCCTTCGATCATACTTAAGTCCAGTTTTTACTCCCTTTTTTTGTGTGTGCTTCCAATTGACCTTATTATGCAACTAAAATTATGTTCTAAAACTCAGTTACAATGCTTTGGAGAGAAGAGATTCATGCAAGGGAGGAAAAGAAGCAGGAAAGAAGACCGTGCCAATACACACCACGACCAAAGCCACTTCCACCACATCCAAAGCTCACTCGTCCCATGCTACACGCAAGAATGAGACCAGCACCACTTATCCAGCACAAAAGTTCAGCAAATCTCTAAGCAGCACTGGTGGACAACAAGTTTTTGAAGAAGAGGTTATATTTTATTGGCATTCACCCAGTAAGATTTTTATGTTAACGAAGTTTATACGTTTTCCTTGTTCTGATGATAGTTTGTTTATTTTTAGATCACTGAGCTGAAGCTTTTGGTGGACAGTCTTGAAAAAGAACGTGATTTCTACTTTGCAAAATTGAGAGATATCGAGATCATATGCCAAAGCCCTGAGCTGGAACGCTTGCCAGTGAGTATTCGTGTCCTGTTTTTCCTCTGTATGGCAGTCTGCGGTCTGTCACGAATTACTCTGTGAAATTAACTAATTCTGCTTGCGCTTCACTCTTTTGCCTTCCTCACAAATCATGCCCTGAAAAAAACGAAATGTGCTTGATCTTATCTCTTTTGCTTTCTGTTAGTAATATAGCCTACAGTTCTTTGTTATTCATTGTAATCCCGTCAGGGACATTTATGTATTTTCTTGGCTTTGAGCTCTCTAGGGTTTCCCTATATAAGGACCCCTAGACCTATGGAATAAGGCAGGTCATTTCGCTCTTTCTTTTCCTTCCACATGGTATCGGAGCAACGGTCCTAGACCGGTGTTCTGACCTAATTCTCCCACCGCCACCTCCAACCCCAAGCGCACGAGAGGCAGCCCAGCAACGCCAGTTCGATGCTCCAAGCGCTTTCCCGCGCCTCCGTCAGCAGCTACAGGCGCTTCCTCGCGCCTCTGCCAACGCCTCCAGGCGCCTCTCACGTGCCTCATGCTCCAAGCCCTCACGCGCCTCAAGCGCTCCAAGCCTCTCTAGGCCCCTTCATGCACCTCCGTCTAAACGCCTGCGCCATCGCGTTACGCCACTCGGGACTGCCTGCGTATGCACCCAACGCCACTCGAAGCACCCTGTGCCTCCCGCACATCTCCCTGAGGACGACCCCTCTCATCTAGGGCTCGCCACCCGCTGCGAGCCCTCCTGGAGCATCCGCCTAGCCCTCCCTGGGCACCGCCACCTGCTGCCAGGACACTCCAAGCACCCCCTGCACCCCTGCCAGGAAGTTACCCTACCACCTAGGGATCCGCCAAATACGGAACTGCCCTCCAGTGGTCCCATCGACACACCCTGAAGCCTCTTTGTTCTCTGATGTACTGCTAGATCTCCAAAAATGCTTGAGTAAGACTACACAATCTATCTAGGTCACTTTTTCTTGACCAGTGCAACCACCATGACATCTACAGAGCCAAAGCCCCTGTACCCGACCTCTTCCATGTTGGTACAAGGCATGTATATCAAACTGAAGGGCTCTGAGAACTATGTATTATGGTCTCGATCATTCAAGGTATTTATTGGTGGTCAGCGGATTACAAAGGATCCACCCAAGGAAACAAACAAGGACTACGATGTTTGATATGTAGACAACTGCCAGGTCATTACATGGATGACGAACAACGTCGATCCGAGTATAGCGTCCAATCTACTATACAAAGAAACGATGAAGGCAATGTGAGAGAGCCTTGAGAATACCTACTCTCAAAAGACAACCAAATCCAGACTCTCAGGCATCTACACACGGATTTGGTCTCAAATCAAGGAAATACATCATTGATTGAGTGCTACCGACTCCTCACATGCTTGTTTGAGGAGCTCTTTATCTTTCAGCCTGCTTGTTGTGACAAACAGATAGGGGAACACGCAGAGTGGCAAGTGTATCACTTCTTATTCGGATTACATCTACGATACAAGCCAGCGAATGACCAATTTCTGACTGTTGCGGCTCTACCTACACTTGAGACCATCTTTGGTCGACTACATGAACTTGAGTCTCCCTCACCCCCTTTATCTGCTGAGACTATGACACACCTTGCTAGAGGACGACCAAAGTATCAAGGGAGACGTGGATGTGATTTTGGCCGTGGTCGTGGCAGTGATTTTGGACGAGGACGTGAATCAGGACGTGGACGTGATCCTACTACTGCCCGCTATCCAGCATGCACACATTGTGGACGTTGGAATCATCCTTCAGAACGTTGTTGGGCAAATTTGGCATGCCTACTAATGCCAACAATGCCTATGAGACAGTCTCTTATGACGACATCTATGATACTGTAGATACCTCTCATGATAGGCCTTCTGGTGACAGTCACACTTCTTTTACTGCATATGAGTACGTTCGTCTTCGACAACTGCTGCATAACTCTGCCAGTGACACTCCTACTTCTGCTCATACTGCTAGTCTTGCCACTACATCAGATACAATCGCCAGCTCTGTCTCTACTTCAAATCTTGCATGGATCATTGACTCGGGTGCCTCAACTCATCTAACAGGAGAAGGTAGTCTTCTCACCTCTTCACGACCATCTTCCTTTGTAAAGACTGTTCGTGTTGCCAATGGAGCTTGTTCACTTATTACTATTGTGGGCACTATGGAGTTTTCTTCTAAACTTCGGCCTAATGGAGTTCAATGCGCTCCTGATTTTCCTCTTAGTCTATTATCTGTTTACAAGTTGTGCATTGAGCTTAACTGTCGAGTCATATTTGATGAATCTTGATGTTATTTTCAGGACATCCGGACGAGACCGATTTTTGGTGGGGGACATGAGAAGAACGATCTTTCTTATATTGACATCCCCTCTGATTCTGGTTTTTTGGCGCTTCGTCTGTCTCCACCGATCCTCTCCTCTGGCACTTCCGTCTCGGTCATCCATCCGCCAAAGCCCTCTCCTTAATGTTCTCTGAACTCTATACGCTCAAGTCGTTTGAGTACGAGGCGTGTCAGTTCAGAAAACATCATTGAGCGTCATTCCCTGCTAGTACTGAGCCTCGTCGTGACGTTCCTTCCTCATTGTGATATTTGGGGACATTGTCCGGTCCGTACTCTGAGTGAACATAAGTATTTTGTTGTTTTTGTTGATGATTACAGTAGGTCGTCATCGGTCTATCTATTAAAAGGGCGTTCAAAAATTAATAATATTGTCAAAAAATTCTTTCATTATGTCATACATATTTTCTCATCTGGTATAAATATTTTCCATTCTGATAATGCATTGGACTTTATCCAAAATGACATATCAAACTTCTTTGCTTCCCATGGCACCATTCATCAAACCTCATACCCACATACGTCCCAACAAAACAGAATAGCAAAGAGAAAACTCAGACACCTTCTAAATATTGCCCGATCTCTCTTTAATCAACTGAAAGTTCCTAAAACCTATTGGGATGATACTGTTCTGACTGTCGTCCATCTTATCGACAGAGTTCCATCTCCATCCCTAAATAGATCCTCCCCCTTCTCCCTACTTTACCCAACCGAGTCACCATTTCCTCTTCCATTGAGAATTTTGGGATGTTTGTCCTTTTTTCATAATTTTCACACTAAAGACAAACTTTTTCCCTGCGCAATCAAATGTGTCTTCCCAGGTCATTCTCGCACTCAAAAAAGTTACAGGTGTTATGATCCCATTGGGCATTGCTATTACATCTCTGTCGATGTCACCTTTTTTGAACATACCAATTTCTTCACTCAATCTATTACAGATGTTCCTCTGGACCTCCCACCTCCACCCATTGTCTATAAGCACAGACGCATATCTCCCACAACAGATGTTCCTTTACCTATTTCTTTGTTGCGGGATGATATACCTTCTACGAGTGTCCCCTCCACTGTTGTCCCATTTGATCCTCAGGAGCTTCCAATTGCTCTACGCAGAACTAAAAGGCAATGTACCTCTCATCCCATGTCACACTTCACTTCTACTGCTAGTTTATCTTCCACTGACAGACGATATACATATGCTTTCATGAATATTTCTATTCCAAGGGACCACCATAGTGCTTTACAAGATTCAGTATGGTGTCAGGCCATGAATGAAGAGATGGAGGCCCTTATTTCCAGGAGGACATGGGATCTTGTACAGTGTCCCAAGGGGACTAGACCTGTGACGTGCAGATGGATCTTCATAACGAAGCAGTCACCAGATGGGTCCATTAACAGATTGAAAGTTCGCCTTGTGGTCAAAGGCTTTACACAAACATATGGAGTGGATTACTTTGAGAAATTCTCACCAGTTGCACGAATGAGATCAATAAGGACTACTTTTAGTGACAACCAATAAAAATTGGCCTATCTTTCAGTTAGATGTGAAAAATGCTTTTCTATGTGGCGACGTCGAGGAGTATATGATGCAACCTCCAGGTTAAAAAGTCGAGGGGAAGTGTGCATGTCGTCTTCGCAAGGCAATTTATGGTCTGAAGCAGAGCCCAAGAGCATGGTTTGACAGACTTACTACAAAAATCCACACTCTTGGCTTCCATAGAACAACCTTTGACTATTCTGTGTTTGCTAGAAGACGAACAACCGGTACTGTTATACTTGCAGTCTATGTGGATGATATGGTTGTCACAGATGATGATGATAAAGGGGTGCTAGAGACCAAAGCCTTCCTCCAGAAGGTGTTCGTTACCAAGGATCTTGATCCACTACGCTACTTCTTGGGGTATAGAGGTACTATGCACTACAGAGGGCATTCATCTCTCACTGAGGAAATATTGTCTGGACATTCTTACCGAAGCTGGATTTCTTGGATGCAAGCCTTCCGACATTCCTGCATATCCAAAGAAACACTTCACATCCTCCGATCATGTCTTTGAAGATGTTACTCGATACAGAAGTCTGGTTGGCAAACTTCTTTACCCTATTGTCACCAGACCCGACATTTCTTATGCAGTAAGCAGAGCTAGCCAACACATGGAGCAACCTTGTTATAGTCACTGACAGGATGTTCTCCAGATTCTACGATACTTGAAGGAATCACCAGGGTGTGGCCTTTTTTAGGGGGCAAACGGGTACACCGATGTAGTTGCATATGCTGATGCTGATTATGCAAGCTCGCCAGAGGATCGACGCTCCACCACAGGATATGCTATGATGGTTGGAGGAAACCATGTTGCTTGGAGAAGCAAGAAATAGACTGTTGTTTCCAGATCCAGTGCGGAAGCAGAGTACAGTGCGATGGCTCAAGCTACCTGTGAGATCACGTGGCTATTGACTTTTCAAGAACTCGGCATTGTTGTCGCCACCACTATTCCACTTTACTGTGACAACAAATCTGCTACATACATTGCCACGAATCCTGTGTTCCATGAGCGAACCAAGCATATGGAGATTGACTGCCTTTTTGTTCGTGATGTGGTCAAATTGGAAGGATTACTGCCCCTCACATCAACATAGATCTTCAGCTTGCAGATGTATTCTTTTTTCTTTATCGTTAGAAAAAAGATGAAATAATTGCAATGAATTTAAAATGAAAATTTATTTATTTTTAGGTAAATGAATTGTGAAACGCTTTTGTAGAATACTCAATATTTCTTTACATCTTCTGGGCAAAAATATTAAATTTTCATAAGATCTTCTTTACTGTTACTCAAAAGGTCCAATAATGTATGTATATTGGACCTTTTGAGACAATTATAGGTTCTGAAAGGCAATTCTAATTGATCAATAAAAATATATTTCAATGCAATTCCTTTTTTATTTTTCTTTAGATTAGATAATCTATCATGAAAGGGAAAAAGGGCCTTACCCAAAAAGCGCCTTTTGTGGATAATTTCCAAGTTGGGCATGATTGATAAATATGCTCCAACTTGAGGGGGATTGTTAGTAATACAGCATACAGTTCTTTGTTATTCATTGTAACCCCGTCAGGGGCACTTATGTATTTTCTCAGTTTTGAGCTCTCTAGAGTTTCGTCCTATATAAGGAATCCTAGACCTCTGAAATAAGACAAGTCATTTCGCTCTTTCTGTTCCTTCCACACTTTCGTTGAAAATTACTCATGACATGTAGCTGGATGAATTCCATAAATTAGTTTGTTAGAATTTTTATAGCTTTTAGCTTCGAACTGTAACATCAAAGGAGCCAGAATTTGTTTTATTTGTTGAAGTTAACGGACATTTTGATCAAGATTTTTCTTTAAAATGATCAAGATTTTACATTTTGACAAATTTATTGTTGTCTGTTGAAATACCATGTCACTTGATCATTTGAACTGAGAATTGCGATGCTCTTTTGTGCAGATAGTGAGTGCTATCCAAAGGATACTTTATGCAACAGATGACAGCTCGTCAGTGGTTGCCGAAGCGCAGGCAATGATATCCAAGCAACAGCATGAGCTAACTAGTTCCCTCAGCCCCATTGCCGAGACATCTGATGAGAAGCCAAGAACAGAAACACAGAAGAGGAAGAACATCTCCACCCTGGAGGTTGACATGGCTGCACACTCAACCTTGTCACCGAGGCAAAGACTCTCAGATGTCGTGGATGTTCATGACTTTGGGTCACCGCTGAAACGAGAAGTTCTCCTGCATGATTAAACCATGAACATCGACAATGAAGGTTCTTAATGGCGGTGCCATAAGCTTCTCTCTGGAGTTAGTTTTGTAATGGAGACTGCTTCCATGACATTTATCATGGAATGTTGGTAACACTTCATCGTTATGATCGTGGTAATGCAACTAGTTTGAACCTTTGCATGTTTTGTGTCGTGCATCTGCGTTCGCTGACTTTGCTCCTGGATTCATTCACTTGCATTGCTTGGGGACTTTCCGTTCACTCTTCACCTTTCTTCTATTTTCTTTTATGGGACGACGGAGACTTAGCTGCGGATCGGTTTAGATCTTTGCACATCTCTCAAGTCTGTCTGCCAACACGAACGAAGACCTCGAAGTTTGTTGGGTACCTCATCCTAAATATCATGGCAAAAAAACAAGTCCTTTACGAGACAAGCTCGCAAATACATATTTGAACATACGAAAATCAGTGTGCTAAAAAGTAAATTTTATGTTGTTATTATGTTCACATGTGCAATGCGACAAATTTCAAACAATTAAATACAATTAACTAATCAAGTGATTTTTTTTCTCATTGGTAGATTGCTAGATCATTTACAAGTTTCTCAATATGAATCTTTAAGCTAACTTATTTATTATCCTAGACAACTTATATTTATTGTCAAATTATTGCCTAATTTTTCTAATAACCTTCACTTTTTGTGTACAAATATGCGACGAAACATGACTTTGTTGCATTTCTGCATCCAGTAAAAAATATTACAACAGTAAGCCCATACTTTCTCTCCACTGTACCTTATAAGAATTCTTGAGATATTAATACATTTCTTCTTGACACAGACACGATCACAATCACATTCCTACTTCCTCATCATGGTACACAACCATATTCAGAATCGTTCACCCATACATAGATATTCACATACACATCCACAAGCACCCTCATTCATGGATACATAAAACATATACATACACGTGCACGAACGCATACGTGTACATGAGCACAAACACATGCGCACACAGGGATGGAGCTAGGATGGTATTAGGAGGGGGCACAAATAGCAATATAAAAATGTATTCATCTAATGAAATTAACTGATATATTGAATATCTACAATGCAAATAGAAAATATAATTATATGTTTTCTGAAATTATAAAAATGATCGTGCTCTTTAAAAAATTACCCTGTTAGACTTGTCCTCGAGGAGATATCATATTTTGAAATCGTTGAATAATTTCTTCATTGCTACAATTATATATGTATTGATAGCTAAACTCATATATTTTAATACAAACTTACAAAATGTAAATTTTCTATACAGATACGATAGGCGTTTCATATATTCTTAAAAAGACATGGGTCAATTGGGCAATTTAATTGGGAATAAAAGATGGGTAAATTTTGCATATCTTGTCAATATAGACTACAGATATTTCATTATTATAAAATCCGAATGTGTCCAAAATACAATTCATTGATTCACTATTTGTTAATTCAATATTTTCTTCATTTGTACTAATATGTCTGTAGAAAAATTGCGGGAAAATGTATGAATTGCTAGATATCTTATAAAAAAGAATATGGATGTATTTTAGTTTTGATAATTCCCACATGTAATCGATCAAAAATTCTAACTTTATCTAGGATAATTCCAAATAATAAGTTTATACAATATATCTAATTAAATCAAGTTTGTTCTATCAAAAATTATTTTCAACATTAGACATCTTCTAATATATCAAAAAAGATTAAAATCAGAAATATAATGATTGTAGAAAATTTATGTAATAGAAAATACATGTCCTTCGAATTTGAATCTTAGTAGCAGCAACAAATTGTCCAGTTTGATCTATGACTATCAATGAAGCTAAGGGAGGGACATTGTAGAGAGAAATTGAGGGGGGAGAGAGAGAGTTGAGAGAGAGAGAGTTGAGAGAGAGCGAGAGTCGGCACGAGAGAGAGAGGGAGAGAGAGTGCGTGCAATAGAAAAAAAAGAATTTTAATTTTACAGGAGAGAGGGTGAGGGGAGATAATTAGGGATGTTATATTTGAAGGAAGAGAGAGAGAGAGAGAGAGAGAGAGGACCAGGGGGAGAATTGGAAAGGGCTGAGAGAGTTATGGGAAAGAGAAGAATTGAGTACTATATTTGGAGTGAGATTTTTTCAATTATATATGGAAGTTTTGAAAATCTAAGTTTAGTACGTTATAAAATCATCCCGAAAGCTTGCCTCTGGTTCGGACCCATTTGCCTCCAACTGACAACGTCATGTCAAACCCTAGTATCAAAAGTCAAATGCTGCTTCTACAAAAGTGAAATCATGCTTGCCATTGAAGAAGTCATTGTAGTAATCCTATAAAAAGTGTTAGTTAATAACCAAACTAAAAAAATCAAAATTTTCCAAACAATTTTTATGTATTCACTTCTACAGTTTGGGCTTCGGGCATGGACCATACATTCTCGAACATGTAGGTCTTTATCGATCATTCCTCCAAAGTTGGCTCATGTTTTTTTTTCAAAATATTAACAAACAAATGAAAGAATATAATTTATATTTGAATAAATAACACTTGTAGATACCATTTCGTTTGTTCCACGTTGAAGCTTTTGGCACCAATGGTAAGAACAACATCTTGGTCCTTTAAGATAATTGATCCTGGGCTGGATGGTCGGAGCGTGATTCGATGTGAAGGCGTCGTGGAGGTGAGATCGGCTAGCTTTGATACCAGTTTCAGAATAAGGTACGTCGCCCGCACTTAGTTGAGAGTGCAAGAGATAGAGAGAAGGAGATGGAAACGAGGGATCTGAGGGTGGTAGGGGGCTCCCGATTGGTGAGGTTCCGTCGATGGTTGCATTCCCCTCATGTGGGAGGTTTTTATATGGCGCAAGCTCTCGCAACATCTGCCACTTCCTGCATGCTCTTGCATTTAGAGTCTCTGTGAGATCCAACCTTGCCGCAACTGTCAGAGGCGGTTTCTTGACCACGCAATCACGGAGGTTGTTCTACAATAGGGAGTTTTGCAGCCTCTTGATCCTAGGATGGATGGATCCTACGATGCGAAGTTTGTGGAGTATTCAAGAGAATAATAAAATTTACCCAAAAATTAATGTATACAAATAATCGTATACTAGCTATAATATTCTCAAAAACAATTTAATATATTTATTAATTTATACCTTTCAAACAGGTACATCCAACAATACATGGTAGGTCTTCCTTCTTTAGCTTTGTAAGGTAGTTAGACCATATGATGAATCATGAAGTCAAAGAAGGTTGGAGGGAAAATCTTTTCAAGGTTGTGCGGTATGATTACAACATTCTATCCTAGAGTTGCCATATAAAAAATCAACGATTTCATTGAACAAATGCATTCAAAGAAATTGTTGAGTTCCATAAACATGCTTACCATTATCTTAAGTTTTGGCATATTTGAAGCATATAATCATTTGAAAATATCCATTTCTTTGCACACTCACAAATAGTCTTAGCACGTTCCTTAGTGAGATTGTGGTTGCCATTGGACACATCAAAGCTACCATTGATAAATACCAGATTTATCATCTTTATTTATATTTATTATCTTTCTTACTTAAATATTTTATTAATAAGAAATAACAATTAATTTAATTTAACAAATAACCTTATGTAAATAATTAACACTGATTTTATGTACATAAATAAATATATTATTGTGCCCATTAGATGCTACCTAAGGAAAATGATGACACGCATGTTAGGACTATCATAGGTGCATATTAATGCTTGTCTGAATCACTAGAACATTTATTATGGAGAACACAATATACATGAAGGAGAATATCCAAAATGTGGTTAGCCTGATACAAGGAAGCCATGAAATCTAAGATTTTGTATAATGTCCCTCGTTACTTTCCTCTAACACCACATTTGAGGAGATTAAAGGGCATGGCATGGCATGTCGGTTATATGCACGACTAGGTTATGGAGCGTCCTTCATATTTAGAGTGTTGATGAGCTCTAATGGGTTCATCTCCCACCTTTGATGTTAAGATAAGAAATGTCGTGATCGGTTTGTCCATTGATGGATTTAACCCACACAATCATAGACAGAATAATCATGTTGGCTTGTTATTACTACTCTGTATAATTTGCCAACTCGATTTTGTAACAAAATGATCTGAGCTATCTATAGATATTTATCTCTTATTATTAATAGATAAACTAAAAGAGCGTTGGTAGAATTGACATGGGACATATGACATGGCCAATCAAAGTAAATTATAGATGATAATTGGACTCTTATAGCCCATCAACGATTTTCCAGCCTATGGTAAATTGTCCGAATGGA
This sequence comes from Ottelia alismoides, assembly GCA_037367405.1. Classification (NCBI taxonomy): domain Eukaryota; kingdom Viridiplantae; phylum Streptophyta; class Magnoliopsida; order Alismatales; family Hydrocharitaceae; genus Ottelia; species Ottelia alismoides. Next base: position 347,052 of record JAZKJV010003079.1, read on the forward strand.
TTACGTACGGTACAAGGACATGTACATGTTGCACGAAAAAAAACAAACCTTGTCATCTTGAATAGGGGCGAAAACCTTTTTTTAATTGTCATTGAGGGTTCATGGTAAAGGATCATCTATATATATAGAAAATAAAAGATGACATTTAACATGATTACATTTGAGAAGTCAGATCCGCCTCCAAGGTCATTGAGGCTTAAATTATTTTAAAAGGCTTTCGAAATTGAAGGCACTTGATGAGATCCTCTACATGGTTTCGGGAAAGTAACAACTTGACGAAAATAAGCATTTCTTTTATAATTATCTTATTGATAGAATCTACTCATCATATATAACTTATATGTGATGCATGAAGCAAACCAGGTACGCCTTCTGCTTAGGTTGCGAGAGAGCGTGAGAGGGTGACCGAGAGATTGAGAGAGCGAGAGAAAGTGGAGATGGGAAGGGGGCTCCCAACGGCGAGGCTAGGAGCTGATGACTCTTCTCCTCCTCACAGAGGTCTTTATATAGGCGTGAATGCCCTCGCTTAGTCCGCCCCCTTCCCCCACGCCCGACGGTTATGGCCTCCTAAAGACTCGGCCACGCCGCAACTGCCCCCCCCCCCCCCCCCCCCGAAACGGTCGGATCGGGCGGCGAACGGTTCTTGACCACTTAGTCAAAGGACGTTCTACATCTCCCACTTGACCAAAGTGGTCAAGACATATATATACTCCCACTATTCGTGTAGTATATACATGGAGATTTATCATTTGAGGATCATTATCTATGAAACCTCTTCCTTGACTCATACATTCCTGAGTCCCATTAAACCAACATGTTTGATGTATGTTCCTGCTGTTATTCCCTTGGTAAGGGAATCGACCAACATGTCACTGGTAGGTATGTATGTTATCGTGATCTCTTCCTTCGCCACTATATCTTGTATATAGTGATATTGTATCTCAATATGTTTTCCTTTAGAACTATTAGCCCCACTATTGATCAAGCTTATCACAGCTTGATTGTCACAATACATTTCAATTGGCCCTTTGACCAATTCGAGGCTTAGGTTCTCTAGAAAATGTCTGATCCATACAACATGAGTAGTGGCCATGCTACATGCAATGTACTCAGCCTCCTGTGTATGTCGAGATACACATCCTTGTTTCTTGCTACCCCAAGAAACGGTTGCACCACCAAACATGAACAGGTAACCTGATGTGGATTTTCTATCATCTACATCCCCTCCGAAATCGGCATCGGAGAAGCCTACCACTTCAAGCGATTCTGCTTGATACACAAGTCTCAGATGTACTGTCCCTTTCAGATATCGAAGAATCCTCTTTACAGCTTCCCAATATGCTGGATCGGGATTGCTTTAATATCTAATGACTAAGCTTACTGGATAGGCCAAGTCAGGTCGAGTACACAACATTGCATACATTAGACTTCCCACCGTCTGTGCATATGGTACATCTAAAGATTTTTGCCCCTTTCCGTGACACTGACTCTTACTGAGTCACTTTCCCATCACAAGTGGTGTTGGAGCTGGAGTGTTGTTTTGCATTCGAAATATCCTTAATACAGTATGCAAATATCTTTCCTGACTAAGGCTCAATGTCCTTGAGTCCCTGTCTCTTGTTATTTGAATTCCAGGAACATAGGATGCTTCGCTCATGTCCTTCATCTCAAATTCATTGCTCAATTTCTGTTTAATTTCATTGAGCATTTGTATGTCATTACCTACGAGCAGAATGTCATACATACAATGACATGATTGCAAACCTGCTCCCACTCTTCATGACATACACACAGTTATCCAATTTATTTGAAACAAATCCAAATTGAATAACTTTCTCATGAAATTTGAGATACCATTGTCATGAAGACTGCTTTAAGCCATATAATGACTTTCTTAACCTATAAACATTTTCCTCCTGACCTTCAACCTGAGATCTATCTTGTTGTTGCATATAAATCTCCTCCCTCAATTCTCCTTTAAGGAAGGCCGTCTTCACATCCATTTGGAATAATTCCAAATCCATATATGCAACTATGGCTAAGATCATCCGAATGGATGCAACTTAGCCAGTGGAGAGTAGGTTTCCTAGAAATCTATTCCAGCTAGCTAAGTATAACCCTTGGCAACTAATCTGGATTTGTATTTATCAACAATACCGTCAACTCAGTACTTTTTCTTGAATACCCACTTACATCCTATGGATTGCCTACCTTCTGGCAAATCACATAATTCCCAAACACAGTTTTGCTCGATTGAGTCCAACTCATCTCTCATGGCAGCCGACCATGATTCCAACTCAGATGAAGCCATAGCTTCATCAAAGGATATGGGATCTGTACAATCTGCGACATCCTCATCCACGGTGTAACACGACGCCTCACATCCATAGAAATGGTAATCTTCCATCCATGTGGGCCGTGTTCTGGGTCTCTTGTTGTCGATTATACTTGTGGGTTGTGTGGGTCCACCCACTTTCTCTAAAAGATCATCATGTTCTATAGGTTCATTCTTTATATTTGGATGATCGATATCATCCTCAAGTTCTTGTCTAATGCTCAAGTCATCTTCATTGTCTTGTAAGACAATCAGAGGATCTGATTCCTCTACTTCATGCTCCTTTTCTTGATGAATTTCGAGGAAAGTAGCATCACGACTTTCGATCAGACCTTTTGTTTCATGGAAGAACCTATATCCTTTAGAATTCTCACTATATCCAATAAACTTGCACTTTAATGTCATGAAGTCTAGCTTGTTTCTAAGCTGACTCGGTACCAGAACATGTGCTACGCATCCCCATTTCCGGAGATGGCTCAACTCGGGCTTTCTGCCATTCTATATTTCATATGGCGTTGATTATACTGACTTAGTGGGAATCCTGTTCTGTATATAGTTCGCAGTCAACACAGCTTCTCCCCAGAATTTCTTGGAGAGTCTTGAGTGTGAAAGCATACACCTTATTGCATTCATCAAAGTTCGATTCTTTCTTTCTGCTACACCATTCTGCTGTGGTGTATATGGCATTGTAGTCTGCCTACGAATGCCTGCTTGAATGCAATAATCCTCAAAATCCTTTGAGGTATATTCCCCACCTCTATCCGTCCTAAGAGTCTTGATTGGTTTTCCCAATCTTGTCTCCACTTCCGTCTTATATCTCTTAAATGTTTCAAGTGCTTTCGACTTTCTTCCTAAGAGATAGACATAGGAGAACTTCGAGTAGTCATCAACGAATGTTATGAAGTATTCCTTATTTCTATGTGTGCTAACGCTCAATGGTCCACATATGTCCGAATGGATCAAACCTAGTAATGTTGTTAACCGAATTCCGGTTGAGAAGGTCTTCTCGTCATTTTACCGGTCAGACAGTGTTCGCAGGGCAATGTCCTTGCACCCGTGATCTTAGGCAATAATTTTTCCTTAATCATTTAATCCATCTTAGAATTTCCGGGATGACCCAATCTCATGTGCCACAAGTCATAATCAGATAAATAACACAAGGAATAATCAGAAGCAACATTCATTGATTCACTAGAATTTATTACAGGAAGACAGAACAGGTCATGCTCGGGCACAAACTTTCCCATCGCATAGACCTTTTTATTCTTGCCGATAGATACACGTTTATTATAAAAACAGACTTCGAAGTCTTTCTTGAGCAGCACTGGGACAGATATTAGGTTCCGGCATATCCCTGGGGTGTACAGTACATCATTCAGTACCATAATGCTATCCCCCAGGTCAAGCCTGTATGTCCCAACACCTTCCACGTCTAGGTAGGTGTTGTTTCCCATGAAGATCTTTTGTTCGTCTTTGCTCAGTTCCTTAAAGTCCACCAGGCCCTCCTTCGTCTTCGCAATGTGTCTGGTTGCTCCAGAGTCGATCCACCATCCATCACTGTCCGTGATGACGGAGTTGCATTCCACGACAACCGCGAATTCCATTTTCTTCTTGCCTTTATTTTCAGGCATTTTAGAATTTTTTGGCTTCTTCTTATTGGAGTAATTGACCTTGAAATGGTCATATTTGCCACAACCGTAGCAAGAGCCGCGTGGGTATTTCCCATTCTTTCCCTTGAAATTCGCCTTGGAGGGACCTAGTCTTTTCTTCGCGTGCACGACATTTGCTTCTTCTTCTTCCTCGATCTCAAAGATCTCAGCTTTTGATCTTTGTTTAGAGTGGTCTTGTTTGATTGCCAGCTGTGCAGGTAGGTCGGGCACGGACTTAATGTTGCCATTCATCCGTAAAGATGTGGCAACCATGTCGAATGACGGAGGGAGACTTCCTAGTATGGTTGCGATCTGCATCCTCTCCGGAATTGCGCAATCAGCAGCCGCTAGATCCTTGGCCATCACGATCATCTTGTTCACGTGCTCGAGGATGCTTTCAGATTCTTTCATTCTACACGAGTTGTACTTGTGTAGAAGAAGCTGGACGCTCACCTCCGATTTGGAGTGGTATTTATCCTTAACCGCGGTCCAGAGCTCGTAAGCTGATTCACAGGTCTCGAAGATCCGAATCAGGTTCAGATCCATATGGGTCAGCATAAAACTTCTAGCCCTATTATCTGTTTTCTCCCACTTTTTGCAAGACCTAATTTCCTCCACAGTCGGATTTTCAAAAAAGTTGGGCCGGGTTTGTCTATGATGGTGTGTATGCTATCGTGTAGCAGGCCATAGTAGATCTTCCTACTCCATAATTGATAATTGGTACCGTTAAGGTACTCAATTTTTCCTACCTCAGTGGCAATAGTTTTGCTTGTCATTTTTCTTTGGTTGATCTAAAGAAATAAATATAGGAATGTATGAGATTGTGTAATTTCACAAGAGTAATTAAAACAGAGTTTTGTTTAAAGTTGATGAAAGAAAATAAGCACTAAGGTTCCTATTAAGCTTTGATTCAAGTTTGACTAATAATGCAACATTTTTTTTTAAAAAAAAACAACAAAAAAATTTGATGTAATATAAACTTGCACAGACTTGTTCATGCAGTTCGCGTGGTCTTATTAAGAACTTCTAATCAGATTAGAAAACTTATTGACAATTAAAGGTCTGAGTTGCAGAAAAAACTACCTCTATTATTTTATTTAACAAACAAGGATATGTGAACAAACAATTCAAACCCCTTTCAAGGCATTCACATGATGTGGCAATATTAAAACTTAGATTAAAAACAATTAAAAAAAGACAAAAACGTTTCCTTGAGATAAACGGAATGGACTTAAAAAAGGAGATAATAAAAAAAAGAACACCTTTTTTTAACACTTCAAAAAAACTTGAACAGACAAGGTTTGTTAAAAAAAAGGAGAATAAGAACTTCTTTTTAAACGGGTGAGCAAAAAAAATCAAAAGAAAACAAGATTAAAAAATGTCTTTTAAAGATATCACAATGACAACCTAGAAAGACGTGCCTCACTATTAAACAATAAGGGTCGAAGTTCCTTTTAAAAAAAACGGATGACAACGCGTGAATAAAAAAACAGAAGCCACAGGACGTTTCGGAATAAAAAATGGTGCAAGGGCCTCTCACAAAAGGACAAGGGTATAATGACAACTCGGACAAGTAGGGGGTTTCACGTGATTAAAAAACTGTAAAGGGGAAAAAGTCTTAAAATCTTTTACGTGATGTGGTCGAGTGAGATGGATACAATGCAAATGGCATTCACGTGATAAAAAAATAGAAAGAAAGAACCTGCGTCCTTGCGTTAGGGTTCTTCACCAAAAGACGTCGCCGCTGTCGTGCCCTCGCGTTAGGGTTCTTCACGCCGCCGCTGCCTGCCTCGAAGGAGATCACATCGCACACGGTCGGGATCAGAGGCGCGTCGACGTGCGGATTAGCCTGGCTCTGATACCATTGAAGCAAACCAGGTACGCCTTCTGCTTAGGCTGCGAGAGAGCATGAGAGGGTGACCGAGAGATCGAGAGAGCGAGAGAAAGTGGAGATGGGAAGGGGGCTCCCAACGGCGAGGCTAGGAGCTGATGACTCTTCTCCTCCTCACGGAGGTCTTTATATAGGCGTGAATGCCCTCGCTTAGTCCGCCCCCTTCCTCCACGCCCGACGGTTATGGCTTCCTAAAGACTCGGCCGCGCCGCAACTGCCGCCCCCCGAAACGGTCGGATCGGGCGGCGAACGGTTCTTGACCACTTAGTCACGGGCTGTTCTACAATGCATACAAAGAGGGATGCTTTTGATAATCTCTTCCACATGGCCTTGGGCACTATATGCAAGACGAATAACACAAAGAATACATGAAGAAATCTGATGACCATTTTAACTCGTCATGAGATATGATTTCCACACAAAAAGTCGACATATTATCTAACGATTTGATCATCTTAACAAACTTTGCCATGATATCGAATATTAATCTGGTTTTTCATTGCTAACAATTCTTCAACGACAGACAACTCGAAAAAGTCTTACACCCATGCTCGGCTTACAAAGTGAATACGAAAATGTTTGTATTTGTGACGGGACTCATCTTTATACGATGAATGATCGAAATTAGGAAAACCACATTTATTACCATCTGGACCAAAAATGTTTTCAAGACTACTTGACGTTCCCAGAGTGGAGGTCACTTCTCGCTATTTACGTATCATATTGTATATCCTTCAGCAAACTCATCTCTACGCAATTATTTTTGCAACAATATATCTATATATTTTCTTCATTAATAACACTTTGTACATGGAATAATAATATTTCCATCTCTTGTAACAACCCCTTCTCCCTAAGCATGCACGAAATTGAGGAAACTTCGATGCCATAAAAAAGGGATACAAGGTCATTAGCATCCAATTGATTTCTCCCAAAGACTTGCAATTATAAATGACAACATCCATCATATTGTCTAAACCCTTCCCTTATAGAACCAATCAACCCTTCCCTCTTTTTATGCCGCAGCTTCCCTTCCACCTCCACTAGAACCATGTACTGAGAAGTAACCACGATCATAACTGTTCCACATGCCTCCACTGCCTCCAATCCATAGCCAGCACCATCTTTGCAACCGTATCCACCACCACCTCTTGCACCCTTATCACTATGACCACCACTCCATCCCCTCCATTCCCTCCTCATATACCTCCAATACAAACTCTATCAAAAATATGGTAGAGTTTGAGTTCTTTCTTAGATCTCCCCCAAAGACCTATATTTATAAATGACAATATCTAGCACATTGTCCCCATCACCCTACCCTTTGCTCTCCTCCTATGATAGTTTCGAACCGAAGACATAACTAGAACTGTCATCATAACCGCACCTCCACCATCTTCATAGCCACCACCGCATCTGTTATCATATCCACCGCCGCCTCCTACACCTACCACCCCATCTACCACCTTACCCTCTCTATTTCCTCCACGAAGAAGCTCCACCACCTCACGCTCTCCATTTCCTACCTTATACATCCAACACACAATCTAATGAAAATTCAGTAGGTATTCTATATTTTAAAAAATTTTCCCTAAAATGTGCGTTTAAAAAATCGTAATCTTGAGCATCTTTACCACATCATCCTACATAAAGGACTTTCCACTTTTACTCAAATGCGAAAGAAATTTATAAGAGGAGAATATAAAACCTTAACCTAAATGAACATTTACCGATGAAACATCATATGCTAGATGATGTGATGTGAAACTCTAAACCTAACTAAGTTCAAAGTTGTAAAGGTTTTCACTTTCAAATTACAATTCTTTCTTCAAATTTTAAATAAAACATAATTAAGACAATAAGCTTAAAAATGGCAAATACTTAAGGGCCGATGTCTATCATTAATTAAAAGGTATTTTAGGACCTAACATCTTAGGATGCTTGTTTTTAGGTTAAGGATGGGTCATGACATTTCCACCGCATCTTAATTAATAGGCTATGTCCCCCATACATGTTTGTATTGTATATTAACATGAGAAATAAAAATGAATCTTAAAGAATGCATAAGTTGTAAATGATCGAATGCTTATTATCTGTAATACAAAAATAGTAGAATAAGTTAAATAGCATTGCAACAATTAATATAACAAAATCTACAATATGCCTATATGATGCGTGATTATAATTTTAGGGTACTCTGAATATATTTTTGCTTATTTCAATATATTTGATGGGTTATTTCTACATATGATAAATTGTATAAGATGAATTGAAAAAGGAGCAATAATACTCAAATCTATCGACACTAAAAAAAATTAGTTTTCATATATTCAAGTGCAATTTATTGTCATAACCCTTATTCTACTCTTTTCTGATGCATGCACACACCAAAAGTTATAAAGGGTTGTAAGGGACATTTCCTGCCCTGTAAAAGCTAAGAAATGACAATAAAATTAAAATAAATATAATACACTACTCAAATCTATCAGCATCAAGTTCCTATATATGTTGCACACACTAAATCATGTGCATGGCCATGATAGATCTAATTGATAGATCTAAAAACTTAATCCATTAAAAGGATCTTATATATACTTAAAAGTTACCGGAAGACATCGCATCAAAATGAAATGAAAAAGATGAGGTTTCCTTCTCCTTCTCAACTCTTGCATAATATGCTTGAGTAATGATCCTCTTGCATTCATTAGTTGAGGGAGAGGGGACCCCAATCCATATATATAAAATATGATGGTTACCTATCTATTAAGGTAACCACCAAAGGCAACTTCTCAAGAGATGCATCCCTTCAATATTAATCATGAGCCACAAAATAAGAAATAAAAAATATGTTGGCAACTACCATATTTGGTAGTTGCATACATAATATTTCTTACAGGCCACAATACAACCCCTTGCAGAGAGACATACATGTTTGAATAGGGGTTTGTGCATTTTTAAAGTAATACCCTAATTTGGAATAGAAGAAAAATAATGAAACCTGCAATTGTTGTGGAATAACCATCTTTGAATTTACCATGGATCAAGCCTTTGCTTTTTTAATTCGTTCATCAAATGAATCTTCGAGTGATGGTGTAACACCCTGGAATTTAGGTCATTTACAAAACTTCAAAACGTATTCATTGTTATACTTCAAAAGAAGCATCTCGTCAAAAGCTTTCCAACGAGATTAAGAATGTGTGAATCCGGGTTCCATATGAAGAAGTTATGGTCATTTTAGTAAATCTCGATTAGAGACATTTATGGAAATTAGACCTGCGAATTTTGATCTTTATCCTATATTTTTTGAGGTATTTTTCACCTAGTGCTCTGATACCAGTATGACGCCTCGAGAGGCAACTATGCGAGGCGGCGGCGGCGACTAGATCAGAGGCACTCGTTATGTCGGCGACCAGATTGAGCTCGATGAAGGAGGAAGGCGATGACGGAAATGGCTCTGATACCAGTATACGATCTAGTCGAGGTATGCCCTTCTTCTATGCTGCGAGAGAGAGATGGAGAGAATGGAAGATATGGTCGGATGGGGGCTCCCGTTAGGAGAGCAAATTCCGATTGATGGCGTTCCCCTCCTCCTAGAGGGTTATTTATAGGGCGTATGCCCTCGCCACGTCCGCCCCGTTCCCACGCCCTTGCGGTTAGGGTCTCCGGGAGATCCGGCCTTGCCGCAACCGCCTCACGTCGGTCACGTCGGCCGTTCTACATGAATGGCCCTTAACTTTCCATTGATCTTTTTTCCTTCTTTCTTTTCTCCGAAGTTAATTTCTCCATTCTTCTTACTCGTAGAGAGGCAAGGAAGAGAGTCACCCCTTTGACGAGCCGTAAAGCTTCGGAGCTTCGCTACGAGAAGAGGAGGAAGAACTTCATCACAAAGGGAAGACATTGCAGCACTCGGGTCATTGATCTTTTGCACGGAACAAAGGCTCGTGAGCAGGTAATGAATCTTGACTTTTTCCGTTTGTCTTTTTCTTATTCCTTGCGATCTGGAGATTGTCGTTTTGAGGGATATTTGTTCGGTTTCTATCCTCCCCCAGAATTGCCTTCTTGTTGTCGATGTATTTCAAGTTCTCCTTTAACTTTGTTTCCTTGACAATTTAGGACATTAAATTGGGAACGGATGAATACTTAGTAAGACTTTCTATATAACATCATTGCATGATTTCTTATAATATGATATAACCACTGGGATTAGATTTTGAGAGTTCCATTAACAATATCTTTGGAACTTTTGAATAAATGGATTGTCTTGAGCATCACATCCGTAAATGCAGTTAATTATATTTTTCTGAACCAAACAGATATGAGTTTAATATATGGTTAGTAGGAATCACAGTAGACATTGTTTTAGACAATCGTCCCAATAATCACTTACTTATTACTGTATTTTGCGTACAACGTGAGGTATTTTGATTTGATCGAATGGATCTTAAAATCATGAACCCTAAGTTTCTTTTTTTTTTAATTCTAGATGTGATATGCATGAATAGTAAACCCTTAATATACAAACCTTCTAAATATGATAAATCTAAGCGAGTAATGTCTCATGAATAGTAAAGTGTCAAAAAGAAAAGGAATTAATAACTTCCATATACGAGTAACTTGCATGTTTAATTAATGTGACTATACCAGAGAAATAATGAGATAATTAATTGATGAGATATTTTCCTTTTATATTATAATCGAACCATATGACCATCATCTTACTATATTATATACATAATTAAAAGAGGAAAGGGAGTCTACTTTGTGAAGTAGGTAACCTTACCTACTTCACATTCTATTTTTGCAAATTTTTTTTATTTTTTTTGAAAAATATTACTGTGGATTTTCATAACTATATCCCTCTAATATACCACTCAAATTTTGTCAGAAACAGAGACTCTTACGGGGTCCATCCAGAACAAGTAAAATAGATCAAATCTATGACCGTTGAAAAATGGCTGACAAGATGGAGGCCGTAGGAGTCTTTGTTTCTGACGAAATTTGAATGACATATTAAAGGGATATAATTATGAAAATCCATGTAGTATTTTTCAGAAAAAATAAAAAAATTACAAAGAATGAAATGTGAAGTAGATAAGTTACGTATTTCACAAAGTAGGCTCCCTTTCCTCTAATTAAAAATGCATTATGGCCACTTCACGTTGTCTCTATATACTAATTAGAGTATCGTTTTTCTACGCATTAACCATTATTATTTAACGATTTTTATGCTCTAAAAGTAGCAATTGTTTTGATCTTTATCATTTATTAGTTTGAACCTTTTTAATTTCAAGTCATTAACACCTTTAGAAGATATGATGACCTTGTTTCTTTAATGATTAGTTATTATATGACATGGCCTTTTCCATCAGGGACCCTGCCGTCTGCTGTAGCATTCTCCTGCTGTGATGAAGGGGGTGCGTCGGATGGGGAATAGATGACCCGGATAGGGCGTAGTTCAACCCCCTATCCGGGTCGTCCATTCCCCATCCGACACACACCATGCATCACAGCAGGGGATGCTACAACAGATGATCCACTCGCTTTCCATCGTACCTACATTATCTTGTGTACATGTTTTCCTGATCTTGGGTAGGATTTGAGTGTGGCTTTAGATAATTATATTTACAAGATCTATAGGAGTCTTCTTACCTTACTCGTGCAATATTATCATATATATATATATATATTTCATAAGACTTGAATATGGGTTAAATAGTCTTGCGTACAAGATATGTAGCAGCCTTCTTTTCCATACTCTGCATATTTCTCATATCTATCTATTCAATAATTTGCATTGCCTATGATCGGCTTATTGTTCACAGGATCGATATTGAACTACATAGTTAAGTGTACAGAAATTTAGAGGGAAGAGGTATTAATTATTGACGAGTATTTGCTTGGTTACTTTTGTCCAACAATCCGATGTGTGTTGTGTAAATTAACATGGTTTACATGTTGGTAAGCTTTGGACAGAGACTAGTGAATGGATGGTAACAATATGGTCTTAAACGTTGCGGGATTGAGTATCGATTAAGGAAATATTGTTGTTCAATCCCAAATATGCATGTGGGGCACGGAAATATGAATACTACAAGGTGGATGCACATCCTTGTACTATAAGAAATTTGACCTAAGACAACGAATAATTTGATATTCGTTGCCATATCTTCCGTAGTTAAATATATAACAACGAATATTATCCGTTGCTTGCTTCTTTAAATTCACAACGAATAATGGTATTCGTTGCTATATCTCTCTCGCAGCGAATCATATAACAACGATTATTCGTTGTATTTTCTTCTAATCGTTGCTAAATTTGGCAACGATTAGTGTGAATTTTAACGAATAATTCAATGGTAAAATCGTTGTTATATGGACTTCTAACAACGAATACGACATTCGTTGTTAATTACAAGTATAAAATATGATTTGGCAACGAATAATATTTGTTGTTAAATCTTTAACATTGAAAGATATGACAACGAATATTCAAATTATTCATTGCCTTAGGTCCAGTTTGTTGTAGTGTTGTCATCCGGCGGAGCCAACAGTGACTCAGCCCCACTTGATGGGCATCATAGAGTGGGGTGGTGGTAGGTACTCTGGAGAGTTTGGGTGGATGTACGCGTACATCGCACCATATTGGTCTTTATTTGTGGCCATTGTTTTGGGGCGAGCGAGATTCCCTCGACAAGCTCAGTTGACGGAGCTGCGGCTCCCTAGGCTATATGTCTCGAGAATTAGAGCAATGCAGGCCAGACCAGTTGAATGATCGCGCTTGCACACTGGTTTTAGGCTGCACTCTGAATGAAGCGGTGCATGTTTCATTTCTAGTGTAGACTTTCTCCTTTGGCATGTGAATTCAGAAAAAATAAATAAATAAAGCTATGGGTAAAGATATCGAAAAAAGTGGATTAATTGTGTAAAGTGTCACAAAATCTTCTTGAAACATGGAACATAATTAGAGACACTCTACTTGAGTTGTTTAGAATAATTTTCTACGTTATACATGTTTAGTTATTGTATTTTTCCTTGCCTACCTGCAATATTTTATTAATAAAGTATTGTTATATCCATATTGGGCTATTAAACTCACAAGTTACCTATCTTGAAAGTCAAACATGGAGTCTTGAGCAGGAGACCGAGGCTCGAGTATTTGGCAATGCAATTGAGAACTATTTCTGAGGTTGTTATCTAATTGAGCAACTTACTTTTGTTGTTATCTTTCATTTTCCTCTATTGATGACATAATAATAAGAATTTAGATTATTCTTGCTATTTTTGTTGTGGACATTTTCTATCTGAATGGAAATCTTCATTTTGACTTATTTTATATGGAAGGTTTATCGTACATGTTGTTTATGATTATTGTTAGGCAACATTTGTAAATGGGTATGGAGATGTGCTCTCGCTGTGGCAGGGCGTTACAAAAGGTCTTGTCAGGAGGACCAAGTTCATGTATTGAAAGTCCTCCAATGACCGCCTTCCTTCATAGGTGAGCATGACCAATCCACCAAGTTCACCTTCATCTTCCTTCCTTTCGAAATCCCATAGAAACCACCATCAAATCACTCTCATCTTACTTTGCATCATTATAAGGATCCCAATCAATGATATGAGATTGATTCATTCAGATCAACATGAGGTTCCAACTATATTGAACTGCTCGAATCCATGTTGTATATTTGAAATAAGTTGACATCTATGCTTCTCTTCTCTCATGGTGCAACCCCCTTCATATTAAGTCATCTTTCTCCTCAACCAACAAAGATCTACACATATAGAAATTAGAACCGATGCTGGGTTTATCACAGTAACATTAAAAATAAAGAATTATAGCATTTCAACCAAAATATTATAACATAATCAGAATGCAATAATAAACAACATAAAGCAATGGCCACAAAAAATAATTGAAAGTTTACACATTGATTTAAACTTTTCATGTGCTTGAGAGATGTTGGTCTTATCAATTTGTTAGGTGTATAGTGGAGGTGTAGAGGAAGAGGAGACCAAGGAGAAGGTGGCGGTGGAATTGGAGCACATAGGGAGTCATGGTAGCGTGGGCAGCGCAAAGAAGAGGAAGTAGTGGAGGATGAGAAAAGGAGGGGGTGGGGGTCGATGGAGGAGCGGAGCGAAGGGTTGGCGAGGAGGTGGGGGGGGGGGGGGTTAGTGGATGCCACCATATTTTACGACTGCATGTGACCAAATTGTAAATTAAAATGCTTGTTGCTAGAGTTACAACCAAAATATGGTGGTATTTTAAGTTTTTCACACTGTGTGACTACTAATGGTAGTAATGCGACTACAATAACATGACTCATGGTCGCATTATTTTACTGCTAAATTATCTTTTTTCTTATAGTATTCTTTCTTTTTCCTGCCTTCTATAATACAGGATAATCTTTTGGCTAGTCCACTTTCCCAAGAATAGAAGAAAAAAAGGAACATTTCCTTTCTTTTTGCATTCATAGCAAATGAAGAGATCGTCTGCTTTATCATTTCTCTTCTTGATTATTCAATAATTTCTCAAACCTTCTTATTAAGAGTGTCATGTCTTGTTGTCCTCTCCCTCATTACTGTAGGAATTACTTTCTTATGCTTATACCTTGAAAGCTAAGCTTTTTTTCTTTATCTCTTCTACATAGGACTTATCATGATTCTTCTTAGACCTTCTTATTAGGAGGTCTTCCATTTGTATTTCATAAATTTCATTAGCTTCTTCCATTGATATGACCTTTTCTTATAGTCACCTAGAGACATTTTGTCTTTGAGTTCCCCTTTGATAAAGTTTTACCTAATGCTTTTAAGTTGTTCATAAATTTTGTGTAACAGGTGTACATATCATTGATGGTTTCTCCATGAAGCATCTCAAACCTTTGGTATTCTCTTGCCACCATGGAGATCTTAGATCTTTTCACTTTCTTAATTCCCACGTACATGACTCAGAGAGTTTGCCATTTTTTGTAGGTTGTGCAACATTTAAACAACTGATTATATTCTTCAACCAACAGACACCTTTGAATTTTTTTCTCTATTTTCTTTATATTGTTTTATTAAGATATTCAAGATTTATGAAAGTTTTGAAGTAAAGTTCCATAAGCGATATTCAAGGGACACTATAAAAATCTTCATTTGATTTTCTTGGTAAGTGTAATCGTTACCATTAAAGTGGGACTGCATGGAGACTGTGAAACATGTTGTATTTCGCTTAGCCATTTGTCATTGTGCCATTTATGAAAATAAATTGTTGTTCTATTTGAGTTTGCACCTTTGATATCAAATGAGATCGAAAATGATACATGAAAGGAGAGTTTGAAGAGTACAACAAATGAAGTTTAGTAGTAAAAAAATTAAATTAAATTAACTCAAGGATACTTACATAGAAACCCAAGCAAGTAGAATCATGACCTCGAACTTCCATTTTAAGATTCCCCTCTCAACACATCCATGGTATATTTCACTGTACCTCACGGCTTAAATAGGAGTAGTGCACTCCCAATTGTTAATTCTTTTTTATTTCCAAGTTTATATTGAAGATGACACACACACATATCTTAGTCACTCGCTTGTATGCTTGTTTAAATGAGCGCGTGATATTTCAGTAAAGACAACAATTACACAGTGAACTATACCTGCCAGATAGCAAAAACCAAAAGTTCAATTATTGAATCAAAGTGTAACCTCAAGCTATGTTCTCAGAACCTTTTAAATCAAAACAAGTCAAGAACTCTGGACTGATCGACCTTCCAACCCCACTGATCGACCAGCCTTGGTCGATCAACCATGTTTCACTGATCGACCAGCATCGATCAATCATGTCATTTTCACTGAGCTACCATATTTGGAATCCAACAACAAGAATCAGATGGTCGATCAACCCTTTTGACTAATCTATAAGTTTGAAGTAATGGATCATACAAGTTTACATAATCAAATTAAAGTTGCAAAGTCTTATCGTTTTCTTGCTTACTTTGTTTGCAACAGTCATATTTTTTGGACCCCTGTATAAAGGACCTCATATTCAATGTTGGAAGATATCCAATCCACTCTCGCTCTTTACAAATGAAGAAAAACTCTCTTTGAATGATATTCTCCTATTGTATCTTTGGTTCTTCAAGAACTTCGATATTTCTGAGAACAATAGTTCCAAAGATATCCTTGTCTACAAAATTTATTAGGAAGTAACATTCAATTTCCTACAAGTTTTCTAGTTCTTCTGTAGTAATTAGAATATTTTTGATAGGCTACGACTATGGTCATATTATTCATTCGATATAATATTATTCACTTCTGATATTTGAGATATAATTTCTTGTTCTAGTATTGTGATAATATCTGCAATTATCTTTACTGATGGTTATTCAATATATCACTCCACTTGTATTGAGGTTTATATGTGATATTGTTGAGAAAATTTGTGAAATATTATTTTGATATTCCTTCTATAACCTTTCGTTGTAGGATTTGTTGGTCTTTGATCATAAAGTTTGCATGTAGTCATTGGAACAACAGAGAATGCTCTATCCATAGAGAATGCTTTATCTAGTGAAGTCTGAGGATATTCAGAGCTCATCCACCTTCAACGTTGCTATAGTGTCAGATCTAAAATGTTGACTTTAGTGTTTAATCCAAACTTGTAAAGTAGGAAGCTTTCTAAATTCTTGAGATATCCACGTAAATATCTTGAGATTATAGTGTAGCAGTTGGTTGTCTCGGTTAATAGAAAACCCTGTGTCAGGTGACTCAGGTCATGATTTTTACCTGCTCGGTTTTCACGTAAACTTCACGTGTAGTTTGCTTAATTGATTGATTGATTATGGTGTCATCATGAATATTTCACAAAAGATTTTATTCTGTTATTTGTACACTATTCAACCCCCTCCCACCCACAGTAGTATTTTGATCCTAGGAAACTCACAAGTGGTATCAAAAAGGGGTTTCATGCTACGAAGTAAAACATTGATAGCATATATGGCAGCAACATCAAGCAAGAATTGTAAATGGCTATCTAATGTTAGGCATCCTCCATTTGACGATACCAACTACAACTGAAAGGTTAAAAAGCACATATTTCTTAAACCGATTGATTTTGACATATGAAATAATATAAAATCAAAGTACACAAGGCCCAAGCCTATAGGAGGAGTACCGATGTATGATGCAGATAAAAAGAAGGCAACACATACCTCTAGAAGAATATTAATGTTGTCTTTTGTGTGATCACAAAAAGGAATCTAACATGCTATTTGCATACAAGACAACATATGAGATATGGAATAAACTCAATGTCGCCTAGGAAGGTACAAGCAAGGTGAGAGAGACACAAATAAATCTTCATCAACAATGGTACAGGTTGTTAAAGATGGAAATCGAAGAATCCATTCAGAATATGTACACAAGATTCTCAAGAATCATCAACGACCTTCAGAATCTAAGTGTAAAGATTATTGTGCCAGATCAAGCAAGGAAGATCTTATATCTCTCACCACTATATGAAGTACAACGACAACTGTCATCAAGGAAGCCAATGATGCCAACAATTTGCCAGCTGATGAATTTATAGGAAAACGACTACCATATGAAGTGGAAAAGATGTAAATGGTTGAAGCCAATGCAAAAATCAAGAAAAAGAAGATATAGCTCTTCAAGCCACACATTCTACCTCAAAAGATGACATATCCTGGGATTATTAGCTATGACCCAAGATTCAAGAAGTTCATCCAGCATGGTGAAGAAAGTAGAGTCAGTTACATCGCCTAAACTACAAGAGAAAGGGATGCCTTAAAAAGATTGTCCTCTCCTCAAAAGAGAAATCATAGGGAATCAAAGCAGTCGAAACCTTATATAGACAAGGGAGGAAAAATTGATCAAAGGAAGGGACCCCAGAACATTAGCTCAAGCAACCAAAGACGAAGGTATTACACTAATGTTAAACCTATTAGTGTGTATGGTTGAAGCCAATGCAAAGATCAAGAAAAAGAACATAGCTCTTCAAGCCACAAATACTACCTCAAAAGAAGAAATATCCTGGGATGATATAGTTATGCTTACCCAAAGATTCAAGAAGTTTATCCAGCGTGGTGAAGAAAAGCAGAGTCAGTTACAATGCTTCAACTACAAGAGAAAGGGATGATTCAAAAAGATTGTCCTCTCTCAAAAAAAGCAATCATAGAGAATCAAAGCAAGTCGAAACCTTGTATTGACAAGGGAGGAAAAAGGATCAAAGAAAGGGAACCCAAAAAAAATTAGCTCAAGCATCCAAAGATGAAGGTATTGCAAGATATTTGGGATTCCTCTTACTGTTACTCCCCTGATCTTTTGGAAGTAACTCAGACATATCTGACAAGGAAGAGTCTCTACTAGAGCACATGCCACTCCACAACGATGAAGTAACTTCTGACGAATAATCTATAGAAGAACTACAAGATGTTGTAGCTACCTTGCATGATTTAGTTGTTAAACTAAAATAGCGAAATAAATACTAAATAAACAAGATATACCATAGTAGAAAAATATAAATCCGAAGTAGGAATCACTTAAAGAAAATATTCACCAATTCACTAGTTATTTATCTTTATATGAAAAGTACCATAAATTGAAATTAAGCCTCTTAATACAGCATAGATAATCTGGAAACAAATCTTGTTGAGCTAAAGAAGAAACACACATATCTCAGTAAATGATCTTTCTAGACTCACTAAAGAAATGAAAAACCTAGACAAATTGCTAACAACCAACTATCAGATAGAAACCAAGTTTGGGGTTGGATATGAACCCTCTAAGCCCAGTAGCTCTAATCGGTAAATTTTCTAAACATGATAAACCTATTAATTCTTCTAGTATTACTCTTAGTCAAGTAAATTCACATAAAATTTCAGAAACAAGGAGAAAATCTAAGGAACCATCTTAACACGCAAACGACTCAAAAGAAATGGATACAAGGAGGTTTGATCAACTATTTTGTAGAACCCAAGATACCTTACAACTAGATACATTGTGAGTCAATACGTGAAGGTCATATTTTGCAAGATATCAAGTGCAACAGACGTGGTAAGTGGATCGAGGACAACGGGATGTCCAATCACATGACTGTAGACAAAGACGTTCTCCTCAGTGTCAAAGCCAGAGCTGGTGGAACAGTTCCGTTCATGAATAACCACAAAGATATTATAATTGGCGAATGTATGATTGGAAACTCCCTCACTTCCATTAATCATATCAGTCTTGTTTGAAGGTATGAATTACAACCTTTTGAGTATTTCTCAGATTTGTGATAAAGTCTTTGAAGTTTTATTTTCTAAAGACTGCTTTGAAGTTGTTAAGGGAGGCATACCAGAAGTTTTTCTTGGGGGAGATAGGCACAAAGTAAATACACAATTAAGTGATGATCACTCATCGCTATAGTATAAAGATTTGCATTAACATGAAACTAATCAATAGGCATAACAGGCATGACTTGGCTAAAGGCTTACCTAAACTAACCTATATGAAGGTGGACATGTGCTCGGCATGTGTATTAGGAAAAATCCATAGAATTGTCCCAAAAAGTAAACAATTTATCAGCATCTCAATACCTTTAGAGCTTCTACATAAAGACTTGATTAGACTTACAAAGTCCAAAAGTTCAAGTGGATGTAGTTACTATTTTGTCATAGTAGATGACTACCCACAATCCACTATGATTTTGTTCATTTATTCTAAAGACACCCTTTTCATGGTTTGAAAAGCTAGCGAAGAAAACTTTAGAATGAACAAGGGCTATCACTAAGGTGAGAAGTGATTGTGGTGGGGGTTTGATAATGATAATTTCTTGGAGTTAATGTGCAAAGGATGGGATCACGTGTGAATCTTAAGCAATCCGAACGATAGTTCAGAACGACGTAGTTAGGCAGAAAATCACACTCTTTAGTAATGTGCATGTATAATGTTAAGTGAATCCGAAATGCCTCGATATTTTGGGTGGAAGCCATAAATACATTCTGACTATGTCTCAAACAAGACTTTGATCCGATCGTATAAAAGAAGATGCCCTTTGAGCTATATTATGGGAAGCTCACCAGGGATAGGCTATTTCTGCATCTTTGGATGCAAATGTGTTATTTTTAACATGAAGAAAAATATTGGCAAGCTTGACCCTAAGAGTGAAGAAGGTATCTTCCTAAGATACTCTTTACATAACAGTACTTATAAGGCTCTTCATAAAGAAAACAAGGACTGCCTTGGAGATACTCAACATTTTTTTCATGAGAACTTGAGGAAAGATCATGCACTATAGGTTAGAAAATGAGGAAGAACTTCAAGTAGATGATCCTTAATTATACTTGAGAAAAAGAATTCTCACGGTCTGCCCAAGGACTTCAGTTTTTCTAGAGAATATCTCCAATTCCTATAGTGATTGGAGATATCTCAAAGAGATTTTGGATCAGATCACACTTTAGTTACATTCGTTCTTTCGGCTTTTGTATCCCTCGTTGAACCAAGGTCTATTATTAGTGCTTGCATCATTGATTCTTGGTTAATAGCAATGCAAGAGGAACTTGTCTACTCTGAAAGGAAACATATATTATAACTTGTACTCAGACCTCATATTCACACGATTATCGGAATTAAGTGGATCTTTAAGAATAAATTGGATGAGTGAGGAAATGTTGTCAGAAATACAGCAAGATTTCTTTCCCAAGGATATACTCAGTAAGAAGGCATCGATTTTGATGAAACCTATGCTGTAGTTGTAAGAATTGAGTCAATCAGAATGATGTTAACATTTTCTCGTTTCAAGAGAATTAAGTTGTTTCAAATGGATGTCAAAAGTTTCATTCTGAGTGGCTTCATCAAAGAAGAAGTTCATGTCAAGAAACATCTAGGTTTTGGAGACTCCTTTGGACCACAAGACATATTCAAAACTTAGGAAAACTTTGTATGAATGTAAGCAAGCTTCAAGAACGTGATATGACATCCTTAGAATTTTTTTTATTCACCCTATGTTTAAAGTAGGAAAAGTATATTGCACTTTGTGCTAGATGTTTTGCATGATCTTTTAATTATGCAAATTTATATTGACGATATTGTGTTTGGTTGCACTAATGCATCTCCTTGCAAAGAATTATCTAAAGATATGCAAGAATAATTGAGATGAGCATGATGGGAGAAATGAAGTTATTCCTAGGATTGTAGATCATTCAAACTAAGAATGGTACTTTCTTTCACAGCATAAGTACACAAAGGAGATTACATATAAGTTAGATTTGGTAAAGAGTTCGAGAAAGTCTACACAAATACAGCTTAGACCTTGATGAGTCCGGCAAACCTGTCAACTAGAAGCTATTAAGAGGTATGATCAGCTCTCCTCTTCATCTAACTACGAGCAAACCCAATATACTTTTTAGCACATGTTTACTTGCATGTTTTCAGTTAGTACCTAAAGAACGTCATATAAAATCCATAAAAAGATTTTCGTTATCTTATTTTTACTTAAGAGTTAGGTTTATTTTATCCTAAATTCTTTTCATGGATTTATTTGCATATAGCGGTGTAAATTATGCTAGCAGTCGCATTAAATAAAAAAGAGAGTGGTTCCTACCAATTGATAGGAAATGCCCTTGTATCTTGGTTTAGTAAGAAACAAACATTTATAGAACCTTCGATAACTAAAGAGGAGTACATAACCACCTCTTTAGCATATTCCCAATTGCTTTGGATTAAAAATACTCTCTTTGATTTTATATGACCTTTAGCCAAAATTGTAGCCTTTGTTATAACACTAGCACTATCAATCTAGATAAGATCCATGTTAATCACTCTAGAATGATGCATATGATATTCGACATCATTTTATTCATGATAATGTTCTTGAAGGGGAAATTTGTGATTGATATTCGACATTATTTCCACAAACAAGCGACTTGTAGGATATTTTGAATAAACCCTTAGTAGTTCCCCAGTTTGAGAAGATTAGAAGAGAATTAGGTTGTGCAATTTGAGAGATATTTGTTGAAATAATTTTCATGCAAAAAGGATTCTCAAAATTCATTGTTGATTGATCATGAAACAACGTTTGATCAATCATCTATGTCAATCACTCAAGATGTCCGATCGATCATGCCTAATCAATCACCTGGTAGCCTTGAATGATCATTCTGGGTAGATTTTAATTTTCATATCAAAATTTAAGTTTTTGTAAGATCACCTTTTAGGAAATTGTCCTAATGTCTCTAACCTTGGCTTATAAGACACCCATCAGATTATGACATTACTTTGATGTGAATTGCCAAATCACCTTAACTTGACATCTTTCCATCCTTTTTGAAATTCAAACATCTACCCTCTTTAATTTAAGAAACTTATGGTTGAGACCTAAAATTACCCTTCTTATCCATCAGAATCCACTAGAATCACCCTCTCCACCTACAGACCCATCCTCTGGAATGTATTCAGAGAACACTTCCATGTTCATGGTATCAATCCTTTATTCAAAACCATATTCTCTCTTTCGACCCTGGATCTACTAACTCTCTCATAGACTCCATCTCTACATCCTTTATTGTATAATCTTACGTGAACCTTGAGGATATTGGTGATTCTTTGACCTACCACCTTCACACCACTATCCATTCACACAATTTTGTGGTGGATAGTTTAGTGATCAATCACATCTTGGGTTTCCCTAACTCAGGCCCAACCCTCGATGTCATAATGGAATTCCTTGATCATGATGAGTGTCGTGATAATTTTATGCCTTTGCATCACCTAGTTGCTTCTCCACCTCTCGTTACCCCTTACATGAAGCCCCTGCTCCATTTTCTCAACCACGTCTTCTCCTAGAATTTAGGAACAAGACCACCAACTTAACCCATGTCACTAAACACATACTCGCTTTGATCTACACCTTTGTGAACGGCCACATGTTCAATTGGTGTTATTTCATTCTTTCTATCTTAGCTCAACCACCAGTGTGCCACCTCTCATTAACCATCCTAGTGTATTACATTCTTTTTTCACTTCTTTGTAACCATTCCACAGGACCCAGATCATGTCAAGAAGGTCAAGCAATTTGGCATCGAGTTTATGCTCTTTGGCCAAGAGTTTGATGATGACCTGCATCCTCTCCCTCCCTATGGATTAACCTTCATCCTTCCTACTCTTTCTCACATTTCTGTGTATTTGTCCCTCCTCCATATCACCTAAACCCATCATTTTTTGATGAAACTTGGGCTGATCTTGACCATCGATTGACCTCCAGTGATGAATTCACTAAGAAGGATGTGATTGACACCCATTCTCTGGAATTCCATCAGCAACGAGAGAATGTCGATATTATGATGTCTTACAATATTAGCATGGTGCTTTGGATGAATAAATATTCGTAGTTTATTAATTTTTAGTTTGACGTCATCTACAAGCTTTCTGATGATGTTCAAACGGATCTCTCTAGCCATGAACCCTCTTCGATAAAACCTCGCTCTCAACAACCCTTCTCAACACGTTGATCCTCCTCCTAGAGCATCTTCTCCTATGTCGACCCAAACCATCCTCGTCCATTTGGCTCATGATCCATCTTCCTCCAGTAGGAAGTAGACTGTGATGTCAAAGTCTAAAGAAGAAGAAGATGATGATTATTATGATTATGATGATGATGACGATGACGACAACGATGACGGTGGCAACGATGACAATGAAGACAATGATGATGATGAGTCTAATGAATCTAGAATTCTCAAGTTCAGATATAGCATTGAGACCTGTCAACAACATTGAAAAAAGGAAATCGCTCTTGTCCTGACACCTCATGCGGATGTGGTTAGACCTCAGTTTCTAGATCCTCTCCTTGTGTTTCTATTTCTTTTGCTGGTTGTTCTTTGTTTTGTTTCCCAGCATCTATGTAATGGAACACCATCCATGCTACAAACATTTTGTATTAATTCCATCTTTTAATGAAAGTTGCATTTTCTTATTTTAGTTTCTCTTAATGATAACAAAAGGCATAGAAATAAAAGCTTATTTGACTTCCAAGAAAGGGGGAGAATATAAAGTTTAAAAGAAATTTATTATAGGACTAATGGATTAAAGGGGAGAACTAAAAAATAAGCTTTTATTAGTTCTCTCAAGTAACACTCACACATTTTACATTTAAAGAACCAAAATTTTTTGTTTTATGATTCTTTTAGTAATGAAAGAAATTAAAATTTGAGATATTAAAATATTGTTCAAATTAAAGTTTTCAATTTTTCTCTAATTATATGCAAAGTTCCGTGCTTGCAAATATTCATATCATTAAGATTTTAAATGCTATGTCATCATTAAAAAGGAAGATTTTTATTTCTTCATTTATATTCAAGTTTATTTTAAAATGATATATATATATATATCGCAGTTACTCGCGTGTATACTTGTTTACAAACTGCGAGATATTTCGATGAATACAAAAATTATGAAGTGAACTACAATTATTAGATTTGGAAAAACTCAAAGTTTATTTGTTGAGTTGTATTGGTGTATTTTTATATTACATTTGGCAAAGTTGTAACGTCAAGCTATGCTCTCAGAACTTTCCAAATTAGAACATGTTAAGAACCTCAAGACTGGTGACCAGCCAACCATACTGATCGACCACTATTGATTGGTCAACATTGTTTCATTGATCGATCATGTCACTTTCATTGATCGACCATATTTCAATACAGTACGCTAACAATTATATGATGGGCGATCAACCCTTGTGAATGATAAATCAACTTGAAATGATCGATCATACAAGTTTACATGATCAATTAGAGTTGTAGAATCTTATTGATTTCTTGCTTATTTTGTTTCCAACAGTCATATTATTTGGACCTATGTATAAAGGACCTCATTCCCAATGTTGAAAGGCATATAATCTACTCCTGCTCTACAAATGAAGAAAAGTTCTTTGTGAGTGATATTATGTTATTCTCTCTTTGATTCTTTGAGTTCTTCAATACTTTTAAGAAGAATTATTATGAAGATAGATATGTTCTATAAAAGCTATCCAAAATCAATGTTCAATCACATCTAGGTTTCTACTTCTTCTGATAGTAGTCAGAACACTTTTGGTAGGTTACAACTCTAGTAACATTTACTCTTTCGATATAATATTATTCATTGTGATATTTGAGATATGATTGCATGTGCTTATATTGTGATCATATATAGAATTAACTCTGCTGACAATTATTCAAGTTATTACTGCACTTACATTGAGAATTGTTTGTGATATTATTGAGAAAATATTGTGAAATATTTTCTTCAATTTTATTTTTATAGATTCTCTCTATAGGAACTTTTTTGTATTTGATTCTAAAGTTTGCAGGTAGTTCTTGGAACAACGGAGAATGCTCTATCCAAGGAAGTCTGAGGACAGTCGGAGGTTGTCCACCCTTGACATTACTTCAGTGCTAGATCTGTAGATTTGACCTTGGTGTTTGATTAAAGTTGTAAAGTAGGAAGCTTTGTAAATGGTTGATATATCAACGTAAATATCCCATGTTTATAGTGAAGCAATTGGTTAGCTTGGCTAATTAGAAATCCCGAGTCTGGTGACTCATGTCATGATTTTCACCCAGTTGGGTTTCCATGTAAACATCTAATGCAGTGTACTTGATTAATTAGTTGATTGTGTTGGGCTCAAGTATATTCTGTAATAGATTTTATTCTGCCATCAATACACTATTCACCCCTCTCTAGTGGTATGTTGATCTTAAGAATCTCAAACCACTTATAGTTTTCCCTTAAGAAATAATACTCAAGAAGGTGATTTTCCTCATTCATAAGGAAACAAATCCACGCATCGAGTACCTTCTCTACGGAAATCTACAAGATCCTTAATGTAAAAAATAAATTAACCATAATGTTTTTAAGAAAGCTTCACTAAGTATACAAGCAAAAACAAATGTTCTGGAACCAGACCGAGGGCTCAAGAATGATCTTGAGGTTAGCTTGTAAGACGAGAGAGCACTTAAAGAAATGAGAGAGTGAGAGAAAGTGTATGTAATCGTAGTATGCTGAAGTTAATAATATGAGGAGACTCAATCTCTTTCTATAACATCAAATGGAGTGGGTTAGCTAGATCCAAAGGAGCGTAAAAACGATAAGAGGATTTGTCATTTTCCTCAGGTCAACGTTAAACATCAAAACATCTACAAAAGTATAAAACTTGTAGATTCAAAAAAATGACGACTCCATCGAAATTTGTTGAGTCGACTGAATTGGTCCTCATAGACTTAATCAAAGTTTGTAATACGACTAGCACTCTCTAGAAGATTAGCCAAATCCTTCTCTATCGGTTGCGATTCGAGAGCTCCTTCCACTTCTTCAAACTCCGATTCGTAATTTTCATATAAGAATCTATGACTGATGATTAAACAAAATCCCTTTTGCACCATATCTAACTAATTCCTTGTTTTAGACCAAAGAAGCAATGTCACTTGATTATTATCTTATTGATTGCAATATTTTTTTCAATCTGTGATGATCCCACCAAAGTACTTTCCACTTCTAAGGCCACTAACTAGATCAGAATTAGTTTCAATGAATCCATAAGAAGTGATTCCATTTTTCTCATAAGGTCTAAGGGGAGACCAAAGAACTTGAGCAATTGATCTGGCATAACAACTCAAAAGATAAAGAAGTAAGAGTGAAAAAGCTTAGTCGATCAGAAGGTCCATGACCTAACTAGGTCGACTAATAGGATGTGGTACAAGTGAGCCAAGAGAGAATGTCTTTTTTTTCAAGGTGAGCTAAGCGAGTATGTCTTTTCCAAGTCAGTGTTCAACAACTATTTCCACTAACCAAAGGTCAAGGATATGTACCTAGCGTAAAAAATCACAACAAGCTTAGACCAAGTTCATAGTTAGGACTAGCATTGCAATCCTCATCCCAAGGCCCAGTTCGCTTTCTTTCCAGACTAGCTCATTCCAAAAAAGGTGTAAAAAGAGGATAGAACTCCATTCCATCTTAGAATTATATACCAAGAGATATAGTTGAACGGTCGAGAGAAGAGAAATGTTCTTCCTATCATATACACATAAAATAATGAAGCATAGTGAGTCCACTAATAAGGCATCGATCCAAGAAAGATGCATAGGGCAGTGTGCTGATAGAGAGATCAAGACAAGGCAGGATATGGTGCTCTTCTCTTGAATCTCCTGTAAATAATAGCTTGATGATCTCTCTCTATATATATCTCCCTTAAGGTTGAGCATTTCTTATAGTTTTGATTGAAAGTGCTAAGGAGATCAGTTCTTATAGTTTTAAATGGAAGTGCAAAGGAGATCAAACCTCCCCCATCCCCATCCAGTATATGCAGACAACTTATCTTCCCATGGGTGATTGTTGATGACCATTAGTATATATTAGCTCCCGTACCCAAATATCTATCTTGGACTTTAGTAGATTCTCTAGCAGTCAATTCTCTCCCATGTTCGCCTTGAGTTTACTAGGGACTCGGTCTTCATGAGCTATGCCTTTTGCTACTATACCTATAGTCTTTGGATGGTCTTTCGCATCTTGGCCTCACCTTACCATCTTTAATCTTCAAGGCGAATGTTCAGAGTTCTTTCCCTTGGCTTGTGGTCGACTAAGCAAATTTCTCATTCAGATAGAGTTGGGGGTAAGCAATAGTGAGCACTCTCTCCAATATAAAAAGCCACCTTCCTTCCTTTATTCTCGAACCTCCCTTCTGACTCGAACTCCGGTTGATCCCCTTTGGTTCATCATCTCTTTTGAAAGATTTTGCTTATATTGTATACCCGAATATTTTGGGTTTGACTACGGAAAGGTGAAAGATCAGGGTCTAATACGCTAGTTTGAAGATCGAAGTGATCTTGTTGGGTACCTGACCCATCTGAGGAGTCTGGCTGGCACACGCAGACTACCTCCCTGCAAACCACTATGCTGATTAATCTACCATTCTGATCAAGGACCTAGATTGACCTCATCCTTAGTCTATGTTGAGACATTTATATCTCTTTATATGTATTTCATATTTCTCTTTCTTTCATGTACCTTTCTTGTAATTTATTCATGGCTTTTCTTCTATATAAGAGAGTCCTAGGGTGTTAATAATCTCAAGCCATTCTATTTTCTTCAACTGTCTGGAAAACCAAAGAGATGAAAAAGATGAGCATGGCAGTAGTAAGCCAACAGATGTAGTCGTTACATGCTCCCTCCCTACAATGAGTTGTTGGTCGCTCCTGCGGGCCATTCCAACCAGCCGAGCAAGCCGCCCCTGTCGTCGACCCCTCCCCTCCTTATGACTTTGCCGCCCACCACAACCTTGCGGGCCATCCCACATCTTGTGGGTTATAGTTCTGTCACTTCTACAGGCCTATACAGTTTTTGCTCGGATTTATGATTTCAGACATATAAATCACATCTTCCGACCCTAAACTACAACATGGATTGAAGAGGATGATCGTATGAGTCTACATGTACAACCACTCCTCCATGTGATTGTGTAGACCCGCTTAGGAGTAGTCTACTCCTCAGCTTTGTTCCGGATTGTCTACATTCCTTTTATCATTTCAGAGAACAAGGATGAATTTTTTCCTTATCTGGTGCCTTCAATGGCCCGACTCCCATAGTGAAGATGGATGAGATCAACTACGAGTTGTGGTTCATGTAGTTTTACACCCTTATGCAGTGCCATAACAAGGAGCACATTTTGATGGATTCCGAGCTGAAAAACAAGACTAGGTATAATCTTTTTGGAAGAAAGATGATGCCTATGCACGGATTTGACTCTCCAGGATGCTCACCATGGATATTGCCAATGGCATCGTCAATCAACCCACAACCAAAGCTATGTGGGACATCTTAGCAGCCACATATAGGCAAGCCAAGAATGAGAGAAAGATCCTACAGTTTTCGACCAAGCAGAATAGTCGGCCTCTTCATGCGCACTTCTCACAACTTCGAGGCATGGTTGAGCATCTCCATAGCTTTATGCCCATTATTACCAGTACTGAGCAGCAACAGGCATAACAGAATGACACTATGACCGGAGTCATTCTATCCTCCATTGACTCTGAGTATGATGCAACACATACTCAACTGCTTACTAGAGAGATGATACCACAAATGGATGAAGTTTAAAAGAGGTTGAGCATTATCACTACTTCATATACTTCCATGGCCCAAACTCCCTATGCAATTGCAGCTTCCCGTGGCAGAGGGGGTACTTCACATTTTCACGGGCGTAGATCCTGTGGTCGAGGAGGAGGACGTCAGCGTGGCCTATGCTCACATTGTCACTATCTAGGACATCCAGAGGAGACATGTTATCTGAAGCATGATTATCCTGCGTCTGCCCATGTAGCTGAGAAGACAAAGACTACTTCGGGTCCTTCTCATGATGTGAGGCATGACGATATTGTCTCTAGATTGAGAGAGGTGATGACTACACCACTCATACCAACAGCAGTATCTTCAGATGTTGCAGCTGCTGCCAGAGCTTCTACGAGTACGTTAGGTATTTCTTGTGCACTTACCAGTTGTAGCAGTTCGGATTTGACTGATTGGATCATGGACTCTAGAGCTTCTCATTAAAGATCGAGATCAGTTTACGTCTTACAGATCTATCTCTCCTAGTAGATCAGTGGTGATTGCTAATGGGGTCCATCTATCCATTGTTGATCAGGGGGAGATTTTCCTATCCCCCTAGATACACATGCAGATGTCTTACATGCTCCAGCATTTCAGATGAATCTTTTATATATTAGATAGCTTACAAAAGATTTACATTGTTGTGTCATATTTGACCCATCTTCTCTTGTGTTTCAGGACATACTTACGGGTAGGGTGATTTGATGTGACCTTGAGCAGAGAGGACTTTACAGACTGGTTCAACCTCTGTATGCTGGTGCCGCTACCATTCCTTCTAGCTTTGTTTCTCCTTTGATGTAGCATCTTCGTTTCGGCCACCTTCTGCAGAAGATGTGTCATGTTCTCCCTCTTATCTCTACTCGTACTACCTTAGAGTGTGAGGCATGTCAGCTTGGGAAGCACCATTGTTCTTCATTTTCGACTCCTCAGAGTCTTCACATTAGTCAATCATTTGAGTTGTTTCATTTTGATATTTGGGGTCCTAGTCATGTTCCCGATCATTAGGGACATCAGTTCTATACGGTTGTTGTGGATTATTTTTCTAGATTATCTTGGGTTTTCTTGTTAAAGAATAAGTCTGAAGCGGGTCCTGTCATTAAATCATTTTTTATTGAAATTAAGAACATTTTCTCTACTAATGTGAAGTTATTTCGCACTGACAATGTCTCGGAGTTTTCCACTTTAAATCTATATGACTTTCTCAGATCTCTTGGTATTGTTCATCAGATTTCTTATGCTTGCACTTCGCAGCAAAATGGTGTTGTTGAACGCAAACACCGTCATCTTCCAGATGTCACGAGGACTCTTTTGATTCAGAGTCGAGCTCATCATTCGCTCTGGGGCAATTTGGTTCTCACTGCTTGTTACTGGTGAACCGCATGCCTTCCATTGTCCTTGGAGAAAAAGTTCCTTTCTTGGATGTGTTTCCTGAGAAAGACCTATTCTCCCTTATTCCCAGGGTCTTTGGGTCTGTGGCATGTGTCCATAATTTTACTCCTAGTCGTGACAAGATCTCTCCAAGAGCTGTTAAATGTGTGTTCGTTGGCTATTCTCGTACCCAAAAAGGGCATAGATGTTTTGTCTTATAGGGAGAAAAGATTGTGTGAGTGCTGATGTCATATTTTTGGAGTCTATTATGTATTTTTCTCCTACAAGTGACAGGTTGTCTAACACTGACTCTAGCGAGGATGTCTTTGTTCCACCACCCATGTTATCTCCACCAACTACACCCCATGTTGAGTCTCAGCCATCTCCACCTCCGCCTCGTCCACCACCTCCATCTATCCTGACATTGTTCCTGCCACGATTTTACATTCACAAGTCCTCTAGTCGCCCCTCTGCTCATGCGCCTTCCCCATCATCCAACATGCCTCAGGTATGTAATGAACACATTGTTTCTACTGATGGCATTGGTGATATGCTTGTTCCACAGAATACTGTGCAGGAGGAGTTGATATTAGAGAACAGAAAGGTTGATGACCCGGATGTTCCTATTTCCTTGAGGAAGCCATGTCGTAATTGTGCCACTTATCCTCTAGATATGCATGTTTCCTTGGACCAACTTTCAAAGGAGTACACAAGGTTTGTTGTGGGACTCTTTGCTATTACTATCCCACGAACATACCAAGAGGTCATACATGATAGTAGTTGGAGACTTGTCATGGAGGAGAAGATGGATACTTTGCAGTCTCGTGGTACCTGGAGTGTTGTTTCTGCTCCTCCAGGTGCCTTTGTTGTGGGGGGGCAAATGGATCATTTATGGGTGAAGCAACGAGCAGATGGTAGTGTGGATCGCTACAAGGCAAGGCTTGTAGCATGTGGATTCACCCAGACTTATGGGGTGCACTATAAGAATACATTCATACCAGTGGTCTGACATTAAACATTGCGCATTCTTCTATCAGTTATTACTAACGGGACTGACCTCTTTACCAACTTGATGTGAAGAATGTGTTTCTATATGGAGATCTACAAGGGGAGATGCATATGCAGCAACCACAAGGAGTCTCAGAAGGTGGGTAGGATCCACAAGGCAATTTACAGCCTGAAGCAGAGTCCGAGAGCTTGGGACCAGAAGCTTTCAGAGTTGATAGAGCACCAGGGGTTTGTATGGTCCACTGCAGATTATTCTCATTTTGTTCGGAGGACACAAAGAGGAATTGTTGATATTCTAGTATATATTGATGATATTATTATCACGGATGATGATGAGCAGGGCATTCAGGCTTCCAAGGAGTTCCTAGGTCAACAATTTGTGACTAAGGACCTTGGCAATCTTCGATACTTCCTTGGATTAGAGTTCGCTAGGAAACAACCTGGTCTTGTGATGACCCAAAGGAAGTTTGTGATTGATCTTCTACTATTGACAGGTATGATAGGGGCAAGCCTGCTACTACCCCTATGGATCTGAGTATGAGATTATATGATGATGACACTATGGATGTAGATAAGAGTAGATACAAGGATCTTGTTGGGAAGCTATTATATGCTACCATCACCAGGCTAGACATATCCTTTGTTGTGAGCAAGGTGAGTCAGTTCATGGAGCAGTCAAGGAAGGTTCATATGGATGTTATCTATATGATTTGAGATATTTGAAGACTTTACCTGGTACTGGTCTTATATTCAGCAAATGTACGTCTCTTGAGGAGACAACTTGTGCAGATACATAATATGCAAGATGCCCTAGAGACAGGAAGTCTACTTCTGGCTTTGCTATTTTTGTTGGGAGCTCTCTCATGTCATGGAAAAGCAAGAAGTAGAAGTGGTTGCTAGATCCAGTGCAAAATATTAGTTCAGAGCCATGGCACAGGGGAGCACAAAGATGATGTGGGCTAGATCGATCTTGACTGATCTTGCCGTTGAGATTCCTCTTTCCATGCAACTTTTATGTGAGAATCAAGCAGTTCTATTTATTGCCAATAATCCTGTATTTCATGAACGGGCCAAGCATATAGAGGTGGATTGCCACTATACCAGAGACATGATTCAGAAGAGTCTCGTATCCACCTCCCATGTTTCTAATGGAGATCATACGACTGATATTTTCACCAAGGCACTTGCTAGAGGTCATTTTCAGAGATGTTGTTCCAAGCTGAGCCTGATAGACATATATGCTCCAACTTGAGGGAAGTGTTGAGATATTTATATCTCTTTATATGTATTTCATATTTATCTTTCTTTCATGTACCTCTCTTGTAATTTACTCAAGACTTTTGTCCTGTATAAAAGGGCCCTAGGGTCTCAATAATCTCAAGCCATTCTATTATCTTCAACCGTCATGAAAACCAAAGAGATGAAAAAGAGGAACATTGCAATAGCAAGCCAACAGATGGTCGTTACATGCTCACTACCCTATGAGGAGATCTTTGCTACAAGTCTCTTGATCTAGAAGATGTTCGGATCAGAAGTGAGATAGGGAAGGTATAGTTTTTCTACCAGTATGGAATAACCTATTTCTTTATTATATATGTGTGTGTGTATGTATGTATGCATATTATGTTCGAGTTTCTCGACACCTATAGTATAATAGTAGATGAAATGCAATTGTGGTATAAAAATGATCGAGGAAAGCATGGTAAGACAATTCAGAACTTTACTCGACTGAAAATATTGAGAGCAGTCAATTGAGACAGCAATATTGAAGATTTCATCCCATATTTTAGCTCTTTTACTTGAATTCGGCAAACATAAAATTGACTTGAAAATTGTGTAGATAACATCGTATAGGGGTCTTCTTGAAATATAAATATTCCGCAAGTAACTCTCCTTTTGATTGTACAATTGTTTAACACTGTAATTCCAATTGTCAAATATGTAATTACATGAAACCTTTTGAATATAGTTTAACTGAGACATAAATATGCTCATAGATGTTCAATGCCATGTAAATGTCTCTTTGAGATGGAAAATTGAATAAAATATGATTGTAGATGAAATCTAAAAAGTGATCTTGTCCTATAATAGATAGTTGGAGAGCAAAAACAAAGATAAATAGAGTTGTGGATCGGACCAAAAATACACCAACTTGAACTAAACTGCAAAGAATGATTAACCGGGCCCGATTCACCGGTCCAATTGGTTCGGTTTGATTTCAATAACATTGCCTCTGAGTGTTTTGCACGTGACAAGCATGTCCTGATCTCCAAGCTCCATTAATGACTTTGGAAATTTGGTTCCCCTCACGGAGACCAATTCACAATTTTATTTTTGAGTTTTTACCTCAAGAACCTTAGAAACTTGTTAAATTACCTTTACGATCTTTTGCACAACGTAATTACCCATCGACAACATAAATTACTCCAAGAATCCCTATGAGCTTCAAACATATTAACCGCAAGGTTCATGGGGTAAGAGTTAGCAAGTTTACGGGATCAAGGGGAGAATTATGTTGTTTCAAATGTCGAGAGGGTAAAGTTTATAAGGTTCGTGGGGCACCTTTTATTTTTTAGGGATATTTACACTCATAACCCTGAGTAATTTCGTAATTACCCTAATAACCCTCGATAATCATGAATTACACCCAAGATCCTGAATAACCGCTCTGTTTTACACCCATAATCTTACGCTAATTTAGTTCATTAATTCAACCAGATGGTTGAGTTAATCTAACCAATCCGTGATCTAACAATTGAGATTAATAAGAAAGAAAGGAAGGAGAGGAGGAGATGGGTTCGATCGGAGCTTGCAGCAGGAGGTGGGGTCTTTCACGATGACGGAGGGCGACCGGCAGCGAGGGGGTAGGCAGCCGGAGGTGCGCGCAGGGAGGAGCTCCGACCTGAGGCTTGCAGGGCGGAGGCCTGGGGCTTTTGTGGGCGAGCGAAGGGGGCAGCTGGAGCTTGCGGGCGAACGAGGGGGCCTGAGGCTAGCCAGGGGGTGCGGGGTTGGAGCTCGCATGTGCGAGCGAGGGAGTAGGGGGTAGAGGCATGTGTTGGGGGGTTGGTTGCTTGCTGGGGGGGGGGGGGGGCTGTGGCTTGCCGGGGGGTGGAGAGATCGGCGATCTGGAGCTTGCAGGCAGAGGTGCACGCAGGGGGAGCTCCGCGCGCAAGCCCTGGTGATTTCGGAGGGAAACCAGCCAGCACGTCGCGCTTCCTCATCCTCCCTCCTCTCTAGAATGACATCATTTTGTTTGGTCTACAGAATGGCATCATGTTATAAATACGATGAGTTTCGAAGGGTAAAATTGTCAACATATGACCTTTTCCATCAGAGTTAACGGAGAATTAAGACGGAACTTGACACAGGGTTATGCCATGTAAAGGTAAAGGATTATTCGAGGTTTTAGGTGTAATTCATGATTATCAAGGTTTCCTGTGGTAATTACAAAACTACTCAAGATTATGGCTGTAAATATCCCTTTTTTATTTACAAGGATGTAACACGTGAGGGGAACCTGTGACGCCCCTAGGATCCGGGTACTCGACAAATCCATTTCCACGCATACACATAGCTGTGATGCCCCTAGGATCCGGGTACTCGACAAACCCATTTCCACGCATACACATTTCCACCGAATACTTGATATTCACAAAAGCAGGAGAAAATAGCACAAAATATTGGAAGTTTAAAATTTTTCATTGCATTCGACCTGTTTACAATCAACTTTCATTTCCATTCATCAATTCCATGTCTACAAAATATATTACATGTATGTATCAAAAAATATATATTACATACATGCTTGCTACATTCAACGTCTCCCAAAGTGTTACAAGTAAGATAAAACAGTAAAAGAGACAACAAAATTGTACCACAACAAGGAAGGCAAAGCTGCACAAAAGTGATGG
Source organism: Ottelia alismoides (assembly GCA_037367405.1). Lineage (NCBI taxonomy): Eukaryota > Viridiplantae > Streptophyta > Magnoliopsida > Alismatales > Hydrocharitaceae > Ottelia > Ottelia alismoides. Next base: position 382,335 of record JAZKJV010003079.1, read on the forward strand.
TGCCTCCAACAATCACTGCTGCGAACCTGCGGATCCACACGTAGGTATGTTATGAGCAAAGTTTCCCAATACGATTTAAACAAAACTACACAAAAAGAAATACAGGATAAACATTAAATGTGCACAAAAGAGAAAGAAACGAGGTAATTGATCTCACAAGAATCACATTTATTATTGTTATTGTTGTTTGATCTGGATATAGATATGAGTAACCAAGCTTCGTGGATAGTCTGTGATCTTGGTTTGGATGAGACCTCACATCATAACTCTAAGGTAAAAAGAACACCTTAGGGTTGGGGTGCCTCCGTAGGCATGCGATGGGGTACGATGCATCCTAACTAAGTTCCCAACACGTCCACTTAGCTCCACTTCCCAATGATACTTCTGATTCCCCATTTAGATTCCAACCCGCGAATCTTCATGGCTAATTCAGTCCTCCTTATGCATAGGAGAATTATATATCAATCCCAACTTCATTAACCACATTTTCCGGAACTCCCCTCTTAGCGCTCCCACTCGGAGTACCGACCAATGTGGCCTACACTGTCCCGTACACGAGAGTTAACTCTAAGTGACAAGCAAAACACTAGCCAACCAACCATGACTACTTGGCCCGCGCTCAAGCACCGGGATAAAGCACGCAAGTGCCGAGGCCAACACCTTCATATTAGCACCTCGGTGTGCCAAGTAACATGTCCCCCAACCATCGCAGCTACAATAGCAGTTGGGATCGCGGTCATCTAGGCTTCTACCCGAGACCCCAAGGATGCATGCTCCTCCCTTGATGTCAACTACTTCATCTACCCGATCACCATAACATGTCCCATAGATGTTACCCTTACATAGAAAATAGCATAACAGAATCTCCCAAAAAAGTATCATCTCATAAAACTGTTGTAATTATTGACTCAAAGGCGATGATGTCGATGCCTCATTTTGGTCGAAAAGATGTTGATGGATTCTAGATGTTGAAATGCATACTTGACTACCCTCAACCCAACCTACTATTCCTATGGAGTGCCTCCCATGTCTAGCAATTTAGCAACACATTGCCATAATCATAGAAGTAATGGAAACCAGGGAAATCCAAACGAATTTAAGAGAGGTGAACTCCAGTTGCCTATTGATAGCCCTAAGAAAGTGATCCCAATTTGCTACAACTACATCAACCCATGAAAGCTGCATGTATGTCCAGATAGCATATCAATTATGATGCACGGCTAGTTACTGTCCCCCCCCCCCAACATCTTTAACACAACAGAGATCATTATCTCTTCAGGAAATGGAGATGAAATGTTCAGGAGTTCGCGGATGTAAGAGATTTGGGCATTATACATGACAAGTTTTTCTAACTACATCATGATCTTGGTGTATGTCGAGGACAGCATGTCGTAATTAAAATAATTCCATTTTTTTGTTTTGCACCCCACGATAAGCAAGCAGATCAAAAACCAGGTGGTTGTTCGAGACTTGTGCGATGAAACCGGGTTCCCACCTCCACAGGAGGTATGCTTGTTAGCAATGTGAGCCCGAGGCGAACCATTCCTACAATAAATGTTGTTGTAATAAATGATTTATCAATAAAAGTTATTGGTTTTGTTTCACTCCCTTTCTGATTGAATGAATGAATGCACTATAAGGTCCCTCTGTACAATAAGGGTTATGTACCATGGCCAACTTGATAATCATACAGCTGTTGATTCAATGATTGAATCATAGAGGCTGATGCTTGGATGAATATCTAAGGAGTTAGATAGAGGACTCATCAAGCATCATCAATGATTAACAAGTAGTGATCTCCAGTCTGAGTGGGAGATGGCAATCCCATCTCATTAGACTGATATCTGATCGACCTCTTGATGCATGTCCTCTGCATAGGAATATTGATTCAGAGGTATCAGATTAGTTGAGTCACTGAGTTGACTTAACGAGATCGAGATAACCAAAGACCTATGATGAATACTGTCATATCACAGGCAAACATCCTCTGACCAGAGACAGATATATTACTATATGTCTGAGCATGTACATTTGGCAGACCAATAGGTTGATGACCTAATCAAGGTCTATACACCGGCGAGCTGGTGTGCATGTAAGGGCATATGAGTAATATGATCTCTCAAAGGGATCATACAGGTTCACTTGTGAACCGGGAGACATGAGCTCACTCATGAGGTATTGGGATTGACCAAATTCCATGCATGGTCATCATGCTTTAGAAGCATGATATGAATTTGAAGGTAAGATATATGCTTTGTGAAAGCATATGATCTGTACCATATCCCAAGGACCAAGATTGAGAAACTTAATGATCAGACTATGAAGATGACAGTGTAAAAGTGATCTTTATCTTCATGATGATCATGAGTCTTCCAGTATGCAGGATGTGCAGGTATTGGGAATACCTGAAGGGTGATTTGATCATAAACGATTGTATAACCATGACGCTTCCATTCCGAGGGAGTGATGAAACAGGTCTGGATTTTAGTGACTCCTCTCATTAGAGAAGTGACCTAGTCTTAGTCCATATACTGGACATTGATCTGAATGAGATTCAGATGCAATGAGAAGATTAGGTTTACGGTCTTGATTTAATCAAGCATCTATGAGAGGTCCATGAGATATGGATTTGAGATGTGATCTCAATACCCAAGTCACTATACATGGAACAATACAATCGCCATGTCCTTATCTCCAAGTATCTGAGGAGAAATAGCATTGTTCTTAAATGATTTAAGAGCAATTCCATAAGATCTAAGCAAAGAGAAGTTGATAATTAAATGTGATTTAATTATCATGATGTATGAGAAATTATCCAATATAATTAAATGTGATTTAATTATTATGGATAAGAATAATGTGGATAGTAATATCCAATTATTCATAATATATTATAAATGTGATTTATAATGTATTAGAGAGAGTTAAATATAATTTATATTAGTAGATTAATTATTAATGTGTATTGGATACACATTGTCTAATTAATTGAAAATGTAAATTACATTTTATTTTGGGTTGTGAATATGATTCACAATATTCCAATGTCAAGATTGCAATATTCCCAAAATTAATTGAGAATTATTTTGATGAATTAAAATACTAACAAATTGTTGTTGGAAAATAAGTAGAGAGAAATTCAAGGAGATGTGCAATCTCATGGATTGCCATGAGATTGCCCTCCCTTTTGGAAAGAGGGGGGCGGCACCAATTTCCTTGTGAAATTGGTGGCCGTCCCCCCTTCCAAAGAGGAAGGTTGATCTCTCTTTATTCCCCTCTCTTTATTTGATTGATTTAATATAGTATTAATATTTATTTGATTTATCAAATATATTTTTATCAAATTAAATCACAAGTTGTTGGTTTTTACCAACAACAATCTTGACCATTGGATTGACATAAATCAATCTCATCCATTGATTTTTTATGTCACATGGATTGAGATCCATGGATCCCAAAACCCTATAAATAGAGAGGCATACTTGGCTCTCTCTTTACATGCTATTGTAGCACTCTTCTCTCTCTCTCTTTCTCCATACTCGACAGCCCTCTCTCCTCCTTCTTCTTGGTGGTCGTCCACCTTGGTGGAGAGAATTGTCGTCGCCCTCGCCTTCGCGCTGCCGCTTCGACGCTCTGCGGTTCTCTGTCTACTTCGAGAGCTTCGCCTACGAAGGAGACGTTCGATCTCGTGCGACGAGATCAGGAGCAACCGTGCTTGGATCAACTTCTTGGATTGCGAGGACACCGCGGTTCATCCCCGCGCTCGCAAGCAATCTCTCCGATGATCGGACTTGAGACAGGAGGTCTCTTCTCTTAGAAACTCGATCAACCACGCTTCAAGAGGTATTGCATTATACTTGTTGTGGTTATAGATGAAACGATCCGAGAATCATTCTTGGATCATGTGGTTTCATCGAATAAAATTTTAAAATTCCGCTGCACCGAACAACTAGTACGACTAGTCGTTCTTCGTCGTATCCGATACGACGCTCACGCTTCCGTGATGCGCTTGAGGATCTCTCCATATCCTTCAAGTGTTATCAGAGCCTTAGGTTGACGATTTCGAATAGTGATTCGCTAACCGAGGACGACTTGGGTTCGTTAAGGTCGTGAAAGTTTTCATCGCATTTGATTTCGCAGATCTGTTTAGTAAATAAATTCGGTACTGTTTAAATTGTTTAAACACGAATTTAATACTTGAGTTTTGTTCCCCGTTAAATAAGAAAACCATAGGATCTGAGTTTGTGTAAATCGGATTTCGTATGCTCGAGATATGGTCGTTTTAATGAACATGTATGCACTGTTGCGGGAACTGTGAATCTGAACGTGATTAAAATGTTAATTACTATTTAGACTTGCCTCAAAATGCGTGAAACATCACTTAGGTTCTGTCTTAAATCAAATTAGCAAACTTTAGAAATTGAATTTGCTTAATTTGGATTTAATATGATTGAGATATGCTAATTTTAGTAAGTAGGGGTCACTGCTGAAATTGCTTTCCTAATCAAGAACCATGTGATTGTCAATTAATGAAATTAATTGTTAATTTCGAGAAATAATTATGAAAAATATTTGTGAAATATTAGAGAATGATTATTTCCTTAATTGACTTGGCCCCAATCAATTAGATGATTAGATTTGATCTAAATCATAATTGAAATCACAATTATCAAACTTCTTGCTTGAATAGGATTGGGAATTTGTCTAGCAAATTTCCTTATAATCAAAATTTTTTTGATTACTATATGGTATAATTTCGGTTGAAGAACCGATGATCATCTCAAATACAAATTAATCAATTTGGCATTATCCTTTCCCGAGGCGGATATGGTGTCTAGTCGGGGATCGCTGGGGTAGCGGGTTGCAACGTATGCGGTCCGTCCCACTCCCGCCGGTACTGGCCATGACAGCGGGTAGGGCCGGGATAATGTCCGAGGGATTATGATGTATTTTTCTAATTATTAAAATACGAATTAATACGTACTTTGAGAATAATACCATATATATATTCAAGCATAAAATTAAGTTTGATTGATTGAATTGGATTGATAATTAATTTAATATGATTAAGTTAATTATATCCAATTGAAAATACTCTAATATGATTAGAGTTAATAATTCCCTTGGAAGAATTAATTATATGAATGTGATTCATAGTAATTAATTAAATTTGAATAAGAGATGGAGGATCACATAAGTGACATCCATGGTCTCCCGTCAAGGCGAAGGGTTTCGTCGCCAAATATTATATGTGGGAGACGCCTGTTTAAAGTAACAGCTCCCGCATATGATCCGTTTGGATCGGGCTCGTCGCTTCTCGAAAGAGTAAGGACGTATGCGTAGTGACCCCAATATCGGGTCCTCATATTATTGGGGCGATATTGGATTGCACATAGCGAGTTGTATCCCTGTTGATGGTTGGTTCAATTAATGACGAGTCAACATCACCTTAGGGGTGGTGGGCTCGGGTATTAAAGACCGAATTGGGAAATGCAAGTAGGACTTGCAAGGCGGAATGTGTTCCCGCTTCTCTTTATTGGAGTCATAGGTTCTCATATTATTGGGATATAACAAAGATAAAGAGGAGATCCCAGTTCTTGCTTGAGATATATCGGTAAGTATATCTCCTACTTTGAAAGTGATTAAGGGAATGAACTTTCATAGTTGACATAGCAAGACCAATTTGATTTAAAATACCTTAATCAAATATCATAAAATTTAATATATGATTATATGTTCTAATATAGTGCATTCTCAATTTCAGAAAATGAAGGCCATGAACCCACTGAGCAGGCTTCTGGAGGTTAACCAATTGACCGGACCAAACTACTCGGATTGGATCCGTAATTTGGAGCTTGTGCTTTCGGCAGAGCGCATCAGCTATGTGCTCTCTGAAAACAAACTTGAAAACCCTAAATCTAAGGAAGATAAAGCATATAATGACAAGTATGATGAAGATCATGTCTTGGCTAGATGCTACATCTTGGGTTCTCTCTCCAATGTTCTTCAGAAACAACATGTGGAGATGAGTACTTGCCAGGATATCATGCAGAATCTAAAGGATATGTTTGGTGATATTAACCGCACCCAGCGGTACAATGTTATGAAAGAACTGGTTCACTGCAAGATGCAGGAAGGGACTCGGTCCATGAACATGTACTCAAAATGTTTGGGTACTTGTCGGAACTTGAGACTCTGGGGGCGACGATGGATGCAGACATGCAATCTGATTTCATTCTGCTGTCATTGCCCAAATCTTTCAATAACTTTGTGGTGTCATTCCACATGAATAAGTTGGAACTGACAAATGCTGGGCTTCTTGCTGCATTAAAGTCTGCAGAAGACGTAATGAAGAAAGATGGTCCCACTGGCACTGCAATGGTTGCACAGGTCAAAGGGAAGCGCGGTCGGAAGCAAGGTTCTCGGAAGGGCCCGACCCAGAAGAGAAAGAAGAAGGGATAAAGTGTTGGCTCATCTTCCAATGCATCCACTTTAATGGCGTCAAAGAAAACCGGCGTCTGTCACCAGTGCAAGAAGCCGGGGCACTGGAGGCGTAATTGCCCGGATTACCTGAAGTCGGTTGACAAAGGTAAAGCCCCAGCAGGTATGAAATCTACTTTTATCATTGAAACCAGTTTTCTCTTTGGACGAGAAGGAAGTTGGATTGTTGATTCTGGTGCTTCTGTTCATGTATGCAATTTGTTGCATTTGTTTCAGGTTGAAGAAGGGGAGATAGTCATCCAGATGGGATCTGATGTAAGTGTTGCAGCAGTCGCCGTCGGGGACTTGCCGACTATCATTATCTAGTGGAAGAGTCCTAGTACTTAAAGAGTGTCTTTATGTACCTGAAGTCAGAAGGAATTTAATATCTGTATCTAAGCTAGTTAGAAGTGGATATTCATTCCTATTTTGTAATAAATTAGTCATAAATCATTATGATAAATATATTGCAGAGGGTATTCTGACTTCTGGAGGACTCTATGAATTGTGCATTAATGAGCATGTCATGAATGTTACAACCACTAATAAAAACCCTAAAAGATCCAGGAGTAATATAAATTATTCAAACATGATTTGGCATCAAAGTCTTGGTCATTTATCTGTTGATAAGATCAATAGATTGATAAAGGATGGACCTTTGGATTTTCTATAGGTTCAGTCTTTACCTACCTGTGAACATTGTATTCGAAGTAAAATGACTAGGATGCCTTTCCGTAACAAGGTTACAAGATGTGAAGGTATTATTGACCTAATACATACTGATGTATGCGGTCCCTTCAGTACCGCGACTCGAAATGGATATCGATATTATTTGACGTTTATTGATGACCATTCACGATACAGGTTTATCTTCCTATTACGTCATAAGTCTGAAACCTTTGAAAAGTTCAAAGAGTTCAAGGTTTTGGTTGAGAACCAAACCGATAGGAAGATTAAACGAATTCGATCTGATCGAGGTGGCGAGTACATCAGATGAATTTAAGGAATACCTTAAAGAGAATGGAATTATTTCCAATCTCACTCCTCCTGGAACTCCCCAACTTAATGGTGTTGCTGAAAGACGCAACAGAGACCATCATGGATATGGTTCGTTCAATGATGAGCAAAGCACATTAAACCTTAGTTTCTGGGGATATGCAGTAGAGACTGCAATATATATCCTGAATAAGATTCCTAGCAAATCTGTACCTAAGACTCCTCATGAGCTATGGTATGGAACCAAACCTAGTGTTAATCACTTGAGGGTTTGGGGTTGCTTGGTCCATGCAAAGAATGTGGATGCAAGTAAGCTAGAATCTCGCTCTCGTGAGTGCTACTTCATTGGGTATGTTAAAGATGGTATTGGACACCAACTTTATGACCCTGAGACCCAAAAGGTTTTTGTCTCAAGAGATGTGAAATTTCTGGAGGATGATTTCCTTAAAGGTCAAGACAAAAGTGAAGTAGAGGAACTCATTGAGTCCCCTGAGGACTCTGAGCTTCCTGAACCAGAAACTGAAGAAGTAAATAAATATGAAACACCCATACCTCTTCGAAAGAGTTCGATGGTGGTTGCACCACCTGAGAGGTATGGATTCCATGTGTCAAGTGAAACTGACAATGATCCTACTTCATTTGATGAAGCACTTGCGGATCATGACATGGATAGATGGATGCTAGCAATGAAGTCAGAAATTGACTCCATGCATAAGAATGGTGTATGGACCCTAGAGGATCCACCTAAAGGGGTAAAACCCATTGGGTGCAAATGGATCTTCAAGAGAAAGAGGGGACCTGATGGGAAAGTAGAGACTTTCAAGGCACGGCTCGTAGCCAAGGGCTACACACAAAGAGAAGGCATAGACTACGATGAGACATTCTCTCCTGTGGCTATGCTTAAATCCATCAGGGCATTGCTAGCTATAGCTGCATATCTTGATTACGACATCTGGCAGATGGACGCCAAGACTGCTTTCCTCAATGGATACCTCGAGGAGGACATCTACATGGAGCAGCCCCAGGGCTTCATGACTGAGGATGACAAAGTATGCAAGCTGAAGAAATCCATCTATGGGCTCAAGCAAGCTTCTCGTAGCTGGAACATCAGATTTGACGAAACCATAAAGAGTTATGATTTTGTGCAAAATCCTGATGAACCTTGTGTGTACAAGAAGCTTAGTGGGAGCGCCATTGTGTTCATCGTGCTTTATGTAGATGACATCCTTATCATTGAGAATGATGCAGGGATGATGACCAGTGTAAAGATTTGGTTGTCCCATACCTTTGAGATGAAAGATCTTGGAGAAGCCTCTTACATCTTGGGTCTGAAGATGTTCAGAAACCGAGAGAAGAGGATATTGGGATTGTCACAACAAGGATACATTAAGAAGATTCTTGAACGATTCCATATGGATAGTTCCAAGAAGGGATTCCTACCCTTGAGACATGGTATCCACCTGTCTAAAGGAATAGCTCCTCAAATTGTTGAGGAAAAGAAGGCCATGGCTGGATGTCCTTATGCATCAGCCGTAGGAAGGTTAATGTATGCCATGATGTGTACTAGGCCAGATATCTGTCATGCAGTGGGAGTGGTAAGTCGTTACCAATCCTGCTATGGAGAACAACACTGGAATGCAGTAAAGAACATATTCAAATATCTAAGACGGATGCAAGATTACATCTTGGTCTATGGAGATGGTGATCTCCAAGTCTTGGGATATACAGATTCTGACTTCCAATCGGATATTGATGATCGAAAGTCGACATCAGGGTTTGTGTTCCTGTTGAACGGTGGTGTTGTGAGCTGGAGAAGCAAGAAGCAGGACACTACAGCAGATTCAACAACAGAAGCCGAATACATTGCCACATCAGATGCTGCAAAGGAGGCGGTGCGATTGCGCAAGTTCGTCCAGGAGCTTGGCGTAGTTTCCTCTGATACTCCCATCCCGCTACTCTGTGATAACACGGGAGCCATTGCCCAGGCAAAGGAACCCAGATGGCATCAGAAGAGCAAGCACGTAGAAAGGAAATACCACATCATTCGGGAGATTCAAAAGCGTGGTGACATCATCATCACCAAGATGGCCTCCGCCGACAACGTTGTTGATCCTCTTACCAAACCTCTGACACAGAAGGTTTTTGACCAGCATGTAATGAGTATGGGTTTAAGGCTTGTTCCTGAATGGTTCTGAGGGCTAGTGGGAGATTGTTAGCAATGTGAGCCCGAGGCGAACCATTCCTACAATAAATGTTATTGTAATAAATGATTTATCAATAAAAGTTATTGGTTTTGTTTCACTCCCTTTCTGATATTGAATGAATGAGTGCACTATAAGGTCCCTCTGTACAATAAGGGTTATGTACCATGGCCAACTTGATAATCATACAGCTGTTGATTCAATGATTGAATCATAGAGGCTGATGCTTGGATGAATATCTAAGGAGTTAGATAGAGGACTCATCAAGCATCATCAATGATTAACAAGTAGTGATCTCCAGTCTGAGTGGGAGATGGAAATCCCATCTCATTAGACTGATATCTGATCGACCTCTTGATGCAGGTCCTCTGCATAGGAATATTGATTCAGAGGTATCAGATTAGTTGAGTCAATGAGTTGACTTAACGAGATCGAGATAACCAAAGACCTATGATGAATACTGTCATATCACAGGCAAACATCCTCTGACCAGAGACAGATATATTACTATATGTCTGAGCATGTATATTTGGCAGACCAATAGGTTGATGACCTAATCAAGGTCTATACACCAGCGAGCTGGTGTGCATGTAAGGGCATATGAGTAATATGATCTCTCAAAGGGATCATACAGGTTCACTTGTGAACCGGGAGACATGAGCTCACTCATGAGGTATTGGGATTGACCAAATTCCATGCATGGTCATCATGCTTTAGAAGCATGATATGAATTTGAAGGTAAGATATATGCTTTGTGAAAGCATATGATCTGTACCATATCCCAAGGACCAAGATTGAGAAACTTAATGATCAGACTATGAAGATGACAGTGTAAAAGTGATCTTTATCTTCATGATGATCATGAGTCTTCCAGTATGCAGGATGTGCAGCTATTGGGAATACCTGAAGGGTGATTTGATCGTAAACGATTGTATAACCATGACGCTTCCATTCCGAGGGAGTGATGAAACAGGTCTGGATTCTAGTGACTCCTCTCATTAGAGAAGTGACTTAGTCTTAGTCCATATACTGGACATTGATCTGAATGAGATTCAGATGCAATGAGAAGATTAGGTTTACGGTCTTGATTTAATCAAGCATCTATGAGAGGTCCATGGGATCTGGATTTGAGATGTGATCTCAATATCCAAGTCACTATACGTGGAACAATACAATCGCCCTGTCCTTATCTCCAAGTATCTGTGGAGAAATAGCATTGTTCTTAAATGGTTTAAGAACAATTCCATAAGATCTAAGCAAAGAGAAGTTGATAATTAAATGTGATTTAATTATCATGATGTATGAGAAATTATCCAATATAATTAAATGTGATTTAATTATTATGGATAAGAATAATGTGGATAGTAATATCCAATTATTCATAATATATTATAAATGTGATTTATAACGTAGTAGAGAGAGTTAAATATAATTTATATTAGTAGATTAATTATTAATGTGTATTGGATACACATTGTCTAATTAATTGAAAATGTAAATTACATTTTGTTTGGGTTGTGAATATGATTCACAATATTCCAATGTCAATATTGCAATATTCCCAAAATTAATTGAGAATTATTTTGGTGAATTAAAATACCAACAAATTGTTGTTGGAAAATAAGTAGAGAGAAATTCAAGGAGATGTGCAATCTCATGGATTGCCATGAGATTGCCCTCCCTTTTGGAAAGAGGGGGGCGGCACCAATTTCCTTGTGAAATTGGTGGCCGTCCCCCCTTCCAAAGAGGAAGATCGATCTCTCTTTATTCCTCTCTCCTTATTTGATTGATTTAATATGGTATTAATATTTATTTGATTTATCAAATATATTTTTATCAAATTAAATCACAAGTTGTTGGTTTTTACCTACAACAATCTTGACCATTGGATTGACATAAATCAATCTCATCCATTGATTTTATATGTCACATGGATTGAGATCCATGGATCCCAAAACCCTATAAATAGAGAGGTACTTGGCTCTCTCTTTACATGCTATTGTAGCACTCTTCTCTCTCTCTCTCTCTTTCTCCATACTCGACAGCCCTCTCTCCCCCTTCTTCTTGGTGGCCGTCCACCTTGGTGGAGAGAATCGTCGTCGCCTTCGCGTTGCCACTTCGACGCTCTGCGGTTCTCCGTCTACTTCGAGAGCTTCGCCTACGAAGGAGACGTTCGATCTCGTGCGACGAGATCAGGAGCAACCGTGCTTGGATCAACTTCTTGGATTGCGAGGACACCGCGGTTCATCCCCGCGCTCGCAAGCAATCTCTCCGACGATCGGACTTGAGACAGGAGGTCTCTTCTCTTAGAGACTCGATCAACCACGCTTCAAGAGGTATTGCATTATACTTGTTGTGGTTATAGATGAAACGATCCGAGAATCGTTCTTGGATCATGTGGTTTCATTGAATAAAATTTTAAAATTCCGCTGCACCGAACAACTAGTACGACTAGTCGTTCTTCGTCATATCCGATACGACGCTCACGCTTCCGTGATGCGCTTGAGGATCTCTCCATATCCTTCAATGCTCTCATCAGTCTTTCTAATGGTTAAAAAATCCGCGTGCAGGTATCACAATGTATGCTATTTAAAGGGGGAAAATCATACTCATCTTCAGTTTCTATTTTAATATTCTCAACATTGCTCCTGTTATACACACGACATATTCGCCAATGGAATCTCTCTAAACGTTCTTCCGTGGAATGCTAAAAAAAGAAAAGTCCAATATGCTGGATGCTCTAGCCAATGGCAAATCCAATAGAGGAGTCCACACGAGGAATACCGTGTAGTTGCAAGATAAGAGGGAGGAAAGAATGTGGAGCACAGAGCTATGGTTCCAGCAAATAAAAGCCAATCTGATATTATTGGAAAATTAAAAGGCAGGTGCGGTATGGCTAATATTACAGGAGAATCACTGTAACGAAGCAAATTTCACTATTGTCATCCCAATCAGGGAAGAATTTCATAAAAAAAAACGAAAGTAGCAAGAAGACCATATCACATCGCTAGCGCTATAGATGATGCAACTAGGGTTGTAAGAAAATTCTCGAGTCCGATATTCGCTCAAGTTCGACTCGCTAAAAGTTCGATTCAGATTCGGTTCGGAAATAAACGAACCGAACCTGAACACAAGTTTAGGCTCGATTAAATAAACGAACCGAACCTAAAATCATAGGTTCGCTCAGGTTCGATTCGTTAAAAGCTCGATAAAAATGCACATATACATACTTACAAATCCGTATCCGTAGAAGTGGACCTTATTTTGAGATAAGTCAATTTTGTCCCAGGATAAGTGAATTTTGTCTAGAGATAACTGGATATTTACGGGATAAGTAGATTTTATCTCGGTATAAACTGTCCAAAAATAAATAGTCACATTGTGTTTACAACATCTATCATCTATGTGTCTAGTACTTTTCCATTCTTTTATCTTCAAATCAACAGAACAAGTATAAACCTTACTTATCGAATATCTCCATATTATTCTTATTCCTTATCCCCATCGTAACAGATGTAAAAATATATTACAATTATACTTTTTTCAAAGAGATGAATCCATATTAATATATTTTTTTCAAAAGATGAAGATGAGTTAGATATAGAAAAAAACTAAATGAATATTTATTCTAATTGTAAACACATATATATTTCTATTTCTCTTCTTTTCACTCCCTCTGAATTCTTAAGTTCGATATTCGCTTAGGTTCGATTCGTTTAAAAAAAGGTTCGATTCAGATTCGATTCGAAAATAAACGAACCGAACCTGAACACAAGTTTAGGCTCGATTTAATAAACGAACTGAACCTAAAAAATATAGGTTCTCTTAGGTTTCCGTTTACACCCCTAGATGCAACCTATATGTTCAAGTTCATGTGGTATCTGCAGCAATAGGTATTGGATCATCGTACCTCAAGAAAACTCGATTCCTCGAAATCTTCACCCACGAAGAACGACGTGATTGGTGCCCTGATGATGATGCAAAATCGTATACCGAGATGCCTTGGACCTTCTCTACACGGGGGTGGTCTCGGATCGTTGATCCGAGATGCTCCGGTGAGCTCCGGCAAGGGAAAAGGGGAGGAGGAAGCGGTATGGTCGAAGGGGAAGGGAGTTGGGGCGTTTTAGACGAGAGGAGGGTTGGGGTTTAAGGATAAAACCCGGATTCGGATCCGGGTTCGGATCCGAATAGGATCCGGACCTCTCCTCGCTAAAATGGCCATAACTCGGGCTCCCAAAGTCGGATTTTAGCGTTCTTGGACTCGTTGGAAAGCTATCGACAATCCCTATTCAATGGACTCCTTACTGAATTTTTTTGATCACTGGAAAAGTACAAATTTTACAATTAAGTCCAGACTCAGTCAAGATTTGCATTTTAGTCCATGTTCGGTATTCAGGGTTTTCACAGAACCTAATTGGGAACTGGCGCAAGGAATTTTGTTACAAATCTTAATATAACCATTTCTTTTTTTATCTGAAGAACTGCATCTTTTTTTACTACTAGGGTGTCTGCCCGCGCTTCACGGCGTGAGCAGTTTTTTTAAGGTAAAGTATGAAATTAAGATGTTAAACTATAAGAATGTACTTAGAACATAATTGACAAATTATATAGGAATAAATAACGTACAATTTATCTATCTTTTGAAAAGATTGTACTTTACGTAATATTATTTTAAAAAAATATAAAAAGTTTGAATTTAAGAGGTTAAATTATAAGAATGTACTTAGAACTTAATTGTCAAATTATAGAGGAACACATTGCTTGCAATTTATCTATCTTTTGAGAAGATTGTACTTCAGGTAATATTATTTAAAAAAATTGCATTTTTATATTAAATTAATTTTTTTGCTTTTAAATAATATCTAAAAATACAAAATCATTCAAATACAATGAGTACTATTTTAGGGTAAAATATGAAATTAAGAGGTTAAATTATAAGAATGTACGTAGAACTTTATTGTATAATTGTACTTAAAAAATATAAATTATTTAACTTGTATATATTTTAGGGAGAAATGATGATGAATCTAAATAGCAAATAATATCTTTTATGTATGTAATTAAAAGAAATGATTGCTTAAGTATGAAAAGTACCTCCTATTGTTATTTGAAAAAAATGTGTAAAACTATAGCATGAATTGGCAATTTATGAGATGAAAAATTTCAAGTAAAGTAGACAAAAAATATGGAACATTTGTTTTGAATATATATGATAAATTTATCAGGTGAACCGGAACAGAAATTGTAAATGCAATTAACACTGATATTATAAAACATAAATCGTCAATTGACTCACATACATGTATACACACAGTCATATAAACATTTGCAATAAACCTTGCCCACTGCACTGCAAAAAAGCAAAAAAAAAAAGACAAAATCTCTATATACAAGACTCAGACAATAACTCCTAAAATATTATGGTAACCAAATAACTCACATAGAACAAATTTTTAGAAACCAAAATATTCATCAGGAAAATATATAAATATCTCCACCTATGAAAAATCATTAGAAATACAACTATCGAAAAAAGTAAACTGAATTCGTCCAAAATAACCTTTAAATATCTCCACCTATGAAAAATCATTAGAAATACAACTATCGAAAAAAGTAAACTGAATTCGTCCAAAATAACCTTTATATACTTCGTACTATTATTCGAAGAAAATTTGTAACAATATAACATAAACTGACAAATTTAAACGATCAATAATATATAACATGTCATCAATTAAAAATTATCGAACATTTATTTTAAATATAAATGATAAATTTAACAGATGAATCTGGACATGAATGATAAACTTAATCAAAGATGAGGCATATACAACCATATAAATATTCGAGATAAATCATGCCTACTATACTAATAAGAAAGAGAGACATATATTGTAATTAAAAACCACGCATAATGATGCCAAAAATATTATAGTAACCAAATGAATCGCACAGTACATATTTTTACATATACACATTAATCTGGATCATTTGTTTTCAATAGTATTTAAACTAATGCGTTCCTAAAATAATAGTTAAATACAACTATTAAAAAATATAATTCTCAATGTAGGGGTCGAAGAAACCACTTTAGTAAAAATATAATCACACTGATAGATCATGTATTTAACAATATATAAATGCATAATATAAAAAAACTGTAAAAAATCCTCTTGAAATTCCACTGATATATATAAATACACACTTCAAAATATCAGCAAAGAAAAAGAAAAACATGTGGCTATCGACAAAAAGGCTATAGACGGAGAAAAAAAGATAACATATACACTAAGTGCTACATGCAATTGAGAGAGAGAGGCGCTAAAGTGGGAAAGAGATCCGTGAAAGATGGGAGAGAAGAGAGTAGTGGCGCTAGCAGTTTGAGAAACGGTCAAAGCTCTCTCAAGAGAGTGCCATGTGTCAACAAATACATGAAAAACTCAACTTTAAAATAGTTATATAGATTTTTTCCGAATCTATAATTTATTTCTTATTTGTAATCCAAATCAGAACAACATTTTTATCTTCCACTAATTTTCTTAGGCATAGTATTAGTTTTTTTACAACTTTTCCATATATTATTTCTCCATCTTAAAAAGTTATAAAAATATACATATATAAAATCTCACAATAAATTTTCTTACTTAAAAATAGAATAATATAATTAAATTTTTTAAAAAAAATCCTTAAAAAAATCAAGACATTATCGATAAATTTATACGCATTGATCAACCAAAGTATCCCATCACCTCATTCGACCCAAGCTCGTAATTGCACTTTGCTTCTACCCTCTTGGTTGTCTGATTCAACACATAAATGCATATTGATCAAAGATCGATGTCGACATATGACAATAACCCATTTAAAAAAAACAAAACTAATGTTAGGCAATAGAATCCCTCTAATGGTTCCCACTTTAAAACGACCAAGGTTAAAGTCCCCCCCCCCCCCCCCCCCCCCAAACTAGTAAAAGAAATTCTCCCAAGGCAATGACAAAAGTGACTAGAGAGTTGGTACAAAAGATGAGAAACAAAATCCCCTCGTCGTGTGCCATCTATGCGATAGTCTTAAGAGAAGTAAACATGCTCAGAGGCGGTCAAGGCCGACTAAACAGCTCAACTTGCACGAGCACTTTAGCTCGAGCAACATTGATTATTAGCCTGGTCCTTTGAGAATCCAAAGGCAAGCAAGAGGGATTCAGATTCAATTTGTATGCACCACTGTTATAATGCCATCGAGCGGGTAAGGAAAAGAATATTCCACATTCCCCACGATCAATGATACAGCATCGGAGGCATGGTCAGTGGCAAGATTTCCTTCCTTTGCCGTGTCATCGATCTCTGTCACCACCGCCTCGAGATGGTAACAGACCGTCTTTCAAGAACTCCTGGAATCACAGCACCAAGACTTCCAAGAAATGTGCAAATGAAGATACCCTCAACTCCTATTACTAAGACATGCAGAGAGCTCAAGGTAGTAAGAGCTGTCAATCTGGGCAGCTGCTCGCAGCTTCATTTGATGTTATATGCGAGCAATCTAGTATAATAACAAAACTTGTACAAAAGTTTGTCCAGATCTTGATAATGCTCCTGAATGGGAAGCATTGTCATGGCGAGAATTCGCTTCTCAGCAGAATAATAGCGACGAACAATAGCAAATATGGACTGAATGCTCAACAACAACTCTATTCTATAAACTCCTGAATGAGAGGATCTGCACAATCTGTATCGTAACATCGGTATAATTTGACGAGCTTCACCCCTACTCTAACAGTCATGTGTCCGCAAGGAACTCAAGCTGATTTCATGGACTCCGAAATTCTCCATTTGCGAGTCTGATGGCAGAAGATCGCCGAACTGAACAATATGCAATCTGAATAGTACAGTGGAGTTCACAAATATCTGCATGAGAAACAACATCACTCAGGCATTTCTTACTGATCTGAAGGCACGGTGAAAATCTCACTAAAACTAGAAGAAGACGCGTGATAAAAAACAAACCTCAACATCTGGCAGGGTATCATACACTCTGCCTTCTCGAATATGCGAGACTGTAATTCCTGCTATTTTTTGGATCCCAGGTTTTGTGGCTATGATATTCTGCATTTCGTTAGAAAAAAGCTCTAAGAAACCATTCGTGAAATGTACTAACACAAAGTTCAACAGACCACAGACAATAACACACCACGGACAAATGGATCAACAAACAATAACTTAAATTAGATGATTTTGCAAGAATTCGCATGCAATAACATCAAAATGTTATCCACTGATTTAGCACAGGGAAGTCCTTTTAATGAATCCGAACTTAAAACTAGACCAGAGAATAAGCATCCAACTCTCTAGGACTAAAATGGTCAACATCAAAATTGAGTCCTTTAAATAGATTTCTAGAATTTTATTTACAGATTATTTCAGTATTTAATGAAAACCAAAAACCCCAAAAAAATTCTCAAATGCAACTGCTAAATAGGCCATAGGCATTCACTCCCTTCTAAGGTTTTAATAAAAAGTGAGGTAGATCAAGGCAGCTTTTCATCGTTGACGCCAGTAAACCTCGATGCAGTCAGGGTGTAAGCATCAGTTTATAATGAAAAACACATGTTAGAACTACAATTAAACATACATATATTGTTTTTAAAGTCCTAAATTTGACTATTCCACATTGGACACATGCACACGATAATACCATTTTCACCATATATGTTATGAACTTGTGAATATATAATATTTATGTTGTAGATTTGTAGTATTCAGAAAAAACATGTGATCCACTTAACATATACCATATACCATATTCACCATATGAATGATGCAAGCAATATAATATTCTCTTATCGATATATTTTTTTCGTACTAACTAAATAAGCTCAAGATTACATTTGCAAATGATGCTTGTAAGATTAGTGTTTAACATATTTTATTGCATGACCAACCTATGTAATATCAAAATATATGATATGGTGTGACTTAACTTATATGAGAACATATTTATGACTGTATAATATATGTTGAGTGCTGGGGTGAACCCTCATTTAGCACAAGGGGCACATGTCCCTCCTACATTGGTGGAAACCCATAAAACCGCCTTCGCGTGGTGCCGCCTCCCTCAATGGGATCGCCGTCTGTGCCCCCCGTACGTTGACTCCCTACGTTGTGTGCCTTCCCTCCTCATGACTTGCCTCCCACCTTGTGCTTCGGCTCCTCACGTTCCGACTCCTCACAAAGCACAACACACACCCTCCTTCCTCACAATGTAACTCCTCCCGAAGGAGTATAGCTATGTAGTGCTCGACCTCGTCCAATACAGCCTCGTCAACTTCTGGATGGCGATTCAAGTCGGCCAAGCCTGTAATAGTGAGTCGGATCCCACTTGTGTTCATCTCGAAATCCCCAGATCTCACTTGGGCTCATCTCAGAATTCCTCTTTTTCTCCCCCTCTATTATAGGTACAAGGTGTTTTGTCCGATGGCGTACGCCATGGAAGCTGATAACAAGGACGCCAATCTCTTCGATTGGGTCTAGGTGAGGCCCCCTCAACGATCCTCGAGCCCTAACTAGAGTTGGGTCAATCGAAAGATCCGTTCTTCATGTGTATTTTGGTTGTTAATCACAAAGGGGACACCAGAATTTGCTGGAATTGATGTGTTGTTCTTCGTGAACATGTTGGTCAGAGGGATCTATGCGATCTCGAGGTTGTTCTACTTCAAGAGCTACTCCACGGATGATCCTAGGAATATATTTGGATGGCTTGTGTGCGTTCATCTCTTCTCTTTTCTCTCCGGTATTTCGTTTGGTTTAATACTTTTTTATTTGTGTGTGTCTGTGTTGGATTAAGTTTGATTTGTTTGTGGTATTTGTTGAATGATGTTTATGTGTGATGTGGATGTCATTGCTTGGGAGTATGGCTAACATGGTGCCATTGTTTCCCTCATGATTACTACGATGTGGATCAATGATGTGCCAAGTTATTTGAATCAGTGACGAGTCAAGTTATTTGAATAATAAGGTGTACGTCATCTGGTTGATTTTTATGTCTTAATATTTCTGGCTGTAGTATTTCATAAAAGTTGCCTGGATATTAAAAGTGCATCGGGTGATGAGATTTCAGTGTGATGAGATTTTAGTGTTTAACGGACTCTAAGAATTGTTAATCATAAAACATTCACATTTGATGTTTATTAATCCATGTATTAATTGACCAATCACATCTAAGTCTGTTGGAATGTAATCATAAATTAAATCAGATCTGTCAAATGTATGTTGTACGTTAAATCTGGTTGTAGTGAACATGATTCAATTACATAGGGTATTTGTTATCGAGTAGTCAAATCCAATAAGTATTATGCGATTTTTTTATCCCCACAAGAATTATACATGTGTTCTATGGTAACTTAGTGGATTAGTGGCCAAACATTTTGAAGAAAGATATAGCATCTTAACTTCAAATGAGATTAGATTTGAAATCTGAATGTCAACTAAAGACCCACATAAATGTTGGTCATTTCGAGAGTTAATATGATTTGATTATGTCCCGGTTTCATTAGTGGCATGTTAATACAATTTGATTATGTCCCAATTTCAAAGTGGCATAATTTATTATACTTGTGATTGGATTTTGTTAGAATACTCAGATGATTTATTCCATAGAGCCCTAGGGTCTCTTATATAGGGAGAGAGCCCTTGGGTAAATTACATGAGAGGTACATAAAGAAACTGAAATATAATAAAAGACACACAGAGACGAACAACTATCTCTACACTCCCCCTCAAGATGGAGCATAGATATCTATCATGCTCAGCTTGGAAGAACATCTCTGGAAAGGTCCTCTGAGCAATGGCTTAGTGAATATGTCTGCTGTCTGGTCCTCTGAACTGACGTGAGACGTGGAAATGAAGCCCTTCTGAATCATGTCCCTAGTGTAATGACAATCCACCTCTATGTGTTTTGTTCTCTCATGGAAGGCTGGATTGTTGGCAATGAATAATGCTGCCTGATTGTCACATTGCAGGTTCATAGGCAAGGGAACATCAACATTCAGATCTTCTAAGACTGCTTTCACCCACATCATTTCTGTGCTTGCCTGTGCCATGGCTCTGTACTCGGATTCGGCACTGGATCTCGCCACAACTGTCTGCTTCTTGCTTTTCCAAGAGACTAAAGAGCTTCCTATGAAGATAGCAAATCCAGAAGTAGACTTACGATCTCGTGGACATCCTGCATAATCTGCATCTGCACAGGCGGAAATAGACAGATCTGTACCCTTCTTGAATAGCAACCCTGTGCCTGGGGAAGACTTCAGATATCTCAGTATCATGTACAAGGCATCCATATGTACTTGCCTCGGCTGCTCCATGAATTGACTCACCCGGTTTACTGCAAGGGCAATATCCGGTCGAGTTATAGTGATGTATAAGAGCTTACCCACCATTTCTCTGTACCTTCTCTTGTCCACCTCCTCGGTATCATCATCATACAGTTTCATACTCGGGTCCATAGGTGTACTTGAAGGTCTGCATCCAGTCATTCCTGTTTCAGCAAGCAAGTCTGTGACATATTTTCTTTGAGTCATCACCATTCGTTGTGCATTTCTTGCAAATTCTATCCCCAGAAAATACCGTATTGTGCCTAGATCCTTTGTAATGAACTGGCTGCCCAACATAGACTTGGTTATCTCAACCCCCTGTGCATCATCTCCAGTAACCAATATGTCATCAACATATACCATAACAACGATGGTACCTCTAGGAGTCTTCCGGACGAACAGTGAGTGGTCCGCATTTGATCTTCTGAACCCCTGTCGTTCAATAAGCTGGGAGAGCTTTTGGAACCATGCTCGAGGACTCTGTTTAAGGCCATAGATAGCCTTATGAAGTCTGCACACCTTCTGAGTCTCCCCCTCAGCAGCAAACCCAGGTGGCTGCTGCATGTAGACTTCTTCCTGTAGATCACCATACAAGAAGGCATTCTTAACGTCAAGCTGGAATATGGTCCAGTCACGTACCACTGCAACCGATAGAAGGATACGAAGTGTAGAGTGCCTCGCCACCGGTGAAAAAGTTTCTAAGTAATCGACACCATATGTCTGTGTAAACCCTCTCGCTACGAGCCTGGCCTTGTATCTGTCAAGACGACCATCTGCATGATATTTGACCGTAAATACCCACTTGCAACTCACCACAGATGCACCTGGAGGGATAGGGACAAGAGACCAAGTCCTTCTCGATTGCAAGGCACACATCTCCTCTTCCATCGCGAGACGCCAGCAGTCAATCTTCATGGCATCCTGATAAGTCCGAGGAATCTCTACTGACGACACAGCAGCGGCAAACTTCTGGAAATCCCCAGTGAGACGATGAAAGGAGACATGAGAGGCCAGGGGATATGAGGCACACTGTCGTTGCTGCTTCCGATGAGCAATAGGCCGGTCCAAGTCATCTAACACTGTGGTGACTGGTTGGTCCTCCTCCTGTGGTAAAAGCTCCTGCACAGGTGCATTATTTAACCCATCATCAGTGTTAACATCAGTATATACCTGAGGCGTGTTGGATGGTTGACACGTAGCTTGAGCAGGGCCTGTCCGTCGTGTGTAGACCTTAGGGAAAGGGACAACTGGAGGTGGTGGCGGAGGAGGTGGTGGTGGTGATTTTGGTGTCGGTTGAGTAGAGGATGGACCCAGGCTTGGAGGTGGTGGAACATAGACATTGGAATCTGATGATGTGGAGGAGACCAATCTGTCACCTGCAGGAGAAAAATACATGACAGGCTCGAAAAATGTAACATCTGCACTCACATAGTACTTGTCATGGACCGGGTCATAGCAACGGTATCCTTTCTGAGTCCTGGAATAACCCACGAAAACACACTTGATAGCCCTAGGGGATAGCTTATCAAGCCCCGGAGATAATCGGTGAACAAACGCAACAGTGCCAAAAACCCGAGGTGTCAGTGTAAACAAATCTCTGTCAGGAAAGAGAACAGAGATCGGAGATTTTTCCCCAAGAACAGTTGTAGGCATTCGATTGACCAAGTAACACGCAGTCAGTATAGCATCCCCCCAAAAGGTTAATGGAGCACAACTCTGGATAAGTAATGTGCGGGCAATATCAAGAAAGTGGCGATGTTTTCGTTCTGCAACCCCATTTTGTTGAGAGGTGTAGGCACATGTGGTTTGGTGAACAATGCCTTTGGAAGAAAGGAAGCTAGCAAGAGAGCGAGTGCAGAACTCCAATGCATTGTCAGTACGCACATATTTAACAGTAGATGAAAAAACATTCTGGACTTCATTAATTAGATTTTGAAGAACATGTCCTGCTTCAGATTTATGCTTAAGAAGAAAAGTCCACGACACTCTAGAGAAATCATCAACGACAACTAAATAGAACCTGTGCCCCTGATGATCCGGGACACGACTTGGACCCCAAATATCTATATGAAATAATTCAAACGGGGAGCTACTGCTCCGACTCTGACGACCGGGGAAGCTAGACCGATGGTGCTTCCCTAACTGACATGCTTCACATCGAAAAGAGGAACTCGGAGATATCTGAGGCAGGAGGTGCCGCATCTTTTGAAGCGGCAGATGACCGAACCGAAGATGCCAGGTGTACGGAGAAACGGAGGCCTGGGAATGCAAGGAGACGCCAGCATAGGAGTTACGAACGAGACGATACAGGCCATTTTGCTCAGAACCACAGCCAATCACCCTGCCCGTCAGTATGTCCTGAAAAATAACAGACGATGGATCAAAAATAGCACGACAGTGCAAATCACGAGTAATCTGGCTAATAGATAAGAGGTTCATAGAGAATTCTGGAGCATGTAGCACATTCTGTAAGTGCATAGATGGTAGTAAAGCTGTCTCCCCCTGACCGATGATAGGAGACTGAGTGCCATCAGCAATGAGTACAGAGCGACCTGGCTGAACGGCTCTGTATGACTGCAGAATACCTTTCTCACGGCATAGATGATGGGTAGCTCCAGAGTCGACAATCCATCCTGTTAGGTCATGGCTATGAAATGAGGCTGAAGGACTACCTGAGGCGGATGTACTGGCTGATGCCGAAGCCGCAACATCAGAAACGTCTGCACCCTCTGATGATGAAGATTGTGGCATAATATCCCGAAGTCGTGCCACCAACTCTTCGAACCTGTGATCTGGAGTAGATACGGGTGGACCCTGAACATGATCAGCCACGCGTGCGGAAGGAGGAAAACCATGCTTGGAATAGCATGTATCCTCCGAATGACCAGTGCAGCGACAAAATGAGCACGTAGAGCGTATGCGGCCTCCGCGGCCACGTCCACCACTTCCCCTGCCACGAAACGAGGACGAACCACCACGTCCCCGGGAAACTGCCATCGCTGACGGACTCGCAGTCGATGTAGTGGACGGAACGGGTACACGACTGAGCCTCCTGTATACTTCTTCCATCGGTGGGATGGTGGAATCCGCCAGTATCTGAGCGCGTGCTGCCTCGTACTCCGGATCTAGGGCAGCGAGTAATACGCCAACCATAGTGGCGTTGCGGAACGTCTTCTGCTGTTCCGGCGTGGCTGTAAGCGGAATGGTGCTATAGAGCTTCTCGAACATGCCACGAAGCGACGTGTACAGGGAATGAAGAGGCTTCCCATTCTGCTTCATGGTAAATATATCATGCTGCAACTGGAGCATCTTCGTCTCATTGCGGACCTGAGAGTACGTCATAGCCAAAATATCCCACATCGCCTTAGCGGTGGGCTGGTGAAGGACATCATTCGCTATCTCCGTCGTGAGCGTACCTGAGAGCCACACCTTGGCGTACGCATCATCAGCCTCCCATGAGGCATAGATCCCTGTCTTCTCCGGCGGTTCATCCTCGGTAAGAATATGTTTCTTACCACACGACTTCATGAGACTGAGGAACTGCATCGCCCACAGTTCGTAGTTCGTCCCGTCCATCTTGACGATTGGTGCCGAACCTTTAAAGGCACCTATGGCGGGCATATCGAGCTTCTGATCTGACATGATGCCGGAGAAGAGCAAGAACTGATAGACCAAGAAAAACTGTCTACCAAGACCTTGTAGGATTCAAGTGCATAGGTAGACGATTATGCACTTGAATCAACCATGAGGCCGAGTCCTAGGACAAACACGGCACACCGGCAACAAGTAGAGGCTTCTGGAGCCTCTACTCGGCAAAAACGGTCGCTGGCAGGAGACGGCGGCGCCTGGACAGCAGGTGGGGCCCGACGGTGGGGGGGCCCGGCGGCGGTGGGGGTGACCCGGCGGCGGTGGAGGGGCCCGGCGGTGGTGTAGGGGCCTCGGCAGCGTTGGGGGGGAGGCCCGGCAGGGGCTGACGGCGGTGGGAGGGGGCCGCCAAAGGAGAGAAGGCGGCGGCGGCGGCGGGGCTGGGAGCCCGGGGGGTGGGGGCGACGAAACCCTAGAGGGGGGGGAGGGGGGGGCGGCGGTGGAAAAACCCTAGGTTAGGGTCATGGCTCTGATACCATGTTAGAATACTCAGATGATTTATTCCATAGAGCCCTAGGATCTCTTATATAGGGAGAGAGCCCTTGGGTAAATTACATGAGAGGTACATAAAGAAACTGAAATATAATAAAAGACACACAGAGACGAACAACTATCTCTACAGATTTTAATAACATTAAAAGATCCTTTGAAAAAAAGGGTGTGCTCCACTTTAATAATGGTGCAGGTTAGAAACAAACACCATAAACACCAAGCTCCATTCCTAGATTGTCCACATTTCAACTATAATCATTTAATTGTGCCTTACCTAGTATATAATCCCGGGTCCGCCACTGGTTGAGTGGCTAACACAACTCTGTACTATATGCACTAGTGTGTAATACATGATATTGTTAATACTTACTGTATTACAAAATACTACTGTCTACAGTTACAGTTTAGTCTAGGATAAAAGATCCAACCTTTAAAACCACATCAAGTCCGAGGCCATGCCTCCGCAATGCTGCAGATCCATTAGGCGCACATCTCATCTGGATTGGCTGAGGCCACAGCCTCGAGAAGGTTTTCATGGAAGAGGCACATGCCTCGGCACCTCGAGGCGATTTTAGACCATGCCATCTTCATGTCAGCCAATGCAGATTCTTTGTACTAAATGTAGGTTGCTTGCAATTTGTGTTACAGATTCCCAAGGGTGACGTGAAACAGTATCCCAACTCCCAAGCTCCATAAGCCACCTTGGAGAACTAATTTTGAGATTTCTACCAAGTGCTTTATTGTATCTTTTATTTTAACCTATAATTTGGATACTCAAGCATTCATTTATAACCAAACCACCCGATTTATAATGAATATAAGATCTTTCAATACATTTCATTGAGTTTACTATTTTTATGCAAAGAACTTACATTCAATGAGATTGAATCTAATATCTTATAATGACAAATAGCAATTTAAAAAACACAAAGCTCTATTAGCTACATGTAGCTAACAGATACTACTTAAAGGTTTATCCTTGTGATTATTTAGGAAAAATAGTTAAATTATGATTCTTACCAATTGGAGTTCCGCAAAACCGAAAGCCTCAAGATGCGGTATAACCTGTATGCAAACGACAAACAGAAATGAGAGGGAACCAACTAATAAAAACATTTACTATGTGAAATGAAACATCAACTAGGAACAATTTTCATCGGTGTTGGAAAAGGATCTAACCAACAATGCACAAGCAGAACGACAATCAAGAAACAGAAACAAAGATAATTGCACAACACAAGAATTAATATTGGTTCAGCAATCCACCTACTCCACTTGCTCACACCAGACTCTTTGTATTCTCATGAATATGTTTGGAGTACAATATGAGATTGTCCCAAGGGCCTATTTACACTACAAAGGTAGAGTAATTGTTACTGTTGGGATAAAAATGAGACTTGTTATTGAAGAGATCCCAAGGCTCTCTTATATAGGGGAAAAGCCATGGGTTAGTTACATGAGTGGTGCACAAAGAAAACATAAAATATAAATCAGATACTAAGAGATACAATTATCTCAACACTCCCCATCAAGTTGGAGCATAAATATCAATCATGCCCAGCTTGGAACACCACCTCTGAAATGGATCTCTAGCCAGGGCCTTGGTGAAGACGTCTGTCGTCTGATCTCCTGTAGAAACATGAGAGGTGAATATAAGACCTTTCTGGATCATGTCTCTAGTGTAATGACAGTCCACTTCAATATGCTTTGTCCGTTCATGAAAAGCGGGGTTATCGACAATAAACAAAGCTGCTTGATTATCGTATAAAAGCTTCATGGGAAGAGAAACCTCAACAGTAAGCTCAGTCAATACCGATCTTACCCACATCATCTCTGCACATCCTTGTGCCATGGTCCTGTATTCAGATTCCGTACTATATCTAGCCACCACTGTCTGCATCTTGCTTTTCCATGAAACCAGTGAGCTGCCAACAAAAATAGGAAAGCCAGAAGTGGACTTTCTGTCTTTGAGACAACCTGCATAATCTGCATCTGCACATGCTGTCACGTCAAGAGATGTATCCCTACTGAATATAAGGTCCGCACCGGGTGAAGTCTTCAAATACCTCAAGATCATATGGACGACATCCATATGCACCTTCCTGGGTTGCTCCATGAACTGACTGACTTTGCTTACAACAAAAACAATGTCTGGCCTGGTGATGGTAACGTATAAGAGCTTCCCAACAAGCTCCATGTATCTTCTCTTGTCAACTTCCTCGGTGTCCTCATCATATAGTCTTATAGTTGCATCCATAGGAGTGGTAGCAGGTTTACACCCTATCATACCTGTCTCAGAGAGAAGATCCATAACAAACTTCCTCTGAGTCATTACAAGGCCACGATGGTTCCTGACGAATTCCAACCCAAGGAAGTAACGAAGATTGCCAAGGTCCTTAGACACAAACTGCTGACCTAGGAACTCCTTGACAGTATGAATGCCATGCTCATCATCTCCTATAATGACAATATCATCCACATAAACAAGAATAGCCACATTACCTCTTTGTGTCCTCTAAACAAACAATGAGTGGTCCGCAGTGGATCGAACAAACCCCTGTTGCTCTATCAACTCTGATAGATTTTGATACCAAGCTCTCAGACTCTGCTTCAGGCCATAAATCGCCTTATGAAGTCTGCACATCTTCCGGGACTCCCCCTCAGTAGCAAATCCTGGTGGTTGTTGCATGTATACCTCCTCCTATAGATCCCCATAGAAATGCATTCTTCACATCAAGCTGGTATAGAGGCCAGTCCAGCGAAACGACAACATATAGAAGAATGCGTAGTGCCGAGTGTCTTGCTACTGGAGAGAAGGTGTCCTCATAGTCCACCCCATAGGTTTGGGTGAAACCCCGAGCCACAAGCCTTGCCTTGTAGCGGTCCACGCTGCCATCTGCCCTCTGCTTAACCGTAAATATCCATTTGCAGCTTACAACGGAGGCACCTGATGGAGCAGAGACAATGCTCCAGGTGCCACGTGACCGTAGGACCGTCATCTCTTCTTCCATTGCAAGTCGCCACCTGCTGTCCTGAAGCGCCTCATGATATGTCCGTGGGATATTAACTGCAGATAGTCCCACCACAAACTTCCTATAATATGCGGAAAGGTGATCCAAGGAGACATGTGCAGCAAGAGGGTACGCGGCACATTGGCGACGAGGCTTCCTTAGGGAAATAGGTATCTCCAGGTCATTAGCCTCATCATCCTCTGGAATCAACTCATCCTGTGTATCATTTAAATCTCTAGTGCCATTAGAAAAAATAATATGTTCATGACATACCTGAGGCATGGTGGATGATGTAGACGGCGCATGAGCAGAGGGGCGAGTAGAAGACCTGCGAGAATAAACATGGGGTAAAAACGTGGACTTGGTGGTAGGAGGTGGAGGTGGAAGTGGAGGTGGTGAAGACCGAGGAGCATCACAAGGTGCATGAGAAGGAGAAGATGAAGGTGGAGGAACCACAACATCCTCTCTAGAACCAGCATTAGACAACATGTCACCTGTAGGAGAGAAATACATAATAGACTCAAAAAATGTAACGTCAGCACTCACATAGTATTTTCTTCTAACAGGATCAAAACATCTATACCCCTTTTGGGTACACGAATAACCAACGAAGACACATTTGACAGCTCTAGGAGAGAGCTTGTCACGACCAGGAGTGAAGTCGTGAACAAAGGCAATCGATCCAAAGACTCTGGGAGTAAAACAGAAGAGTTCTTTCTCGGGAAATGCAATCAGGAAGGGAATCTTCTCGCCAAGAATAGTGGCATGCGATTCACCAAGTGGCAATCGATGAGAACCGCATCTCCCCAGAAAGAATGTGGAGTACACCTGTGAATCAACAAGGTTCTAGTGACGTCAAGAAGGTGCCGATGTTTACGTTCTGCCACACCATTTTGTTGTGATGTATAATTACAAGAAGTCTGATGTGCTATACCCAGAGACCTGAGAAATTCTGCTAAGCGTAATGTAGAAAAATCCCAAAGCATTATGAGTACGAATGAATTTGACATTAGCAGAGAATATATTATTAACTTCAATAAGAAAAGTCTTAATCATAGCACCTGCTTCAAACTTATGTTTTAACAAGAATACCCAAGAAAGTCTAGAATAATCACCCACAACAACCATATAAAAACGACGCCCCTGATGATCAGGAACACGACTCGGACCCCAAATGTCAAAATGAAATGACTCGAAAGATCGACTACTATTACGACTCGGACGACTTGAAAAAGAGGAGCGATGATGTTACCCAAGTTGACAAGCTTCACAGTCCAAGGCAGTACGAGTAGATCTTTACGGGAGAACATGTATCAACTTTTGAAGAGGCAGGTGGCCAAAGCGAAGATGCCATATGAAAGGAGAAACAGGTCCAGAGGGAATAGAGGCTACCCCAGCACATGATGGAACGACAAGCTTATATAATCCTATCTGCTCACGGCCATGAATAATGATCCTGCCAATTAGTATGTCATGAAACACAAGAGAAGAGGGGTCAAAGATGGCACGGCAGTGTAAATCTTTTGTAATTTGATTGATAGACAAAAGATTCATTTGAAAATCTGGAGCATGTAAGACGTTCTGAAGACGCATAGAAGGGGCAAAAACAATCTCCCCCTGACCAACAATGGGTAGCCGAACTCCATTGGCAGTGATCACGGATCGCCCATGAGGAATAGACTTGCAAGAGGTAAACTGCGTCCGATCTCCACACATATGATGAGACGCTCCAGAGTCCATAATCCAATCTATTACATCGGAACTACTACTACTGGTAAGCACATAGAGAATACCTAAGGAACTGGACAATGCCCTAGCGGTGGCCGCTGCATCTGATGGGCTTGCAGTCTGATTCACAGGGGTGGTCACCATCTCTCGATGTCTCAAGACAAGATCATCAAAATGCGCATCTGTAGTAGGTGCAGGTGAAGAGTCGGTCTGCTCAGCAACACGTGCAGATGCTGGATATCCATGCTTCTGAAAGCATGTCTCCTCCGAGTGACCAGGACGATGACAATAGGAACATGGACCGTTTAGACGTCCTCCACCCCGACCACGAGAGCCACGACTACAGAACTGTGACGAGCCTCCGCAACCTCGAGAAGCGGCCATAGCTGAGGACGTCGTCTGTGGCGTATTAGTAGGAGTGATATTAATCCTGCTCAGCCGTTTGTAGACCTCCTCCATTGGCGGTATGTTCTCGCCAGTCAGAAGTTGAGTACGAGCAGCATCGTACTCTGAGTCAAGGGATGACAAGAAAACTCCAGTCATAGTGGCATTCCGATACGCTTGTTGTTGTTCCACGCTGGTAGTAATAGGCATGAAACTGTGGAGTCGCTGAAACATGCCTCTCAGATGTGAAAAGAAGGCGTGGAGAGGTCGATCATTCTGCTTGGTCGAGAAAATGTCAAACTGCAGTTAGAGGATCTTGCTTTCATTCTTCGCTTGTCCGTAGGTAGCAGCCAGTATATCCTGCATGGCCTTTGCAGTTGGCTGATTGCCAATATCATTAGCAATCTCTGTGCTATGTGTCCCAGAGAGCCGGATACGAGCATAGGCATCATCTTGCTTCCATGATGCATTTGCCCCAGTCTTGTCCGTCGGCTCCGAGTCAGTCAGAATATGCTCCTTGTGGCATTGCATTAGGGTACGAAACTGCATGGACCATAACTCGTAGTTGGTCCCGTCCATCTTCACGATAGGTGCTGGACCCTTGAAGACACCAGAAGAGGAGAACACGTCACCCTTATTTTATGACATTCTTCAATAGGCCAAGACACGGAACAAGTGGGAAACAAATCAAGAATAGACTTGTCTATAGCACCATAGGAGGGATGAGTTGTATCTGTAAACTTATAAACTCATCCCTAATTCTTCGTTCGAGGTCTAGGGCCACAAATCAAGGGACAAATCAGACTATATCACCTTTCTCGAACCAGTCCAGACCTTGATGCAGCACAAAAACGCCTAGGAGCAGACCCAATGGTACTCGGAATGGGTCTACAACGGTGCCAGGGCACCAATGGTGGAGGGGCAACTGGAAGGTGGCTGGAGAGGGGCCGTCAGGCACGGCACGAGGACCCGGGGGCCTCAGGCGGTGCGCTGGAGCCCCTTTGGAGAAGGCGGCAGCGCTGACAGGGGCGGGGCGGGGCCGCTGGAGGGGCCGCCGACGCTGGAAGGCGGCGCGGGAGGGCCCGCTGAAGGTGCGGCGGTGCGGGGAGCTGCTGCTGTGGTGGCGGGGCGGCGCGGGAGGGGTCGCTGGAGGTGTGGCGGCGCGCCGAGAGGGGGGGTGGCGGGTGTAGGGTTAGGGTTAGGGTACGAGAGCCCCGATCTAGGACCGTTGCTCCGATACCATGTTGGGATAAAAATGAGACTTGTTATTGAAGAGATCCCATGGCTCTCTTATATACAAGAAAAGCCATGGGTTAATTACATGAGTGGTGCACAAAGAAAACATAAAATATAAATCAGATACTAAAAGATACAATTATCTCAACAGTTACACGGAGAATGCATATGACATTACCAAAATATTCCTCGTACAAAAATATTCAGCAAGATTGACAGACGCGTTTACTTTGCTAATCGGTCTTCAAAGATGAAACCCATCAATCTCCCATTTAAAGGCTAATATGCGATAAGAGGCGGCAACTTGTCTCCATCCATTGATCGTCATCAATGGTGTTGTGTGAGCTTCTCCTTGTCTTCTTATGCTTTAAGACCATCTGAAGTTGATCACGCATTCAACTTCCCTATGGCAACGAACTTGGAGAATATATACGAAGGATTTTCCAATGTGTGAATCTTTGAATCTTATTTAAGTCGAACCAACAATTTTCCTGCTCCAAATGAAACGATACTTCAAGTCAATGTCCTTGGTCTTCGTCGAAAGATGGAATATTTCACAAGATAAATTGCACTTTGACTAATGCTAAATACTCGACAATCTTCATTTTATTTAGTTCTTATATCATTTTTTCTGCAAGCTTCAGTTGCCGCCACATATTTTATCAGTGCGTTCGAGATGCTTACTATCTTCAATAATATGGATATCCAACTAAAGGATCCTCTCTCTGATGTGAAGATATGACTTGATGCACTTTTCTTGTCATCGATGCAATCTGCAAAATATGAGTCCACAAAAGCGCAAATACAAAAGATAACATATTTTTATATTACAATACCATGCTAGAGGTAATCTCGGATATTGTTTTTCAAATACTTTTACAATGCATTCCAACTGAGACAATCTCCGCTTCTTGTTCACCTTGCTTCTACGGATTA
This sequence comes from Ottelia alismoides, assembly GCA_037367405.1. NCBI lineage: Eukaryota > Viridiplantae > Streptophyta > Magnoliopsida > Alismatales > Hydrocharitaceae > Ottelia > Ottelia alismoides. The sequence continues at coordinate 414,809 of JAZKJV010003079.1, forward strand.
GCATTTCAAGGATCTTCTTTGAATGACCCAAGTTCGTAATATCAAACTCTTTGGACAATACTACCTTGAAATTTGTTATCTCTTTCTTTCTACAGCATGCAACACGCATGTCCTCCACAAACATCACAAAAAAGTAAGATGCACCAAGCTTCTAGAAGAGGAAACAATGGTTAGCAGCACGACACTTAAGGAATATAGTATTTTTAAGCTTGCATATCTTGTCTTTTTCCGGTAGCCATGTGGTTATTGCGAGTAGATGTCCTCAAGGTCTCCATTGAGGAATGTCTTCTTGACATCCAACTGCTCCAATTGTGGGTCATCAACTATGACTATGCTCATGGTCAAGATCTTGACAACATAAGCAAAGATTTATGTAAAATCAACTCCATGTGTATGATGAAAATCTTTTGCCACTAGCAGAGCCTTGTTTCTGATAATGCCATCGACATCTTCCTTCACCATGTAAACATAATTGCTTTTTTAGAAGGAAAAAAGGAGCCAAGTTGTAAATGCAGACACCCAAAACTTATATTCACAAATTAAGCAAAAATTACAAGGACCAGACTCTTGTAGGATCTTGTCATGTTCCAAGCTATTCTCACCGCAAACGTTACCGTGGAGTATAACCCCATTACTCATAAGCTAGATAAAAAGAAGAGAAGTCACATGAACCTTCTTAAGCCCCATGACTAGACTTAGCCAACGGGCTGGGGGCCCACCCAGCCTGCTCATGTGTCGTCCTTGGGCCAGGAGATTTAGGGATGGGCCAGCCCGACCTGGCCCGCAAAAAATAAAAAATATATATAAATATAAGTTGAATAATACATGTATTAATATGATACACTTCAAAATTTTCATATGTGACACTAGTTTTAAATAAAAAGTAATAGTTTATATGTCAAGTAACATGTAAACTACTTATATTAGTTATATAAGTATAAATGGTATTAATAAAATCATTTATACATATTAAATACCATTAGAAAATTCAATGGATAAAGAGCGAAATGGGCCATGGGTCGGCCCATGGGCGGGCTTTGGACATAGGTTTTTGAACCTCGGCCCATTCATCCCGGCCCATGGGTCGACCCAACCCGCATTTTGGCCAGGTCTACCCATGACAGACCCAAAAGCCCTAATAATACTCGAAAAATCATTGTTACCTGAGGACACAACACTAGAGAGATCAGCATCCGATCAAATTTGCCTCAACACAGGACAAGCGAAAAAAGGTGATCTCGCATCCTCCGCTTCCTCACAATATCGCTAGCAGGCACTGCTAGACCCTAGAAAAATCCTAGCTCTTCAAGCACCGGTCATCACTCGCCCTCCACCGAATAGTCGCAGGAAAACCTTCATCCTCCTCTCCTTTCCCCAAAGATCCCTTGCATCCCTCCATGGTAGATTGTGTTCACCAATCAATGCATTTTCCTTGGTTATTTTTATAGCTCTTTTTCTCTATTTATTCCAAGGATTGAGACAATTCAGTGGCCGCTAGAAAAATATCGACCTTCATTCATCCTGTTGTAGGAATGAGATGTCGACTGATGAGTTAGCCTCCTCTGCTTCGACTCAACCAACTAACCTCTCCAAAAGGAGCCTACCTTTTTATAATATAAGACTTTCTTTCGAATATTCAAAAAGAGGATCTCCATATCTTCTCCAAAGATGATGTTGTGATCTCCAGGTTACAAACCATCGAAGCATAGAGCACCTTGTAAACCTTCTTCATCGTGAAAGGACCATGTGCCCATGTTCAGTGGTCACGCCCAACCAAGGAACCCTTCGCTCTAGTAAAAGGCTTGGTCATTACCAAGAACTCCATCATGCGCCGCTCAAAAAGCTCAAATTGAGAATGAAGGATCCAAACTCCACCATCCCAAGCCTCACCGACCAGCATCTCTCGATCTACTGCCATAGCAAGGAGGCGAAAAAGAGCTCACAAAAGACACTCTACCCTATCCAATCATCCAACCACAGACGGGATGTGTCGATATCAATCAGCACAAGCCTGCATGGGGAGAAACCTAAGGTAGAATAGAGCAACCCTCTCCAACATGCCCCTCCCCCTCATCACGCCCACAATATCATCTAGACTTGACGCAACTCCACAAGTCTTTCTCAACGAGGAGCAGCACAAGTCTAAACCACTGCCCAAGATATGAGAGATCTACTTGGCAAGATAAGCCATGTTCATCGCATATAAACTCAAGATGCCCGATCCAACATCACTTTCAATAAATGACATCACATTCCAACCAACAAGACACATCGAATCACTCAAACTAGACAAAAAGAATCGTTCTGTATTAAAACCTCAAATCCATTACTCCGTAGCGCTTTTAGAATATGTTGCACACTCTCATATTGTGCATCTTCACATATTCTCTTTCCAAAACTCATGCAATCGATGTGCATTCCGTACTACTTTCATACCCCCAAATTTCCTCCTTTTCAAAAGTTCGGATTGCATCAATGGGTGTCATAGCATAATAATCACCCAGATTTTTTTTTGCAACTTGGCAATCATCAAAGAACTCGAGGAAAATGACCCGACAAAAAAAATTTAAGGTTGTGTCATCAAATAGTAAGGGATCTTCACAATTCTTGTAATGAATGTATGTTAAGCTCGATACAAGGTGAAATTAGAACCATTAAGGAGAATATAGAAGCAAAACATGTTACTATATCTCGTATACCTCCCCTAAATCAAATACCCACAGTTGACCACCTCCATCCCCACCATGTCCTCATTGCCACCATTATGCTAATTGTTGCCACCACTATGCAAGCTTGCAAAAATCGACCGACTAGGCCGACTAGTCGGTCCGACTAGTCGAATCGGGGGGTAGCCGACTCGACTAGGCCTAGTCAGTCAGCCCGACTAGTCGGGCCGACTAATCGGCCTATTTTTACATCAAGCATTTATATTTTTTTTCTTTTTTGCTTTTTTAACAACAAACTTATTCTAATTTCCTAATGCTTTATTTAATGTCAATTACTTCTTTTGTTTCATTATGTAAGTATAGAAAATGTACAAATCTATGCTAATACATAAGCAAACTTATTCTAATATGCAATAATGTTATATTTAAAGTCAATTACTTCTTTTATTTCATTATGAAAGTATAGAAAATGTACAAATCTATGTATAAAAATGATTTATATATATAAAATAATTTAAAATTCAAAATCGACTAATGGCCGACTAAATTCGACTAGTCGCCCGACTGTCGATTAATCCTTAGTCAGTGACCCCGCCGACCGAGTACCGACTACCGCTTTCTGCAACCTTGCCACTATGCCATCTCATTCTTGTATTCCTATACATATGCTTCGGTAGCAATGCTTCACTGCAAACACCATGCCAAATCACTAACATCGCATTCTGTTTACCATCGATTCTATCCCAAATAACTTCATTTTTCATCATCCTCACCATCCTCTTCTCCGACAAATAATTCATTTAATCCTAACTACCTTCGGTTTCCCCTTCACCTTCTATTGACACTTTACATCCCATCACTCAACATCACCCTATAACCCATCATGTTTCCATCTCTATCCGTAATATGATATCAACCCCCTTTAAAGTCACCGTAGGCAATTACTTTCAACCTCAACCATGACCTCAACCGACGCCACCATTGGTTGTGGCCTCTTGTCTAGAATGTCATCCGCATCAGTTGTCAATGTTGTTGTGAAGCGTCTAACCCATTCATTAGGTGTTGTCCAAATAGTATTCGTCATTATCATCTTGCTCACCTCGATATTGTCGCCTCATAGTAGACTCGTATATACATTAGCAATCCCGCCTCACCGTCGATTGCCTGATCACAATCAGCCCCACCATAGCCAATGAACCCTCGAATAATTCTTGTCAACCCGTGCATTATTTCCTTTACACTAGCACCATCTTATATGATGTTGCATCACATCACCATTATATTGCTCCATCCCTAGTGACCATCCCATACGAGCAACCATTCTCGCCTCCATTGTATCATCAACCCTATTATTGTCGATGCCAAGGGCCCATGAAGTTTGTATATCTTTATTGATGAAATGATGGCGAGAAATAGCAGTTGAAGTCCTCAGAGCATCCCTATTTAAAGAGAAGCTTGGAAAAGTAAAACTTTCAAAGATATGCCTACAAGAAAGTTCCTAAAATAAATTACAAGTTCAATTAAGATCTCATAATATTTAATCTTGTAACAAGTTCTCTTCCTCTCGCTTTGGCAAGTACTACAGGCGGCGAATGCTTCCTCGACTCGGGTCCCCATTGGTTTCATCTTGTGCGAAGCTTCGCGATGCGGTGGCGGAGGCGGCTGGTCTGTCGCCTATTGGGGGACGCTCGGGCCTTGGGTTCGCGCCTCTCCGAATGGAATTGTGATGTGGACTTTCTTCTCGAATCAAAGCTTTCTGGTGTTGATGCGTCCCTTTGGCGATCTTTCGGTGGACTTGCAGTCGATGATTTTCGTTCTTTGGATGATGTCGGTAGTTCGGGTGGAATTATTATTGCTTGGCGCTCGGGGTCTTTCAACTTCGAATCCATGCGCGTGGGGAGACATTCATTGACGGTGGTTGTCTCGCATTGATTCCAATATTTCTTTTGCTCTCACGGCTATCTACGCTCCTACTTGTCATGTGCGGCGCAGGGATCTTTGGGAGGATTTGAGGGACATGGCCGCCGATTATGCGGATGTGCCTTGGCTAATGGGAGGCGACTTCAATGTTACTGCTCTGTCCATGGATAGGCCGCGTGGCCGCGGGGGGCGGGACCCCGGCTCGGAGGAATTTCTTGCGCTCATTTCGGATTTGGCTTTGGAGACCCATGTACCCAATGATATTTCTTACACATGGCGAAATAATTCATCCCGCTCGAGAATTGATCGGTTCCTTGCAAATGGTAAATCCTTGGATCTATTTCCACTGTGCTGGGTGGCTTCTAGGCCGCGTTCTTTTTCGGATCACAACCCTATTATTTGGGACTCCGGGGAAGAGATTATCCCTTGGGGTCTTTTTCGCTATGAAAGGAGCTGGCTCCTGGAGTCTGGTTTCAGGGATAAGGTGCGCGATCATTGGTCCCAAGTTTCTTTTACGGGCTCGGTTGCTTCTCGTTTGGATCAAAAGCTTACTTCGTTGCGTCGCGTGCTGGCCTCTTTCAAGAGGGAGACACGTCTTAACCGTGTGGCCGCCAGATCGGCGGCGGAAGATATTATTATGCGTCTGGACACTCTCGAGAATGACCGTGATTTATCTTCGGTGGAACTCCACGAGCGTGCCTCGGCTCTTGATATTGTTAAGGCGGAGGACAAGAAACAAATTACTGAATGGCGTCAGCGATCTCGCTTGAAATGGATTAAGGAGGGGGATGCGAATACTGCATTCTTCCACAGAGTGGCTAGTGGTCGCCGGCGAATCAATTCCATTCGCTCAATATTGGTGAATGGCTCCCGCATTACCGGTGATAAGGAGATTGGTGATGCCTTCGTGAACCACTTCAAGCTTGCGTTCGGTTCCGGTGCTCCTCGCCGCTGGCGTTGGCTGGGGCGGGGTGCCTCTTCCATTTCTGAATCGGACGCTTTGGCCTTGGTGCGGCCTTTCTCTATGGCGGAGCTTAAAGAGGCGGTCTGGGATCTTAATGACAATGCCGCGCCGGGTCCGGATGGTTTCCCCGTGGCCTTCTACCGCGATTTTTGGGATGTCGTGGGTGGCGATGTGTTGGCGGTTGCTCATGAATTTGCTGCGGGTAACAGTGGGTTTAACAAAATTAATAAGTCCCTTATCGCGTTGATTCCTAAGCTTCACCCGGCCACACGTATTGAGGACTTTCGCCCGATCTCTATGTCCAACGGGATATATCTTATCATTGCTAAGGCTTTAGCTAGGCGACTTGCTCCCTTGTTAGCGTCACTGGTTTCCTCTACTCAGGCGGCCTTCATACGTGGTCATAATATTTCTGATTGCTATGCGTTGGCCTCGGAGATTGTTGGGGCGTGGCGGAGGTCGAAAACTCAAGGAATTTTATGGAAGATTGACTTTGCCAAGGCGTATGATTGCCTTGATTGGAGATTTCTGTGGTCTGTCCTGCGTCGGCGGGGATTTCCGGTGGTTTGGATCTCATGGATGCGATGTTGTGTTTCCACAGCTTCTCTCTCTGTTATGCTCAATGGCAGCCCTGTTGGGGGCTTTTTCCAGCCACGTCGGGGCGTTCATCAAGGGTGCCCTCTTGCACCTCTTCTTTTTGTGCTTTCGGCGGATGTCCTGCCTCGGATGATCGAGGGGGTGGCTGCGGCTGGTTTGACGCGGGGCTGCTTCTTTGGGGATCTCCATGTCCATTCTATCCAGTTCGCCGATGATACTCTATGTTTTGTTGAGGGGGGACTGATGCGGTGGCAGGGATGGCCGCGACTGTGCTTCTTTTCTCTGAGGCATCCGGACTGGCGATCAATGCGTCCAAGTCTAAAGTGGTGCCTTTTGGCTTGCCGGAGGCGGAGGCCCTGGAATGTGTGCGTTTGCTGGGTTCCAGTACGTCCTCTTTTCCGTTTGATTATCTTGGTATCCCTCTTACTGTTGGCCGCTCTCGCCTACGCGATTGGAGGCCTCTTGTGGAGAAGATGGAGGCACGCCTGGCGGGTTGGCGTGCGGTGCTGCTTTCCAGGGGCGGGTGGTTGATTCTTCTTAAGGCGGTTCTCGCATCTATTCCCATCTATTTTTTATCGGTCCGTGGTTTGCCAAAAGGGATTCATTTGAGGCTGGAGAGATGCATGCGTCGTTTCCTGTGGGGAAAAAATGGTGGTGTAACAAGGGGGATTCACTTGGTTGGTTGGGACGACATCACCTGTCCTAAGCGTCTGGGGGGCTTAGGGGTCCGCCGACTGGAGGCAGTTAACAATTCTCTGTTGCTTAAATGGGTTGCGCGTGTGTGGGGTAATGACGATAGCTTTATGATTACTGCATTGCGGGCTTTGCTTGGTGCGGATTTCTCGGCCGGCTTTAGGGGCAACTCTGTTTGCTCCATCTCTCCTTTCTGGCGCGGTGTGACGAAGGTCTTTGGGCTTAATAGGTCTCTCTTTGCGCCTGTGCTGGGCAATGGGAATTCATTCAGATTCTGGACAGATGACTGGGCTGGTCGGGGTGCGTTCAATTTGTTGTTCCCGTGTCTCTTCGCTTTGGTCGAGAACAAGGAGGCCTCTGTCGCCTCTTGTTGGGATAACGGCTCCTGGTGTCCGAGGATCGCTGACAGCCTTTCAGAGCGTCGGCTGGATGACTTCCTTTCTCTTATGGCTCTCCTCGTTGATGCCCCTCGACCGTCTGGTGGGCGTGATCGCTGGTCATGGAAGGACGGGTCTTTCTCCACGCGTAAGGCGTATTTGGCTCTCTCTCCGTCCTTGGTTGCTGTGGACGTTCTCTTGGCGCGCGACTGTCGTTTCCTTTGGTCCCTCAGACTTCCGGAGCGCATTGGTATGTTCTTCTGGCTCCTTCGTCGTGGAAGGCTTCTGACTCACGATCAATGTGCTGTTTTCTTGCCGAATATTACTCCGACGTGCGGTCTCTGTGGTGCGGAACGGGAAACTATCACCCATCTATTCTTCGATCGCCCTCTTGTTCGTTCGCTTTAGCTGGATGTCCCTTGGCTCAATGCGGTTTCCTTTCCGGCAGTGTGTGAGAGCTTGGTCAATTCATGGGGTCGGGACAGGAAGCTTCTTTTGGACCCACTTGCAAGGATTTGGAGTACATGGCTGGGGAGGAATGAGGCAATCTTTTCGTCTCAAAGGTTCTACAGGGAGAATATCATTGTACGTGCTATGCGGCTTCTGGAGGACTGGTCCTAGGGGTAGCTTTTTGGGTTTTCTCGAGGTATTGCACTGTTTGCGGCCCTCCTCTCGGATGGTCGGTTCTATTACTTTTCCTATACTCTATGTAATTATTTTTTTGCTTTTTCTCTTTTAAATATATTGGGGTGAACACCGCCGAGTGTCTCCCCCTCTTTTAAGCTTCAAAAAAAAAGTTCCTAATGCATGAAGGTTGACATAAGACAAGAGTTGTAAAGAATTAATGAGGAGAAAGTTCAATTTTAAAGATATTTTATCAAATTTTCTTCGTAGAGAGAGCAAGTCGGTGGATATTTAATTAAACCGCATGAAAGCCCACGTATGTCATTTACTACATCTTGACACTCCTTCACTCTAACAACCGCGGGAGTTGCCAAGCCGACTATGAGGCGGGGGGGCTTTTCCTCATCCTGACATCTCGCATAATAAGTCCCTTTGACATCTCTTCATCTGCAAAGATTTCTTGGTGTGAAAATTCAGAGACAAAGGGTTGATCTTAGAATAGGAAAAATAATGGATACGCAAGGTCCCAAATGAATTGACTTCCCTCCCCCTACCCGAAGACCCTACCTTGAGGAGGGGAGCAGTTTGCAATTATGTCTACAATTTGAAAGTTATTTTATCAAATTATCTTTTTCTATTTTTTTCTAACTCAACCATGGTCGGTCCTAAGCACAAGTAAATAAAGATGGTTGTGTTAGATAGCCAACGACCAGTTTAAAACACCCGGAGATAAATTCCTAAATAGAATTGAGAACACTATATAGAAAGTCGCCTCAAGACAATCAGATCCTTTCAACATGAATTTAAGCAAACATTTGGATTTTGATGAGGCATTCCCTACTAGCTACGTTCCATCACCTGAATGTAATGAGAAGTTGGCAACTGCTGCGATATCGTTCTCGGATGTAGTTTAAAATTTGCAAGGGTCCTTGCATGAGGAATGCATGTGAGTAATAAGCTAGTTATGTTGCATCGCCGCCTAGATGCAGTTCAAAATATGAAGGGTTCTCGCATTATGGATACATGCAAGTAAAGAAGTTAGTCCAAAAGTGATCAGAAAAGAAGTTGCGAATAGGTAGTTGGAATATGGCACTTTTGACAAGCGAATTGATGGAGATAGTAGATACAATTGAAAGAAGGAAGACTCAGATACTATGTCTCCAAGAGACAAAATAGGCTAGAGAGAAAACAAGGAAGATCAAGAGGACATGTTTTAAATTATGGTATTCAGGTAAAGAGAAGGGTAGAACTTGTGTTATAGTGGTGGTTCATAAGGATTTAATGGCTAGTGTGGTTGAGTTGCAAAGATTTGAGGATCGGATTATTTTGCTAAAATCGGTGCTTGAAGAAATTCTGAATATCTCAATTTATGCACCGCAAATTGGTTTAAAAAAGGAATAAATAAGTTTTGGGGGTGAGGATTTGGATAGCATGGATATGGGAAAATAGCACTATACATGGATGTTTGGATCCACAATCAAAGATAAAAAGTTGTGCAGCCCGTTAAGTTAAAATCTGTGTGAGCTTCCTATTAGGATATGGGAAAATAGCACTATACATGGTATGTAGTTGGTATAATCGACCACCATGTTAAGTTAAAATCTATGTGTGAGCTTCCTGAGTGAGAGAACCCTTTACATGATAATATAGGATTCCATATCTTGTTGGTATCACCAATTACTTGAGTTCAGTAGATGAATTATTTTTGAGGTAAATGTTCAGTGATTTTCCTTCATTCGCATGTGAATGATTTAACGCAAGTAATGGGAGTATATCATGATTGAATATGATGAGTCAAAGGTACAAGGATATACTTCACGAAAAAGGGATTGACCCTAATGGTATTTAAGAGACACATGGGTAGAAGAAATACAATGATACACATTAAGGCCTAATGAGCCTAGAAGTATATACATTTAGATATATGTATAAATATGTATAGGGATTTACGATTCAAGTGGAAGTATTGGGAACTTAGTTAGGATGCATGTGCTTTGAATGCATGTTTACTGAGGAACCCCAACTATAAGGTACAAAGTACTTTAGATTCATAGCGTCAAACCCGACATGGATCAAGACTGCAGACATTCCACAATATTTTTTTGATAAAAGACATTCCACAATATTAAAAGGACTAATGACACACATGGAATGTTGGGAACTTACACCTACCTCAAATGCATGCCTACAGAGGCACCAAAACCCCAAGGTACCAAATACCTAGAAGTCATAACTTAAGATCTGTAATGGGTCAAGACCGTAGACTATCCATGATAATAAAGTTTGATAACTAAATGGACACACCATGAGAAGTTAAGTATTAGTATCCCAGAGGATCAACTAACAGTGTTATGCAAAACTCTGAAAAAGGATAGTTTGATTTAAGATCTAAACTGGACCATGTGGATGAATATATGATAAATGATAGAACATGTGGTGACAATGTGATTATGCAAGAAATCCCATAAAGAGAGATAATTTACTAGATGGAGGTCTTAATGGACATGTGGGAACAGATGCTTCATGGTATGTTAGTGTTCATGAAGGTCATGGTTTCATGTATAGAAATGAAAAGGAAAAAGTCAACATAGATTGTGTGACGACTTGTGACATTATCATAGCAAACACTCTCTTCAAGAAGAGGGGGAGCATTTAATTACTTATAAGAGTGGCCCGACTAAAACACGGATGGATTACTTTGGGTTAAGGAAAAGAGATTGCTCGTGTTGCAAAGATTGCAAAGTAATCCCAAAAGAGACTTGACATCTCAACCCTCGTTAAAACGAGGTAGGCGCTCACCTAGGCATTCAGGCGAGGCGAAGCCTTAGCGACTCATCTTGGATCAGGCAAGGCGATTTGGCTAAGGTGCAACAGAGGCAAGCGTCGCGATTGAGAGCGCGAGGCGTTCGAGCAAGCGCTTAAAAAACTCGAGTTTTGTTGGGGTTATCAGGCAAGATCCAATCAAATATCAAGAAACCCCCTCAAACCCTTCATATCGCAAACCCCCGCATGTAGCTTGTTTCGAAAACACTCCCATGTCTGCAGTCTGATATGATCGCCATCGCCCTCATCGGCACCATCAACTCCCATGCCTTGCGGTTGCTCCTCTACCACCATGGTTTCCGCCTCCTATCTTACATAGGCATCACCGGATTCATCGTCGCCACCATACTCTTTCTGGGTTAGGTTTTCCGCCTCCTTTTATCTGCACAATTACATATCCTATATTATTATCTATGTAGTAACTAATGTACAGTACATATATTGTGTATGATAGCAACAATTACACAACAACAACAAAGCCTTTTCCTACTTTAAGTAAGGTCGACTATATAGCATCAATTACAATGGTGAATATTTTGTTTACCCCCTACACCCCATGATCGCTAACTAGGCAGCAAGACCCCCGTGCTAGACGGCAGGCTTCGTATGTTAATAAAATGTGAAGGTCACAATTATATAAAAATGTGTGCATGCTTATATTTATTTATTATTAATTAGACGTTATTTTTATGTTAGATACTGAGAATGTATGTTAGATACTAAGAATGTTGTTTGTGCAAATATGTTCATATGTATTAGAAATGACTATAGGGAGTAGACGTGACATGGTTGTGGAAAGAACTTTTAACAAAGATATCACATTGAAGTGCAATTGTTTGAAAATTCAGGAAGAACTGAGCAGTGTTACATGCATGTTTTATGAGAAGACCACTAAAATGGTATCTATAGAGGAAAACAACATCAAATAAGATTTTCGAGAATGCTACAACTTGCAAGAAATGCCCTCCACAAGTGAAGGAAGAATTGCGTCCATATATGAATGTAAGGAAGTCTCAGAAGGATTCTTTTGATGGTGGGAACATCAGCGTGGAAGACATGGATTTTGATGATGACGATGATGATGAATGTGAGAAAGAAAATGCAACTATGCTCGGGAAGAGGGTTCGTCCAAGTAGCAATAGTAATGCGAATTCACAACCTATGAAAAAAGGGAAAAGGACCAATGGACTCATTTGTGGCCATGCAAGTGCCAAAAGGGGAAAAAGCTCATATGAGACAAACTTCCATGGTGGATGCTTATGATAAAAAAATGCGACCCAAAACCATTCAACATATAGTTCGCTTCTTCTATCACGCGGGTATACCATTTAATGATGCAACATTGCAATGTTTCAAAGATATGATTCAATCTATTGGATTATATGGTCCTAATTTGAAACTGCCATCATATCATGAGTTTGAGTCTCATTACTTCGCATTTAGAAGTATTGCACATATGACTTGATGGTTGGGCACAAAGAAACATATGGAAAGTATGGATGATCTGTTATGTTTGATGCTTGGACTGATAAGAGAAGTAGATGCATATTCAATTTCATGGTCAAATGTCAATTACTCCAAGGGCACGATGTTTGTGGAATTCATCGATGCATCAGCATACGAAGACAAGAGTGAAGATTTATGAGCTTCTTGATATGTTTGTGGAGCAAATTAAAGAGAAAAGATGGCGTACAAGTTGTAGTTGTTGTTAGGGTAAAAGAATACTCAGATGATTATTCCATAGAGCCCTCGGGTCTCTTATATAGGGAGAGAGCCCTTGGGTAAATTACAGTGACGTACAATATATAAATAGAAATTGTGAAACAGTACGCAACATAAATAGGTCTCTACACTCCCCCTCAAGATGGAGCATAGATATCTATCATGCTCAGCTTGGAAGAACATCTCTGGAAAGGTCCTCTGAGCAATGGCTTAGTGAATATGTCCGCAGTCTGGTCCTCTGAACTGACATGAGACGTAGAAATGAAGCCCTTCTGAATCATGTCCCTAGTATAATGACAATCCACCTCGATGTGTTTTGTTCTCTCATGGAAGGCTAAATTGTTGGCAATAAATAATGCTGCTTGATTATCACATTGAAGGTTCATAGGCAAGGGGACATCGACATTCAGATCTTCTAAGACTGCTTTAACCCACATCATTTTTGTGCTTGCCTGTGCCATGGCTCTGTACTCGGATTCGGCACTGGATCTCGCCACAACAGTCTGCTTCTTGCTTTTCCAAGAGACTAAAGAGCTTCCTATAAAGATAGCAAATCCAGAAGTAGACTTACGATCCCTTGGACATCCTGCATAATCTGCATCTGCACAAGCTGAAATAGACAGATCTGTATCTTTCTTGAATAGCAACCCTGTGCCTGGGAAGACTTCAGATATCTCAATATCATGTACAAGGCATCCATATGAACTTGCCTCGGCTGCTCCATGAATTGACTCACCTGGTTTACTACAAAGGCAATATCCGGTCGAGTTATAGTGATGTATAAGAGCTTACCCACCATTTCTCTGTACCTTCTCTTGTCCACCTCCTCGGTATCATCATCGTACAGCTTCATGCTCGGGTCCATAGGTGTACTTGAAGGTCTGCATCCAGTCATCCCTGTTTCAACTAGCAAATCGGTGACATATTTTCTTTGAGTCATCACCATTCCTTGTGCATTTCTTGCAAACTCTATCCCCAGAAAATATCGTATTGTGCCTAGATCCTTTGTAATGAACTGACTTCCCAACATGGACTTGGTTATCTCAATCCCCTGTGCATCATCTCCAGTAACCAATATGTCATCAACATATACCATAACAACAATGGTACCTCTAGGAGTCTTCCGGACGAACAGTGAGTGGTCCGCATTTGACCTTCTGAACCCCTGTCGTTCAATAAGCTGGGAAAGCTTATGGAACCATGCTCGAGGACTCTGTTTAAGGCCATAGATAGCCTTATGAAGTCTGCACACCTTCTGAGTCTCCCCCTCAGCAGCAAACCCGGGTGGCTGCTGCATGTAGACTTCCTCCTGTAGCTCACCATACAAGAAAGCATTCTTAACATCAAGCTGGAAAATTGTCCAGTTACGTACCACAGCAACATATAAGAGGATGCGAAGGGTAGAGTGTCTCGCCACCGGTGAAAAAGTATCCAAATAATCTACCCCATATGTCTGGGTAAATCCTCGTGCTACGAGCCTGGCCTTGTATCTGTCTAGACGACCATCTGCATGATATTTTACCGTAAATACCCACTTGCAACTCACCACAGAGGCACCTGGAGGAATAGGGACAAGAGACCAAGTCCCTCTAGATTGCAAGGCACGCATCTCCTCTTCCATGGCTAGACGCCAGCATTCAGTCTTCATGGCATCCTGATATGTCCGTGGGATCTCCACTGACGATACGGCAGCAGCAAACTTCTGGAAATCCCCAGTGAGACGATGAAAGGAGACATGAGAGGCCAGGGGATATGAGGCACACTGTCTTCGCTGCTTCCTATGAGCAATAGGCCAGTCCAAATCATCCAGAACTGTGTGGACCGGTTGATCCTCCTCCTGTGGTAAAGGCTCCTGTACAGGTGCAATATTTAACCCATCATCAGTATTAACATCAGAACATACCTGAGGCGTGTTGGATGGTTGACATGTAGCTTGAGCAGGGCCTGTTCGCCTCGTATAGAACTTAGTAACTGGGGGTGGTGGCGGGGGTGGTGGCGGTGGTGATGATGGTGGTGTCGGTGGAGTAGAGAATGGGCCCAGGCTTGGAGGTGGTGGAACATAGACATTGGAATCTGGTGATGTGGAGGAGACCAATCTGTCACCTGCAGGGGAGAAGTACATGACAGGTTCGAAAAATGTAACATCTGCACTCACATAGTACTTGTCATGAACAGGGTCATAGCAGCGGTATCCTTTCTGTGTCCTGGAGTAACCCACAAAAACGCACTTGATAGCCCTAGGAGATAGCTTATCAAGTTCCGGAGATAAGCGGTGGATAAACGCAACAGTGCCAAAAACCCGAGGTGTCAGTGTAAACAAGTCTCTGTCGGGAAAAAGAACAGAGATTGGGGACTTTTCCCCAAGAACAATTGTAGGCATTCGATTGACCAGATAACACGCTGTAAGTATAGCATCCCCCCAAAAGGATAATGGTGCACAACTCTGAATAAGTAATGTGCGGGCAATATCAAGAAAATGTCGATGTTTTCGTTCTGCAACCCCATTTTGTTGAGAGGTGTAAGCACATGTGGTTTGGTGAACAATGCCTTTAGAAGAATGGAAGCCAGCAAGAGAGCGAGTGCAGAACTCCAATGCATTGTCAGTACGCACATACTTAACAGTAGATGAAAAAACATTCTGAACTTCATTAATAAGATTTTGAAGAACATTTCCTGCTTCAGATTTATTCTTAAGAAGAAAAGTCCAAGACACTCTAGAGAAATCATCAACCACAACTAAATAGAACATGTGCCCCTGATGATCCGGGACACGACTTGGACCCCAAATATCTATATGGAATAATTCAAACGGGGAGCTACTGCTCCGACTCTGACGACTGGGGAAGCTAGACCGATGGTGCTTCCCTAACTGACAAGCTTCACAACGAAAAGAGGAACTCGGAGAGATCTGAGGCAGGAGGTGACGCATCTTTTGCAGCGGCAGATGACCGAACCGAAGATGCCAGGTGTACGGAGAAACGGAGCCTTGGGAATGCAAGGAGACGCCAGCGTAAGAGTTACGAACGAGACGATAGAGGCCATTGTGCTCAGAACCACAGCCAATCACCCTGCCCGTTAGTATGTCCTGAAAAATAACAGACGATGGATCAAAAATAGCACGACAGTGCAAATCACGTGTAATCTGGCTAATAGATAAGAGGTTCATAGAAAATTCAGGAGCATGTAGCACATTCTGTAAGTGCATAGAGGGTAGCAAAGCCGTCTCCCCCTGACCGATGATAGGGGAATGAGTGCCATCAGCAATGAGCACAGAGCGACCAGGCTGAACAGCTCTGTAGGACTGCAGAATATCTTTCTCACGGCATAGATGATGGGTAGCTCCAGAGTCGACAATCCATCCTGTGAGGTCATGACTATGAAATGAGACTGAAGAACTACCTGAGGCACTGGCTGAGGCAGATGTACTAGCTGACGCCGAAGCCGCAACATCAGAAACTTCAGCACCCTCTGATGATGATTGTGGCATGATATCACGAAGTCGTGCCACCAACTCTTCGAACCTGTGATCTGGAGTAGATGCTGGTGGACCCTGAACATGATCAGCTACTCGTGCAGAAGGAGGAAAGCCATGCTTGGAATAGCATGTATCCTCTGAATGACCAGTGCGGCGACAGAATGAGCACGTAGAACGTATGCGACCTCCTCGGCCACGTCCACCACTTCCTCTGCCACGAAACGAGGACGAACCACCACGTCCCCTGGAAACTGCCATTGCTGACGGAGATGCAGTCGTTGTATTGGACGGAACAGGTACACGACTGAGCCTCTTGTATACCTCTTCCATCGGCGGGATGGTGGCATCTGCTAGGATCTGAGAGCGTGCTGCCTCGTACTCCGGGTCTAGAGCAGCAAGTAAGACGCCAACCATAATGGCGTTGCGGAACGTCTTCTGCTATTCCGGCGTGGCTGTAAGCGGAATGGTGCTATAGAGCCTCTCGAACATGCCCGAAGCGACGTGTACAGGGAATGAAGAGGCCTCCCAATCTGCTTCGTGGTAAATATATCGTGCTGTAACTGGAGCATCTTCGTCTCGTTGCGTACCTGAGAGTACGTCATGGCCAAATATCCCACATCGCCTTAGCGGTGGGCTGGTGAAGGACATCATTCGCTATCTCCGTCGTGAGCGTACCTGAGAGCCACACCTTGGCGTACGCATCATCAGCCTCCCATGAGGCATAGATCCATGTCTTCTCTGGCGGTTCATTCTCGGTAAGAATATGCTTCTTACCACACGACTTCATGAGACTGAGGAACTGCATTGCCCACAGTTCGTAGTTTGTCCCGTCCATTTTGACGATTGGTGCCGAACCTTTGAAAGCACCTATGGCGGGCATATCGAGCTTTTGTTCTGACATAATGCCGGAGAAGAACAACTACTGATAGACCAAGAAAATGTTGTCTACCAAGACTTTTTAGGATTCAAGTGCATATGTAGACGTTATGCACTTGAATCCAACATCTATCCGAGGCCGAGTGAAGAAGCGGTACCCCGGTGGCGAGTAGAGGCTTTGGAAGCCTCTACCAACTCGAGACGGTGGCTGGGAGAGGTCCCAGCAGCGGCTGGGGGTGCTGGGCGGAGAGAAAGGGCTCCCCGGCGGCGGCTGGAGGCCGGGGAAGGGGCGAAGAAGGGCCGGCGACGGAGGGGCTGGGGCCCGGCGGAGGGGCTGGGGCCCGGTGGAGGGTGTTGGCGGAGGGCTGGGGCCCGGTGGAGAGGCGGAGGGGCTGGGAGCCGGCGGAGGGGCTCGAGAGGTCGGCGGCGGCGGGGGTGGGGGGGGGGCGGCGGTGGAGAGAACCCTAGGTTAGGGTTAGGGCTCTGATACCATGTTAGGGTAAAAGAATACTCAGATGATTATTCCATAGAGCCCTCGGGTCTCCTATATAGAGAGAGAGCCCTTGGGTAAATTACAGTGACGTACAATATATAAATAGAAATTGTGAAACAGTACGCAACATAATAAATAAGTCTCTACAGTTGTCAAGGGAAGCAACTATGTCTTAACATATATATCTATTTATAATCATTATAGTCATTTAATTATTTTTATTATTGTTACATCAACCTAGTGCATTTATTTAGTCAAGTTTTGCAAGAGAAAAGGACACGCTTGTACTGGGCTCCATGTGTAGCGCATTGCATCGATCTTATGTTAAAGGATATTGGAAAGATCTCGATGATTAAGAATAATCTTGAAAGAGTCATTGCAATCATGGATTACCTTTACAACCATATTGGGATTTTGAACATGTCGAGGGAGTAGACAAATGGTAAGGAATTGGTTCGTCACGGCGTGACTAGATTTGCAACAACATTTCTTTCTTTACAGTGTCTCCATAAGAATAAGCACAGTTTGAAGACCAAATGGGCCAAGGAAGACAAAGGTAAAAAGATGAGAGAGATCATTCCGATGCTCTCCTTTTGGAATTATATACTTGATACACTTAAGTACATGTGACCTCTTGTTAAAGTTCCTCGGCTTGTTGATAGGGAGCAATAATAGCAATGGAATACATATACGAAGCTATGGATCATGCAAAGGAAGCGATTGAGTAAAACTTCAATGAAAAGGAAGAGAAATACAATGGTGTATTTCAAATCAACGACAGAAGATGGAATGCCAGCTCCACATTGCATTTGATGTCGAGATCATTGATGGATTATACAAGTGCATACAAAGATCGGTCCCTAATGTCATTGTGTAAATTAAAATTATGATTGAGTTAAGCTCATATAAAAATGCTGAGGGGATTTTTGGAAATCCTATGGCCATTCGATCAAGAAACCCAAAATCTCCATATAACCATTATAATTTGATCAACTAAAATCGATCTAAAACTTGATGTTAATTTCATCTAATAATGTAGTGGAATGTTGGAGCTCTTTCGCAAGTTCAGCTCCAAACTTGCAACGTCTAGCTATGAAGATTTTGAGCTTAACATGGTGTTCATCAAGGCATGAATGTAAATGGAGTGTGTTAGAACACGTAAGTAATTTTATGTTAATTCAAACTTAGTGCTCCTTAATTTAACCCTAATACGTATGAACATTTTTACATATTCATTAAAAAACAGACGAACATCAAAGGTTGCAAGATTTGGTACATCGTGTATAATCAAGCTTTGAATGATCGATATGACTTACAAGACACCATAGATCTGATTGCTCTTAGTAAAACTAATGATGCTAACTAATGGTTGCTAAGTGAAATGGGGATAAATAATGAGGAAGATTTTATCTTTGAAGATGATATACTGACATGGGAAGATGTGGCAAGAGCATCTAGATTTACAGAGACACACACATCTACATGACAACACACAAGGCATGGAGCACCCGTTGTTGAATCTTCTTCAAGCTTCACATGACAATGAAGATGAAGAAATAAAAGGGATTAAGGAGAATAAAGGTGGAGGCAAAGCCGATGATGGTGATACAATTTTGTTGATGATGAAGAGGAAGAACTCATTATGGATCCATAGTCATTATGATTTTTTGTTACGTATTCCACTTTTGTTTATGTAAATGGAGCATTCAAACTATTTTGAAAAATGTTTAAAGTATAAATCTTTTCGAATATCTGCTTGAATGATGTTCATCGCATGCTAGTGCTACAATTATGTGATATTTTTGGTTTGTACAACTTACATAAATTTTTTAATGTGTATACATACATACATTATTTTTTTAGCACCTCGATTATCTCAAGCAAGCACCTAGCGTCTCGGGCATTTTGGACCCCGAACGCCTCATGCATTTGACAAAATTGATCTCAACACTGCTTGCTAGTCATGGATGTACAAATAAAAGGATTGGTAAAGAAAATGATAGTTCCCCAAGATCATCAGAACTAGATCTTCAACTGAATCAATCAAGCTTCAAGGAGAATTTTTAGAAGTTTTATCTTGGGATTATAACAGAAGTGCAAACGAGATGTGAGATGAAGTAGCATCTTGTATCTAAAGGGTAGCCAAAGAGATGCTAGGTGAGTCTAAAGGAGGAGTTTCAGGCCAAAAGGAGGCTTGGTGGAGTGAAAGGGTACAAGAAAAGCTTAAAATTAAAAGAGCTTGCTTTAAAGCTATGTAAACAGAGGAAAATGTCACAAACTACAAATAGCGAAGAATGAAGTAAAGGCAGCTGTAAGTGAGAAATTAACTCAAACTTTTATGAAGTTTTGTAAAAAAAATCTTGACTTTAAGGAGCGCCAGAAGAATATATATTTAGATAGGCCAAAACAAGAGAAAGAAAGACCGAATATATTTCTCAAGTAAGACGTATTAAGGATGAAGAAGGACAAGTGCTTGTTACTCGGAAGGATATAGAGACTAGATGGAAAGTAATCCATAAAATTTTCATTGGGGAAGGGAATAAAGAGATCACTTTGGGAGATCTAACTAGTGGTGAAAGTTGCCTAAATCGTACAAGCTATAGATGAATACAAAGAAAGGAAGTAGAGAAATCTTTAATGGTTATGAGACCTGGGAAAGGTATAGGACATGATGATGTTTCTATTGAAGCATGAAAAGTTCTAAGTAAACGTGGTTTGACTTGACTCACAAAATTTATTCAATCTTATTTGATGAAACAAAGAAATGCCGGAAGAATGGAGGAGATGCATCAGGATGCCTCTTTAAAAATGTCTGAATTATAGAGGTATCGAACTGGTGAGTCATACTATAAAAATTTGGATTGATCGAAAGAAGATTGAGGCTAGTTTCCAAAGTAACAGAAAATCAATTCAGATTCATGCAAGGTTGCTCGACTATTAAAGTTATCCTCTTATTGAGGAGAATAATGGAGGTTTATAGAGCTAAAAGGAAGAACCTTCATATGAGCAAGGTTCAGGAAAACAATATGCGTATATGTTTGAACAGGTCACCTAATAGCAATTAAACAGTATGTTGGGGCATATGTGGGGTATATATGGTTTCTATGTGGTTTTCTAATTCTTAATTTAAAAATAAATAAATATTAAATGCTAATAGCTTAACTGAATTTATGAATAAATGTGAACCAACAAAAGACCTACGAAAAATGACTTTCATGTAGAACTCAAAATAATCTCTATCAATCAAATATCGATAGAGAATTAGTACACATGATAACTGACAATAATCACCAAAATATGTAAATATCTGAAACGAAATTAAAATTCAACACAAATAATATTAGTAATGTACTAATTAAAATACATAAGATAATTGAAATTTTCAAGAGACAATATTCTACCGAGTAGAAAGCAATCCTAATCTAGAACATCATGAAATTCCATTGTGACTTTGTCTTCATCTTCACTCTCTTCCTCGGATGGGAATTCTTCCTCGTTTAAGCTCGGTAGTGAGGTTGAATGATTAGCATGCCTTTGGCTTCTTTTATGTTGCACCAAATTTTTGGCACGCATCGGCCACTAAGTTCCATGTCAGCCCCGATCCTTGAAATACCTCATCATCTCCTCCATCTCCACTAATACAATCTCTCACATTGATTCTATCATTTGAGGTAAATGGATCATTTCATTTTTTATGATAGCGATCCTTCAACTTGGTGTTGAATCTGACATACACAAAGTTATTTAGTCGCTTGAATTCAAGCATGTTCCTTTTTCTTCATGTAGACTTATCGCCTCAAAAGTGCTCCAATTCCTTTCACAACCTGAGGATGAAGCTATCAACTATAAAATTTTCATTGTCATCTTCTTCAAATGTGGTGTTTCAAAGCCATGCAATCTCCACCAACGAGCTATTTATAAGAATAAATAATTAATAATCATTCAAAGTCAAACATATAAGTATATAACTTCTTAATGAGAATTTATACCCGGATGAAATCATAATCAATGATTGACCTTTGTTTGACAACCAAAGGTTTACCAAATGATTCTTCTGCTCCTTCATATAAATGCAATTCTTTCCTATTGATGATATCTTGGATTTCTATATCATGATAGAAAGTATCCATACAATCCAAGAATCCTTTTTCAGAACAAGACCTTCCCTCTTGATTTGAGCATTATCCCTATAAAAGAAAAAAGGATTCAAATAATACGCAACAAGATGAAGGGAGCTATCCAACCTTCCTTCTGACTTCGAGTCAATGACATCAACAAAATACTTGTAAGACTCTTCCACATCTTTGAAAATGCCCATGATCTCTCTTCTTGCATATTATAACTCACCGTATACAAACCCATATCCGGCCTCCTATCTCCATTAACAATGCGCAGAACATGGACCAACGGAGAAAAGACCTTCAAGGTCAAAGACACTTGAGTACAAAATAAAGGACTCAAAACGATGGTTGAAGCCATTTCACCCTACTTTGCCTTGTACCATTTACATGATTTCTAATCGTCAGAAGAAAACATGTCTCAACTTGTCCTTTTTCTCCATCACAGATTTGAGGTACGATATGTGATAGCAAACCTTGTTCCCAACCTCACTATCTCACCCTTTTACATAAATTGTCTCATCAGACTCAAAGTTTTTGCATGAGTGTATATGAAAATAGTCAATTTTCTTTCTTTTGTGATGGCAGTTTTCACCTTTGACTCTTTATTGATCTCTTCTTGCATAAGATCGACACAATGTGCTGCATACGAACTCCAGAAGATATGTGGGTACTTGGTCCTCAATATTCCAGCAGCCATATTGGCAGATGCATTATCTGTCACAACTTGGACTACATTGTTGGGCATAACTTCCTCAATGGATTTATCCACTAAGAAAGCAATGTAGTCAGCATATGAGATTCTGCAGACGAGTCAATAAATTCAAGAAACTAGTCTCAAACTCACTGTTAACGCAAATATTCATGATGCTCCTTCTTCTCATAAGTCCAGGCATCTATCATAATGGAACATCCAGTATTCTACCAACAATCACAATGGCATTGCAGGAACTCCATTATTTCCTGAACACGTTCCTTCAACAGTGTCTCTGTAAGCTCATAGTGTGATGGAGGCATGTACCCCCTTCCATATGGCCCTACTGCTTCGTACATTCGAAGAAAGGAATCACTCTTGACAACAATGAAAGCAATGCCATTATCGTAGAATTGCTTTTTCATGAATAAATTCACATGTGAACATTCCTCCTTGGCAAAGGTATCTTTGATTGTGGATTGGCAGAAACCCTGCATTGGCACATCTTCTGCTAAAGTTCGAGGTTTGTTTCCATCACACTCTCCATCGCTCAAGGGTGGATTAATCTTAATGGATACTTCCTCTTGAAGGTCTTTCATTATCATGATCTTCTCATTCTTACTTAAAAATAGGAGAAGTCTTCGCCATATTTTTTTATGTTGTCCTTCATTTCTTTCTTCACTTCAGGTGTCACCTTGAGACAAGATGTTGTATTGTCTTTTTGACGGAGAATAGAATTGCTTATCATTCAAGAGACCCTAGGGCTCTCTTATATAGAAGAAAAGCCTTCGTTAAATTACATGAGGGTACATGAAGAAAATAGAAATAAAAAATAAATATAAAGAGATACAAATATCTCAACACTACCCCTCAAGCTAGAGCAGACATGTCTATTATGCTCAGCTTGGAACAACATCTTTGAAATGGACCTCTAGCAAGGACTTTGGTGAATATATCAGCAGTCTGATCTCCAATAGAGACATGGGAGGTGGATATGAGATCATCTGGATCATGTCTCTGGTATAGTGGCAATCCACCTCTATATGCTTGGTATGTTCATGGAATGTAGGATTATTGGTAATAAACAGAGCTACTTGATTGTCGCATAAAAGCTGTATGGGAAGAGGTACCCTAACAGCAAGATCAGTCAAGACGGATCTAACCCACATCATCTATGTGCTCCCCTGAGCCATGAATCTGTACTCATACTCTGCACTGGATCTAGCAACCACTGTCAACTTCTTGCTTTTTCATGACATAAGTGAGCTCCCAATAAAAATAGCAAAGCCAGAAGTAGACTTCCTGTCTCTAGGACATCCTGCATAATCTGCATTTGCACAAGTTGTCACCTCAAGAGATGTACATCTGCTGAATAGAAGACTAGTACATGGAGAAGTCTTCAAATATCTCAAAATCATATAAACAACATCCATATGAACCTTCCTGGGTTGCTCCAGAAACTGGCTCACCTTGCTATAACAAAGGATATGTCTTCCCTGGTGATAGTAGCATAGAGGAGCTTCCCAACAAGCTCCTTGTATCTCCTCGTGTCTACCTCCTCAGTGTCATCATCATATAATCTCATGCTCGGATACATAGGGGTAGTAGTGGGCTTGCACCTTGTCATCCTTGTCTCTAGTAGAAGATCAGTCACAAACTTCCTCCGGGTCATCACAAGACCACTATGGTTCCTGACGAACTCTATTCCAAGAAAGTAACGAAGACTACCAAGATCATTAGTCACAAACTACTGACCTAGGAACTCCTTGGTAGTCTGAATGCCCTGCTCATCATCATTAGTAACAATAATATCATCAACATAAACCAGAATGGCAATTGTACCTCTATGTGTCCTCTGAACAAAAAGTCAATGATCCGCAGTGGACCGCCAAACCCCTTGTGCTCTATCAACTCTGATAGCTTCTAGTACCAAGCTAGCGGACTCTGCTTCAGGCTGTAAATTGCCTTGTGGAGCCTACACACCTTCTGAGACTCCTCCTCAGCGGCAAATCCTGGTGGATGCTGTATATATACCCCCAGATGTAGATTTCTATATAGAAACACATCCTTCACATCAAGTTAGTAAAGAGGCCAATCCCGAGTTACAACAATTGATAGAAGAATGCACAATATCGAATGTTTGGCCACTGGTGAGAAGGTATCCTGATAGCCCATTCCATAAGTCTAGGTGAACTCACGTGCTACAAACCTTGCATTGTAGCGAACAACACTGCAATCTGCCCTTTGCTTGACTGTAGAGATTCATTTGCACCCCACAACAGAGACACTTGGAGGAGCAGAAAGAACACTCCAGGTACCACGAGACTGCAAAGCGCTCATCTCCTCCTCCATGGCAAGTCGCCAACTACGATCATGTACGGCATTCTGGTATGTTCGTGGGATAGTAATAGCAAAAAGTCCCACAACAAACCTCGTGTACTCCTCTGAAAGATGGTCTAAGGAAACATGAGCAGCTGGAGGCTAAATAGCACAGTTACAACACGGCTTCCTCAAGGCAATAGATATATCAAGGTCATCAGCCTTTTTGTTCTCTGGTATCAGCTCCTCATGTATAGTATCATGTTGTAAAGTATATCACCAGCGTCGTCTGTATAAACAATGTGTTCAGTACATATCTGAGGCATGCTGGATGACGGGGAAGGCAAATGAGCATAGGGGCGAGTAGAGGACCTGCGAATGTAAAACTGTGGCAGGAACTGTGTCAAGGTAGACAGAGGTGGAGGTGGTGGAGGAGGTGGAGGTGGAGATGACAGTGATTTTTTTTTGAAAGTCTGCAAGGGAGGGGGAAACACTCGGTGGTGTCCGCCCCTTCAAAATTTATAGATGACAGTGACTTGGCATGAGGTTTTGGTGGAGATAACGGAGGTGGTGGAACAAAGACATCCTCTCCAAAGTAAGAGTTAGACATGTCACCTGTAGAAGAAAAATACATAATAGACTAAAAAATGTGACATCAGCACTCACATAATACTTACTCCCTACATGATCAAAACATCTAATACCCTTTTTGGGTATGAGAATAGCCAACAAGCACACATTTGATAGCTCTTGGAGAGATCTTGTCACAACAGGAGTAAAATTATGGACAAATGCCACAGACCCAAAGACCCTGAGAGTAAGGGAGAATAGGTCCTTCTCGGGAAACGCAATCAAGAAAGGAACCTTTTCTCCAATAATAGTGGAAAGCATGCGGTTCACCAAGTAGCAAGCAGTAAGAACAACATCACCCCAAAACGAATGAGGAGCTCGACTCTGAATCAAAAAAGTTCCCGTGACATCCAGAAGATGACGATGTTTGCGTTCAGCAACACCGTTCTATTGTGAATTGTAAGCACTAGAAGTCTGATAAACAATACTAAGAGATCTGAGGAAGTCAAATAGTTGTAAAGCGGAAAACTCCAAGGCTTTGTCAGTGCGAACAAACTTCACATTAGCAGAAAAAATATTCTTAATTTCAATAAGAAATGATTTAATGACAGGACTCTCTTCAGACTCATTCTTTAACAAGAAAACCCAAGATAATCTAGAAAAATCATCCATAGCAACCATATAAAACCGATGTCCCTGATGATCGAGAACACGACTAGGACCCCAGATATCAAAATGAAACAACTCAAATGATTGACTACTGTGATAACTCGAAAATGAAGAACGATGGTACTTCCCAAGTTGATATGCCTCGCACTCTAAGGTATTACGAATAGAGATATGAGGGAGAACATGACATAGCTTCTGCAAAGGAAGATGTCCAAAGTGAAGATGCCACATGAAAGGAGAAACAGAGTCAGAAGAAATGGTAGCAACACCTGCACACGAAAGCTGGACCAGTCCGTAAAGACCTCTCTGCTCACGGTCACATCCAATCACCCTGCCCGTGAGTATGTCCTAAAACACAAGAGAAGATCGGTCAAATATGGCACAACAATGTAACTCTTTTGTAATCTGGCTAATAGATAAAAGATTCATCTGAAATGATGGAGCATGTAAGACTATCTGCAAGCGCATCAAGGGGGCTAGGACAATCTCCCCCCGATCAACAATGGGTAGATGAAACCCATTAGCAATCACCACTGATCTACCAGGAGGGATAGATCTGTACGAAGTAAACTGAGCTCGATCTATGATGAGAAGCTTCGTAGTCCATGATCTAATCAGTCAAATTTGAACTGCTACAACTGGTAAGTGCATAAGCAATACCTGAGGAACTCGTAGAAGCTCTGGTAATGGCTGCAACATCTGAAGATACTACTGCTAATGTGGGCGGTAGGTCATCATCTCTCAATCTAGAGACAATATCGTCAAGCCTCGCATCATGAGAAGGACCCGGAGTAGTCTATGTCTGCTCAGCTACACGAGCAGACGCAGGATATTCATACTTCAGATAGCATGTCTCCTCTGTATGTCTTGGACGATGACAATGTGAGCATGGGCGATGTTGATGTCCTCCTCCTCTACCACGGGATCCACGCCCGTGAAACTGTGAAGTACCCCCTCTACCATGAGATGTGGCCATGGCAGAGGAAGTCTAAGCCATGGTAGTAGACGAAGTAGTGATCATGCTCAGCCTCTTGTAGACCTCCTCCGTCTCTGGTATCGTCTCTCCAGTAAGCAACTGAGTCAAGGGAGGACAGAAAAACTCCGGTCATAGTGGCATTCCGGTAAGCATATTGTTGCTCGAAAAGGTGTCATACTACAACTGAAAGATCTTGCTCTCATTCTTGGCTTGCCCATATGTGGCTGCTAAGATGTCCCACATAGCCGTGTTTGTAGGATGATTGACGATGTCATTAGGAATCTCCGTGGTGAGTGTCTTGGAGAGCCAAATCCGTGCATAGGCATCATCTTGCTTCCAAGAGCATTGGCCCCAGTCTTGTCTCTCGGCTCAGAACCGGTCAAAATGTGCTCCTGGTTATGACACTGCATAAGGGTGTGAAACTGCATGGACCACAACTCGTAGTTGCTCCCATCCATTTTTACAATGAGAACCGGGCCCTTGAAGACACCGGATGATGAAAATATGTCACACTTGTTTTCTGACATGATAAACAAATGTCGAAAATTTGAAACAAAACTGGGAAGTAGACTACTCTGAGCGAGTCTACAAAATCATATGGAGGAGTGGTTGTACGTGAAGACTCATAAGACCCATACAATCATCCTCTTCAATCCTTGTTGTAGTCTAGGGCCGAAAAATATGATTTATGTGTTCAAAATCATTGTTTCCGGCCGAAATCAGACCGTATACAGCTGAAACCGGTGCCGAACTGCGGCACGATGGAGTTAGAGCATTGCATGAGAGTCGGGCGACAGCCGGCTGAGGGTTCGGCGGCAGCCCGTGCAGCGGTGGCCGGTCGGATGGGCCGCGGTGAGGTGGCGGCCTGTGGGGAAAAGGCGGCCTAAGCTGCAACAACTGGCGGAGGAGGGTGGGGCTGAAGCAACGCCTGGCGGCTACTAACAGCTGACGACGACGGCGCCGGGGGAGGGGGGATGCTAGAGGCGCCGAGGGGACGGGTAAGGTTAGGGTTGTGGTGAGATACAGGAACTCCGGTCTAGGACCGTTGCTCGGATACCATGTTAGAGAATAGAATTGCTTATCATTCAAGAGACCCTAGTACTCTCTTATATAGGAGAAAAGCCCTGGTTAAATTACATGAGAGGTACATGAAAAAAATAGAAATGAGAAATCAATAAAAAGAGATACAAATATCTCAACACTTTTATATGTGCCAAATGTTGTTTCATGCGATTGATCCCTCCAGTCAACTTTTTGACATAAATGACAAGTAATTATGAAGGGGTTACTTGGATTTGCTAAATAAACATATTTTCATCCGGATCATTAAATCTAGTAGGAACAAAGAACTCCACCCCATTGTCAGATGGTTGTCTATGAATTCCTAACCTTAAATCAAAGAAAATCATCAAAATCACATTCCACTATGTTAGAAACATTGAACCTGAATTCACGCCTGCTTTAGAAAATGTTGAAGAAAAGCAAAGTACGGAAGATCAAAATTTGTGACTACGCTTTGCTTTGTTCAGAATCATGTGCAATGATCATCAAATACAATCAGACAAGTTGGACAAGAACTTTCAAAATAATAATTCTTCCCCTGTTGGGGAAAGTATTCAAACTACAAGCACTTCTGCTCATCAACATGAAAATCTGATATACTATTAAACTTTGAACAGGAAGAAGCACAAAATTGGGTTAATTATACAGTCCAGGAGACTGTTATTTTATTCATAAAAACTCCGAACCTGCGATTCAAGTATCGGAATATACTCATTGCTCAGCATAAACTAAGGGAGTTCTTATACTTGGATGAAAAATAATGTGAATAAACGTTCAGAAGAAATATAATAAATGTGAATACAGGGGGATTCTTATCAAGGAGAAAATAACTCTACTGAAACGATTGGCCAGCAGAAATTAATACTTGTACTAATACACGTTATCAGTCAACAGAGAGAAACCTATCATGCAGAACCTCCATTACAACCCAATCGGTTCACAAAAAATTGGCGTCAAAATTAAAAGTTCAGCCAGAAGAGAAAAAAGAGGAAGGACAAGGAATCGTGCGGAACCTCTAGAAAATGCCTGGAGACCTAGATTTTAAAAAAATGTGAAAAATAAAAAAAAATCTAGGAATTAGGGTTACCGGAGGCGAAGGACTTCGCAGCGATGGATGACCTTGGAGGCAGAGGAGCTTCGCAGTAGAGGGGAGGCACGGTGTAGTGGCTTCGCAGAGCCGGTTGGAGGCAAAGGAACATCAAGCAGTGCTTTGTGGCAATGGTTGGAGCCTGGAGTTGAAGGGTTTGGGGTTTAGAAGATCGAGTATCAGCCTATCGGGGGAGAGGGGCTTTGAGAGAGAGAGAGAGAGCAATGTTATTTCGAAATAGCTTTCTTGGCTATCAGATCTGGATCTTGAAGATACGCGTCCTATTGAGAGAATTATGTATCTTTGTCTCTATTTATATTTCTCTAGTTTTTCTGTCTTCTTTATGTAATTTCTCCCTGGAGACTTTCTCCTATATAAGAGGGTTCTAGGGCTACATGGAATACAACTTTTCATTTTCCCTTTCACACGCTATCAGAGCGTCGGTCCTAGACAGGAGCCTGCGCCCTAGAGGCCTACATCCCCACCAAAAACCCTAGCGTGCACTACCTACATCGCCCGCGCCGCACGTTCTGCCCCGCCGCCCGTGTCGCATGTACCGCGACCGTCACCCGTGCGCCGGCCAGCATCGTCGCGGGTCGTCCGCGCAGCCTGCGCATCGTTGCGCGCCGCCAGCGCCGCCGTGTGTGCCGTACCATGTGAGGGTCGTGTGTCCTGCCGACTGTAAGGGTCGTGTGATCCCTGCCATTGTGTCGCCGCCTCCAGTAGAGGTTCTACACCGTGTTCTTGGGTACCTAGGGTGTGACGTGATCATCTAAAAACACCCTAGTCACCCAAAAGGCGTCCTCAAAGAATGGAAGAGGTTGTGGTATGAGTCTACACCCACAACCATCTTCTCATATGTCAGTGTAGACGCAAGTCTTATTTGGTGCAGTCCCGGTCTTGGTGGTAATTATCATCATGGTTGATAACAAAGCGGATGTTCCATCCCTGGGGGCTTTCAAAGGTCCAACCCCCATCGTCAAGATGGATGGAACAAACTATGAACTATGGACCATGCAGTTCATGAGTTTGATGCGGTGTAATGGCAAGAAGCACATCCTCACGGTGGAGGAGCCAAGTGACAAGACAAGGATAAATGCCTCATGGGAGGCAGACGATGCCTATGCACGTGTATGGCTATCTGGGACTGTGTCTACAGAGATAGCAAACGATATATTGAGCCAGCCTATGGCAAAAGCTATGTGGGACATTCTCGCCGCGACATACTCTCCAGTGAAGAATGAGTCGAAGATACTGCAGCTCCAGCATGATATCTTTACGTCGAAGCAGAATGGTCGACCTCTTCATATCCTCTACACTTCATAGAGGGGCATGTTTGAGAAGTTGCACGGCTACATTCCCTTGACTGCTACGCCAGAGCAGCTCAAGGCTTACAGAGACTCTATGATGATCGGGGCCTTTCTAGCGGCCCTTGATCCTGAATATGACTCAGCTCACGCCCATATTCTTACAGATGCTACCATACCTCCAATGAAGGAGGCATATCGCAGACTGAGTAGGATATCTATATCCTCTGGTGGTAATGTGCAGTCTCAGACTCTCAGACATCATCAGCCATGGCTGCATCTCGTGGTAGGGGGAACCCTACTCTGTATCGTTGTAGGGGAGGATCTTACCGTGGCAGAGGAGGGGGTGGCCGACCTCGTCAGTCGTGCGCCTTTTGCCACAAGACTAGTCACTCTGAAGAAACCTGCTATTCTAAGCATGGGATTCCTGCTTCTGCTAGAGTTGCATAACAAACTCAACAGGTTGGGAGTCCTTCTCATGTTGTTGATCAAAGATTTGACGAACTCGTGGCCAGACTCAGGGAGATCATGCCTACTCCTGGACCATCCAGCTCTCCCTCGAGATCCTTAGAGGTAGTTGCCTCTGTTACTGCATCTTCATCAGGTATAGCATATGCCTTTACTAGTTGTTACAGGGCAGATTTGTCAGAATGGATTATGGACTCAGATGTATTCCATCACCTCTGTGGCGATGGAAGTCAGTTTAGTACTTTCAGTTCAACCCAACCCGGACGATCTGTTATGATAGCAGATGGAACACATTCTCCTATTACTGGTCAGGGGGAAGTGCAACTAACTCCTGCAATGAGACTTCAGAATGTTCTTTATGCTCCTGAGTTTTCAATAAATTTATTATCTATCAGTCAAATCACCAAGGACTTGCATTGCCGTGCTATTTTTGATCCATCTGCTCTTATGTTTCAGGACATTCTAACGGGCAGGGTGATTGGTTCTGGCCGTGAGCAAGGAAGTCTCTATAGACTAGTGCAATCTCCTTATGCAGGTGCTTCTTCCATTCGCACTGGGTCTGCGTCTCCTTACATGCGGCATCTTCTTTTTGGTCATCTTCCTCTACAAAAGTTGTGTCACGTTCTTCCACAGATTTCCCCTCACTCTACCTTTCAGTGCGAGGCCTGCCAGCTTGGGAAGCATCATCGTTCTACGTTCCAAAGTCGTCAGGGGCGAAGTAGTCATGGTCTGTTTGAGTTAGTTTATTTTGATATTTGAGATCCCAGTCATGTCCCTGATCATCAGGGGCATAGATTTTATCTCGTTGTTGTTGATGAGTTTTCTAGGTTGTCATGGGTTTTTCTTCTTAAAAACAAGTCTGATGATGGTCATGTTATTCAATCCTTCGTTAATGAAATAAAGAACATTTTTTCAGCAAAAATCAAGTATATACGTTCTGCCAATGCCTTGGAGTTTTGTACTAATCAATTTACTACATTTCTTGTGTCTCATGGTATTGTCCATCAAACATCTTGTGCATATCCTTCCCACCAGAATGGGGTGGCTGAAAGAAAACACCGCCATCTTCTGGACGTTACAAGGACTCCTTTGATTCAGAGTCGTGCTCCTCATTCATACCGGGGGGATGCGGTTCTAACTGCTTGTTACCTTGTTAATCGTATGCCCTCTTCCATTCTGGGTGAAAAGATCCCGTTCTTAATTGTGTTTTCCGAGACGGATCTTTTCTCTTTCACACCTCGTGTATATGGTTCAGTGGCTTTCGAACATCAGATGTCCCCTGGTCTTGACAAGTTTTCTCCTAGAACTGTCAAATGTGTGTTTGTTGGGTACTCTAAGACCCAAAAGGGATATCGTTGCTTCGACCCTGTTCGACGAAGGTACTATGTTAGTGCTGATGTAACCTTTTTGAGTCTATTATGTACTTTCTCCTACAGGTGACAAGCTCGTTTCTTCTGAAGATGGGGAAGAGGTCAATATGCCTCTACCTCCGATCTCTATTGTACCATCATCAGCACCTCATCCTCCTTCACCACCTCCTACGTGTCTCCTCCACCGCCGCCACCTCCTCCACCTCCATTTTTTTCCACAGATTTATCAATGTCAACCTCGTGCTCATGTGCATTGCAATCATCCAGCACGCCTGAGGTATGTTCTGAACATTTGAGTTCTTCTAATAGCAATGGTGATTTGTATGTACGGCGTGAGGTGCAGGAGGACCGAGATGCTACATCTCCTGTGAGTACTGAAGATCTAGACGTGCCTATTGCTCTACGAAAGCAGAAGCGTGCATGCACTATGCATCCTCTTGCTTCACATGTGTCATTGGATCGCCTTTCTGAGGACTTTCAGAAGTTCCTTCTGGGGCTGTCAACGGTGGAGATATCACGGTCTTATCAGGAAGCACTACAGAGTAGTCAGTGAGTCTAGCTATGGAAGAGGAGATGGCCGCTTTACAATCTTAAGGTGCGTGGAGCGTTGTGCAGGCTCCTCCAGGTGTGTCTATTGTTTACAGTAAGTGGGTGTTCATTGTTAAACATTGTGTTGATGGTACAGTTGACAGGTATAAGGCCAGGTTGGTTGCTTGTGGGTTCACCCAAACGTATGGGGTGGACTATCAGGATACTTTTTCCCCAGTTGCACGTCACTCCATGTTGAGGATTCTTATTGCAGTTGTTGTGGTACGTGACTGGCCGCTTTTCCAATTAGATGTGAAAAATGCTTTCTAGTATGGTGATATGCAGGAAGAAGTTTACATGAAGCAGACACCGGGGTTTGCTGATGAGGGGGAGCCTACTATGGTGTGTTGACTTCACAAGGCCATATATGGCCACAAGCAGAGTCTGAGGGCTTGGTTTTAGAAGCTCTCAGAGTAGATTGAACAAAATGGTTTTGTCAGATCTACCGCAGATCATTCTCTTTTTATTAAGAGAACTCAGGGAGGTATGGTTGTTCTTCTTGTTTATGTTGACGACATTGTTGTTACTGGTAGCAATGAATAGGGTATTCAGGCAGCTAAGGATTTCCTTGGATGACAGTTTGTGACCAAGGATCTTGGCAAGTTACGTTATTTTCTTGGCTTGGAGTTTGCATGCAGTCAGCAGGTTATGATTATGACGCAAAGAAAGTATGTTACTGATCTTTTGGCTGAGATGGGATGACAGGATGCAGACCTGCTACTACACCAATAGATCCTAATGCTAGACTCTATGATGATGACTCTGAGGAGATAGATAAGAGACGGTATATGGAGCTCGTAGGAAAGTTGCTATATGTTACTATTACCAGGCATGACATATCATTTGTTGTGAGCAGAGTTAACCAGTTCTTGGAGCAACCTAGACAAGTTCATATGGATGCAGTTTGTATGATCTTAAGATATATGAAATCTTCTCCAGGTGCAGGCCTACTTTTCAAGAGACACGTCACTCTCAGTTATTGGATGTGCAGACGCAGATTATGCTGGGTGTCCCAAGGACAGGAAGTTCAGTTCAGGCTTCACTGTGTTCGTTGGTAGCTCATTGGTCTCATGGAAGAGTAAGAAACAGACTATTGTTGCTCGATCCAACGTTGAATCAGAATATAGGGATATGGCCCAAGGGAGCACGGAAATGATGTGGGTCAAGTCTATTCTGACTGATCTAGCAATTGAGGCGCCTCTTCCAATGCATCTGAAATGTGATAATCAAGCAGCTCTTTCATAGCTAATAATCCGGCCTTCCATGAGAGAACAAAGCACATCAAAGTTGATTGTCATTATACCCATGACTTGATCCAAAAGGGGTTTATTTCCACCTTCCATGTTGCTTCAGGAGAACAGATTGCAGACATGTTTACCAAGGCTCTCGTGAGGGGTCCTTTCCACCGTTGTTGTTCCAAGCTGAGCATGATAGACATATATGCTCCAGCTTGAGGGGGAGTATTGAGAGAATTATGTATCTTTGTCTCTATTTATATTTCTATAGTTTTTCTGTATTCTTTATGTAATTTCTCCCTAGAGCCTTTCTCCTATATAAGAGGGTTCTAAGGCTACGTGGAATACAACTTTTCATTTTCCCTTCCAATTACGGAGAAAACCCAAAGGGTTCGTTTGGTTGCAGGGTTGGGCAAGGTTGGGTTGGCCCAACTCGGGGTACCCCTCCTTCCAAGCATCCCAATCCTCCTCACAGTTTACTATTCACAGGGGTACCCCAACCCAACCCAACCCTGCCCAACCCTTCAACCAAACGAACCCAAAGCGATCACATGGACCAAATATGTGGTGACGCAACACGCTTATGCGCATAGTGGTGCTGGTACGCTTTAGGAATGCGGTTCACTTGGGAGACCACTTAGGTTGCATGTGCAGTTGCACAAACCACTTTCCTGAAAAATGCATATGATTTTATTAGTTTGGAGAAGGCTTATGATGCAGTCCTATGAGAGATATTGTGAAGAGTTTTGGAGAAGTGACAAGTACATGTCCTATGCATTAACCTTATAAAGGATGTGTATGATGGGACTTCATCTTGCGTAAGGATACAATATGGGAAGACTGACTATTTTGACATCAGCATCGGTCTACATCAAGGTTCAATTGTGAGTCCATTCCTTTTTACTTTGATTATGGATGAGTTGACTAACCACATTCATGATGAGATACATTGGTGTATATAGTTCGCCGATGATATTGTGTTGATTGATGAGACTAGAAATGGAGTAAATGAGAAGCTTGAGGTTTGGAGACATGGCTTAGAGACTAAAGAATTCCGTATAAGTAGCTAAGACTGAATATATGATGTGCACATTTGATGGAAGTAGAGGTAAAGGAATCGAGGTGAAGATTGAAGACGATAACATTCAGAAGAAATATTCTTTTAGATACTTGGGATCTATTTTGCAACATGATGGGGAATCGATGAAGATGTTACTCATTGAATAAATGCAGGTTGGCTAAAGTGGAGAGGAGCATCTATTGTTTTATTTAATAAGAAACTTCATTTAAAAATCATGGGAAAGTATTACAAAGCAGACATAAGACCTGCTATGCTCTATGTTTCTGAATGTTAGCATATGAACCATAGACATGTGTAGACAATGATAATAGCATAATTGAAAATGATAAGGTGGATGTGTGGTCAAACATGAAAGATTGGATTCGGAATGATGTGATCAGAAGGAAAGTTGGTGTAACTCCGATAGAGGATAAGATGAGAGAAAATCTTTTAAGATGGTTTAGTTAGCTGATTGATGCACCAGTTAGAAGATGCGAGATTTGGGATGTTGAGCCGACTAAGAGAGGGCGAGGAAGGCCCAATAAGTGTTGAAATGAGGCTATCCAAAGGAATCTTAGTTAGTCAGATCCAAGCTTCAGAATGACCCAATATACATCTGAATGGAAGGAAAGAATCCATGTTACCGATCCTATTTAATGTGGGGAAAAGGATTTACTATTGTTATTGTAACTTTTTCTATTTTTTATTGAAATTCAAAATAAATTATTAAGGAAATGGCTTTAGATGCAAGCCATCCATGCATTTATAAAGTGGGTTTGAATGGAAGATATGAAATCCATCGACCGTTCTTTCTTCTCGTAAACACTCCGATCCAATCACCCCCACAAGTGTGTTGAGCACTCTTATTCTCATTGTAAGCATCTTCGTGTGTTGTCCTCCTAAATCCCATGCAACTGGCACCTACTCGACTCTCCTTTCCTTGTTCTTCAAATATCTTCCACCTAAAAAATCAGGTTGCAAAGAGAACACATGAAGATGCATACAATGAGAATATGTTACCACACAATGAGAATATGTTACCACGACTTCGTTGATTGGTGCTTATGACTGTGTTGATAGGTGCTTCCTTTGGGGAGTTCTAGCTAGGCAAGATTTTCCTAACACTTGGATTTCATGAATAAAGAGATGGGTTACCACCACGTTGTTTATCACTACTAGTGAACAGAAAACTAGAAGTGGTTTTTTCAACCACAGTGGAAAGGTAAGCAGGTTTGCCTACCGGCACCTTAACTCTTTTTACTTGTAGCGGATTTCTTGGCAATCATAGTAAGACATGTGATACAGAGCGATGTCACCTCCGGGCACTAATGGGGAGATATCTATTCCGTTATTGTAGTATGCTAACAACGCCGTTATGTTTATTGAGGAGGTGTAGAGGAAGTCAGAGGTATGAGTATGGTGCTTGGCATCTTTGGAGAACTTTCTGGCCTGCTGATAAATCATGCTAAATTCATATTTTTGCCTTTTAGGCTCTACAATGATGAAGTTGATGAATGTGTGACAACCATCTCCACCATGTGCGATTGCCTTCTACTTTATTAACTGGGATTGCCTCTTTCCGCTAGAAGACAAACATTCATACTGGTTATCTGTAATT
The DNA here is from genome assembly GCA_037367405.1 of Ottelia alismoides. Classification (NCBI taxonomy): domain Eukaryota; kingdom Viridiplantae; phylum Streptophyta; class Magnoliopsida; order Alismatales; family Hydrocharitaceae; genus Ottelia; species Ottelia alismoides. The sequence goes on from JAZKJV010003079.1 coordinate 451,180, forward strand.
GAGCAGCTTAAACGGAAATTGGCTGGCTGGAAAGCTTCATGTCTCTCTCGAGGCAGGAGGCTGATTTTGTTGAAGGCAGTGTTAGCAACGATACCAGTGTTTTTCATGCCCGCTTGCCTACTTCTGATAGAAATCCGCAGGTGCCTCGAGGTATCTATGAAAAGACTTTTTTTTGGATGGTCGGTCGCGGGGCTTGAATCTAATAATTATTCGATTTTTCTTATGGATTCAGCGGTGGGAGTAGACTTTAAATAAGGTACATCGGAATTCTTTCCACCCTAGAGTAGATGATTTTTGTCCAATTTGTGGCTCCGCATCAAAATACCTCACATACCTTTTCTATGCTTGTGAACATGTGAGGTAAGTATGGGAGGCGTCAGCTATTTCTTTGTTAGATCATTCTTCTCACTATACTTTTAGGAATAGCCTTATTGTGAACTCAATTATATCTGCCACGGAAGTTTGGAGACCAATTGCAGCTTTTTGGGCAATCTGGCTTTCGCACAACAGTTGTTTATTCAGGGTGGAGCAATACTATGTGGAAAGTGTGACTCATCCTGCCAGATCTCTTCTTGAGACATGGATTATGCAAGTTTATCGCTTCAATATATTTTATGGCGGGCACCAACTGAGAGTGTTTTCCCCTTTTTTGATTAAAAAAATCAGGTTGCATCATAAATGCATCTCTAAGTTAGCAATATTATGTGTGATCTAGTTGAGAATAAGCACCTCAAAATCTGTAAGCAAATATGAATTCAGATAGAACTTGCCTAGAAATTGTTCGATTTTTTTATTAAAGTTTAAGGTAAAGGAAAAAGGAGGATACTTTCGCCTCACCAATTTCTGAAGACCGTTGATCATAATGGCTCTTTCTTCTGAAGCATCATCTTGAGCTACATAAACTTCAAAGGGGCCCATTTTTCTGTCTATGTGATTCTTGAGCTTTAACTGCATCTGAGAAGATCATGATCCAATTCAATTTAGTGATCGAAGGTTAAATTGATCACTAGATAATGAGAACATAAAATATGACATAAAATGTAATGTATGAAGTGTTTTATTTAAAGAAAAATGATGGCCACTGGAGGTTAGTAATCATCCATCACACCTATTCAATGCATTTTCAGGACAATTTTCAGACAGCTAGAAGATTTGCAAAGAGTACAGCCTTGTGGTGAGGAGGCATATATGACGGGCCTTGACAGGGCTCGAAGGCATAAGCCTATTTCTTGAGGGAAACATATTTTGATGAAAACACAGATACAAACCCCAATACAAATACAAATCAAAAAGAGCCACAAGTTGAAAGCTTTCACAGGAAAAAATCACGAGTAATAATTGATTGATGCAAACATGTTGATGCAACTATCTTGGTCTGGATTAGATGCATTCTGATAAAGGTCTATAAAGCAAAGCTAACAGGCAATGCGGATGTCTTGTGCTGAGATGTCTAAATTGTGACAAGGATGAGGATCACCGTTTCTCCTTGTGCTCACAGTCAAAGGAGGTGTGGAGATTACCTTCAATGTCTTGGGTAGATACATTATCACCAGACTCTTAAGAATTCTGTGATTTTGGCATGTGTGAATTGGTTGACGGCTGCTTGTAAACCCTAACGATTTTATGGGCAATTTGGTTATCAAAAAAAGGAGTGTCGCTCAAAAATGACAGGCTCTATGCAGAGAATATGGCTGAACATCCAAACTTCTTCTTCGCTTCCTGGTTGTACTAACGCAGCGACCGTCCTCACATGCTAATACTGTGTAATTGCTGGCAGTCATAAACCATAATTTGGTATATGTGGCAATGTGTGGAAGCACAGCGACCTATTTGGAAATAGTGACCTAAGTATTCCTAATGTTGGCCTTCAAAAGTTAGAGACCTTTTGCAAACTGCTACCTTAAATATATGGCTGGACTGGCAGGAGTTAGGGCTAAGTCTGGAGGAAGCATTGGTTATCTTGTAGGTGTCCACACATCATCTCGATGGTGTGTGCACAATAGATAAGTCTCTTGGCCCTCCACTTATTTTAATATTGTTAGTAGCACTACTTCGACGAGGGATTCTGTCATACATATTTTGAAATAGGAGCATTTACAAGGCCTGAGGGTGACGCAGAATGCATGCTTTCTCCTTTGGAAAGGGGCACAGCAAGGCTTCAAGGCTTTGAGCTTTTGTGGTTTGAGAACAGTCTGGAGAAAATCGTTGGCAATGTTATGAGTAGGTGCTCAAATCTATCTATTGTAAGCACAAATTGATAAGAGTCTCGAACCAATCTTAGGTTGTTTTCTTTGTTGGTTTTTGTTTGAGTTTGGAAAGGTTCTGTATTCTCCCCATGTGAGGGTTGCGTTAGGTAGTCGACAACCGGCGTAAAAAATAGTCGAACCTATCAACATGGATTTGAGCAAGAATCCATGTAGCCGACCTTACTTATAGTGGGAGAAGGCTTTGCCATTTGGAAAGATCATGTATGCATCTTGCTTGACCTATCTCTGTACCTTCTACTTTTGTTAATATAGATGTCACGAGGTGTGTCCCATCTTGGGACCGCATCCTCCTTTTCAAAAAAATGGAAGAGCTCAGCAAGCAGAAAAGCCATCTCTTTTTTATCTTCAGCTCCTATATTACGGTATTATTATTAGCCAACCAAACGCCAATATCCTAGAGAGAAAAGTGTAAAACATGAGTTGATTACCAAAAATGGTCTCTCCATAATGATAGCAGATGGAACCTCCAGAACTTGAACTTCAACCTCCTTTTTCGTGATGGGCTGTAAAAACAAAACACAGATTCAGACCTCCATTGAGAACCTGCGACTTGTGGGTGCAGATATTACTACAATATCCATCTCAATGTCTTAACCTTTATGTTGTTTCAAAAAAATCCTAAACCTCTATATTTAACATAAACATTTTGAAAGGAAATTTCAAGGAGTCAAAATCTGCACTAGACTATTTTAAAGAATGGACTCCAACATTTAATTAAAAACTAAAGAAAAGTAACCATAAAAGATACTTTAAATCCCTCCCCAACCCAAAAAAAGATACCTTAAGGGCTCGATCGGTTGCCAAGTTATCCCAAGGTAACCTGGCATAACCCATGCTCTAGCCCTCATCCCTAGATTGGAATTTGTTGTATGAATCGCACAATTCTTTCTTATAATATCTTTAACTACGTTCAAATAAAAAAGTTAACATAAAAAATAGATTATAATCTTTAAAAAATTAATATAATGCATAATCAATGTCACATCACATTTATCACTCCAACCTTCTCCAACCCTTCTAACCATCCAGACAGCTACTATTCACAGAAGGTTACTCCAGCCCAACCCAGTTACCAAACAGACCCTAAGTGATGGTTTGAACATAACTAATCACATTTGAATACTATAAAAGCATCCTATGAGATGTAAAGTAGCTTCCATTTGTAGCATATGGTCCAAAAGAAATTGCAAGAAACCTGAAAAGTCATTTTTTACCTTAAGTGGAATAAAACAAATCTGATATTGTGCAAGCATTTTTGCTTTACATTTTGTTATCAGAATCTTGATTCTTTTTTTAGTCCAAAGAAGGGAAACACACTAAGGTATCCATCCTAAATTTATTAAAACATAAAGAAAGGTTACAATACAAGAAAACTTACAGATTCTAGGAATCTAAAAGAAACCTAGCATGAAAGACAACATTTTCACAATAGAAACACTGAGAAGAAAAGATAGACCCGTTATGAGCCAGCAAGATTGCCCAAAGCATAGAAACAAGCCTCAAAAGTTCCTCTCCGGTGCAATGTCTTGCCTTAAACAGGGAGTCCCAAAACAGCTCCAAGATTTGCAGATTAAGCCAGTTTTCCCCAATGTTTGTCCAAACTACGGGCGTCTTCGTACAATGAAAAAAAAGATGCTCCACCGTTTATGTGTGTCTCGCAAAGGGAATATTTGTTGGATACTGTTGAGATATTTGTTATCTTTATTATTGTTTCTCTTACCTCTACAGATACATTAGACAAGATTCTTTCACAGCGATCCCTTGTCATAATACGTCTTCTGCACATCAACCACAAAAAAACGATTCTATTTGGAAGTTTGAGATCCGAAATAAACTTGCAATCGCGTACCATGTTGTTTGTCCTAAATGGTGGAGGCATTGAAATAGTTAAGTAGGCCCACTTTACCGAGAAAGGGTTGTCCTTCCAAGTCCAATGGTCACGCCCCAAAGGCAAGCACTCCAGAGGTCTGAGAGATTCGAGGAGTAAAAGGTATTCCTCAAGCCGCTGATCTGAAAACGTTGTCAAGAAGGAGGGCATCCAATTTCCATCCACCCAGCAATCTAAGACACTCGCATTATGGTTTGCAGCCATAACAAAAGGGCATGGGAACCTAGAAGAGATAGGACCATTACTTGGCCAGTTGTCAATCCAAAATGCAAAAGAGATTCCATCATCAAGAACCGGTCTGAAAAGATCTTGAAAGCACGGCATCATAGAGCCACTCCCTTCCAAAAAGTCGACGATTGCAGAAGAAATTGTTGAGATATTCTGTCCCGAGTCTCAACATCATAAATATTGTGAATAAGGCGGCAGCATAGATCTTCATTTCTACATCAAATTCTGCTCACCAGTTTGAGAGGGCCTCATTTATAGATTCAAGACGTGAGATCCCAAGACCCCCAACATCCTTGGGAAGAGTTACCATCTCCCAATCCACTAGATGAAGACTCGAGCCCTCTCGACCATTCTTCCCCTAGAGAAATCTGCGCAAAATCCATTCCATTCGTCGTCTAATACCAACCGGGAGAAGTCTAGACGACATAAAAAACAGGGATAACAGAAAGAACAGCCTGTATCAAAACTAGTCGTGCACCACGAGAAAGAATCGTCGCCTTCCAACCGGATAGCCTTCACTCCATCTTCTCTATAACGGGCAACCAGTCAGACAACCTCACCTACCAACTATAAGGGGGAGACATAAGTAACATATTGTGCCTTGTTCATCGCACCACTTCTAAGCCTCCTCACTAGACATCCCAAAGAGAATAGCCTTAGACTTACCATGATTTAAATTCAGTCCCGACATCTCACCAAATATTTCCACCGTGGTCGCCATGCCTTTAGCCTTGTCCTTGTCTCCTTCGATAAAGAAGATCGTGTCATCTGCATATTGTAAAAGAGGAATAGAGATTCCATTAGAGTTGTATCCAGATGCCAGGTCAGTTACCAACACATGTTCCACCATACAGGGTAAATGGGTAATACATCAGCTGCAATAACAAAAAGCATATGCGTAAGAGGACGACCTTGTCTGATTCCACATTGCGGCTGGAAAAAAACTCCTTCTGGCCGACCGTTGATTAGCACAGAATAAGATGCAGGGGTGGCGCAGTGCTTCATCCAAGAAATCCACCAACTCCGGAAAACCTCTACGCGACAAAGCCATCCACAGGAAATGCCAATCAACCGCATCGTAAGCTTTTGAGAAATTCACTTTCCAAAGCACACCCCTTTTTTTCTTTTCCATTCTACAATAATCTCTGTAGCCATGACCAAACTATCAGATATCAGTCTTCCAAGAATGAAAGCTGACTGTAGTTGAGAAATAATGTGATCCAAGACCATGTTCAGTCTGATTGCCAGGACCTTGGCCATAATCAAGTAAATCGCATTGGAGTTCGCAATTGGGCAAAAGTCTTCGATTCTCTTAGAGCTCTCCTTAGGTAGCAAAAAATGAATGTCTTATTTAGCTTCTCAAATCCTGGATTTTCTCTTACAAATTCCTTCACCACCTCAACAACATCAGCTCCGACAACCGACTAGAACTCCCAAAAGAAAGAGATCGGGAAACCATCTGGACTCGATATATTGTCAGCATTCAGGTTCCAAACCGCCACCATCACCTCTTCCGCTGTAAATTCATGCACCAAGTGTCTAGCATGTTGTTCTGATAAGATCGAAGCACCTTGGTCGATCAACCTCCAAGTCCGAAACGCAGCTCTTCTAGAGAAGTAAAAAAAAGAGTAGCCATGGTGTACCCCATCTCCCTATCTCCCTCTACTCTTCTACCATCTATCGGGATTGAATGAATATTATTTTGGCGACGTCTTCCACTGGCTATACGTTGAAAGAAGGATGTGTTTGCATTCCCCCTCTTTGAGCCAAGAGTTCCTTGAACACTGTTTCCACTCCACCACCCGCTTCTTATCTTCTGTCGCTATCACTCTTTGAGTCGACGCTCTAGTGATGAGCTCCTCTTCAGTCAGATCTCTAGTGTCCTTTGTCTAAGCAACTCACCTCAAGTTCTGCCTCCACACAAACCGCACACCTGGCTTCACGGACCACCTTCTTGAAAGAACAAAGTCTCATTCTCAAGGATACCAGTTGTTGTGCCAGTCTAGATGCTGTCGAACCAAAGACAATTGTGGAGGACCAGTGGCATGTAACCAGTTCTTTGAACCCAGTTTCAAGCAGTCGTGCTCTCTCAAACCTAAAGAAACCTCGAGTAGGGGAGGTGTCTCTAGATTCCCAGATTATAGGTGTGTGATCAGATCTAGTACGGGTTCTAGTCGACACAATAGACAAAGGAAAGCATTCCAAAAGCTCTATTGAAGCCAAAAAGCGATCTATCCATGACTGTAAGCCAGAGTTTCTCCAAGTATATTTAGTATCCGAGGGATAAATCGCCTCCAGCTCAAGATCATCAATTAGTTCTGCAAATTCAATTGAGCTAGGGTCTTGCCCTCCTCTTATATGTGGGTGGTCCGAGGAGAGAAGAGTGACATTAAAGTCCCCATCAACCAAGGGACTTCCGGGAAGGTGTTTCTCACACTTCAGAGATCATCCCATAGATTCGCTCCTAGGGCCTACGAACATGGACCAAACACACAAGAAAAGGCTACCTTCCTATCGGATCCCATAATCTCCAGAAGAACCGTAATAGTATGTCTTCTCTTCAGCTCAAACACTAGATTAAAAGCAGCATTTTTCCATGCCACAATCAAACCTCCTGTCGAGCCGTCTACAATTAAAGATCTGAAATCTAGAAGAGAGCCACAGTTAAAGATTTCCAAAGTAACGGTGACCAAGGAGAGATCTTTGACTCCTGTAATCGAACTATATCATTGTCCCAGTCTTTCAAAAGAGCTCTGATTAAGCTATGTATCTCTGCGTCACCCAGACCCCTCACGTTCCATGTTAGTACCTCCATATAGTAAATTTCGATGAGACAAGATAGCAATAGTGCCCACCGCTTCAGCCACTAATGCTTTATGGGTCGGAATGGAGATGGGTATCGAATTTGTAGCCCTAGTTCTATTTCTGCTTCTGTACCTTTCACCCCCTCCTTTCTTCACAGGGAACCAATGTAGAGGGGCAAGAGGGGTCCCCCACTTCTTAGGAGATTCTACACCACCGACCCCTCAAGAATGCTTACCGCCCAGTCAAGGTTTAGCCGCTAGTGAGCGGTGGCTGTTAAAGGGGTTTCATGTGAGGAACGGTTCGCAATCGCCAAGGGAGCAGAACGAGGATCTTCGAGAGGCTGCAGAGGCTCGATGGGAGCATGTCTGACATCCTCACCCAAATGCCTAGGCCATTCCGAGCTGGAAGTTTCACACGGTAAAGCAGTGATCGAAAGGGGATCACAAATGATCCTATCGGGTCTTCTCCGACCTGGAAAGATTGAATGTTGGAGCTTCAGCTGAAATGGATCCGAAAACCATAGAGGGTCCAAAGTACTCAACTCCACGAAGGCCTCTGTAATCGGGGTTCGCTAATAGAATTTCTAACCAGGTCGGGTCTAATTCTACCCAACTTAATAAGGAGCAATCAATTGGATTCCCACCCAGAAGCAGTTGGTGATGCCCTAGGTCTAAAACGAACGTAAGACAACTGCCCAACCTTCCTTCTTGCAATAAATCTTGAAGATCTCCATTAAGGATCATATCATGCGTTCTCCTCCAAAAAATCTTCTACGTTTTGAATAGTTTCCAAGCTTGGATCCCCTGAAACAACCGACTGCGATAATTTCGGGTCTTCCATTTCCCGTTTTCGAGAAAAACTAGCCACCGAGGAGGAGCTTTCGGCCACCATCATCTCCGGTGACGGCGGTGGTGGTGTTGGAAGAAGGCTCACCTTGAGATTGAATGTTGCTTGTAAACGATCATCTTGAATCTTTACAGCATCCTTTTTCTAAGCGGAAGTTTTTTCGCGCTATAATACTAAGCAAAATTCGTGTTAGAAAAATCTTGTTTAAAAAATGATCCTTTGTCAGAAAAAAACTAAAAAATGATTTGTTTAAATGGCCAGCCACCCCACTCTTCAACAATTAATTTTAAAATGGATGCTTGCAGTCATACTAAAGTGCAAAAATCAAGAAGTGCTGAAGAAAAATGACCAGCCTATCCACTGCATACCAAGTGGTTTAGAGACAAGCCAAAAAGGTCAAGAAACCTTCAAATTGCTCATTCAATTCCCATCAATTAGGCTTCAAGGGGCCCCAGATGGGGGAAGATGTTAAAAGAAAACCTCGCATTTAAAGTTGCAAAAAATGAAATTCTCGAGGAAATCTTTTCAAAAAATGCGCTCACGCAAAATGGTTGCACTTGCCATCTTTATAGAGTGAATAATAAAATGGGATGGGACACGCTTCAACAACAATTCAAAGGAAAAAATATAAGAATCAATGCTACTTTACCAATCTGGCAGAAGAAATTATAGAAGACTCACACTTCCAAGAATATTTTGAGTTTGCAAACGCCCGGGCTCACCCAAATTAGAGCGCCATGTTATTTGAAGTTTTCCAAGAACATTGCTTCCCTCAACTTTGAGCTGAACATTTTCATGGGAGGTCGGAATTAGCTGATAGAGGTAATTACGTATACCTCCCCCAGCTCTGATTAAACCAGGCATCTTGAATATTTCTCTATCAATATAACATACAGGTTACTTTAAAAAACCAAAATAAATAATAAGATCAACAGATGCAATGATCATGACCAAAGATCATGACATGCAGCCTATATATATAGCATACCAAATAAAGGAAAAAATGAGATAGATTTTACCACAATAGATGATCACCAACTTTTATTTACCTTGTTATAGACTTGCTTTCTGAAGGATGATCATCAACTCCTAGAGCTGTAGAATTCCAATGTGGTGCTGGCTCAAAGTCAACTTGATCCATATAGAGGTTGGACTTCGTGTGGTTCTCGATACAGGCTTCCAAATATGTTTTGTCCTGAGAGAAGATTTCCCATATACTGCTAAAACCGACTCAACCCAAATATTACTAAGAATTTCCTCAAAAAAGAAAAATGAAAAAATAGTAGTAGTAACCACAACATAACATGAGAAACATCCAAGATGCAACGAATTATTATGGTAGTTATTCAAAACCACGAGGTAAATAGAATGGAACGAAGAACATATTTTAAATATTCCTATTTCTTCTGACAATATATCTCTCCAAGCTACGTTCTTGAGCATGTTCAATCCAATCATTGCTGACGTTACTGAAGAAAATTTTCAATTTTTTATACAAAAAGGAAAACCAATTGGAATTGGGAGGATATAGCTAGATGTAAGGAATATCTTATATAGATAATGTTTCGAGGTGTGCTAAGTCTTTGATTAGTTGGCAGCTAACTTATTATAGATTGGAGGGAGCAGGTGCACCTTTCTTTGATTTATTTATACTATCAGATGACTATTGAATTTAGACATCATTTTTCTACAAGAAAAACCCTTTTTAAGCATAAGTTAGCTAACATATTTCATTTCATGTAATTTGTATGCCAAGTAGAATTCCTTTTTAAAGCAAACGATGTACAAAATTTGATGTCGAAATTCCCCATGAAGCATCAATATCAATTGTTCTACCTCAAGTCTACGTTATCTTGTGATGATAAGCATGCAACATGTGTATGTACCCACGGACATGCTCGTTGAGTCAAGGGCATTGTGTATTCAAACACTAATCTGGAAAATTGACTTAATAATAGACCAACCCATTGAACTCTGACACTCCACCAATGCTTTGGACTTTGGGCTGGCATTTTTCTGGAGATTAATGTCATCTTTGGCTTGGGCAGGATCTTCTCGATGTTGCAAACTCACCAAAGGGGACCCCTTCTTTTTTGGATTTGAGAAAATGAACAAACGGATTCTAGAAGAAAAACTTCGCAAAGAGAATGTTCCTAACAAGCCAGATTGACTGCAGCCACACAATCGACCTCAACTGCTCTGCGGAGTTGCAGAACTGCGCAGCAGCAAGTGAAGCCCAACTGCTCCAAGGGCATGCAACCCAAGAGATAGAGGCCTCAGCTCACAAGTCCCCTGCACAGATCATGATAAATAAGTGCTCCAGCTCCTCCAGATTCAGACAACAAAGAGGACAGACCATCTCAGCATTAGATGCAAAATGAGTCGTACCGACTCTAGTCATGAGGCAACTTCAACACAGGATCCAGAGAAAGAGCTGGACCCGCAGGGGAGCTTTCGAGGTCCAAATAAGATCACGATTGTGCTTCAAACCACTAGGATCAAATTTTATAACCAGTCAAGTCTTTATAGGCTTTCTTCACAGAGAATCCACGCTCATATATTCCCAGTGACCCACGTGATGAGAAGGATCATCCAAGTGGCTCAGAACCTACATTCGCTGCAACAAATCCATCATCCTCCAGATAACATTGAGTGTGAAGGCGGGGAACCATGGTCCCTCAGACCCCCAACTCAAAAAGCCTCATGAATTTCAAACAAAGAGGGCCCTTCCCAACCAATTGTCAGACCAAAAGCCAAAGGAACAACCACTCTCCACAACCAGAACCATCTGGATAAGTATGTCTGGAACATGGAATTAATTTTGGCGAAATTCGGCCGAATTTCGGTTTTGGTGGGTGACCAAAATTCGGCCGAAATGCCTATATCGACTGAAATTTGAGGGGGCATGTTTAAAAACTGGCCGAAATTCATCACCGAAATGGTGATGGAAATCGAAATTTGAGGCATTGGTCTGGAATAACAGAGTGGATCCCCTTATAGGAGTTCTCCATCCTTTTTTATGGATAGATTTACTGTTGCGAACTACTTACGGAACTTGATGTCTTGAGGAACTCGGATGGTCCCCCTTTTAGGATCCAGAGTGAGAACAAAGGACACGTCCTGGAGTGAATTGAAAGAAGGCTGGAAGAATAGTTGTCTAAGTTGCAATTACGAATAGGTAGGCTTATCCTTTTTAAGAGCAGTTTTGTCAGCACTTCTAATTTACTATGGTTCACTATTCCTTCGATTAGAAGGTTCTTTTGGACAGTTGTGGCCAGAAGATTATTATTGGATTCAGTTAGGAGGTTCTTTCGGATAGGTGCAATGCAAGAACAGCTGGAGACGGTATACCTTCGGTTATGTAATTTAAGGTCTGTAAACCTGCGGAGGAGGGTGTCCTAGCAGTTGGCAATCTATGGATTTGAAACACAGCTCTTTTATTCAAGTAGGTGTTAAGCATGCTGACCAAGAGTTATGATCTCTTCATCAAGGTGCTCTTAACCTGCTATGGACTAGTGCTCCATATGGCACATGCCAAGCTACCTCTGCTTTCGTACTACCTCAAAGGGGGAATAACGGAAGTCATCTTGTGTATTACTCCTATCATCGGTATGGTACTAAGGAATTGTGCCCACTCCTTTTGGTAGGATGACTGGTCGAGTGCAGATAGGTTGAGACAGATCTTTCCCAGTGCAAACGGATCTTTCTTCCCATTTTCGTGTGATAGTAGCCATCAACTAGTCCATACTCTCAATTGATCCTGGCATTTGGGCTCCTACTTTCAGCTCTCCCCTCTCCAACATATGCTGTGATGAGATTTTGCACCTCTCTCTGATAGAAGGAATAAGTCTGCACGATTATGATAGAGGTTGTTGGGGTGGACCAGGGGGGATCTTCTCTATTTCGTCTGCTAATAGGAAACTTCTTGCAACCCCGTCCCATCCAGATGATTTACTGCTGTCGGTGCATTTGGAAGATTAAGCCTTCCATTAAGGTGTTCTCATAGCTACTCAAGAGAGAGGGAGAGAGATTAGTCACATAAGCACCAAGTGCAGACACTAGTTGTCTTTCCTCTCTTGGTTGAGCAAGAAGATGTGACGCACCTCTTCTTTCATTGCCCGTGTTCAGGGCAAGTCTATGATTAAGCCAACTTACCTTGGCTTGATACCACCCTCTTTGAGCTTGTTTTGGTAATCTTTTAGGGTGGGTTATAGGATATTGTTTGGGAGTGCTCTAATAATGAAGAGTGGAGCTTAACCCATCATTTTGCACCGTCTTTCAATTGGACCAGACCTCTGCTGACAATGTGTTTCAATCTGACCCTGCTGTTGGAGCTTTTGGGAAGGTAATATCATCCTGGTTATCCAATTTGTATTTTTTTTCAATTACGAATATATGTGTGGATGACCACTAGTATTTATTGGTAATACCTTATATAAAAGAATGGTCAAAGTCACATTTGACTCAGTTTTGAGATGTTAGATGTTTCTAATAATTTTCACTTTTCCATAATCTCTAGATTCATGGCTCGGTCTCAAGCCCGGGTAAATTGAGGAGGGTTGGCACTAGGTAGCCGACAGCCAGCGCAGGAGAGATAAATTAAGAACACTATTTAGGAATGTCTTGAAACCATTCGGATAAATTATTAAATAGTGTTCTTCTAAGAACAAGAACACTATCTAGGAATTTTTCTTGAATTCGTTTGGATCTTTTAATCATGGATTTAAGCAAACATCTAGATTTCGTTGGGGCGTTCCCTACTTGCGACTTGTTACATCGCCCAACTACAATGAGAAGGCAAAGGCCGCTACATCGCAGCCCAGATGTAGTTCAAAACTTGCAAGGACTCTCGCATGAGGAACGCATGCGAGTAAATAAACTAGTTCCGCTGCATCGATGCCCGGATGCAGTCCAAAATTTGCAAGGGTTCTCGCGTGATGGAAGCATGCGGGTAAAGAAGTTAGTCCAAAAGAGGTTGCAAAGGAAGTTGCAGATAGGTAGTTGGAATATTGGCACTTTGACTGGCAAATCGATGGAGATAGTTGATGCGATGAAAGAAGGAAGATTCAGATATTATATCTACAAGAGACAAAATGGATTGGAGAGAAAGCAAGGAAGATCAAGAAGCCAAGCTTTAAACTTTGGTATTCAGGTAAAGATAAGAACAGAAATGGTGTTGGAGTGGTTGCTCATAAGGATTTTACGGATTGTGTGGTTGAAGAGCAAAGAACTGGAGATCGGATTATATTGCTAAAAGTGGTGCTCGAAGAAGAAATACCGAATATCATCTCAGTTTATGCACTACAAATTAGTTTAGATGATAGGATTAAGTAAGTTTTTTGGGAGGATTTGGATAAGATTATGCAAGGATTCCCACAAAGAGAGATGATTTGCCTAGGTGGAGATCTTAATGGACATTTGGGAAATGATACTTCAGGGCATGCTAGTGTTCATGGAGGACATGACTTCGGGGATAGAAATGAAGAGGGAAAGTCTTTCAAGATTTTGTAACAGCCTATGATTTTTTCATTGCAAATACTCTCTTTAAGAAGAGAGGGGGGCATTTAATTACTTATAAGAGTGGCTCAACTAGAACATAGATAGACTATTTTGCTTTGAGAAGAAGAGATCGGTTGTGTTGCAACTACAAAGTAATCCTAGGACAGAGCATGACCACCTAACATTGATTGTCAACCATGGACGTGCAAATAAAAGGGCTGGTAAAGAAAAGGAGGGTTTCCAAGATCACTAGAATTAGATGGTGGAATATTCAATTGAAGCAATCGAGCTTCAGGGAGAAGGTTTTAGAAGACATATCTTGGAATTGTAACGGAAGTGCAAATGAGATGTGGGAGGTGGTAACATCTTGTATCCGCAAGGGTAGCCAAAGAGATGCTAGGCGGATTAAAGGGAGGAGCTCCAGGCCAAAAGGAGGCTTGGTGGTGGAGTGGAGGGGTGCAAGAGAAGCTCAAAATTAAAAGAGTTTGCTTCAAAGCTATGTTTAAGGATAGAACATATGAAACTGTCACAAACTACAAAATAGCTAAGAAGGAAGCAAAGAAGGCGGTAAGCAAAGCTAAGTCAAAAGCTTATATAGTTTTGTACAAAAATCTCGATTCTAAGGAGGGTCAGAAGGATATATTCACGCTAGCTAAAGCAAGAGAAAGAAAGACGAAAGATCTTTCTCAAGTGAGATGCATTAAGGATGAGAAAGGTCGCGTGTTTGTTACTCAAAAGGATATAGAGACTAGATGGAAGCAATACTTCTATAAGCTTTTCATTGGGGAAGGAAATAGAGAGATTACTTTGGGAAATCTGGCTAGTAATAAAAGTTACTTGAATCGTGCAAGCTACAGAGGAATACAAAGGAATGAAGTAGAGGAGACTTCGAAGGTTATGAGACATGGGAAAGGTGTAGGACCTGATGACATTCCTGTAGAAGTCTGGAGGTGTGACGCCCGCTCCTTAACGGATCTGGATACCCGTTTACATATCACCCGTAGTATTATGTTCGCTAAATTATCACATTAGAGTGCTGAAAATCAGGGAAAATTTTTTTCTTTTTCATATGTAAGAATGACATTCACAATTTAACTAATAAGCCACAGAACTACACTATGTCACAAGTATATTGCATAAATTCCATAGCAGTTGGCATGTAACAATAGAATTTGTATTATGTACATGCATCCCAGTTATAGAAGAAGAGAAATAAAAAGCATATAATATTTTGAATAAACTATAGCATGCGTACCTGATAATTGTAACTGCAGAAGCTGATGTTCAATTCTCCCAATACAACGGTGCAGGTATTTTGCCTGCAATCCATGGAATAGGGAGAAAAGAACATCAACAAACGTTGAGTACATCTAATTTATTGATAATAACAGGATATTTAATGTCTACAAAAGAAAGCAAGTAAATTGGCTATGATAAATTAAAATCTAAAGCTACTTGCAATGAAACAGGCTTGGTTTGGTATGTAAAACTCCATTCTACTCATCCTACACTAATTACCCACATTAATCATTGATATACAACCATCATATGATCCATATTTAAGTCATTGCCTTTCTATTTGAGAATGTGAATGATGACACTATGATATGATCATTATCTCTATTAAATGCTTATAATGATGATTAATAATCTTGTGGATTGATCATAGTAAGGGTATATGATGGATCCGGGGTTTTGATTCTTTTCTTGTTGATTTTCTTAAGCTTAGTGGATAGTCTGTGGTTTTAGTCTAGGTAAGATCTCACACTATGACTCTAAGGTAGTAAGGAAGCCTTAGGGTTGGGGTGCCTCCGTAGGCATACGGTGGAGTAAAATGCATCCTAACTAAGTTCCCAATACGTCCACTAGCTATATCTTACAACTATGGTAGTAGTTCAAGGTCTGATAAGGATCATTGTCATGATATGGTCTTTTCTTTTTGTCAGGAATTATTGGCAGAAAGTAACTAGTTCTTCGGAAACCAACTCAACTGTAACCAAGTTTCTATGTAACCAATTCAACTGTAATTCAACTTTAGCCAAGCTTAATTGTAACTCAATCCAATCTCATTTGTAACTTTTCCAAATTCAATTGTAACTGATTCAGATGTAGCCATAGAGGATTCAGATGTATACACGGATGATTCGGATGTAGCATCGCCAAGTCTGCTGGCGAAAAATTAATAAAACTCAAGCGGTGAGGAAGCCTACAAAAGGCTCTTCCGTCTCGCCCTCTAACTGGAAGGCGGTCCAATAGAGGGATAGGTCTACTCCAAAACTACGCCACTGAGACGGGTGAGAGAGACTCTCTAGAAAAGTCGCTCTAAAGAAAAAAACCGGCCCGACCGTACGGGCTCACGAGCTCGAAAAACTAAAACCAAGGGTCCTCCTGCCTAGGCACCCTAACGAACAAGGGTCAGCGGAACCGGTCTTTAAAAGAAACCTGTGGATCCCAGAGAGGCGTAAAAACTGCGAGCGCTCGCGAGAAAACCGAGAAAAAGACTGGGATCCTAGACCCGCGCACGAAGCGGCCGCTGCCCTGACTGGGCTTCCTATCTCCCGCCCAGCTGAGGGTCACCGCCCCCTCGCACAGTCAGGTGTAAAGGTCACCATGACTGGCACTCATTATTTATCAGGCATCACTGAATCATTATCACTAAGTTGAATTCTCATTCTTTCTCAGTCTCTGTTGTGATTAACTCTACAGATCTAGGCATGTCGACAATCTTATGGAATAGTGATCCATAATTGTGATTCATACTTAAATGATTGATCACGAAAATTTCAGTCATTGTTTATAAGTTATCTCAAAGTTTGGCGGTCTGCTTATTGATCTAGATTTTATGAATCACTTGTATGAAAATACCCTGATGATCTTATTTTTCAAATCATGAGATTAAAAGTTGTTCAATGGATTTGGATTTAAGTTTAGATTAATGCAGACTACCAAATTTACTTATAGGATTAAGTGATATCTATTTAAATCTAAAACTTGTCTCATCTTGTATACTAATTCATCTCAAATCTCCCAATCGTTACCATTAGGTTAGCGATTAATTGGTGTTTTTAAAACTTTCCTTAATTAGGTACTTCTAGCATTTAATTTCTCTTTAATCCACTTAAAATCAATGACTATTCAGTGGTTTGAAATTATATTTAATTTTGTATGTCGAACCCCCAACTTCCTCAACAGTTCATTCCTAAATCAAAGGCATAGAATTGGTCTTGGTTAATGTTTATAACATTAATACTAACAGATTATGAGGTGAATTAATAAGGAACTATGATTTTTTTTTTTTTTTAACAGAACGGTTAATCAAAACCTACTTTTATTCATATAAAGCATTATGATTGTGTAAAGAGGTGACCTTTATTCTGAGCAATTGATCAAGGTAAGTTATTCAGTACATGAGGATTTATGAGATTAAATAGTACGACGCAACCACTGGACCTTCGAGGATAGTACCCTTAAGAACGCATAATACGCCATAAAACTACCCATAAAACAACAAAGATTTTCCATCTGAAATATATTAACCAACAAGGACTTCGCTTATCTCAAACTATCTGAAGGATTTTCCAGATATTGCTAAATTGTTCTGCAATTATAAAGCATGCAAGCATGTTCACTATACAGCTTTAAAATAATGGATAGGTTTAGATAGTGCATGAAGTACTCGGTATGGGTATATTTTTGCAGGTTTGGTCCTCTCATTTACACATGTCATCAGTCAGACTTATACCAAAACACCACAAACATAGTGGTAAAAGGAGCGTGCTTTTGGTTGGAAATTTTAGGGCTAATGAATATATCATTATTATTTCTTCTTTCTTTCTTTCTTTGTTTTTTTTTTTATATAGGTGAACTATAAACTCGATCTTTGTGTAAATAATGTATTATATAATAGTATTATCATGTAATTTGATATGGGCATAAATTCCAGGGTTGGTGAACAACATTTTTCTTTTTGTGTTTATTTATCTATAGTATCCATCGCTATTAACTAACTCGTGTAAATTATATATATTCCTCATTCACATAATAACTTATTGTGATCACTGTCACATTTATTTTATTGTATATATATTATAACACTAGTACAAAGTTGTAGTACATACATAATGTGGCGTATATTTACCAGTTACTACTGAACTCAGTATGGTATTTAACCAACGGATAAAATAGTATGCACCCAGATCTTGTATTTTTTTTTTTTTTGTATCAAAAAGATTATAATAAAGAACTAACACCCTCCATGTTTTTGAACCCAATAGAGGACACTCAATACATTATCATGCAAATTACCAACAATTTGCTATGCTCAAAGATATAGTTACTTTTAATCTAATTCAAGAAACATGCATTGCAGCAAGAGGGGTTATGATGGTACCTTGATCCTCTAAAGTTTTGAAGAACCTTCATGCAACTGCAGATTTTGGAGAAGCAGTAACAACTTGGAGGGGAGAAGGTCAGCAACTAGTAGTTGCTCCTAAGGCTGTAGCAGATCCAAGCTTGGGTGCAACTGCAGCTGGGATTGTGATAGCAGCTCCAGGAGAAGCTATGGGCAAAAATTGTAGCTCCTAGTTGCAGCAACAAGGAAGTGGACAGCAGCAGTTTGCTCCAAGGAAGGAGCAGTAACTCTAATATGGAGGAGCAACAACAAGTGCCTAAAGAAGGCTGCAGCAGTGGTCTAGAGATGCTGGACTGCAGCTCCAGCAAAGAGGGGTAACATTCTCGGTGGATTTCTTTTGGGGAGAATTGAGAGGATTTGGGTTATATTTATAAGGAGAGGAGATTTGCCTTTTATTGCCAAATGGAAGAAGACATGGGTCCAAGTGGAAAGGATACAAGCCAAGTGGAAAGGGCAGATGGACAGCAGACTATTGTCTGTTTTGCTGGAAATTTCTTTTTCATTTTCATTTTTTTTTTTTTAACAATGGCTCTCTTATATTTAGAAAACCAAAGTTGACCGTACGCACACCTCGAGTGTCGGATCTTTGTGTACCATAGCTCGTTTTGACCGTCTCTGAATGACGACCAAAATGAGTATAATATTCATATACTTCGGATTGAAGATGAATCTCCGAAATTTCCGAAATACGGTTTTGGTTTATGGCTAATTTTTGCGATTTTAAAATACGAAACGACCTCCGATCGACGAACGGTCGATTCCGTTGGTCTTGTATCATCGAATCGGATCTAATGACGGTCTCGGCTTGTTTCGCGGTTTCCGAATTTGCGTCGCGGCTTTTCACGGCGCGCGTTACGGATTGACCGATTTTTGGTCGATTTCTCCCGAACAACTTTTGATTCACGATTAATTGATCGTTTTAAGTTGTTTAGTATTGACTGATAACGTTTTTGGGTTCATTAGACCCAAAATCGGACGACTTCGGGTTTGATTGGAAACCGGATGTTACAATTATAAAAACCTCAAAGGGAGTCTCGTCCTCGAGACTCGAGTTAAGGCTATGCGGTGACTTGTTTGAATTTCATATGTCCATAAAAACCCCAAAGGGTTTTGAACCCATAAAAACCTCAAAGAGAAAACAAATCATATATTCATATATATATAATTACAAAAGCTTGTTGTGCTTATTACACTTAGAAAAGTTGTGGATATCTCGCTCGCATGTCGGCTTCGGTCTCTCGTGTCGCTTCTTCGACGCTATGTTGGTATCACAACACCTTGACCAATGGAATCCCTTTGCTGCGAATCTTCTTCACAGCACTATCTAGTATATGTACCGGCTTCTCCTAGTATGTCAAATCTGGCTCCACGTCAAGATTCTCGTAACTGATGACGTGTCGAGGGTCATGGACATATTTCCTCAAGTTGGATATATGAAAGACATCATGTATGCCTGATGAGTCTGGAGGATTGGTTACTCGATAGGCTGTCTTACTCATACAAGTAAAAATTTCAAATAGTCAAACATAAACTTGCCATGAACACCAAATCTTTGTATTTCTCTTCATGGGAGATATACGTAGAACAACCTATCTCCTTCCTTAAACTCCAAAATTCTTCTCCGACTATCTGTAAAACTAGTCTAGCAGCTCTGTATCGTCAGAAATATTCACCTCACAAGATCAACAATCCTCACAGACTCTTCCAAGAGATCTACAGAGTAAAGAGTCTGTTCACCTATTTCATGCTATCTGAGAGTTGCGAGGCATTTCTGTCAATATAGGACTTCAAATGGTGCCATAATAATATTGAAATGATAGCTGTTGTTGTACGAGAATTCTACCAATCGACAGGTGGTCCTTCCAGGATCCTTTTCACCCAAGGGTACGTGGATGAATTAATTCCTCGTATCTGAATAATGTGTTTGTTCTGTCTGACGGTTTATGGATGGAATACAGAACGCATCTTCAGCTCTGTTTGTAGTGTTGACATGAACTGGGGCCAATAGTATTATGTAAACCTCGAGCATCTGTCAAACATTACCTCACGTGGTATACCATGAATCCTTATACATGCAATCTAGCCAACCTAAATGGAGTGTACTTCATGTTGACATGTATAAATGGGTTGACTTGGTCAATTTGTCAACGACCCAAAGCATTGTGGCCACCTAGCGTCTTCGGCAATCTGGTGAGGAAATCCACAGAGATATTCTTTCATTTGGAAATGGGAGAGACTGTAATAACCATAACTCATACTTGTTCAGCTTAAAATACTACTTATGCTCTTTCTGATCTAAGATGTACTTCAAACTTTTACGATTTGTGAAAATTTTGAAATTTACCTCGTAGAGATAGTGGTGCCCAATCTTCAAAGTGAAGATAACTATCACCAACTCCAAATCAAGGATGGGGTAATTCCGTTCATGCAGTCTCAACTGACATTATGCATAACAATCATGTAAACTTACGAACCACTCTTAAACATTCATTTGAAGCATTTGTATATACTGCATAATTTTTGAGTGTCTTAAGAAAGTGTAAAAATAGGCACAATTGTTAATCTATCTTTCAATGTCCTTATAGGTCTGGTCACGCTAATTCGTCCCAATGAAAGGAACTCTCATCTGTGTCAAAATGACTCGTGGAAAGCCACTGATGAAGCGTCTATAATAACTATTTAGTTCAGGGAACCTTTGAATTCGAGTGATTGTCTTGTGTTGTTCCCATGACATGACTGCCTTGGTCTTTGTAAGATCAACTGCCATACCTACTCCAGAATGACATGCCCAAAAATTGAGACTTTGGGATAATAAGAACCCACACTTACTCAACTTGGTTTACAACTTGTATTCTTGAAGTATGTTCATAACTGTCTTTAGATCATTGTATGTGACCCCTATTTATTTCAGGAGTATATCAACACATCGTCAATGTATACAATTACAGACTCATCCAAGTATGGACGGAAATCATGTTTATTATATTTATAAAAAGTTGTAGGGCATTTGTGAGCTCAAGCGATATCACTACAAACTCGTACTGTCCATATCGAGTCTTGAATGTTATTTTTGGACTATCTGACTCTTTAATCCTCTCTTGATGGTAGCCCTGTCGAATGTTGATCTTCGAGGATACCGAAGATCCCTAGCTGATTGAACAAGTCATCAATGTGTGACAGACGATAACGATTCTTACCGTTTTTTTTTTTTTATTTTTTTATTTTTATTTTTTTTTTTCAGTTGTTTGTAATCTATGAATAATCTCATTGTTCTGTCATTCTTTCTGACAAAATGAACTGGAGCATTTCAAGGTGGAGTGTTCAGCCTTACGAAACCTACGTTAAGTAATTCTTGCGAATGCATCTTGAGTTTTCTTAAGTCGGCTAGTGCCAAGCGGCACAAAGCCATCGAGATTGGTTGTATATATGGTAGTAATGTAATTTCAAACTCAATCTTTCTCAGGTGGTAATCCTGACAATTCATTAGAGAATACACTAGGATAATCTGACACTATCGTGATGTCCTGAGCCATCGGCTCTCCATCAGATGTCTCTCGGGAAATTGCTAGATATGAATCATATTCTCGGTTTATGAGTCTCTGAGTTCTCAATACCGAGATATATTTCATTTTGGAGTCATGTAATGTACCCTTAATGGTAAACTCGGGTAAGTCGGAAATCCTGAAGACAACCGTCTTCATGAAGCAATTATCTAGGCATAATGAGCTAATAGCTAATCCACGCCCATAATCAAGCCACGCTTGTCAAGTTGTAGTAGTAGATAGTTGATGATCATCTCATGACCATTAATCAATATTGGTAACCTTCTGACTATCAGCCTTATAATAAACCACTGGTCCCCCGACCTATGGATGTGACAGGGATGATCTAGGGCATATGCCACTCTACTTACTGAAGCTAGAAACTCGAAGTTCGTCTATCGCTTCAGAATCAATTAAAACATAGAAAGGACGGCACTAGACGTCATGGTTCTGTATAAGGACCAATATCCGTAATTACAATAGTTGATGTTCGCGGATATTTCTATTAGGCTTTTTCTCTTCTTGGGATACAATTTGGAAATAAGTTGCAATTGGTGACATCTGTGGTCATTGATTTGAATGTCATATTTCCCCTTCAGACTCGCGACAAGTCAGAGGACTGTCGCTATCTGATTATTAATGCAATCGGAACTATAATACTACGAATGTATGTAGCAGGGTACCACTGCTCTGATACCAAACTGTGACGCCCGCTCCTTAACGGATCTGGATACCCGTTTACATATCACCCGTAGTATTATGTTCGCTAAATTATCACATTAGAGTGCTGAAAATCAGGGAAAATTTTTTTCTTTTTCATATGTAAGAATGACATTCACAATTTAACTAATAAGCCACAGAACTACACTATGTCACAAGTATATTGCATAAATTCCATAGCAGTTGGCATGTAACAATAGAATTTGTATTATGTACATGCATCCCAGTTATAGAAGAAGAGAAATAAAAAGCATATAATATTTTGAATAAACTATAGCATGCGTACCTGATAATTGTAACTGCAGAAGCTGATGTTCAATTCTCCCAATACAACGGTGCAGGTATTTTGCCTGCAATCCATGGAATAGGGAGAAAAGAACATCAACAAACGTTGAGTACATCTAATTTATTGATAATAACAGGATATTTAATGTCTACAAAAGAAAGCAAGTAAATTGGCTATGATAAATTAAAATCTAAAGCTACTTGCAATGAAACAGGCTTGGTTTGGTATGTAAAACTCCATTCTACTCATCCTACACTAATTACCCACATTAATCATTGATATACAACCATCATATGATCCATATTTAAGTCATTGCCTTTCTATTTGAGAATGTGAATGATGACACTATGATATGATCATTATCTCTATTAAATGCTTATAATGATGATTAATAATCTTGTGGATTGATCATAGTAAGGGTATATGATGGATCCGGGGTTTTGATTCTTTTCTTGTTGATTTTCTTAAGCTTAGTGGATAGTCTGTGGTTTTAGTCTAGGTAAGATCTCACACTATGACTCTAAGGTAGTAAGGAAGCCTTAGGGTTGGGGTGCCTCCGTAGGCATACGGTGGAGTAAAATGCATCCTAACTAAGTTCCCAATACGTCCACTAGCTATATCTTACAACTATGGTAGTAGTTCAAGGTCTGATAAGGATCATTGTCATGATATGGTCTTTTCTTTTTGTCAGGAATTATTGGCAGAAAGTAACTAGTTCTTCGGAAACCAACTCAACTGTAACCAAGTTTCTATGTAACCAATTCAACTGTAATTCAACTTTAGCCAAGCTTAATTGTAACTCAATCCAATCTCATTTGTAACTTTTCCAAATTCAATTGTAACTGATTCAGATGTAGCCATAGAGGATTCAGATGTATACACGGATGATTCGGATGTAGCATCGCCAAGTCTGCTGGCGAAAAATTAATAAAACTCAAGCGGTGAGGAAGCCTACAAAAGGCTCTTCCGTCTCGCCCTCTAACTGGAAGGCGGTCCAATAGAGGGATAGGTCTACTCCAAAACTACGCCACTGAGACGGGTGAGAGAGACTCTCTAGAAAAGTCGCTCTAAAGAAAAAAACCGGCCCGACCGTACGGGCTCACGAGCTCGAAAAACTAAAACCAAGGGTCCTCCTGCCTAGGCACCCTAACGAACAAGGGTCAGCGGAACCGGTCTTTAAAAGAAACCTGTGGATCCCAGAGAGGCGTAAAAACTGCGAGCGCTCGCGAGAAAACCGAGAAAAAGACTGGGATCCTAGACCCGCGCACGAAGCGGCCGCTGCCCTGACTGGGCTTCCTATCTCCCGCCCAGCTGAGGGTCACCGCCCCCTCGCACAGTCAGGTGTAAAGGTCACCATGACTGGCACTCATTATTTATCAGGCATCACTGAATCATTATCACTAAGTTGAATTCTCATTCTTTCTCAGTCTCTGTTGTGATTAACTCTACAGATCTAGGCATGTCGACAATCTTATGGAATAGTGATCCATAATTGTGATTCATACTTAAATGATTGATCACGAAAATTTCAGTCATTGTTTATAAGTTATCTCAAAGTTTGGCGGTCTGCTTATTGATCTAGATTTTATGAATCACTTGTATGAAAATACCCTGATGATCTTATTTTTCAAATCATGAGATTAAAAGTTGTTCAATGGATTTGGATTTAAGTTTAGATTAATGCAGACTACCAAATTTACTTATAGGATTAAGTGATATCTATTTAAATCTAAAACTTGTCTCATCTTGTATACTAATTCATCTCAAATCTCCCAATCGTTACCATTAGGTTAGCGATTAATTGGTGTTTTTAAAACTTTCCTTAATTAGGTACTTCTAGCATTTAATTTCTCTTTAATCCACTTAAAATCAATGACTATTCAGTGGTTTGAAATTATATTTAATTTTGTATGTCGAACCCCCAACTTCCTCAACAGTTCATTCCTAAATCAAAGGCATAGAATTGGTCTTGGTTAATGTTTATAACATTAATACTAACAGATTATGAGGTGAATTAATAAGGAACTATGATTTTTTTTTTTTTTAACAGAACGGTTAATCAAAACCTACTTTTATTCATATAAAGCATTATGATTGTGTAAAGAGGTGACCTTTATTCTGAGCAATTGATCAAGGTAAGTTATTCAGTACATGAGGATTTATGAGATTAAATAGTACGACGCAACCACTGGACCTTCGAGGATAGTACCCTTAAGAACGCATAATACGCCATAAAACTACCCATAAAACAACAAAGATTTTCCATCTGAAATATATTAACCAACAAGGACTTCGCTTATCTCAAACTATCTGAAGGATTTTCCAGATATTGCTAAATTGTTCTGCAATTATAAAGCATGCAAGCATGTTCACTATACAGCTTTAAAATAATGGATAGGTTTAGATAGTGCATGAAGTACTCGGTATGGGTATATTTTTGCAGGTTTGGTCCTCTCATTTACACATGTCATCAGTCAGACTTATACCAAAACACCACAAACATAGTGGTAAAAGGAGCGTGCTTTTGGTTGGAAATTTTAGGGCTAATGAATATATCATTATTATTTCTTCTTTCTTTCTTTCTTTGTTTTTTTTTTATATAGGTGAACTATAAACTCGATCTTTGTGTAAATAATGTATTATATAATAGTATTATCATGTAATTTGATATGGGCATAAATTCCAGGGTTGGTGAACAACATTTTTCTTTTTGTGTTTATTTATCTATAGTATCCATCGCTATTAACTAACTCGTGTAAATTATATATATTCCTCATTCACATAATAACTTATTGTGATCACTGTCACATTTATTTTATTGTATATATATTATAACACTAGTACAAAGTTGTAGTACATACATAATGTGGCGTATATTTACCAGTTACTACTGAACTCAGTATGGTATTTAACCAACGGATAAAATAGTATGCACCCAGATCTTGTATTTTTTTTTTTTTTGTATCAAAAAGATTATAATAAAGAACTAACACCCTCCATGTTTTTGAACCCAATAGAGGACACTCAATACATTATCATGCAAATTACCAACAATTTGCTATGCTCAAAGATATAGTTACTTTTAATCTAATTCAAGAAACATGCATTGCAGCAAGAGGGGTTATGATGGTACCTTGATCCTCTAAAGTTTTGAAGAACCTTCATGCAACTGCAGATTTTGGAGAAGCAGTAACAACTTGGAGGGGAGAAGGTCAGCAACTAGTAGTTGCTCCTAAGGCTGTAGCAGATCCAAGCTTGGGTGCAACTGCAGCTGGGATTGTGATAGCAGCTCCAGGAGAAGCTATGGGCAAAAATTGTAGCTCCTAGTTGCAGCAACAAGGAAGTGGACAGCAGCAGTTTGCTCCAAGGAAGGAGCAGTAACTCTAATATGGAGGAGCAACAACAAGTGCCTAAAGAAGGCTGCAGCAGTGGTCTAGAGATGCTGGACTGCAGCTCCAGCAAAGAGGGGTAACATTCTCGGTGGATTTCTTTTGGGGAGAATTGAGAGGATTTGGGTTATATTTATAAGGAGAGGAGATTTGCCTTTTATTGCCAAATGGAAGAAGACATGGGTCCAAGTGGAAAGGATACAAGCCAAGTGGAAAGGGCAGATGGACAGCAGACTATTGTCTGTTTTGCTGGAAATTTCTTTTTCATTTTCATTTTTTTTTTTTTTAACAATGGCTCTCTTATATTTAGAAAACCAAAGTTGACCGTACGCACACCTCGAGTGTCGGATCTTTGTGTACCATAGCTCGTTTTGACCGTCTCTGAATGACGACCAAAATGAGTATAATATTCATATACTTCGGATTGAAGATGAATCTCCGAAATTTCCGAAATACGGTTTTGGTTTATGGCTAATTTTTGCGATTTTAAAATACGAAACGACCTCCGATCGACGAACGGTCGATTCCGTTGGTCTTGTATCATCGAATCGGATCTAATGACGGTCTCGGCTTGTTTCGCGGTTTCCGAATTTGCGTCGCGGCTTTTCACGGCGCGCGTTACGGATTGACCGATTTTTGGTCGATTTCTCCCGAACAACTTTTGATTCACGATTAATTGATCGTTTTAAGTTGTTTAGTATTGACTGATAACGTTTTTGGGTTCATTAGACCCAAAATCGGACGACTTCGGGTTTGATTGGAAACCGGATGTTACAGGAGGTGGGCGTGGTTTGACTTGGCTTACAAATTTATTCAATGTTATTTGGTGAAGCAAGAAAATGCCTGAAGAATGGAGGAGAAGAATTGTGGCGCCTCTTTATAAGAACAAAGGAGACATTGAAAATGGTTCAAATTATAGAGGTATCAAGCTGATGAGTCACACTGAAAATTTGGGAACGTGTGATCGAAAGAAGGTTGAGGCTATTTTCCAAAGTAAAAGAAAACCAATTCGGATTCATGCCAGGTCGCTCAACTATTGAAGACATCCACTTGCTGAGGAGAACAATGGAGATTTACAGAGCTAAAAGGAAGAGCCTCCATATGATTTTTATTGATTTAGAGAAGGCTTATGATTTTGTCCCACGAGAGATATTGTGGAGAGTTTTGGAGAAGAGACAAGTACCTATCCTATACATTAACCTCGTAAAGGATCTGTATGATAGGACTTCATCTTGCGTAAGGAAACAGTCTGGGAAGACTGACTATTTTGACAACACCGATCTGCATCAAGGTTCAACTTTGAGTCCATTCCTTTTTACTTTAATTATGAACGCGTTGACAAGTTACATTCAGGATGAGATACCTTGGTGTATGTTATTCGTTGATGATATTGTGTTCATTGATGAGACTGGAGATGGAGTAAACGAAAAGCTTGAGGCCTGAAGACATGATTTGGAGACTAAAGGATTTCGTATAAGTATGACTAAGACTAAATATATTGAGTGTACTTTTGATGGAAGCAATGGTAAGGAAACGATGTTAAGAGAGTAAACGATGTTAACAATGACTAAGACTAAATATATTCAGTGTGACTCTTCTCTTGCCTGGGAGAGCCGCGCCATCCCGCGGTCTCGGGTTGCTATGGCTGAGGATGAAGACGCTGGTTGGACCCGGGTGTCCCATGCAAAACCGGGTAAGAGGTGCTTCAGGTGTGATTCTCGGGGTCATTCTGCTTCCGAATGCTATCTTCCGCCGCGTTGCTTTCTTTGTGGGAAGACTGGCCATAGGCGGGCCTCGTGCTGGCTTTCTTTGCCCGCCTCGGGGCCGCGGGTAGCTGCTGAGCATGTATCGGAGGGGGATCTTCGTCTACGCGGTGCCTGTGACTCTCGATCCTTCGCCAAGGTGGTGGCGACTGATAATTCTTCCCCTCCAGAGCATCCTGCCGCTAAAGATGTCCAGGTTGGTGATATTTCGTCTATCCATATTTCCTCTGGTGACTCGGCTTCGCTTGACCCCAAGGTGGGGGGGGGTCACCCCACGGATGCCCCGGCGCTGGGGGATCCGTCGTCGGCGTTCCCTTCCATTCCTTCGGAGGGGACTTGTTCTGCTGTGGATATTCTCGGCGCGGGGGTGGAAGATTTGCCCGTGCGTCCGGGCCCGTCGTCAGCCCTCTCGGTGCTTGTTGGGGTGCTCCGGAACCGCTCTTTGTCGCTGGATGAAGTTCGTGATGCTACGTTGGCCCTGCTGGGTGACGGTTTTTGTGGTGACTTTATCGCCCTTGATGAGATGCGGTGTTGTCTTAGGGGTCTCTCCCCGGCTCAGCGGGAGAGAATCACTCTATGCAAAGATCTCGCTGGGGTACATTGGAGGGGGCTTCGGGTGTCCGATGGTGGGGTCTTCTCGTCGGAGGTCAGGATGGCCGTTGTGCGGGGGGTGCCCTTCCTGTCTCGGACGGTGCATGCTCTCTCCAAGGCTTTCTCTAGCTGGGGCCAGGTCCTTCAGGTCCTTGATGATGGGCTCTCTCCCGGTGCTGACTGGCGGTACTGCCGTGTTTTGGTGGAGGCTCCGGCCGCTTTCTTTGCTGACTTGGCGGGTAAGATCCGCCTGGACAAACTATCACTGGGTCGTTGGACCTTTTCCCTGGAACTTTCTCTTCTTCCTGCTACGGTCTCGTCGGTGATTCCGTCGGTGGCGGCCGATCGGCCGCTATTCGCGGCCGCGTCTCAGGCGATGCATTCTCAGGACGGTTCCTCTCCCCTTGGCCACGTGGACCGCCCTGGCATGGGTCCCGAAGAGGCGTCGTGCATGCATCCTTCTGCACGTGCGGGGCCGGAGGCGTTTCGCTTCCCGCATGCATGGGGAAACTCAAAGGACTTGGTGGCGGTTGATATTCAGAATGTCCCTTCGCCTTCTGACGCTGTTATTCTCAATATTGATTCGCTGTCCTCGGATTTCTCAATTATGGGGCCGGCTTTATTGCATGTGGTCCCCCCCAAGGTCAGTTCGTTCATCCCATCTGACCCTTTAGTGCATTCCATATGGGCCCCTATACAGGCTTCCTCGGGGCAGTCCTTCTCGGATCCGTTCTCGGACTCTCTTATCGACTCGGAGCATCCCTTTTGCGGTGGTAACGTGGAATGCCCTCGGCCTATTCTTGCAATTCCTCCCTCTGGTTATATGGAAAATTCTCTCTCTACAGAATCGCCGATGTCCAGGCCGCTGCTTATTGACCTTGGCACGCAGTTGCCAGGGGTGGGGGATGCTATTCTATTGCCGCCAAGCGATATGGGCCAGCAACTTATTGAGGCCAATCTGAACTCCTTTATCTCGAACTTTGGCGATGTCCCATCCACTCCGCTGGAGGATGCTGTGGTGCGTGAACTATCTCCTTCCTCTCGTTATGGCAGAAGCTACTTTAGGAGGCGGTTCTTCTCCTCGTCTGTTGTGGTATCTACTTGCCAAAACTTGCGTGATGCCATTGCTGAGGCGGCGGGCCTTGTCCCTGTGGCTGGTCAGCCACAAAGTGGGATCTGAGTGCTTCTCTGGTTCTGGTGGTTTTGTGGGCCTCTTCTTCTTTTTGGGGGACTTAATTTTGTTGTTTTAATGAAGATTATATCCTGGAACGTTCGTGGTCTGGGTGATGCGGAGCGGAGGCGCATTTTGGGCTCTCGCCTTGTGGAATGGTCCTGTGATATTGCTTTCCTGCAGGAGACGAAGCTTCAGGCGGTGGACGACACTATTTGGCGGTCTTTTGGGGCTGGTCAGATCGATGAATACCGAGCTTTGGACGCCTTGGGTGCTCGGGGCGGTGCAATCTTGGCCTGGCGCTCTTCTCGTTTTGCGTTTTTATCCTGTCGCTTGGGTCGCCACTCGATCTCTATATTGCTTATGTGTGGGAGGACGAATCAATGCATGGCTTTTTCTTGTGTTTATGCCCCTATTTGCCATATTGCCCGTCGTGAATTATGGGAGGACTTACGGCAGGACGCGAATTCCTTTGGGGACGTCCCGTGGCTGATTGGCGGGGATTTTAACGTTACTCTACATGCCTCTGATCGACCGCGTGGGCGCGGTGGCCTTGACCCGGGCTCCCTGGATTTTCTGGAGATAATTAATGACTTGGCCCTCGAATCGATGGTTCCCAACGACATTGCATTCACGTGGAGGAATAGCTCCTCCCGATCGCGGCTTGATCGTTTTTTGGCGAATAATTCTTTGTTGGCGACTTATCCTTTATGCTTTGTGGATTCGAGACCGCGCTCTTTCTCTGATCATAACCCCATCTTCTGGTCTTCCGGGGAAGAGATTCGCCCGCGTTCTTTGTTCCGTTTTGAGCGGTCGTGGCTCTTGGAGCCTGGCTTCCATGATATGGTGCGACACCACTGGACCCAGCTTTCTCCCTCTGGCAATGCTGCTCGTCGCTTGGATTATAAGATCTCTTCTCTCAGGAAACTGTTGGCGAGTTTCAAGAAGACCTCCCGTTCAGCCCGCATTGCCTCACGTGTGGAGGCTGAGGAAGTGATTTTACGGCTTGATCGGGTTGAAAATGATCGCGACCTTAATTCTGACGAGTTGCTTGAACGCGCTAATGCCCTGGATAAGGTCAGATTGGAGGATCGCAAGCGCGTAATTGAATGGCGCCAACGTTCTCGCCTGCGTTGGCTTAAGGAGGGTGACGCCAACTCCGCGTTCTTTCATAGAGTTGCTTCGGGCCGCCGGCGGTCTAACTCTATCTCTTCTCTTCTCATCAATGGGACTCACGTTCAGGGGGAGCGGGAGTTGGGTGAAGCTGCTTCGGCTTATTTTAAAGATTGGTATGGCCGCAGGGCGTCGCGCCTATGGCGTTGGTCGGATAGGGGAGCCGCTGTGCTCCCTCAGTCGGACGCTGATTGCCTCTCTCGTCGGATTTCGTTGGAGGAATTGAAAGATGCGGTCTGGTCTCTTAACTCTGATGCTTCCCCTGGGCCTGATGGCTTCCCGGTTTTTTTCTACAAGGAATTTTGGGATATCCTGTCCCAGGACGTTATGGAGGTCGCTCAAGACTTTTGTAATGGTAATAACGGCTTCAACAGGCTCAACAAGTCTATTATCGCTCTCATCCCTAAGTCTTCTACCGCCACCCGGATTGAGGATTTCAGACCTATCTCCATCTCGAATGCTATCTACCTTATCATTGCCAAGGTTTTAGCCCGCCGGTTAGCTCCGCTCCTTGATTCGCTTATCTCGCCCTCCCAGGCGGCGTTTATTAAGGGGAGACAGATCGGCGACTGCTACGCGGTGGCGTCTGAAATTATTCATGCTTGGCAAAAGAACGCCACTAGGGGGGTTCTTTGGAAAATCGACTTCTCTAAGGCGTACGACTCCCTTGACTGGCGGTTTTTATGGTCTATTTTGCAGAAGAGGGGTTTCCCCCCGACTTGGATCTCCTGGGTTCGCCGCTGTGTTTCTTCGGCCTCTCTCTCGGTCTTGCTTAACGGGCGTTTGGCGGGGGGCTTTTTCCAGCCCCGTCGGGGAATTCGGCAAGGTTGCCCCCTTGCCCCTTTGCTTTTCGTTCTGGCTGCGGACGTTCTCTCATCTATGGTTACCAATGTCGTCGGGGCCGGTCTGTCCAGGGGTTGCTCGCTTGGATCCTTCTCTCTGCCTCTTATTCAGTTTGCTGATGACACCATCTGTTTTATTGAGGGTGATGAATCGCATATTGCGGGAATGGCAACCACTCTGGACCTTTTTTGCGAGGTTTCGGGGCTTACCATCAATTATAATAAGTCCTCTATGGTCCCTTTTTCTATTCCCACGGCGGTGGTGGAAACGTACTCGAGAATTTTGCGCTGCGGCGTGGGCTCTCTTCCTCTGGATTACCTTGGCCTTCCGTTATCTGTTGGCAGGGCTCGTTTAAGGGATTGGCAGCCATTGTTGGACCGCATGGCTGCCCGCTTGGCTGGTTGGCGTGCCGCTATTCTTTCTAGAGGCGGGCGTCTGGTTCTTCTTAAGTCGGTACTCTCTTCTCTGCCGATCTACTTCCTTTCTGTTAAGGGGATGCCCAAGGGAATCAATCGGCGGATCGACTCTTGCTTGCGGAAGTTCCTTTGGGGTAAGAAGGGGGAGGTGCGTAGCGGTGTTCCATTGGTGGCTTGGGATGTTGTGACTAGGCCAAAAAAGGAGGGGGGGCTGGCGGTTAGGAGATTGGCTCTTGTTAATGAAGCGTTTCTTCTTAAATGGGCCGCGCGCCTTTTTGGGCCAGAGAACAACTTGATGCTTAATTTTTTAAGGTGGGCGGTTGGTGTTGACCGGTCGCTGGTCACGGTCATGGATGCCCGGTTTATGGCCTCTTCCTCTCAGTTCGCGCGTGATGTTGGCAACACTTTTGTTCGTAACCGCGCACTATTTGTCATCAAGCTGGGTGATGGCTCCCTTACTCGTTTTTGGGGTGATGACTGGACCGGTAGGGGGCCCCTACGAGATGCATTCCCCCGGCTTTTTGCGTTGGTGGATGATTCCGACGCTACGGTGGCTTCTTATTGGGATGGCGCTGCTTGGGGGCCGAGATTTAGGGCCAACCTCTCCGAACAACGGCAACTTGAGTTTATGTCCCTCCTGGAGATCCTCGCGGTCTCGCCCTCGCCGTTGGGGGGCCGAGATCACCTTTGCTGGAAGAACGGTTCCTTCTCTATCCGTGACGCTTACATGGCCCTTCTTCCGCCCTTGGTCGTGGTTGATGACTCGTTGCTCAGGGATTGCCAATTCTTTTGGGGCCTAAGGGTTCCAGAACGGATTGGCATCTTCTTATGGCTTTTCCGACGTGGGCGTCTTCTGTCTCGTAGTAGGTGTGCCGTGATCTTCCCTGCGATCTCGCCTCTCTGTGGTCTATGCAATCAGGAGGACGAGACTATCGACCACCTTTTCTTCTGCTGTGATTCTACGCGCCGTATCTGGTCGGACCTGACTTGGCTTGACGCTTCCAGCGCCGCTTCCTTCTGTGACTGCTTGGCTCGTTCTCGGACAAGGACTAGGGTTGACGTTCTTTCCTCCATCGCTCGGTTATGGTGCATCTGGATTGCTAGGAATGAGGCTCTGTTTGCTGGCCAAAGATTCTACTTGGAGAATGTCCTCATTTCTGCTTCGCGCCTGGTTTGTGATTGGTCTAGCATTTAGTTGCTCCTTGGCGATGTCGGGGTATCATCTTGCGTTGAAGTCCGTTTGTGTTTTTTGTTTTCTTTCCTTCACGTTTTTCTCTGCGTATCCCCCCTGTAAGTCTCTCTCTTCTATTCTTCTCTTCCTTCCATTAATAAATTTGGGGTGAGCACCATCGAGTGCGTCCCCCGTTTCTTGAGTTTCAAAAAAAAGATTGGTAATGATAACATTCAGAAGAGAGATTCTTTTAGATACTTGGGATCTATTTTGCAACATGATGGAGAAATCGATGGAGATGTTACAAATAAAATAAATGCAGGTTGATTAAAGTGGAGAGGATCCTTTACCATTCTCTGTGATAAGAAAACCCTTTGAAAATCAAAGGGAAGTTTTACAAAGCAGCTGTGAGACCTGCTATACTCTATGGATCTGAATGTGGCATGTGAACCATAGACATGTGCAGAGAATGGTAGTAGCAGAAATGAAAATGCTAAGGGTGAATGTGTGGACACACACGTAAAGATCGGATTCGGAATGATGCCATCAGAATGAAAGTGGGTGTCGCTATGATCGAAGATAAGGTGCGAGAAAATCGCTTAAGGTGGTTTGGCCATTTCCAAAGAAGGTCAGCTGATGCATCGGTGAGGAGATGTGAGTTTTGGAATGTTGAGCCAGCTAAAAGAGGACGTGGAAGGCCCAAGAAGTGTTGGAATGAGACTATACGAAGGGATCTTAGTTTTTTAGATCTTATCTCAAGAATGACCCAAGATAGATCTGAATGGAGGCAAAAAATCCATGTAGCCGACCCTGCTTAAAGTGGGAAAAGGCTTGGTTGTTGTTTATTTTCTGTGTTGTTTGTTTTCATAATTTCTAGATAAGAAAGATTAGGTGTTTCATATCAAACATGTCCACTCACAAATAAAATCCATTATTGTTCTCCCACATGATCTCAGAGCTGTGATCCTTGTTTGTTGTTTTGTAACCTTTTTTTTTGAAAACTCAAAAAAAGGGGGAGTCACTCGATGGTGTTCGCCCCAATATATTTAAAAAAAGAGAATGTTACAAAAGAAAAGAAAATAGAGAAGCTGTACAAAGACAGGCCTCCGAGAATGGAGGCCACTAAGAAAGGAACCCCCCAAAGACCAACAGGAGTCTAACCATGATCCCAATCCTCCGCAAGACGCTTAGCGTGAATAATGATATTTTCCTTGTAAAACCGCTGCGCTGAGAATATAGCTTCATTCCTCCCAAGCCAGATGCTCCATACCCGAGCGATTGGATCAAGAATAGTCATCCTCTCCCTGTTCCTCGAACTAATTAAACTGCCGCACACCGCTGGAAAGGATACGGAGTTGATCCACGGTAGATCCGCCCAAATCGAGCAAACATGGCTGCATTCGAAAAATAAATGAGTAGCTGTTTCCTGTTCCGCATGACAAAGTGCACACATTGGGCTAACGTTCGGAAGGAACACCGCACATCTATCGCGAGTCAAAAGCCTCCCCCGACAAAGGAGCCACAAAAAAATCCCAATACGCTCAGGAAGCTTGAGGCCCCACAGGAAACGACAATCGCGAACCAAAACATCATCATCATCAATGAAAGGGATAGCAAGAGCAGTATATGCCTTACGAGAAGTGAAGGCCCCGTCCTTCCAAGTCCAATGGTCGCGCCCAGCAGACGGGCGTGGAGCGTCACCAAGAATAGCCAAAAGAGAAAGATAATCTTGCATCCGTTGATCGGAAAGTGACGTAGCGATCGGTGGGTTCCAGCCACCATTGTCCCAGCAACTGGCGACAGATGTCTCTTTGTCCTGGACCAAAGCAAAAAGCCGCAGATACATCAGGCCGAAAGGACCCCTTCCGGACCAGTCGTCGATCTAGAAGCGGAAGTAGGAACCGTCGCCCAGCACCGGCGAGAAAAAGGAGCGGTAAAGACGGAAAGCCGTCGTTACGCCACGTCAGAAGGGAGAAAGCAAGCAAATAGAATTCCCAGCAAAGCCATCAATCAGATGCGCACCCAGCAGAGTGCGCAAGACAGTAAGCATAAAACTTTCCTCCTTCCCCCACACCCGAGCAGCTCATTTGAGAAGGAGAGCCTCATTCACCAGATGCGGATGCCTGACACCCAACCCCCCCAAATGCTTGGGCCGAGCCACCACGTTCCACCCCACGAGGTGAACCCCTCGTCGCTCCGCCCCGTTAGCCCCCCAGAGGAACCCACGCATACACCGCTCCAACCTCAGCCGAATACCCTTCGGCATACCACGAACCGCGAACGAGTAGATAGGAATAGAGGAAAGCACAGCTTTAATAAGGACCAAACGGCCACCCTTGGTTAGCATCACCGAGCGCCACCCCGCCAGACGGGCCTCCATCTTCTCCACGACAACCTTCCAATTCCGAAGACGAGAACGACCCACCGCAAGCGGAATCCCCAGATAGTCCATAGATAGAGCAGAGGGGCCGGATCCGAGGATTTGCGAGCAAGCCAGAGTCTCCTCATTAGACAACCCGAAGGGCACCATTTTTGACTTCGCCACATTTATCACCAGGCCCGAGGTTTCATTAAATAGTTGTACAGTAGTGGCCATACTGGCCACCGCATCAGGACCCCCCTCAACAAAACACAAAGTGTCGTCAGCGAACTGAATGGATGGAACATGGAAATCACCAACCCTGCTGCCCCGAGTCAAACCCGCCGAGGCCACGCCCTCGATCATGCGAGGAAGAACATCAGCCACCAAAACAAATAATAATGGTGCCAAAGGACACCCCTGTCTAATGCCCCGCCTTGGCTGGAAGAAGCCCCCCACAGTGCCCCCGTTCAAGAGTACGGAAAGGGAAGCCGTAGAAACACATCTACGCATCCAAGAGATCCACGAAGGAGGGAAGCCCCGCCGCCTCAAAACGGACCACAGAAATCTCCAATCAAGGCAATCATATGCCTTAGCAAAATCAATCTTCCATAAGATCCCCTTAGCATTGAACCTACGCCACGCCGCGATGAGCTCCGAAGCCACCGCAAAGCAATCGGAAATGTGACGGCCACGGACAAAAGCCGCCTGCGTGGGCGAAACAAGGGACGGCAGAAGTGGAGCAAGCCGCGTGGCTAATAGTTTAGCGATGATTAAATAAATCCCGTTCGAAATAGAGATCGGCCTGAAGTCTTCAATGCGGCAAGTCGGTTAAGCCTTGGGGATCAACACGATGAGGGCCTTATTAATCCGATCGAATCCACTGTTGCCGTAGTAAAATTCCTGAGCCACCTCCAACACATCAGCAGCCACAAGGTCCCAGAAATCCCGATAAAAAGCGACGGAGAACCCGTTCAGGCCCAGGGCCGCATCAACATTAAGATCCCACAG
This sequence comes from Ottelia alismoides, assembly GCA_037367405.1. Lineage (NCBI taxonomy): Eukaryota > Viridiplantae > Streptophyta > Magnoliopsida > Alismatales > Hydrocharitaceae > Ottelia > Ottelia alismoides. Next base: position 487,559 of record JAZKJV010003079.1, read on the forward strand.
GGCGGCCTTAAGCTCCCCCAAAGAAAAGGGCCGCAGAAGGGCCAAAGCATCAGAATCGGAAATGGAGGGAGCCCCCTGACCCAGCCACTGCCACCGGCGAGGCGCCCGAGAGCCATAAGCATTTTTGAAGTGGGCAACAATAGCAGAACCCATATCCCTGTCCCCAGAATAGATGGACCCATTAACCTGAATTGAGCGAATACAATTGCGTCGACGCCTCCCACTCGCCACCCGGTGAAAATAGGCAGTATTCGCGTCCCCCTCCTTGAGCCACCGCAATCGCGAGCGCTGCCGCCATTCAATTGCTCGCTTCTTGTCCTCGGCTCTAACGATATCAATGCTAGAAGCACGCTCCATGAGTTCCGCCTCAGAAAATCATGCACGTTCTCCTCGCGGTCCAGTCGCGCAATAGTAGCCTCCGTCGCAATCCTGGCCTCCGCACGCGCAAGACGCGTAGTTTTCTTAAAAATCGCCAACGCCTTACGTAGCGAAGTTAATTTTTGATCCAAGCGAGCCGCAGCGCCCCCCACATAAGTGGACTGTCGCCAAAGGTTACCCACAAGATCCTTACACCCTGGCTCCAAGAGCCAACACCGTTCGTAGCGAAACATACCCCTGGGCGGCACAGCGTCCCCCGAGTCCCAAATAATTGGATTATGATCGGATAAAGAACGCGGTCGAGAGTCCACCAAGCATAAGGGAAATAGATCCATCAGCTTACCATTCGCCAAGAAGCGGTCAATGCGGGAGCGGGATGACCGGTTACGCCAAGTATAAGATATTATCATTTGGCACGAGCCCCTCTAGGGCCATATCAGAAATAAAGGAGATAAAATCATCAGAACCAGGGTCGAGGCCCCCACACCTACGGGGCCGATCGGAAGAATTAGCAGTAACGTTGAAGTCCCCGCCCAGAAGCCAAGGTGTCTCCGCAAATTCAGAGGCCAATTCACGTAGGTCCTCCCATAATTCCCGGCGCAACAAATGGCATGTAGGGGCATAGACAGCAGAGAAAGCAATGTTAACATTTGAATCCACGCGAGACAAAACCACAGTCAAAGAGTGTCTCCCCACACGCATGGTAGAGAAATTGAAAGACCCAGAGCGCCAAGCGAGGATAATACCACCCGAAGCACCGTCGGCATCAATGGACCGAAAATCATCAATGGACTGAGCTCCGAAAGAACGCCACAAAGAACCGTCAATACCCGAAAGCTTAGATTCCTGGACCATCACCACATCACAAGCCCACTCGTTGAATCGCATTCCCAGGGCCCGCCTTTTGTCAGGATCCCCTAGGCCACGAACGTTCCAAGAAAGGATCTTCATTAACAACCAAGAGAGTGATCCCCAGTAGGAGCGAGGCCGGTTGCCTCAGCCACCGCGTCCCGCAGAGTCGCGCAAGAGAAGAGCATAGGAGAGTGATGTCGAGGACGTGCTCTCCTGCTGTAGCAGATGCCAAACCGCGAAGAGGTAGAGACCACAGGCTCCGAGAGGGCTCCCCCATCACCAGTAGCAACAGCAACATCAACATCATAGGGTTCCTAACTGAGGAAGGAGAGGTTCTCGGGATAAAGAAATAGCCGGGGGAGTCCACATGGGAGGGGGAGAAGGAGCCTGAGCAAAGACCGGAGATGAAACGAATTCCTCAAGAAGAATCCGCCGAGACAGCAAGGCCAAATCGCCGTGCCCGATAGGTGAACCCGCCAAAGGCTCCGTTATCATAACCGGGTCTTCATAAAACCGCATCCGAGGGCAAGATCCGAACCGCACTGATCCGAACCGCAGGGATCCATCAAGGGAATAACGTGAATGATTGCGCACGTGGCCCGAGACTTCCACATGCATGCCAGCAGACGTCATAGGAGGCGGTTGCAGGGGAGCCGAATCGTCCTCGACCACACCAGAGCAATAAACATTTCGCCTGATAGGATCCGAGCGCATCTTTCTAGAAGACCGAAAGAACAATGGGCCAGAAGGAATAGACGAAAGAGGCGTCTCCTCGTTTCCGCCACCACGAGAAGACACGTGGCCATCGGAAGTTGAAACGATCAACCCCACGCCCGGGACGTTGGAAACAGGCGTGGTCGCCGGAGACGAAGGCGCGGTCGCCGGCGCTGCTAAGGGCGATATAATAATGAACTCCACCTTGAAAGACCATCTGCCAATCTTCAAGGTCTCGAAGAGGATAGTATCCACCGCCTTTGCAATGAAGGAAGAAGAGCATTCCATAAGGATTTTCATGCACGTCCAGTCGCCACCTGGAGATAACCCGTCGTCGAGCACTGCAAGGATTTCGCCCCAAGCACCGATGACCCTTGAGATCGCCGCAACCGTCCGAGAAAGGAAGGGAACTCCCAGCACCTCAACAATGCAGACCTCCTTAGTCACCGCAGCACCGTCAGCCACCCTAAAGCACCTCCAGAGTACACCGCCATCGGCTTTGAGAGAGAGTAGACATTCCCGCTGGCCCCGGGAAAGTCCACGGATGCAGCAGCGAGTAGAATCAAGAAGGACGAAATCCCCGCTGAATGTTGTTTCGTAACCTACTAGAAAGAAACATGTCCACTATCAAAATGCATTGTCTCCTATACACGTCTAGTGAGTATAACGTCCCTCCCCACAAGCCCCGACACACAAATATCATATCCTACAAGTTTCCTCACCTGGACAGATCTAATACTCCCGAATGCATGTGACCCCAATGGACCACAGAGTGGCCCTAATGGTGTGGCAAAGCCACCTATATGGTGGTGTCTTCGATCACTAGATCTGACATCAGCAGCTTCAATCATAAAGCCGCTTGCATCAACATGGTGATCCCAATTGGACATATGCAGTGATACTGTGATAGTAGTCCTCCAGCAATCTGTAGAGGACCTTTGGAGAGGGACAACAGAGCTCTGAGAGAAATCCAATGGTTAACATGTTTCTTGCTAGACCTAAATTAACCACATCTGATGGGTCACAGCTTATGAGCATCATCTGTTCAGACTTGAATGCGGTGTACATGTTGAGTTAGGTGCAGTTTAAGAGTGCAATCTGGGTTAGTTCTCAAGTTTCATGTGTTTAGAAGTCAAAGATATTCGATTCGTAATATGAATTGAATCATGCTTCCCAGGTGAGAAGGCTTCGGCAACGTGTGATCCCAATGTTTCAACCATTCACCAGTCTCTTCATCCGTTTTTTAAGGACTATGGTTGTCTTGTGCAACTTCTGAGATATTTTACCGCCTCTTCTTTTTCTGTTGCTCCTTATGTTAAGAAAACGGTACTAATGCTCGTCTTGCATCCATTGCACCAATAAAATGGCTAGTAAACTAAGGTGGCAATAGTAGTTATTTCTTTACTATCATTGATTGGTAAATGCTCCCTCGGTGCATCATAAACCCCAGGAACAGAGAAATCATCTCTTATCCACTCTCAAGAATCCCGTATCCGATCTGTCAGTACCACATAATGTGAGCAACGAACAAGAAATCAAAACTCCTCTCTTCAAAGAGCGGAGGAACACATAGTCCATGCCATCCTCACTGTCACAAAATGGACAAGATACGTCCAAGCTGACCTTGCCTAATTCTGAGCTCCATGGTAACCGGTATCTTTCCTCACACTAACAACGCATGTGTCCCTACTATCAAGGGGAACCTCAAAAACCCTCTCTTCAAAGTGTGGAACACACAACGAGGTAGTCAAACCCCATCCCATCAACACGTAGCCACCTCCTATCCATCTTCTGCAAGCGCCACTAATCTCAGAAAACTTTCTGCCAGCACCCCATCATATGAATAGTCATCCAACCAAAATCTGAAAAACTCTCCATTTCCGTTAGCCACCTCATAACAGTTTTACTTTAGGCAACATGTGCATCAAACCTTTCAGAGCACTGAAAACTTCTAAGGCATACTAGCTCTTTCATCCAAGAAAGGCATTAGCCATAACAAGTTCTAGAAATATGCCTACAAAGGTCCTCTCCTCCTCTATGTAGCTTAAAGATCCAATTAGTCAATATGGCTTCATTGAAATTACGCAGTTTCCTAACATGCATCCCTCCCTCCTTGAACATGCATCATAATTGCCTTATTTTTTTAGAAAAAAAGAAGCGTCTTAATTGAATTTAAAATGACAAAGTTATGAGGTTTGAAAGATGTTCCACTAGAGTTAAAATACAAAGTCAAACACCGTATATAAGCGTTTAAGCTCGTGAATATCCATTTTAATCATTTGAAATTCATGAGAAATCCAAAGAAAATAGTCTAGGCCTAATAGCATTCTATATGCTATGCTCAGGAGCCGGGATAAAGCACCCAGATGTTAGGATTCCGGTGAATCGCTACCAGATGTGTGATTCTATGTGATGAATGAATGAGTTGCATTAGATTCGGCAAGATTTGCATTGATTTTTTTTGTTTCCAAATTAGGATTTTTGCAAAAGAGAGATTTTTGAGCGTTCTTGACAAGAATAGGGTGTTGGTCATCCAGGGTAAGAATCCATGCAAATTAAGATGAAAATGAAGTGGTTAGGAGCATGCGCGAAGATCAATACATTAGGTATCGAATCGATGAATCCTATCTCACTTATTATTGGGTTTTCTATGATCGTCGAATCGAATCATCTATTAAGGTTTCAGGTTTTGTGCATGTTGTTCTTTGTTTCGAAATCATGCCATTTGAAAAGGATATGGGTTTGAATTCCAGTTTTGAATATGCAGTCCTGAATGTTACTTGAATATGATAATAGATTAAAGTTTCGTGTTAAACGAAATGTGATTTGTTGAGAAATGGAACTAAGTTCACATTAGATTGTGTTCCTCGTCAAGAATGGCAATGTGCTTGTTTATATGAACTTTATAGATAATAGATTTATTCAAAAAAAGTGGGTCTTGATCCGGATGACACATCAGCGGATCTGTAGTGCATACCACCGGCGACCTCTGCGGCGGTGGAGGCGGCTTCAAGAACCGCATGACAATCAGGAAGCTGGCACAACCCGCCTGCAGCTTCACCACTGGCGCAGGCTCCACCAGGTCAGCCCGGTACTCCAGCAGGAATAAAGTGGCGCCAAGGTCAGTACCCGAAGCACAACCATCAGAAAGGACCTTCAACACGGAGCCAATCTCTTTGAGAGCCGGGCCAAGGCTCTCCACCGTTCTGGATAGAAAAGGGACGCACTTTAGCTGCGCCACCCTCCTTTCTAGGCAAACCTCGCTCCCATCCGCGAACCGTGGAAACCTCCAAGTTACCTCCCCGTCAAGTCTCGAATTCACAAGAAGCATCGCCTGAGTCTTCAATAAGCCCCGGACGCAGCACTTTCTGATCCCGATCGGCACAATATCTCCCGCAAAAGCCATCCCTAATAAGTGCGAAATCCCAGCGCCGATCTTGGAAATGGTTAAGGAATCCTTCCGCCACGTTCCGATTACCAGGTTCATTTGCAGAGCCCAGCCTGCCACACCAGACACCACCTTCGCATAGGTTACATCCTTTAAAACGGTTTTTCCTCCGCCCCGTGTGGTCGTCCCGACATCATGTTCCTGCCACTTGAGTCTGGACGCACTTTGTAGAGCCACCGTCCTGGTGGGACAGGAAACCCAGAGATGACCAAATCTCTGACAACCAAAACATCGTTGTCGCTGAGAACAAGATGAGGCGATGTGGCCATGCTCGCCACAACGAAAGCACTTCTCCCTTTTTTACGGTGCGACACCACGGTCCATGCACCATCTTCCTCTTTATGGGTATGAGGATCCCCGGCGCCCACTCGCCGCCAATATTGCAACCCTGCCGAAATCTTCCGACAAACCTCTTCCTTCCTATGCCGCTCTGACTCCGATCTCTCTCTCACGGCTCTCCAATGCCGCACTAGCTCCGCTCTCTCCTACATGTTTTTCGGTGGCAGAGCTACCTCCTCCAATCCGGACCAGAAGTTAATTGGTTCGAGATCTGAGGTGACATCTCGGGACAAGAATCGTGATTTTCCCTTTCCTGCACCGCTATCTTTGGGAAACGCAACGGTCAGGTCCCACGAATCTGCTCCTCTTGCACAACTCTTTGCGGGTAGCGCAACGGGCGTGGCTTTGGGAAAGGGATGGCGTTCCGAGCATGTTGATGCCTCCCTTTTCCTGGGTCGGGTTGATCGGGTCAGTCTTTGGATCCGCTTATGGTTGGATCCCCGATGTGTGCTCTCGGGTACTCTTTAATGTTGCTTGCGGGTTTGAACTGGGCCCGCCGTGCTGTGAATCTGGATGCGGTCCCCCCACAGACCCGTTTCTCGACGCTTCTAGTTCAGGAGAACGGTCCCACGAAAGTGGAAAAGCGGCCCCCTTCCTCAGGCATCGGGAGTCACTCTGACCTCTTGCGGAGTTCCTGGAAGAAGGCCGTAAACAGGTGACGGAATGGCATCGGGAGACTGTCTGCGGAGCAGGAGGTCCAGAGACTTGATGAGATCGAAGATGGCAGATTGTTGGACTTTATGGAGCTCGACTTGCGGGTCGCTGCACAGAGAATGAAAGAGGGCGATGCGAACACAGCTTCTTTCCATAGGGTGGCTAATGGCAGACGACGCATTAATTCTATCAAGTCTTTGATTGTTGATGGCAAAAATGTTGAGGGGGGCAGAGATCTGGGGAGTGCGATTGCGGACCACTTTTTTTATTTTTCGAGGAGGGCTACATGCAGGCCTTGGAGATGGAATAGCCTTGGGGCGTCTCAGCTCTCGGAGATACAAGCGAATAGCTTGATTCTGCCTATTACCCTGGGGGGAAATCAAGGCGGCGGTCTGGAGTTCGAATGCCAATGGGGCGTAGGGACCTGATGGCTTCCCGGTTCTATTCTACAGGGAATTTTGGGATCTTTTGTGTGATGAGATTATAGAAGTTGTGGCGGAACTCTGTCGTTGCAATGCGAGGTTCGAAAGGCTGAACAAGGCACTATTATTTCTTCTTCTGAAGCGGGAGGCAGCAGAAAGAATTGAAGATTACATGCCCATTGCTCTCTCCAATGGTATTTACCTCATTATTACGAAAGTGTTTGCAGCTCATCTAAATAGAGTTCTGGACCATATTGTTTCACCTTTGCAATCGGCTTTCATCCAGGGGCGACGGATTGTTGAATGTTTGTTGATGGTCTCTGAGATCATTTGTGATTAGAAGCGCAGAGGCAAACAGGCTTTGCTATGGAAAGTAGACTCTGCTAAAGCCTATGATACTTAGGACTGGCGGTTTTTGTGGTCGGCTCTTTACAGGAGGGGTTTTCCGAATGTCTGGATAACTTGAATAAAGCACTGCGTCACCACTTCGTCTCTATCTGTGTTGATTAACGATCGTCTTGAGGGTGGTTTCTTTCAACCGCAATGTAGGGTTAGGCAGGGTTGCCCTCTTGCTCCCTTGCTCTTTGTTCTTACTGCCGATGTTCTTGCTTGTATGGTCGACAGGATTCAAGACTATGGCCTGATTGCAGGGGTACAGTTGTGGGGGTATGCGCATTCCTTTGCTTCAATATGCAGATGACACTATCCTATTTGTGGAGGGTGGCAGGGATGTCGTTGGGGGGCATTGTCGTCGCTTTGGAGATCTTTGGCGAGATGTCGGGTCTGGAGCTGAATCATAGCAAGTCCACCTTCGTATCGTTCGGCATGTCGGAAGATGAGGCTCTTGCTTGCAGTTTGGTGCTGGGAACGGATCTTGGCTCCCTTCCTATTCGCTACCTTGGGCTCCCTCTCACAGCTGGTGGGGTCAAGATGTCGGATTGGCTACCGGTGGTGGAAAAGATGGAGAGGAAGCTGACTGGTTGGAAGGCTTCTCTTTTGTCTCGAGATGGACGCTTGGTGTTTGTGAAGGCGGATCTTTCCAGCATACCGGTATTTTTCTTTTTGTCTCGTCTCCTCTCGGTGAGTATCGGGAAGCGTTTGGAAAGATTGATGAGGAAGTTCTTATGGAGTAGATCCAGGCAGGATCGACAAGGTGTGCACTTAGTGGATTGGGAGACCATTACTTTGCCCAAGAAGAGCGGTGAGATTGGAATAAAGAGCTTGGAGTCCTTCAATGAGGCCCTTTTTGTATAAACGGGTGGGCAGAATTTGGGGCAAGGAAGAGAACCTTTGTTGTACCCTAATCCGAAACATCTATGATGTCTCTGTGGCGGGGCCTGGGGTTTAACGTCGAAGGCCCAATCAGTCAGCCTTTTGGAAAGGAATCCTCAAGATCTTGCCTCGATTTAATGAACTCTTCAGACCGGTGATAGGGGCTGGCGATTCTTTTGGTTTCTGGAACGATGGCTGGACGGGGAATGGCGTGATTGCTAGTCGTTTCCCCGGCGATTTTCCTTGGCTGATAATTCTGCTGTGCGGGTTGGCGATTGCTGGATCAATGGAAATTGGATGATGACTTTTAGAACTTCTTTTTCTGACCAACGCTTAGAGGAGTTCATTAACTTATTGGACGCTCTGGGGCAGGCTGGCAGGCCTTCCTCTGGCCCTGATCATTGGGTGTGAAAAGATAGTGTTTTCTTCGTTTGGAAGGCATACGGTGCCATTTGTAGGATGCCTCCCGTTCTTTAGGCCGACATGGTCCGGGATTGCAATTTTATCTGGTCGCTTGGCTTGCCAGAGAGGATAGGTTTCTTCATGTGGTTGTTTCGCAAGAAACGCATCTTGACGACGGACCATTGTGCTAAGCTTTTCTCGATGGTGTCGGATAGATGTCCCCTATGTGGGATTGCTATTGAATCGCTGGACCATCTCTTTCTCCACTGCCCGGTTTCCGCGCCCGTCTAGGAGATGGTGAGATTGGACTAGTTGTGCACCCGCGAAACTTTCTGGTCATCTATGTTTGGGGCGCGTAATAGACAAAGAAGGGAGATTCTTGGCCCGGTGGCAATCCTGTGGGCTGTCTGGCTTGCGCGTAATGATGTTCTTTTTTCAAGGCAACGCTTTTACTGTGAAATGTTAGCTTCCACTACAAGCACTTGACTGACTCTCGGATGTTGTAATCTATAACTTCAAACCTGTATTTTTTTCTTTTTATTTTCTAATAATACTGGGGTGGGCACCTATGCGTGATGCCCCCCCCCCTTTTTTGGCTTAAAAAAAGTGGGTCTTTTCAAAATTCGAATCCATGGGTGAATAGGCATAGTTTGATACTATGATTTAGGAAAGAATTACAACTGTTGAATTCAAATCTATCGAGTTCAGAATTAAAATCCAAGAACAGACACCAGCTTGCTCGTGGCGATCCAGGTATTTTCTCAATTGGGATTGATTATTAGGTTCCATGTCCAAAACTGAATTCATGGTATGTACAAAAAACGCAAACATTAAGATTTATGGAAAAAAACTGTTCCAGACTCGAAAGAGTTGTGTCAAATTCAAGAAAAAAGGTTTAAATATCAACCCCCCCCCCCCCCCCACACACACACACACTAATCAAATGACCTAAACTAGGTGCACTAAGACATGTTCGTCTAAAGAAAAATTAAACCTTAGTGCATGATTCATAGTTATCGGTTTATGTGATAATAATACTATTGTCGTTCTCAGATATGATGATACAATTACAGTGATAATTATTATAACTCTTTCATATCATTTGGCACCCGTCTTGTCTATACAACATCGCACCCCTTTTCTTTTCAAAAAAAACTCTTTCATATGATAATTATTGCAACTCTCCACTCTTTAATACAAGGATGTGTGGAGTAAAAATACAGGGATGGCATGCATAATGTACAGGTTTGGAGCATCAGCATGACAAAGTTGTTCTGGAGTTGACAAATCAGTGGGCCCGAGGCTAATATAATATTGAAAATATGATCACGGAAGATTTGAACTATGTCGTGATGAACCGAGCTAGCCATTTTTTATTATCCACCAAAAGATGGATAAGTGGCACCATGATGGGGCTTATCGAACTGTATTTTGATTACAAATACATGGAGCCGCAGATACATAAAAATAAAAAGATAAATTCCGGAGCCTGACATTCTGAATTTATGAACGTAATTAGCCGCAGATACATAAAAATAAAAAGATAAATTCCGGAGCCTGACATTCTGAATTTATGAACGTAATTGGTCCTTTATTGTAGCTTTTTCTGTTTTATGAAATGGCTAAGAATTCTTAGAACAAGGCTGAATACAAATTACATAAATCATTTGTTAGCAAATAGGAAGCGGAAGCGAAAACATGGAAGAAGATAAAGAACGAAAAGAACAACGGGATTTTACGTGGAACCCTACTCCGTGAGGAGCGGGATGAAACCACGGGAGAAGCCCTCAAAGGGGCATATGCTTCATTGCTTTTTCTCATCTGTTACAGGAGGCATGAGGCTCCTTATATAGCTTCCACAGGGCCTCCAAGTCCCACCACTGGACAATGTGGGACTAAACCACTGAATGGGATAAATAGATTCTGGAGGTATCCATTTACCCATCTACAACACAATAGGCGTACATAACAAATACTACAACACTCCCCCTCAAGCTGGAGCATGCAATGCTCAGCTTGGACAAACAAAAAGAGACTCAACTCAACGCTACAGGACAATACGGACAATATCAACCCAACGCGCACACTGCTGCAGTCGAGGACGTTGCTTTTCATGCCGTGCAGGTGAGGAGGACGAACAGGCTGGAGTGTGAGTCAACTGAAGACTCGGAATCTGACCATCGAGTCTGAAACTGCGCCAGAAGTCTCCTCGTCGGAGAACTGGGTCTCTCCCATCTGGCTCAGAGAATGGTGCACTGCTCTGGTGTACCTATGATACCACATGAAAACCCTTGCCCTCAATGGCATAGGGAATGGTCCTCTGCTCTGGAGTCCCTATGGCTCACATGAAAACTCTGGCCTGACAACAAGAAGAATGATGGGGACCTCGAAACTGAAGACCGCACACTCGTGCGTGTCTGAAACTGGACTCGGAATCAATCGTCGAGTCTGAACAACTGATCATCTGTAGAGTCTGGAAAATATGGCTGGTCTGGAGACTGGCATCTGAATCTGGATCTGGAAGAAGACTTGTTGACTCTCCATAATACTCCCTCTTTCTCCCATACTTGTCGGAATAAAGACGTCGACAGTTGGGAGAAGACAAGATAAATAGGGGAAACATACTCAAGTAATTTCTCGCGGCTTTTCAATTTTTTTAAGCCGTCACTATTTTTTAAGTCGTTTTTTTTTCGGCTTTGCAAATCAATTTTGTTTTTTTTTTTTTTTTTTTTTTTGAGAATGCGTACGGCTTTTTGCTATATATGCGCCTTTTTTATCTTTGTTTTCTTTCTTTCTTTTTTTTGCAAACATCTCTCTCTTTTTTTTGGAACTTGCAACCTCCCCCCTCTTTTTTTTGTTTAACATAAGGCCCAGTTGGGCCGAAAACCAACGCAACATCCCCTTTAATACAGGCGCCCAATTGGGCTCACAAAGGGAAAAAAATTTATAACCCATATTCGGCCTAAAATGAAAGTTGTCCCCTCCCTTTGGTTTTGCTTATTAGGGTTCCCAGATGGAACCCTTTCTCGTGAAGTCGCCGCCACAGGGGATATGAAGCGGCAGGCTGCTGGGATTCCCCCGCGGGAGATTGAAGATGGCGAACGAGAGGAGGCGATCTGGAGGATGCGCGCCGCTGCGCTGTGGGACTTGGAGGGCTCGCGCCAACTGCGAGTGGCTGCAGAGGGGAGGCCGGGGAGGCCTCACGCGCCGCCTGCGCCTGGGTGATCGTGTGGGGGGGTCGCCTCTCGCGCCTGCGATCTGGAGAGGGTCAGCGGCGGGATCGGAGCGCGCGGGACCGAGCGCTCGGGACTGAGCGCACGCCATGGGATCTTGGAGCATCGTGCGTAGGGGCAGGGGGCGCTTGTAGCAGCAAGGGGCATCGGGCTGCGGGGATCTCGCCGCCTTGCGGCGATGGATGACTAGAGAAAGGAACTGCAGAGCATCGTACGGGGAGGAATCAACCCCGATGGGGTTTCTGCTTGTTCGAACTCACGCGATCTTGCAAGAAAGGGGTGCACCACATCGGTCGTGTCGCGAGAAGATGCGGCATGGGCTTGAATAGCTTCTAGGACTGTCGCATGCAATTGAGATAGCAACCTTTGCCGCATAGCGATGAAAGAGGATGACGGCTAGGGTTCCAGACAGAAACATGAACATCAGCATATCTCCGCCTAGAGATAGATCTATATGACGACGGAGATTTCCAGAACATATCCTCGAACATGAACATGATAAAAAAATGAATCGAAACCTCGCTTTGAATCGAGACTTGAACAGAATATGAAAAAAATAAAACTTTCAAGAACATATCCTCGAGAATCGAACCCGCTCTGATACCATGTTAGAAAATAGGAAGCGGAAGCGAAAACATAGAAGAAAATAAAGAACGAAAAGAACAACGGGATTTTACGTGGAACCCTACTCCGTGAGGAGCAGGATGAAACCACGGGAGACGCCCTCAAAGGGGCATATGCTTCATTGCTTTTTCTCATCTGTTACAGGAGGCCCGGGGCTCCTTATATAGCCTCCACAGGGCCTCCAAGTCCCACCACTGGACAATGTGGGACTAAACCACTGGATGGGGTAAATGGATTCTGGAGGTATCCATTTACCCATCTACAACACAATAGGCGCACATAACAAATACTCCAACATCATTCATTAATTGGATCTGGACAAAAGTAACTTAATTAGGATAATTAAAAATAATAACTAATATATCAAGGTATATTGGGTTTTGATTAGGCACAACATGCGATGGCATAACTGTTTGGCATAGCTTCTCAATCCTGGAGTATTCACGGACCCAAAGTCTTGAGGTTAGACTGCTTGGCTGATTTCCCGTACGAATCCATGGCTTCATTAATAGTGTTCAACAACAACAACAACAAAGCCTTTTCCCACAATTAAGTAGGGTCGGCTACATGGATTCTTCGCCTCCATTCAGATCTATCTTGGGTCAATCTCGGACTTATATCCAAAAAACTAAGATCCCTTCGTATAGTCTCTTTCCAACACTTTTTGGGTCGTCCTCGCCCTCTCTTAGCCGGCTCAACATCCCAACACTCGCATCTCCTAACCGGTGCATCAGTTGACCTTCTTTGCAAATGACCAAACCATCTTAAGCGGTTTTCTCGCATCTTATCCTCGATCGGAGCTACACCAACTTTATTTCTGATTGCATCATTTCGAATCCGATCTTTACGTGTATGTCCACACATCCATCTTAGCATTTTCATTTCTGCTACAGCCATTCTCTGCACATGTCTATGGTTCACAGGCCAACATTCAGAACCATAAAGCATAGCAGGTCTCACGGCTGCTTTGTAAAACTTTCCTTTAATTTTTAAAGGAATTTTCTTATCACAGAGAACAGCGGAGGCTCCTCTCCACTTTAATCAGCCTGCATTTATTCTATTAGTAACATCTCCATCAATTTCCCCATCATGTTGCAAAATAGATCCCAGATATCTAAAAGAATCTCTCTTTTGAATGTTATCGTCACCAATCTTCACCTCGATTCCTTCACCATTGCTTCCATCAAAAGTGCATTCCATATATTCCGTCTTAGCCCTACTTATACGAAAACCTTTAGTCTCCAATGCATGTCTCCAAACCTCAAGCTTCTCATTTACTCTATCTCTAGTCTCGTCAATCAACACAATATCATCAGCAAATAACATACACCAAGGTAACTCATCCTGAATGTGACTTGTCAACTCGTCCATAATCAAAGTAAAAAGAAATGGACTCAAAGCTGAACCTTGATGTAAACCAATGTTGATATCAAAATAGTCAGTCTTCCCTGTCGGGGTTCTTACACAAGATAAAGCCCTATCATACATATCCTTTATGAGATTAATGTATAGGACAGGTACTTGTCTCTTCTCCAAAACTCTCCATAGTATCTCTCGTGGGACGGAATCATAAGCCTTCTCCAAATCAATAAAGATCATATGGAGATTCTTCCTTTTAGCTCTATAAATCTCCATTGTTCTCCTCAGCAAATGGATGGCTTCAATAGTTGAGCGACCTGGCATGAATCCGAATTGGTTTTCTTTTACTTGGGAAACTTGCCTCAACCTTCTTTCGATCACACGTTCCCAAATTTTCATAGTGTGACTCATCAGCTTGATACCTCTGTAATTTGAACAATTTTGAATGTCTCCTTTGTTCTTATACAGAGGCACCACGATACTCCTCCTCCAATCTTCAGGCATTTTCTTGCTTCATCAAATAACATTGAATAGATTCGTAAGCCAAGTCAAACCACGCTCACCTAAAACTTTCCATACTTCTACAGGGATGTCATCTGGTCCAACACCTTTCCCAGGTCTCATAACCTTCAAAGCCTCCTCTACTTCTTTTCTTTGTATTCGTCTATAGCATGCACGATTCAAGTAACTTTCACTACTAGCTAGATCACCCAAAGTGATCTCTCTATTTCCTTCTCCAATGAAAAGTTTATGGAAGTACTGCTCCCATCTAGTCTCTATATCCTTCTGAGTAACAAGCACGTGACCTTCCTCGTCCTTAATGCATCTCACTTGAGAAAGGTCTTTGGTCTTTCTTTCTCTTGCTTTGGCCAACCTGAATATATCCTTTTGGCCCTCCTTAGAGTTGAGATTTTTATACAAAACCTCATAAGCTCTTGACTTAGCTTCGCTTACAGCCTTCTTTGCTTCCTTCTTCGCTATTTTATAGTCTGTGACAGTTTCCTCTGTTCTATCCTTAGACATTAATAGTGTTAAAACATTTAAATATAAATAAATAAATCTAAGTAATGGTTGAATTTTAAGATAAAAGGGTGTTAGAAAATAGGAAGCGAAAGCGAAAACATGGATAAAAGATAAAGAAATATGAAGAACAGCGGGATTTTACGTGGAATCCTACTCTGTGAGGAGCGGGATGAAACCACAGGAGAAACCCTCAAAGGGGCGTGTTATGCATTGCACTTTCTCATCTGTTACAGGAGGCCTGGGGCTCCTTATATAGCCTCCACAGGGCCTCCAAGTCCCACCACTGGACAATGTGGGACTAAACAACTGGATGGGGTAAATGGATCCTGGAGGGATCTATTTACCCTCCTACAACACAATAGGCGCACATAACAAATACTTCAACACTCCCCCTCAAGCTGGAGCATGCAATGGACAAACAGAAAGAGACTCAACTCAACGCTACAGGACGCTACGGACAATATCAACCCAACGCACACATTGTTGCAGTCGAGAACGTTGCTTCTCATGCCGTGCAGGTGAGGAGGACGTACGGGCTGGAGTGTGAGTCAATTGAAGACTCGGAATCTGACCATCGAGTCTGAAAACTGCGCCTGAAGTCTCCTTGTCGGAGAACTGGGTCTCTCCCATCTGGCTCAGAGAATGGTGCTTTACTCTGGAGTACCTATGATACCACATGAAAATCCTTGCCCTCAATGGCATAGAGAATGGTCCTCTGTTCTGAAGTCCCCATGGCTCACATGAAAACTCTGGCCTGACAACAAGAATGATGGGAACGACGAAACTGAAGACCGCACCCTCATGCATGTCTGAAATTGGAGACTCGGTATCAATCGTCGAGTCTGAAGCTGGAATCTGTAGAGTCTGATCAACTGGCTGGTCTGGAGACTAGCATCTGAATCTGGATCTGGATCAAGATATGTGACTCTACATATATACTCCCCCTTTCTCCCATACTTGTCGGAAAATGACATCGACAAAGTTGGGAGAAGACAAGATAAATAGGGGGTACAAATCATCAATTAGCCGATTTCATCATTCATTTTTTTTCCGGCTTCTCAAAACATGGATATTCAAAATCATTGCGGCTTTTCATTTTTTTAATAAGCTGTCTCTTTTTTTATTTTTTTTTAAGACGTTCCTTTTTTTACGGCTTTTGCATATCTGTTTTTTCTTTTCAACTTGCGTACGGCTCTTTTTTTTGTGTACGCGCCCTTTTTTTTAACAAACACTCTCGGCCCAAACTAGGCCCACAAAAGCAGCTTCCCTCTTTTTTTCCGCAAAACTCGCTGCCTCTCTCTCTCTCTTTTCTAATGAGGCCCCCCCCTTTTTTTGTCAAATACACGGCCCTCTTTTTTTTTTTACAAACAGGGCAACGACTGGGCTGTAAATTTTTTTTAACCAACCGAAGCCCAACTTCACTTCCCCTCCTTTTTTGTTTATAAAATATGGCCACTCTGGGCCCATACTGCAGCCCAAAAAAATTTATGTTGTTAGGGTTCCCAATCGTGGGAACCCCTGTTCACGAACACCGCCGCCCCCAATCGAGGTTTCTTGTTCCCTGCGCGCCTGGGATAGATGCTTGCGCGGCTGGAGCTCGCACCGCCGCGCGGTGGGAGGGCACGCAAGGGTGCCTTGGGATGCAAAGTTGCGGACTTACGACTCCTCCTGCGGCATGACCACGCATGAGAGGCGGCACGAGGAGGCGAGGGTGCCGCCTGGGGTGCTTCGGGGCTTCGCCAGGAAAGTAGGGCAGTTGCCTTTGCTGGAGATGCTGCTGTGATGCTTGATGGAGGCTCGTCGCGGAGACTCTGCGCGCTGCTAGGAAGCTTTGCGCGCCGCCGACTGCTATGAGGAACTGCGCCGTCGTATGCGGCTAGGAATAGTGCCGCCAATGCCTCGCGCGATGAGTAGCCTGGGGGTGCGCTGCTCTGCTCACGCCTGGGGTATGTTGCTCGCGCCTGGGGTGCGCACCCTGGAAACGTAGGCTCGCCGTTGGAGACATATGAAGATGCGCCTGGAAGGAGAACCGGGTGGACCAGCCTGGAGCAGCGGTAGGAACAGGGATGAACGCTGCAATTTTTTTCTTTTTTTTTAGCGGCTGGATCTGATAAAACAGCCCACCGTCCCGAACTGATGATCCAGGATTAGGGTTTCAAGATGATGGCCCAGCGTAAGGGCCTGGACGATGCGCGATGCTGCTGCATGATTAGGGTTTCAGGAAAGAAACCCTAGAACTGAATCTCTAATGAACTTCTCAAAATAATCTTCAATATCAAAATCGGATCTCGAATAAAGAATGAACATAAAATCCTCGAGAAACGAACCCGCTCTGATACCATGTTAGAAAAATAGGAAGCGGAAGCAAAATAGATAACAGAGCATAATCTAGAAAGGTAAACATGAAGAACACAAAAGATTTTTATGTGGAACCCTACTCCGTGAGGAGCGGGATGAAACCACGGGAGAAGCCCTCAAAGGGGCGTGTTATGCATTGCACTTTCTCATCTGTTACAGGAGGCCTGGGGCTCCTTATATAGCCTCCACAGGGCCTCCAAGTCCCACCACTGGACAATGTGGGACTAAACAACTGGATGGGGTAACTCCTACAACACAATAGGCACACATAACAAATACTCCAACAAAGGGGATTAAATGTTGTCAAACTAACAATGTATATTTTTCTTTCCTCGCTATTGAGCACTTTGTTCATACGTTGCTCTTGTTTTATAAAACCCAAAAAACATAGGGATCGCAGAAGCAATATCCAGCTAGCCTATGCTCACCACTAGATCTCAGGTTCCTGTGGTTTTTATAGTTATTTTTCATCTTTCTGGTGTACATGTGAATTTAAATTTTTGATACTGTGTATAGCACTTTTTATATATTTGTGAATGAAAATCATTTATGCTTATTTTCTACCGACAATAAATGTTGAATTATTGAGTATTTATATCCGGAAGGGTCCAAGATCAAAAATAGGGGTTATTACATATTGGTATGAGAACCAATAAACCTTTTGGTAAGTGGAAAGGTCTACAAAAGGTGCAGTCTCCCCGATGCGATTTAGGACTGTTCGTGGAGTTATCGGACCACATCGCAACAAGGATGTTGCAAATGTAAGTGGTGAAGTTGTAACATCCGAAGATAGTACCACGTCGAATACATATGGCAAGAAGTGAGAGTAATTTATTAAAGTGTTCGGCTATTGTGAACAATGATGGAGGATGGCGAGCAGTGAGAGTGAGGGTTCCGAAGGAAGGTAAATGCGGGGCAGTAAGTCAGGCAGGGAAGGAGAGAGAGAGAGAGAGAGAAAGCTCAAAGGCAGGTTTGCAGATGGAGAATCCAATGGGGGGTGTTCATGAGGAAGGTTGTGGAAAGGGTGCAAGACATATAGAGCTTCCATTCAAGCACAATCATGCACTTCGACTGGGACAGTCAGGACTCAAAGATCTATTTTGATGAAGTAAGATTAGACACCGTGGAGTAACATGTATGAAGGGGTATTTAGCAGGTTAGTATAGAATTAGGCGAAATGACAAAGGTGAAGGACCTATGACAATGAGGTCAAACGGCCTGGATTGACCTTCGAACGGTGATCTCATTAAGGAGCTCCCGACGGGAGGAGATCTTGTGTGATATCAGTCTGTTAACGGCGGTGTCGGGGCCTCATTTTGCAAATAATGTCATCCAACTATGCAAAAGGTTCTGGTTTACATATACCTGTTTGACAGATGACTACTCAAATGTTGTGGAATACATGTGTTGCTCTATAGAGGAGGCTACACTTGTGGGATGGTGTTATTTCTCCTCGACAGCATCACCAATGTGTTATCTCAGGTTTCCCCTTGTAATGTATGGACTTGGTTTCGATCCCCTCAACCATGGAGGCTATGTGGTTAGTGGTTGAAGATGTCAAGGACGGTTTGCAGTGAGGGCAAGATGGAGATGTGGTGTTGATCCTGGATGCATTCATCAAGACTTCCTCATCGATGACAATGGTTCATAAGGTTGAAAGAACATCTTTTGTGGTGGTAGTCTAAAAATAGTGATAATGCTTTGTTGGGGGGAGAGGTGATGCTAGGGACAGCTTCAAAAGGAGGGGAGAGGGTGCCTAAGGAAGAGGAAGGGTTGCTAAAATCTTGGTTGACATTACGGCTTCTCGTGGAGGATAGGATACTAGAAGATCACTTGCCACAATGGTAGGAGTCACTTATGGGTACCTCAAGGAGTTCGACAGAGCCTTACGAGTGGTGGGGACCCACCATTGGCGTAGGATGCAAGTGATGGGATAACAGCCAAATTTTTTGAGGAATCTGTGACTGAGAGCCTGGTTTCACAATCTGACTTGAAGATCTGAGAGGCTCGAATCCATTTGGGCAAGACATGATTATTCAGGGTTATGATATGTCTTCAGAATCTGCTTTTGGTTGGGTGGGTTGGAGGAATGTTAGATTCCAAGGGACCCTTAACATTGTTGTGAGCTCCAAGCAATAGGATTTATTGATAAAAACGAAGGATCTACCAGCTCAGCAGGAAGCGGGAACCTCTGGAGGCGAGACTAGTCACCTCTTCGATGTAGGTTGGGTAACCGATGGTAGACATTGAATCCATGCAGTGAAACCAACATTGATGTTCGATTTATCGCATGAGCGAAGAGGCAAAAATCTTAAGGAGAATTCTGCACTGATAGACCCATGGAGATAGTTATGGAGCGAGATTGAGGGTGCTAGAGGAGGGATTTGGAAATGGTTCTGAGGGCAATGGGGCACACTGGGTAGGGGTACATCCATCACCTAAATAAAGGTTTAGCCATGGAACGCGAGGGGTCTCTGTGGGTTGCAGACCAAATTATGTATTATTTCAGGAATTAAAGCTTGACCAGTGTGATGGGTGATTAAAAGGAGTATTCTTAGGGTCAATTTGATTGAGTTTCGGGTTATTAATGCCATGGGCAAATGAGATGTATCTTCATTAGTTGAATATGATATCTTTAAGCAAGAAGAGGTTCACAAGGGTGTAAGGGTCGCAAACAATGATATTGGGGAGAAGGGGTGATAGTTTATGTTTGTTGGTACCATCCTTTTATTGACCAACATAGGTTTCAGTTAGGGAGGAGTTCTGAGTTAAGCTATAAAATGCTAGAATGTATTTCCTTCCCTTGTCGTGACCAGCTATCAGAGACTTCAGTTATACTTTGTGTATTAAATCATTGGAAGGGTACTTGTGGTCAAGAACTCAAATCTGTTAGTTTTGAGACTCAAGTGCCATATAGGCATGCTCGTTGACAAATTATCTTTTCGTTTTGATCATGGATACCTTAGCCATTTCCACTGGACAAGTGGTCCGTGTGGGTTTTTTCTGTGGGTTTTTTCAGAGGGAACCTAGCATATGATATATCTATCACAGTTTACAATATGTGAATGATACCATGCTCTTCATGGAGGATGTACTACAAGAGGGTTGTCGATTGCCAGGATAATTGATATAGTGGGGGGAGCTTCTAGAATAGATTGACAGAATGTTGGTTGGATGAAAGGCAAGGTGCTTGTTGAAGGGAGGGTAATCTGGTCCTTTTGAAGTTTGTCCTTTTGGAGGGGTTATGATCTTTTACATGTATGTTAACAATTTCTTGGTAGGATTTAAAGGGTGCATCGGCTCTTTTGGACTACTTTTGGATGGGAGAGTAGAGTAGTAACCCATGGGGCATGGTCTATTTGTATCAATGGTGTAAGAAACAATGAATCGGAGATAAAGGATAAAAACATTATAAAACACCGGATTTTACATGAACTCTAATCCCTAAGGAGCGGGATGAAACCACAGAAGAAGCTTCAAAGGATCATATGGTGCATTGCACTTTCTCATTTGATACAGGAGGTATGGGGCTTCTTATATAGCCTCCACAGACTCTCCAAGTCCCACCACTGGTAGATATGGGACTTAACTCTGGATGTGATAAATGGATCTTGGAAGGATCCATTTACCCATCTACATATATAAGTGACGCATAAGGTTCAGGAAAGAGGTATGCGTATGCGTTCGGACAGGCCACTGAATAGCGATTAAGCAGTATGCAGGGGCATATGCGGGGTATATGCGGTTCTACGCGTTTTCTATTTTTTATTTAAAAATAAATAAATATCTACAAAAGTGACTACAACTAAACTGAATTTATGAATGAATGTGGTCCAACAAAGATTTAAGAATAATGGTTTTCATGTAGAGATCAAAATAGTATAACTAAATATCAAAATCATCAAAGATAGTACTACATGATCTAATTTAATATATAGAATCAAAATAATACAAGATTTGAATCATAAGATCCGGATTCGATTACCCAATTGGACCTTAAGCGGGCGCACAGAACGCGTATTCGCCCGTACAGACTGCATATGCGGGCCATATATGTGCAAATGGTGCATAAAGCGGGGCTTCAGGTAATCGGTGCGCCGAGGAGACCACTTAGGCATATGCGGCCGCATATGCGGCCACGCGGACTGCTTTCATGAACAGATACTCTAACACTCATGCTCAAGCTGGAGCATGCAATGCTCAGCTTGGACAAACAGAAATAAATCACTCAAACTCACACTACAAGGCACTACAAACAATATCAACTCAAAGCAAACACAACCGTCGGCTACTGTTGAGAACGTTGCCTCTCATGTCGTGCAGGTGAAGAGGAACAAACGGGCTGGAGTGTGAGTCAAACTGAACCTCCTTGTCGGAGAGCATGTGCTCAGTATTGCGCATGTCAGAGTCACTGCAACTGAAAATGAGTCTCCATCTGGATAATGCTAGCCTGCCACATCATGTGAACAACTGCTCCATCTATGAAAGGGCCGAACTGAAAAAGCAGTGGAGACATCCTCGTCAGAGTCAATTGTCACTGGAGAATGGAGTCTGAAAAATCTCTTCGTCAGAGAACTGGGTCTCTCCCATACTGGCTCAAAGAATGGGATCTGTACTCTGGAGTCCCTATGAAATCACGTGAAAACCCTAGCCCACATGGCATATGGAATGGGATCTCTACTATGGAGTCCCTATGAAACACGTGAAAACTCTGAGACCAAAAACAAAAGATGAGGACCACATAAAAAAGATCGCACACATGTGCGCCTGAAAAAGAGTCTCTCTGGAGAACTCGGACAAAATGGGTCAATCAAATAAGGAGTTCCTCGAACATGGACTCTGAACCAATCTGCAGAGTTTGAAACTGAACTGGAGAGTCTGAAAATCTGGCTGGCCTGGAATCTGGAGAATCTAACAATCCGGCATGTAACTCTACACAATACTCAATACTCCCCCTTTCTCACATACTTGTCAGAACACAATGACGTTGACCAAGTTGGGAGAAGATAAGAAAAAAAAAGAAAAACAAAATACCATATAAGCCGACCTCACATTTTTTTTACTTTACATTTTTTAACATTTTTTGTACGGATTCTTTTGTACAATCCTCCTTTTTACGAATATTTCAAAAAAAATTAAGCCAACTCTTCCTATTTTTTAAACATGCAGTTATTTTTTTCCTTTTTTTCGGCCTCTCTCTTCTCTTTTTCTTTTGACCCATTTAGGCCCTTACAATAGCAGCAGGGGGAAACACATTTAAAAAAAACAGCCCACTTGGGACTTATTTAGGGTTCCCAGGAACCCTTCTCTTGAAAGGTCGTCGCCCCCGAAGGGGCTCTTTCTACAGAGGGTGCCGATGCCCCTCGAATGAGATGGAGGAGCGGCATCGCCGGTCGCTTGGAGGGATGGACACGGAGGAGGAGCACCGCCTGGAGGCGCTCTCGTCTTCTTCTCCAATCGCTGGAGGGATGGAGGAGACCTGGTGGAACTTGATGGGCGGAGAGAAGACCAAGTGGGCGGCGCCAGATGGGAAGAAGGCTCGCCGCCATTGCTGTAGCCGGCGCCTCCGCCGATGATGGAATCGATGCCATCGTCATTAGGAAAGGGGGCGATGGTATGTGCCTGGCGAAGGGCACCGCCGCCTGGTGGTTACCTCCACTTGGATATTCGCAGCCGAAGGAGAGATGCTCCTCCTGGAGTATCGAGAAGGGGTTGCTGCTTGAGAGAGCTCCGTGTGCCGCCTGATATAAGCGATGGGTTGTGCAGCCCGTGCGCGATGGATCGCGCCACCTGATACAAGGGGGGCGTAATAGGGAGGAGCATCGCATGGAGGTCATCTCCTCAAAGCGAAATGTGTCACATGCGCGCAAGGAGAGGGGAATGGGTTGCTAGAGAGGACGATAGAGGTCGCGACAGCATTGTCAGGAGAACTCTGCTCCACCGTGGTTGAGGGTGATGGTACTAGATGCCATTGTCGTTAGAGAACCCATTGCCACCTCCGATGGTTGCTCGGAGGAAGTGCGGCTGGAGATCTTTGCCTTTGTGCAAAAATTAGGATTTCAAGAAACCCTAGAATCGAATATAGAATCTCGAACATTGACGATCTTCATAACACGATCTTCATAAAAAACGATCTTCAAGAATGAACAATAACCAAATCGAATCTCGAGCAGAACATAAATCTTCAACAATAAATCCACGAGAATCGAACCCGCTCTGATACCATGTTAGAAACAACGAATGCAGAAGTGAATCAGAGATAAAGGATAAAACACTATAAGAACACCGAGATTTTATGTGGAACCCTACTCCCTAAGGAGCGGGATGAAACCGCGGAAGAAGACCTCAAAGGGCCATATGTTGCATTGCACTTTCTCATCTGATATAGGAGGTCTGGGGCTTCTTATATAGCTTCCACAGACTCTCCAAGTCCCACCACCAGTAGATGTGGTAAATGGATCTTGGAAGGATCCATTTACCCATCTACACATATAAGTAATGCGTACTCTAACAAATGAATGAGGGATAGCGGGGGGTATGCACTTCAAATACAATATTTTTAATGGTCGGTGAGGATTTGGAGAGATGGCGAAGATCTCCTTTATTGGCTGATAAAAGGGATTCATAGGATGTCATCTAATCTCAATATAGTTGGAAAAACAACAAGGACTCCATCAATTTTCTAGACAATTTCGTAAGTGTAGATGTGGCACCTATGCAAAAACCATACTTGATAGTATGTCTTTTCGTGGTTACGCTTTGTGCAATAGGTGGACTAGATATTTAGCTCTAGCTCTTGAGAAGGTGTGCAACATTGTTTGAATGAAGGTCGGATGGAGAGAGGTTGGTTGTGTTTAAATATCTAAGTTGTCTTCATTTCTTTTGGAACAAAAGATGGAGGGGTTTATTGGGATGACTCAGAAACTAGAATCCAAGGAGTCGATTGATGAGTCACGACTTTCAATAATTGTAATGGCATAAACCATGTTTGAATGTTCACAAACGATGCAAAATTCCTACATTATTGTCAAACATTACTCATCATTTTATGCCCTTATTCTACAATTCAAAGTCATTGTTAGCATTTAGTGTATGTGCCAATCAATTTCAAAAACTACAAGGGCCAAATTGCAAAATCAAAAACATGATCACTGATGAACTTTTAGACCCAAGAAGCAAAATAGTGAATCCACCCCATGAGATACTTTTGTTTCTTGAAGCATGACTACATCTACTCTCGGTTTGTTTCTTGAAGCATGACTACATCTACTCTCGGCTCCATCAATAGATCCCGCATAGCCCTCCTTTTATCTAGCCTCTCCAGCCCTCTTATATTTCATGTCAAAATAGTCATTTGGAAATGGAACAACTCCCCTTGGTGGGACAATGCCTAAACACTGTACCAGCTCCTTGTAGTCACGGTTCTCCACCAACATATTTATTGGAAGGTCCCCTTGAGAGTTTATGCCTTCCATAGAGGCAGAGTCCAGCCCAATTAACATAAGCAAAATAGTATTCCCCCTGTGACACCGGAGTCCACTTAATAACTCAATCAGTCTCGCACTTCTCATGCTTGTCGTGTCGCTCCTCAAATTGATGTGAAGTCCCCGATCAAGATCGCTTCTGCTTGTTCCACGTGTCCCTCATCAATAGATCCCGCATAGCCCTCCTCTTATCTGGCCTCTCCAGTCCTCCTATATTTCATGTTAAAATGGTCATTTGGAAATGGAACTCCCCTTAGTGGGACAATACCTAAATACTGTACCAGCTCCTTATGGCCTGGTCCTCCACCAGCATAGTTATTGGAAGGTCCCCTTGAGAGTTTATGCCTTTCATAGAGGTAAAGCCCAGCCCATCTGACATAAGCAAAATAGTATTCTCCCTGTGACCTCAGTGCCCACTTAATAACTCAATCAGTCTCACCTTTCTCATGCTTGTTGTGTCGCTCCTCAAAATGACGTGACGTCTCCGATCAAGATTGCTTCTGCTCGTTTCATGTGTCCTCTTGTAAATCTTTCTCAATCATCGTGCAAAAGAAAGAATCTGCCTCAATTTCTCCCGACTCTTGTTACTCCTCACCTTTGAATCCCATGTATTTCGAGACAAAAATAGCAACCCCAAGACCCCATATAGAGAAGAGAAATTGGGGGGGCGGAGCCGATGATCGCATCGAGGATGCCAATTCCGCCCGATCCTGAGCCTTGGGAATAGAGACCTTACCCTTCCCGACCAAAAACTTCAAAGAAGTAGGAGCAGAGGCCTCACCAACTACATCTACAAATGATAACCTTGAATCTCGAATAGGGCTCTTCTAGTATCCACATCTCACATTCGAATTGGAGAACCCTTTGTGCCTACCATTCCGAGGCTCCGCCTTCAATCTGTGGCAAATGCTCGACTCGACGAGACGCATAGCTTCTGGACCCGAGTCTGAGTCCTCCAAAAGGATCCAGTGATCGGGGATTCGACCCAACCAACACCGCTTCTTTAAATGACAATGCCAACGGAGATGAGTTTCTTGAATTATTGGGCACATGGGGCAACGAGGGCAAGACTCCAACTTCCAACGAGGATATTGCCAATACTCCTCGTGGCCCACGAGTATATGACTCGAAACCTTAGCTCCAACAAGCACATACGCTTCAATTTCCTTCTTCCATGCACGTTATGTTTATTCGACTTCCATCACTGTCGGAGTCACCCCAAAATCTAGCGTCGCCATGAAAGGAACCTTCAATCCTAAATGATGCAGCGTCGGACCCAAATATAGGGCCGAATCTTTTAGTTAATTTAGTAGTCAATTTTATTTACGTTTATTTAAATTATCGTATCTCTAATGAGGTCGCATGTGATCTCCAACCATTAGTCATCGATTTGATTTTAAATTTGGTCGGTTAATTAGTTAGAGTCCAATTAGGATAATTAGTTGCCAATTTAAATTAAATTCTATTTTTGTAATGTCATCCCTCCTATATAACGGGATGAGGGTCCAGATTTTTTTATTCAGTTCAGTATTGATAAAAATTGAGATTTATCTCCCTCTATCTCCCTCCTTCTCCCTCTCTCCCCTCGCGATCTCCACGTTCTCCTCCTTCAACCCCGCGCTACAGGCGTGATTTCTTCTCTCAACCCTTCCATTATTCCTCTACCGAAAATTCTACCAAATATTTTAAATTCGATCGTCGCGCCAAAGTCGTGTTTGCATCATTTGGTATCAGAGCATGAAGATGGAGTCGTTCTCACGATTCCACGATCCTGTCGCATATTGGCGTGTGCAGTTCGATTTGAGTCATCTCTCCTCTGACTCGCATTCACGCTCGCGTTCGAGGAAGTTCAAGAAACGCCTTATATCAAGCATCAAAGTGCAAACTTGGCTGGATGCGTAAATCGACGAAGATCTCGCCGTCAACAACGAACATCTCGCGGTCCACGAAGAATCGGCCGCAGTCCAGGCCGATTTCGAGGGAAAAATGGCCGAAACTCCTGCTATCCCGGAGGTTTCAAGTCAGATGCCGTCGCCGGTAGCGCCCCTGATGACAGCCCCAGCGGTTCCCCAGGACGTCCAGCCCCTCGTCGTACAGCCGGCAGCCCCTCCCGCAACCCCCAACCCCCCCCCCCCCCCCCCCCCGCGATTCAACCCCAACGCCGCCCCTCTTCCCCTGCCTTCCCTCCCCGCACCTCTCGGCCCCGCCAACCCTTGACCCGCCCCTGCGCCGCCTCCTCCCTGCCTCGGCACCCCCACCGCCTCTTCCACCGCCCCTCGCCAGCCCTCGCGCCGTAGCCACCTACCCCGCAGCCCCATCCCCACGCCGCCTGATGCTGCCTCCCCCAGGACCAACCCTCCTCCTCCCGCTCGCCCTGGCCTCCCCTCCCTCCCCGCAATCACCCCAGTGTTGCCCCGCACAGGCCGCGCCTCTCCCACGCGCAGGCCCCCTGCGACCCGACCCCCCTCGTCGCCGCCCTTCCCCGCATCGCCTCCCCCTCGCCTCGCAAAACTGCCTCCGCCGCCATCCCTACCGCCGCGTGGAACCCCGCCAACGACGCCTCCTTAACTCTCGGCCCCGCCGCCTCTTGTTGGGGAAGACAGAAACCCTATCGGGTATTGTTTCAGCCAAAGGAACCGAATCCCTCAATTCTAGGGATTGGAGATTATTTTGAAAAAATTACAAAAGAGTCCCCCCTGACAAGAATTTTTACGGAAAGAACCTAGTGCAGGGAAAACCATGTTGTGTAGGCATTGTAGTTGAAGGGGTACGGAAATTGCAGGGACGCCCTCCAATTGGAAAGAACTACAAACGTAACGTTGAAAAGGGTCGATTTGGAGGAAATTGAAGCCACAATTCAAGGATGAATTCTCCAACGATGCACCTACATCAAGCAATTCGTCGGGAGACGAATTTACAAAGCGGAGGAGAGTTGATGCAGCGTCAAACCCAAATATAGGGTCGAATCTTTTAGTTAATTTAGTGTCAATTTTATTTACGTTTATTTAAATTATCGTATCTCTAATGAGGTTGCATGTGATCTCCAACCATTAGTCATCGATTTGATTTTAAATTTGGTCGATTAATTAGTTAGAGTCCAATTAGGATAATTAGTTGCCAATTTAAATTAAATTCTATTTTTGTAATGTCATCCCTCCTATATAACGGGATGAGGGTCCAATGTTTTTAATCAGTTGAAGTTAATTAAAAATTTAGATCTTTATCTCTATCTCCGTCTCTCTCCCTCTCCCCCGCGTGGTCTTCGCGCTTCTTCTCCCTCAACCCCTCGTTCCCGACGAGTTTCTTCTTCTCAACCCCTCTATCTTCTCCACCAAAATTCCACCGTCCAAATTATTTTATTTATCGACGACGCGCCAAAATCGATTTTGCATCACTAAATGTCCCACACAACGGAGAAAGGACCCATCGCATATGAAAAAATTGCCAACACCTCCGTTGGTTGTCCCTACGAGAGTCCATCTATAAACATGGCTTGAACTACACCAACCCCTTGTAAAGCATAATTGATCATCTTCTTGGAGTTGCACAGAAAAGGGAGACCCCGAAAATGCAACATTCAAGGACCTAAGGGGTCAAGACCTCCTTCCTGAAGCGTGAGACGCCGCCAGTAAACCTTCCCATAACCCTCTTGCACAAATCAATCTTTTTCAGCTAGGCCACATCCCAGGTGAAAGCCTTTCCGATAGAGTACACTATGTCGGACATAGCATCCTAAAGACAATTCGCAGCTTTCTTGCATACAACCACCAGCATAGAATGCAGACCTTCGCTTTTCTCCTCTGTCTCCATATACGAGGCCTCCATGAATTGGCTCCAAAGCAGCTCCATTGTCGATATCCAACCTTACCACAAGAGAAGCATCAAACCGGATATATGCACCTCTTTGCATGATGACCATGACCCTCGTACCTCAAGCATTTCCCCTCTAACTTCGCCAGACTCTCGGAATATGAACAGGACACCACGTTCCGCAATGTTTTCTTCATTACCGGCACACCGACGCCAGATTGACTCATACGCCTCCGCACAAAGGTCCAATCTAGCTCCATAGCATCACCAGATTTGTCTTTGCTTGAGATTAGCTTCAAAAGATTGCAACTTTATTTTCTTTTACATGGCATAAACTCTAGAAAGAATTAATAGTTTGTTTGTACTGCAGTGTAACTACCACCCAAAGGACCAGGTTTCAAATCTTGGGACGGACACCTATGCGTGGTTCCCCCTCTTGTTTCAAAAAAAAACTCTAGAAAGAATTATTCCTGATTAAAAAGGTTCTCAGGTGCACAATGTTTGGAATCTGTGGAAGGATCAGACATCTGTTGAGTCTTCTTTTTTAATCCAAATGATGATCACTCAAGGGTGCGGATAATCAACTGTTGGGTCTATAATACTTTAAAGCTCCACTTAAGTGCTAGATATTTTCCATTTTAGTGAATTTATATATCCATAATATTTGTTATATGAGAGAACAGATCGAATCAAAAATAGCAGTGTCCAAACTTACAGAACATATGAATTGGGTTTATGGAGGGCCTACCTTGACAGCACGAACCTGCATATAAAATAGAGAATAAAAACTATGAACGCAGATAATAATAATAATAACAATTAGGGTGTTCACTGGCATTATGATGAGCATGTTAATATCATCTCTCAAACACTATGAAAGGACAATTTGGGGTGTTCATGTGACAGGTGATAGAAAGGGAGAAGCAATCACCTTAGTCCTGACTGAAAGAGGATTGGCAACTTGAAACTTGAAGAATTGAGGAAGATATTTACGCTCACTATCACCATCATTGTACAGAGCTGAACAAACCAGCCTGAATTCACCAACGTAATTAATATGTATACCTTTTGAAGTAAAAATCAACTTGAAGAAGGCAAGGAACAATACATTAAATTTTCAACAAAATGGGATAATAAGCATACGTGTGAGGGCCCAATTCTTTCACATCATGTTCCACAATGAAATCATACCGCCCACCTGACCGTATAGATTCTACAGGTGATTTCGACGTATCTAGGAGTAGTAATCGTTGCCTCTCTGTTTGAATTTCTGCCTGCCCACATTACTTCTAGACTCAATTAATACATCCTTTGACTAACAAGATCCTGGAACAATTTTATTTGAAAACAGAAAAAACATACTAATCGATAAGGCGGCAAAACTATAGTGCCTCAGAAAAATGATTTTCCTGAATTGAAATTTCAATTTCAAGCAAGAGATAATATTATCATGTAAAAGAGGAAATTTATCTCTTCAAGCTCCAAACAAGAAATCTTAATCATCCTTGTACTCATTTGTCCAAAAATAATCTCAACTCCAGTTCGTGATGTTTGTTTTTTTAGAGACTGATTGTATAAACAACGGTGTTCAGCATAGGTGGACAAACCCATTTACCAATCTTTACTTTGTAGTTGTTCATCTTTGATACATGCAAACCAGACTATCCCTCCACCAGGCACTTTCAACATTTTCCCATCTTTAAAAGTGTCAGTTACAGGACTTGATACAGGGAGAACTAATGGGAGAACTAATACAAGACTTGAATATTATTTGGACGAGCAAAAGATCCCAAGGAGAATCAAGGTTTTCTTGTGGGGCTTCGGGCATGAGCAGCTACTGATGAAGACCAGGCATGGTAGATTGCTCAATATTGATGATCTCCTTTGTGACAGATGTGGGGAGGAACCTGAATATTTGGACGATCTCTTCTTCCGTTGCGACTCCTCTGCAAGGATTTGGAGCACGGCTGGAGTTGCATGAGTGAAGACAGATGGCGCCAAATTCTGGGCAACCATACGATCTTTCTGCAGTAATTCACATGAAGATAGTTTGAGAGTGTTTTTTATTATTTGGGAAACTTGGTGTGCTCGAAATGAGCTCTTATTCTGTGATGCCCAGGGATCCGGGATACCCGTTTACACATCACTGGCAGCATTAAATTCATTAAAGATCGGATTAGGTTACAGAAATTTAGGGAAAATTTTTGCATTTTACAGTGACATTCATCCGTTAAGATAAACATACTAAATTTAAAGTTATAAAAAATATATATAACTTAAAATTTGAAAAATTATACATGCTTAAAGATATGGATTTTTATTTTATCTTCAGAAAGTGTTTTGTTCCTCGTCTGTTAAGATAAACATACTAAATGAGTGAACTCCAGTTTATAAGATATTTTCTGATAATGAAATAAAAGTATAAGGTATGAAACTTTCCTATGACCTCAATCAGAGATTAGATAAGAAAACTAAACCTTGAACTATTCGAACAGTGAATTTAATTTCCTTCATATCAAAATGTAATAGTTTTTTTTTTGAGGCTCCAAAAAAGGGGGATACACTCGTTGGTGCTCGCCCCAAAATTATATATAACTAAAACGGAGAAAGAAGAGAGATACTTACATAGGGGAGGTGGGGTAGGAGGGAATAGAAGATGATTACGAATACAAGAAAGGTAGCCGCCACAGATGGGCCGTTAAACTATGAAGTACACCAATCAGAGATAAGTCTAGTACCCAAAATGTTGACGTTCTCACGATAGAAGCGCTGACCCAAGAAAATTGCGTCGTTCCTGGCACGCCAAATGCACCACAGTCGCGCGATAGGAGCCAAAACATCAGGCCTGGCCCTGTCTCTGTTCGACCAAAGGTTCTCGTAAAAGTCTTCAAGATTGTCCGCGCGAGCCCAAGCCACATCGTCCCAGATACCCGCAACCAAGGAGCAGCGAAAAAAAAGATGATCGGTTGTTTCGTCGTCATCACAGCAAAGATGGCAAGAAGCGCTGGTCTGAGGGAAGAACCTGGCGCAACGATCGCGAGTCAAT
Organism: Ottelia alismoides; assembly: GCA_037367405.1. Classification (NCBI taxonomy): domain Eukaryota; kingdom Viridiplantae; phylum Streptophyta; class Magnoliopsida; order Alismatales; family Hydrocharitaceae; genus Ottelia; species Ottelia alismoides. The sequence goes on from JAZKJV010003079.1 coordinate 518,977, forward strand.
AATCTCCGATGACGAAGTAACCATAGGAAGATGGCAATGCGCTCCGGCAAGCGCAAACCCCAGATGAAGGCACAGTCACGCACAAGAGGAGAATTCGTAGGAGGCGGAGAAGGGAGCAGTGCCCGGTAGGCCTTCCGAGTGGAGAAGGCCCCGTCTTTCCAACGCCAATGATCCCTCTGCAAAGTAGGCGTAGCAGCAGTATTGAGAGCCTCCATCATCAAAACGAAATCATCCACCCGCTGCTCAGAGAAGTTCCCAGAGAACCGAGGGCACCAACAACCGTCAGACCAGCACTCTGAGACAGACGCGTGCATGTTCGAAGCAAGCGCGAACAATCTCAGGAAACGCACCCGAAGAGGGCCCCCTCCCAACCAGTCATCCAGCAAAAACTTGAAGGATTCCCCCGTCCCAAGCACCGGGGTGAAGAGCGCCACATTCCTCTGCAAAGTGGTCGAGACGCTGCGCCAGAAAGGGGAAGAATGAAGTTGCAAGGCCCCCCGCTGCAGCCCGAACCAGTCGCTGCCCAAGAGCACCCGAAGAACGTTGGTGAAGAAGGAATCATCCTTGCCCCAAAGTCTATTCACCCATTTGAGTAGGAGGGCGTCATTTACCAGGTCCAATCTCCGGACTCCAAGCCCACCGAAGCGCTTAGGCATGGACACCACATCCCAAGCGACCAGATGCATGCCCCTACCATTCCCGTCCTTTAGTCCCCACAAGAAGCGTCGCATACACCGCTCCAGGCGCAAGCGGACCCCCGCAGGCATTCTTCGAACCGAGAGGAAATAAACGGGTATAGATGATAGCACGGATTTGAGAAGGATAAGGCGTCCACCCCGAGAAAGCAAGGTCGCCCGCCAACCCGCAAGGCGCGACTCCACCCGTTCCGTGATAACACGCCAATCCTTATATCTGGCCCGCCCCACCGATAGAGGAATACCAAGATAAGCAATTGGAAGCTCCCCAGGCGAAGAACCGAGCAGCCAGCCACATTCCTCCGCCTCCGCAGGCGACAAGCCAAAAGGCACCACGTTGGATTTGGAGGCATTAATCGACAGCCCCGATAATTCACAGAAAAGAGCAAGAGTATTGGCCATACCGGACACCTCCTCCGGACCGCCCTCAATGAAACAAATCGTATCATCAGCGAACTGGATCAAGGGCACGCAAACATCCCCCTTGCGGAACCCATTAGTAAGGCCCGCATCAATTACGCGGTAGACCATTCGCGCCAGCACATCAGAAGCCAAAACGAAGAGGAGGGGCGCCAGAGGGCAGCCCTGACGCACCCCCCTGCGTGGCTAAATAGATCCACCAACCGGCCGCCCATTAATCAACACAGAAAGTGAAACCGTGGAGACGCATCTGCACATCCAAGCAATCCATAAGTTTGGGAAACCCCGTCTACGCAGAGCAGACCAAAGGAAGCACCAATCGATGCAATCATACGCCTTGGCAAAATCGATTTTCCATAGGACCCCCTTCTTATTTTCTTGTTTCCAATCCGCCACCATTTCGGACGCCACCACGATGCAGTCAGCGATATGCCACCCTTTAATGAACGCCGCTTGAACCGGAGAGATAAGGCCATCCAAAACCCGAGACAGACGCGTGGCCAGAATTTTTGCCACGATAAGGTATATACCATTGGAGACGGAAATAGGACGGAAATCCTCAATGCACAACGCCGGTTCTTTTTTTGGAATGAGGACAATATTAGCCCGATTGATGCGGTCGAAGCCGAAGTTCCCCGAACAAAATTCTGAGACGACATCCATGACGTCCCCAGACACAGTCTCCCAAAATCACGAAAAAAGGCGACGGAGAACCCATCCGGCCCCGGCGAAGAATCTTGATTTAACGCCCATACAGCCGCTTTAATCTTCGCCAAAGAGATGGGGCGAATAAGGGTCGCGGAGTCCGCGTCAGAGATAGAGGAAGCGCCCAGACCAAGCCAACGCCACCTACGCGGGGAAAGAGAAGATGAGGTACGCCTGAGATGATCGATGATGGCGCACCCCATCTCCCTATCCCCAGTGAAATTGATGTCATTGATAGAGAGGGACCGCATCAAGTTATAACGCCTTCGATTGCTCGCCACCCGGTGGAAAAAGGCCGTATTCGCATCGCCTTCCTTAAGCCATTTTAACCGCGAGCGCTGTCGCCACTCGACTGTTCTTTTCTTATCCTCCTCCTGCACCCGAGCGTGAGCAGAGTTGCGGTCCCAAAGTTCGTCGGGTGAGAGCTCACGCTCATTCTCCGTCGAATCCAATTGCAAGATAATCTCCTCCGCCTCGGCGCGCACAGCAAGCCGCGTTTGCCTGGAATTTCTTTTGAACTCGGCAAGAACTCTCCGAAGTGAAGCAAGCTTCTGATCAAGTTTAGACGTCGCGGAGCCAGAGACGGGAACATGAGTCCAATGATCCTGAACGACCGATTTGAAATTAGTTTCCAATAACCAACATTTTTCGTACCGAAAAAGCCCCCGAGGACGAATACCAACGCCAGAGTCCCAAATAATGGGAGATTGATCCGAGAATGATCAGGGGCGAAAGGAAACTAAGCAAAGGGGAAAGGAGTCCAAAGACATCCCATTAGCCAAGAACCGGTCAATTCTAGAGCGAGAGGAGCTGTTCCGCCATGTGTAGCAAATGTCACTCGGAACCAAATTAAAAAGCGTCAGGCCATCAATCACGTCGAGAAAATCCTGAGATCCCGGGTCGCGGCCACCCCTGCCGCGAGGCCGATCGAAAGAGTGTATGGTGACGTTGAAATCACCCCCCAGGATCCAGGGTAATCCCCCAAATAAATTAGCCACTTCCCGCATGTCCTCCCATAATTCCCGTCTCAAAATATGGCACGTAGGAGCGTAGATACACGAGAAAACCATCGGATCAGTTGAATCGACCCGGTTCAAAGCAACAGAGATCATGTGGCGACCGACAAGCATGGAACTAAAGGAGAACGAATGAGATCGCCAAGTCACAAGGAAGCCCCCGACGGATCCAGCCGCATTAACCGCGCGAAATTCGTCAAATGGACCAGCACCAAATGAACGCCACGTATAATCATCGACAGCTGCCAGTTTTGTTTCTTGAATAAAAGCAACATCGCAACACCATTCAGAGAGTCTCGAGCCCAAGGATCGACGCTTTACCAAATCCCCGAGACCACGGACGTTACAGGAGAGGACCTTCATTAAAAACCTTCGGTGTTCGCCCCCAGGCCTCCAGCCCCAAGGCCTCCATCGCTTCCTCCAAGGCCGCGAAGGCCCGCAGCCTCCGCCACGGCCTCCCGCAAGGAGGCACATGAGTGAATCACCCGAGCACCAAGGACATTAAGAGCGCGCCTTCTGTAAGTTGTCCCAAAGCGTCTGAAGGAAGGGCCTTCCCCATCGCCTGAGAGTTGGGTTCCCGGTGGAAGAAAAGTAGGCGAGAAGGCCTCATGAAGAACAGGGGAGGGCCGCACCGGAGTCCTAGGAGAATCAGACCGTAAAGAGTCCTGAGGAGAGCTAACATTCAGGCGCAAGGCCTCAACTTGAACCAACAAAGAGTCGGGCGTGAATGCCCGAATATTCTGGTGAAAGGCCCGCGGCCAAGATCCGAACTGAACGGGTTCGCCTACCCGCAAGTTCTGGAAATCCGCGGAAGAACCCGATAAACCAAACAACATTGCTGGTGCCGACCCAATCTGAGGAGAGAGAAAAGTCGAATCGTCCTCGGGAACCCGTACGTCAGGGAGTTCAGGAGTTGCAGTCGATCGTACGTCAGAGAAATGTTTAAATACTTCCCCTAAAAAAACCAGTATACAGTATACAGTATACAGTTACAGAAGTATACAGTAGACAGAACTGTTGTTAAATTTTTAGAATAATGAATTTAAATCTTTACATTGTCTCCATGTTAACTTGTATAACTCTTTGGTTCCTCGTTCAATACCATTGCTTATGCTCTTCTAATTCACTGTACGAATAGTTCAAGGTTTAGTCTTCTTATCTAATCTCTGATTGAAGGTCATAGGAAAGTGTTATACCTTATACTTTTATTTCGTTATCGGAAAATATCTTATAAACTGGAGTCCACTCATTAAAATTAGTATGTTTATCTTAACGGATGAGGAATAAAATACTTTCTGAAGATAAAATAAAAAAACCATATCGTTAAGTATGTATAATCTTTCAAATTTTAAATTATATTTTTTTATATCATATATCATATTATATTTGTTATTGTTTTGATCAGATAATGTAAATGTCGTCTTTCTCTTCTATATTTTGGGATACATGTATGTGATGCAATCTCTTTTGTTACATGTAATATATATAGAAATTAATGAAATGTTATCTGTTATGTTTTTTAAATATTCTGGGCACCGGGTTAACATCAGTAAATATAATATGATATATGATATAAAAATATATATAACTTAATATTTGAAAAATTATACATGCTTAACGATATGGATTTTTATTTTATCTTCAGAAAGTATTTTGTTCCTCATCCGTTAAGATAAACATACTAAATTTAATGAGTGGACTCCAGTTTATAAGATATTTCTGATAATGAAATAAAAGTATAAGGTATAAAACTCCCCTATGACCCTCAATCAGAGATTAGATGAGAAGACTAAACCTTGAACTATCCGTACAGTGAATTAGAAGAGCATAAGCAATTGTATTGAACGAGGAACCAAAGAGTTGTACGAGTTAATATGGAGGCAGTGCAAAAATTTAAATTCACTATTCTAAAAATTTAACAGCAGTTCTGTATACTTCTGTAATTGTACACTGTATACTGAGTTTTTTTAGAGGAAAATGGGGCTGCCGACTAGGGGGAGCTAACTTAGCTCCCCCCACCCTATTTTCTTCAATTTTTTATTTTTTTTGAAATTTTTTTCCGTGAATATTCATCACTATATCCCTATATTATGTCATTCAAATTTCGTGTGAAACAGAGACTCCTACGGCCTCCATCCAGACAGTTATTTTTTAACGGTCTCAGGATTTTTTAAATCAACCCCATCTGGATGGAGGTTGTAGGAGTCTCTGTTTTGCATGAAATTTGAATGCCATAATATAGGGATATAATAATGAATTTACATAATTTTTATTTTCAAAAAAAAACACGCGAAAAATGAGGTGGGGGGAGCTACGCCAAATAATCCTCATCAATTAATTCATTATTATGATGTACCAATTATATATCATTAATACGACAAAAGACCTAGACTTGTTCAGTCAATCATAAAGTGATATCAATAAGATCGTTGACCAAGAGACCTAGATATGTATGATTAACCACAGAAAAAATTGTGAAAGAGGTGAATAGATAAGCAAGTGAAGATGATCATAAATCAGTGATGACTTATAATTTAGAGTACCGGTCATGGTGAACCTTACACCTGACTGTGCGAGAGTGTGGTGAGCCTCAACTAGGCGGGAGATAGGAAGTCCAGTTAGGGCAGTGGCCACTTAGAGCGTGGTCTAGGATCCCAATCCCTTGTACGATTTTTATGCAAGCTCGCAGTGTTTTTACGCTTCGTTGGGATCTAGATTTTTGATCAGTTTCACTGACCCTCTTTCTTAGGGTACCTAGGCTGGGGGGCCCTCGGTTTTAGTTTTTCTTACGAGCTCGCTTGCCCGTACCGATCGGGTCGATTTTTGGAGTGACTCTTCCGAGAAGTTTCTCATACCCGTCTCAGGGGCGTAGTTTTGAAGTAGGCCTATCCCTCTATTGAACCGCACTTCCACTTAAGGGGCGAGATGGAAGAGTCTCTTAGGAGACTTCTTCACCGCTTGAGTTTTGGTTACTGCTCTGTCAATAAATATTGGCGAGAAGTTACAGTTGAGTTAGAGTGGGCTACAGATGAGTTTGGCTAGAGTTGAGATCAATTACAGTTGAAATGACTACAGTTGAGTTGGTACAGAATCATCATTCATCATCAATCATCGACAATTAATCAGATCTTAGAACTACTATTATGAGTAATAAGATAAGTTAGTGGACGTGTTGGAAACTTAGTTAGGATGCATTACACTCCACCGTATGCCTACGGAGGCACCCCAATCCTAAGGTACTCTTCATACCTCATAGTCATAGTATGAGGTTACATTCAGACTAAGACCACAGACTATCCACTAGACTTGAGAAATTAGACAGATTTAAGGATCAGATCATAGACTCATCATCCTCAATACCAATATCCATCAATATAATCTCTAAATGACAAAAAGATAATAATCTAGATATGAGTCATTAATTAATATATTGAAAATGTTATATAAGGAAGGTTATGGGGTGATGGGTGAACATGAGTATTTAAATACATAGCATCTTGAAAATCATTTTCCACTCAAGTAGCTTGTAAATTTTAAATATCAGCACCATTCTACTTGTTTTCTTTTGAAACCACTAAATTACCTATTATTTTTAATATGCTGGATTGTATGCAACAATTGTTGGCATTGTTTTGTTCCTTGCATGTGTGGCAGGCAAAGTATCTGCATCGCAGTAGACTGGTTGATGATCCCGAGCATCCGTTGTTATACTCGTCGGTACATATGTTTTTGTTCAGATAATATATAATGCTTTTCTTCTCTTCTGTATTTTGGGATACATATACATGATGCATTTTCTTTTGTTATATGTAATATATAATGGAAATTAATAAATATGAACTGGTGGCACTTCTTGTTGGCTTTGTGATTATTTACATTAAATGTGAATGTCATTTCGAAACGTGAAAAAATTTCCCTCAATTTCGGTAACCTAATGCGATCCATTTCGAATACAATACTGTGTAAACGGGTAACCCGGATCCACGAGCGAGTGTTTCACATATTCCAAGGGCAGAATTGCTATTCTGAGAATGTCATTGAACATTACAAGGCTACGTGTGAATCTTGGGCATATGTACACTGAGTTTCATTGTTAATATAATATTTTAATTTGGTGGTGGGTCCCAGCTCGGGATCCCACCCGTCTTTCTCGTAAAAAAAGTATGTTAGTTTCCCTCAAAAAGCTTAAATCAACATTAGCATTTCCCTTCACCTACTCCTTTGATGTTTGGCATTTTTTTGAAAGAATGTTTGGCAAATATAGCATTTGCATTTTGTGCCATTTGGGTGTAACGCATTGGCAATGCACAGCAACCTAACATTAATATGCCACTATATATGTTTTGGCTTTTGACACCCCGTCACTTGATTGTTGGTGTTTATGATTAGCACAACTTTTTTTTGAAAAACGATTAGCACAACTTGCTTTTCGAAGTCATCAAAGTAATCAAGACAGAACTTCAGCAATTGGAACTTGTATCACCAAAGCAGACCATGATTTTTATTAAATGCATCATTTTAAGGGTGTATAAAAATCAGAACTGTAGTACACTCATCCAGAATACTCATGCCAGCTCAACAAGAATTTTAATATCAGACTTAAAGAAGAAAAAATACACCTTCACAAACCACTGATCTCTGAATCATCAAAAAAAACCTCATAATGAATTTAAGAAAATAATGGAAAAATCATAAATATACTTCACGTGAGGCGCAACAATCTCGGCATAGCACCATTCATCTCAAAAAATCAAGTCATTCCTTACTAGCGGCTAGCAGACACCCAAAAAAGCAGAAGATCCCACTCTCTACATCCAAAATTGACAAGGCGCACGCACCGTCGAAAATCATACAAAACCCATCAAAGGACGTTGTATATACCCTGGGCAAATCTGCAACATGCCGAGTAGACCTACAGGTCCCACACAAAAATAAGAAATGATCAGTGCCCTTAGGTCCCACACAACCCCCCCACCCCCCCCACACACACACACACAAATACACACAATGGGCAGGTAAGTCAGTGGCAGAAAATAATGGTCGTGAGCATTTTTGTCATCACTTGAGACCTCCATGAAAGCCACGTGAAGATTTCCACCTTCATAGAGTCTTTGATCTACGAATCAGCCCGTCATCCCTGCCAAGATTGGCATCATCTTATATATGTTTTGCAGTAAGTGCTCTTTAGGTCATAGTAACTGAAAAATCCCGTCCCACGACCAATGATCTCCACGAGGAAAGGAATGGCCTCGTATAAAGCGCAACTCCCACGATGACCTCAAATAGTACTCTTAAAAAGCAGTAGAGAAGGCAGAGGACCATGCATTAACACGCCCCCCCCCCTCCCCCCAACTTGAAAGCAAACAGCATCCATGTCCTTAACCAAAGTGTACCATCCAGTGGGAACCGAATTCCAGACCCACAGTATAGCCCCTCTGATATCATGATTCTTAACTGAAGCTGGGCCAAAATATTCCCTTATCAGACTATCTAATCCCCTCCATCAAAGATCCTCGAGTCAATTATCTAAATTTTGCACCACTCGAACCCAAGTAGAGCAAAGGTAGGTTGGAACAAGGCATGCCCATTGGCTATAGCCAAAACCATCCTCCTTTGAAAGGTCCAAAGGCACGAATGCGAACTTTTTTCAGTTTATCTACCAAATGGAGAAATAGTCAAAGATCTCTGCCAAGACATAAAGCATATGGCCTCCAAAAGTCACCACTTTAAGAAAAGAATGTCATCTGGGTACTTCAAAACTGATATGGATAAACCATGCACAGCAACAACCCTCCAACTGCATGCTCAATTGTAAATTGTGGAATCGAATACGTATTGTGTTTGTTCATAGAGCCCAAGAGTTCTCTTGTATAAAAGAGAGAGCCCTAATGGGTAAATTACATATACGAACAAAAAAATAAATAACTGTAAAACAGTGACATAACATAAAACTCTTCAACACTCCCCCTCAAGCTGGAGTATAGATGTCAATCAGACTCGGCTTGGAATAGCATCTCTGAAAGGGTCATCTGGCTAGAGCATTGGTGAGCACGTCTGCCATCTGCTCACTAGAACTGACATGGGATGTAGAAATAAGACCCTTTGGGATCATATCTCGAGTGTAGTGGCATTGTGGCAGTCTACCTCGATATACTTGGTTCGCTCGTGGAAGGCTGGATTGTTGGCAATGAACAATGCCGCCCGATTGTCGCATTGGAGGTGCATAGGAAGAGGCACCTCAATGAATAGGTCAGTCAGAACTGATCTAGCCCACATCATATTTGTGTTGCCTTGTGCCATAGCTCTGTACTATGATTCAGCACTTGATCGGATGACAACTGTCTGTTTCTTGCTCTTCCATGATATTAATGAATTCCCTACAAATACTGCAAACTCAGAAGTTGACTTCCTGTCCTTGGGACATCATGTGTAGTCTGCATCTGCATAAGCTGTAACAACAAAAGATGTATCTCTGCTAAATAAAAGATCAGTGCCCGGTGAGGTCTTCAAATACCTCAAAATCATACGGACTGCATCCATATGGGTTTGTCTTGACTGCTCCATGAATTGACTCACTTTGCTTATTGCAAAGGATATGTCTGGCTTGGTGATGGTCACATATAGCAACTTCCCAACTAGCTACATGTATCTCCTCTTGTTGACCTCATCAGTGTCGTCATCATAGAACTTCATACTCAGGGCCATGGGAGTAGTGGCTAGCTTGCAATCTGCCATACATGTCTATGATAGGAGATCAGTAACATACTTCCTCTGAGTCATCACAAGACCTCGCTGGTTCCTGATGAACTCCAGTCCAAGGAAGTAGCGTAGACTGTCAAGGTCCTTGGTCACAAACTGCCGACCCAGTAAAGCCTTAGCTGCTTGAATCCCATGTGCATTGTCCCATGTAATGATGATGTCATCGACATATACCAATATAGCACTAGTTCCCTTCTAGGACCTCTGAACAAACAAGGAGTGATCTGGAGAGGATCTCACAAACTCTTTCTGTTCTATCACATCTAAGAGCTTTGTTCTCGGACTCTGCTTAAGGCCATAGATCACCTTATGAATTATGCACACCTTCTGAGACTCCCCCTCAACAACGAACCCAGGTGGTTGCTGCATGTAGACTTCCTCATGAAGATCACCATAGAGGCAGGCATTTGTCACATCAAGCTGGTACAGAAGTCGGTTCCGTATGACAGCGACAGAGAGAAGAACCCTGAGAGTGGATTGCCGAGCTACTGGAGAGAAAGTGTCCTAATAGTCCACCCCATAGGTCTGGGTGAACCCGCGAGTTACAAGTCGTGCCTTGTAGCGATCAATGCTGACATATGCTCGATGTTTCACAGTGAACACTCACTTGCATCCTACAACAGACACGTCACACGTCTGCTGGAGCTGTAACAGTACTACACGTGCCACGAGACTGTAAAGTAGCCATCTCTACTCCCATGGCCAGACGCCATTCGCTCATCTTGAGTGCCTCCTGATATGTGCAGGGGTTTCAACAACGGATAATCCCACAATAATTTCCAGAAGTCTAGTAAAAGCCACTCCATAGACACCTGACCTGCCATTGGATATCATGTACATGAACGTTTTCCTTTCCGCAAGGCAATGGACTACTCTAAATCATTCTCTGCTGGTGGTTCTGGCTCAACCTGTATATTTACATGCTCATCATGTACATCGTGCACACCATTGGTTCCATAAGTCAAAACCAAGTTTTCATAATTTACCTGGGACGTGATGGATGCTGGGGAAGGCGTTGGAACATGGAGTGCAGGCTGAGGTGTATGTGTAGGTGGAGGTGGGAGAATAACAACATCCTTAGACTCAGAGGGACTCATCCTGTTACCTGTAGGAGAATAGAACATGATGGACTCAAAGAAGGTGACATCAGCACTGACATAGTACTGTCCTTGTATCAAAACATTGATAACCCTTCTGAGTGCGGGAGTAACCAACAAACATACATTTGGCAGCTCGAGGAGCGAGCTTGTCATGACCAGGATGTAGGATATGGACAAATGCCACGCACTCAAACACTTATGGGGTAAGAGAGAAGAGGTCTTTATCAGGAAAAGCAAGACCAAATGGTGTCTTTTCACCCAAGATTGTGGAGGGCATCTAGTCTATTAGATAACAAGCTGTCATCACAACATCACCCCAAAAAGAATGTGGAGCCTGACTCTGTATGAGGAGAATCCTGGTGATATCTAGAAAACATCGGTGATTTACATTCTGCCGAACCATTCTGTTGAGACGTATAAGAATAAGAAATCTAACGAATTATGCCACGTGAGCTAAAAAATTGTGAGATGTATAGTTCAAAACTCAAGTGCATTATCTGAACAAATGTATTTTATTAAGGCGGAGAAAATATTTTTGATTTCAACCACAAAGTTTTGAATAATAGCACTTGCCTCAGACCTTTGCTTCAAAGAAAGACCCGGGACAATCTAGAAAAATCATCAATACAAATAAGATAATACATGTGTCCCTGATGATCAGGTAGGCAACTTGGACCCCACATATCCAGATGAAATAACTCAAACGCACCATGACTACTCTGACCTTGACGACTTGGAAAGCTAGACCGATGATACTTTCCAAGTTCACATGACTTACACTAGAAACTAGATTTGATAGAGACGTTAGGTATGAGGCGACAAATTTTTTGCAGCGGTAGGTGGCCGAATATGAGATGCCACGTGTGGGAGGAAATGGATCATACATAAAGGGAATTGGCACCAGCATACGGAGACTGAGCCAACCTGTATAGCCCTCCATACAGTTTCAGATTTCGTGAAATATCAGCGAAATTTCTCCGAAATTTTGGCTTTCGACATAGGACCGAAATTTCGAGTGAAATGCAGATATGGGGGCCTTCCTTCACAAATGTTGCTCGATTTGGGCAAAATATGATCGAAAATTACCGAAATTTCGTTTCAAGATGGTGTCGATACGTTATCCGATATCGAAATTTAAAACCTTGATCACCATCTTCGTGAGTATATCTTGAAAATAAGGGAACTAGGGTCAAATATAGCACAACGGTGCAAATCTTTTATAATATGGTTAATAGACAGTAAATTCATGGAAAAGGCATGTGCATGAAGAACATTCTGCATGTGCATGGCGGGTGTAAAATGAACTTCCCCTTGTCTGATAATTGGGGATTGAGTCTCATCAGCAATCACTACCAATATACCTGATTGTGTTGGATTGTATGTACCAAACTGCAATCTATCTCTACAGAGATGGTGTGATGCTCCGAAATCCATTATCCACTCTGAAGGAGGATCTGGTCGAGAGCAATCAGTAAATGCATGAATAACACCTGAGCTACTAGTAGAGGCAGAGGTTGCCGTGTCTGATGGACCGGTGCTGGAAGATCTAGCGGCTAGAGGCATGATCTCTATCAGGCAAGCAACAAAATCATCATAGCGATGATCAGTGATATCATGAGCGTATGACTCTGCTCTGCGGCATGAGCTGATGGTGGGAATCCGTGCTTGGAGTAGCATCCTCTGAATGATGTGAACGGTGACAGTATGAACATGCACCTCTGTCGTGTGTGTCTTGTCCTCTGAAAGGAGTAGATCCACCTTTACCACGTAATGTAGCCATAGTTGACGATGTCTGAGAAGGTGTGGCAATGGAGATACTCAATCGGCTCAGCATGCGATATGCTTCCTCCATAAGAGGTATGGTAGCATCGGTAAGAAGCTGAGAGCGAGCCGAATCATATTTTGGTGAGCCAGAAATACACCAGTCAGGACAAAATCTCAGTAGGCCTTATGCTGCTTTGGAGAGACCGTCAGGGGTATTAGCTATGAAGTCGCTCAAACATAACCTCTCAGAGATGTATACAGGACGTGAAGGGGACGATCACCATGTTTGGTTATGAAGATATCATGTTGGAGCTGCAGTATCTTCGACTCATTCTTCGCCTGAGAGCATGGAAGGTCATATCGGCCATATATCGGTGATATATCGCCGATATATCAGTTTCGACAGGGTAGGGGTTTCGATATTACCCAGTATCTCCTTTTACAGGGATATCGGTGATATATCACCGATATATCGGCGATATATCGCCATATCGGCTCATATCGGTCAAAAATGGTTGGTTTCAGTAGAAAAAATCCCGGATATCGATCAATATCGTCGATATTTCGCCGATAGCTCTATATATCACTGTTATTATTCATGGAAGATTGATTCAACACCTAGTATTAAAAGACATATATCTAACTACACCTAGTATTAAAACACAATGTTTATATATAATTTGTTTCGGGTCGGAGGCGCTGCCCCCGCACCCCCGCAAGAGGGGGCCAACTTGGGCCCCCCCTAGCCCCCCCAGGCTCGCTGACCGGGCAGCGAGACCCCGTACTGGTAGGGTATGGTGCGACAGGAGGGTGCATACAATGGTTCTTCAACTTAGTGTATGTTTACAAGTTATTCATGATGTAAGACTTGAATGAAATTCATTTCCAATATCTATAAGTCAAATCTTCAAAAACAAAATATCTATAAGTCAAGAATCAAAAGATTAATATCGATATATTTAAAATGGTCGATATATGTGATATAAGCTTCATAGATTGATCGATGTGTGTGATCTAAGAGTATATTTGTAAGCTATTTAGTGATCTAAGAACTTGGATGAACTCCATTTTCGATATATATAGGTCAACAACTAACAGTACCAGCGATATTTCGATATGATCGATATGTGCAATATAAGGATCATTGTCTTCACAAATGATATATATATGTTATCTAAGTGTATATTTGTATGTTATTCAATGTTATAAGAACTTGAATGGAATCCATTTCCAATATCTAAAGGTCAGGAATAAACATTAACAGCGATATGTTCGATATGATGACCGATATGTGCGATATATGGCCTATAAATGACCAATATGTGTGATATAAGTGTGTATTTGTAGGTTATTTGTTGTTCTAATATCTTGGATGATCTTAATTTTTGAAAAAAATGCCAAAAAATGGCTTTTTTGAGCCATTTTTGACATTTCCACTGATATCGTCAATATATCGTCGATATATCCCGATATATCCTTTTCCGGGCGGACCTAAACGATATCGATATCGATACGGCCTTCCATGCCTAAGAGTATGTCCTTGTGAGAATGCCTCGCATTGCCTTTATTGTGGGTTGACTAAGGATATCGTTGGTTATCTCCACAGAAATGGTACCAGATAGCCACACCTTGGCGTATGCATCATCAACCTCCCATGAGGCGTTGGTCCTAGTCTTATCCACCGACTCATCCTACGTTAGAATATGCTTCTTGCCATGGCACTGCATTGCCCACAACTCGTAGTCGGTACCGTCCATCTTGACAATAGGTGTGGGACCCTTGAAGGCACTCGTAAATGGCATATCAACTCTGCTTTCTGACATCGTGAACAATCACTGTGAACTTAAACCAATTGTGTTGTGTCTAAGCGGACATAAAACAAGATGGTTGTGATCTTAGACTCATATCGAAAATATCTACAAAAGAAACGTGGTCTGATTTCGATAAAAATAAGGTAAATCAGACCCTACATCATTGAAATCAGACCAAAAATCGTGATTTTAGGACTTCACGAGGATCTGGACAGCAGCGTGACGACGCGCAAGGAGCCACTGGGCCCATGGGTGGAGCAACCGGGGGCTACTAGTGGTGCACGGGCTGCTACAGCACTGCGAGGCGCTGTTGGGTGGCACCGAGATGCTGTTGGCGGCGTTCTGAGCCACTCGGTGGCGGCGCTAGAGCCGTTGGATGGCACCTGGGCTGTTGTGCAGCAGCGCTGGGTGCCGCTTGCAGTGGCGCACGGCCCCACTGGAGCATTGGGTGGCGTATGGCGCCGCTAGGGACGACGCACAGCCAAGCTGGAGCTGTTGAACGGCGCGTGGAGATGGGCTGGAGATAGGGTTATGTTTTTTCGACTCAGGGCGCCGATCTAGGATTGTCGCTCTGATACCATGTGGAAGAGAATATTTGTTGTGTTTATTCATAGTGTCCAAGGGTTCTCTTATATAGAAAAGAGAAACTCTAATGGATAAATTACATATTGCAGATGTTGGAGTATTTGGTTGTGTGCTATATGAGTTATAGGGGGGTAAATGGATCTCTCCAGGATCTATTTACCCCATCCAAGAGTTTAGTCCCACATCTACCAGTGGTGGGACTTGGAGGCTCTGTGGAGGCTATATAAGGAGCCCCAGACCTCTTGTATCAGTTGAGAAAGTGCAATGCATATCATGCCCCTTTGAGGGCTTCTCCTGTGGTTTCATCCCGCTCCTTAGGGAGTAGGGTTCCACGTAAAATCCTGTCGTGTTCTTATTGTTCTTTATCTTTTTCCATGTTTCGCTTCCGCTTCCTATTTTCTAACATGGTATCAGAGCGGGTCGATTCTCGAGGATCTGTTATTGAGATTTAGATTTATGTAGCTGTTCAAGATTCGAGATTTATTTTTCGGATTTTATTCATTGATTCAAGTTCATAGTTATGGTCCAATTTCTGGTGATATCCCACCGCCTTGCACGAGCACGTAGATCTAGGGTTTTCTGAACCCTACTTGGAGGTCTCTCCCAGGCGTACAGGCGCAACCCTAGGTTAGGGTTTTGGCTCTGATACCATGTTAGAGTAAACAATACTCTGATGTGTTATTCCATAGAGCCCTCGGGTCTCTTATATAGAGAGAAAACCCTTGGGTAAATTACAGAGACGTACGTTATATAAATAGAAAATAAGAAACAGTACATTGTAACATATATATAAGCCTCTACATTTTGTTTTTAAAAAAAAGGAAAAAGGGAAGGTGAGAAGATTGGGCCCAAAGGTGGGTCAAGTGTTGGTTCAAAAAAATCCGAAAAAAGGCGCATACAAGAAAAAGCCGTACGCATATTTGCAAAAAAAAGAGGAAAAAAAGTCGAAAAAAGATGATGTAATCAGTTTATTTGGTTTTTGCCCCCCCCCCTTCTTGTCTTCTCCCAACTTGGTCGACGTCCATGTTTTCCGACAAGTATGGGAGAAAGGGGGAGTATTATGTAGAGTCACAGGTCCTGTTGCTGACTCAGATGTCAGATTCCAAAGGCCAGCCGATTTTCAGACTCTACAGAGATTTTGTCAGACTCGATGTCAGATTCCGAGTCTCCAGTTTCAGACACGCACATGTATGCGGTCTTTTCAGATGTGCACATGTTTGCCATCTTTTGTCGTGGTCTCCATCATCATTCTTGTTGTTGTCAGGCTAGAGTTTTTATGTGAGCCATAGCGACTTCAGAGTAGAGGACCATTCCCTATGCCATGTTGGCAAGGGTTTTCATGTGGTATCATAGGTACTCCATAGTAGGGTACCATTCTCTGTGCCAGATGAGAGAGACCCAGTTCTCCGACGATGAGACTTATTTCAGACTCCATTCTCCAGTGATCGTGGACTCCGATGAGGATTGCACTTCCACGACCTTTTTCAGTTTGTCCCTTATCAGAGATGGAGCAGTTGTCCCCATGTTGTGGCGGGCCAAAATACTCCGACGAGGAGACTCATTTCCAGTTGCAGTGACTCTGGCAGGCGCAGTTCGAAGCACATGCTCTCCGACGAGGAGATTCAGCAAACTCACGCTCCAGCCTGTTCGTCCTCCTCACCTGCACGACATGAGAAGCAATATCCTCGACAGTAACAGATGTGCACGTTGAGTTGATATTGTCCGTAGTGTCCTGTAGCGTGAGTTGAGTTTCTTTCTGTTTGTTTGTCCAAACTGAGCATTGCATGCTCCAGCTTGAGGGGGAGTGTTGGAGTATTTGGTTGTGTGTTATATGAGTTGTAGGAGGGTAAATGGATCTCTCCAGGATCCATTTACCCCATCCAAGAGTTTAGTCCCACATCTACCAGTGGTGGGACTTGGAGGCTCTGTGGAGGCTATATAAGGAGCCCCAGACCTCCTGTATCAGTTGAGAAAGTACAATGCATAACATGCCCCTTTGAGTGCTTCTCCCGTGGTTTCATCCCGCTCCTTAGGGAGTAGGGTTCCACGTAAAATCCTGTTGTGTTCTTATTGTTCTTTATCTTTTTCCATGTTTCGCTTCCGCTTCCTATTTTCTAACAGCAAACAAAAGAAATAAATAACTATAAAACAGTGATATAACATAAAACTCTTCAACATAAATGCCAGCATATCTATAGCTAGAACAGAAAGACGGTGGCATAAGTCACCGATGCATGACTTCTCTCCAGGGCTGAAGAAAACCCCTTCCCAAATGCCCAATTCCCACCACTGCATAAGAAGCGATAGTTTCACACATCTTCATTCATGAAATCCAAACCCCCAATAGCCCCATTAGTGAAAGGAGCTCGAAGGAAAACCCTGATCATCACTACCAAAAGTGTTGAGGTTTACGTCTTACCTCTTTGAGGATACCTATGTCTTTTCTCTTTATATTGTGTACACTCTAAACATGTCCACTCCCTATATAAAGAATACTACTGCTATTGTCTCAAGAACATTGTTCATTTCTTCTCACAGGGTATCACAATGGTGGTCCTAGCTCTACATCATATTGACCCCCTCGCCCCACCAACATCCTACCGCCTCGAAGCACCAACGCCATGCCCCTACAATCACTGCAAGTACACACCACTATATCACTAACACAAAGCCCAGCACACTGTCGTGGCACCCCTTGCATCACTTAAGGTATCATTGTGCACCCCTATGCCCTATGTTCTCGATTGCTACAAGTCGTTGAATGATGAATGAGATACAATTTGCAGCAAATAATGTCAAGTTCCATGCTTCTTTTTTCTCAAATTGACTTTTAATGGTTAAAGCATGGCTCTATCATAGGAGAATATGCATGGGAGTTCATCAAGCTCGATATTCAAGGTGACATTGCAGGTAATGGAAACAAGTAGTATGCGGAGCCCATTTTATGACCGAGTCATTAAGATGGAGAAGACAAACATTACTCGAAGGTCACGGATGTTCCCGATTTCAGATAGAAGACGAGGAAGTTACATCTCCTACTGGAGATAAAATGAAGATCATGCTATGCAAGTATGCCATGTGGGACAAGGGCAATGGCATGGCATGTGCCAGGCTACTAAGTGGGTCCATTCCTCGGATTGCAGACATAATGATCTACTATAAGACAATATGTGTTCTGGAATGACCTAAAGTAGTTATACACGCACGAGACGAATATGAGTCATGTGTTGTGGAGCTATTATGACCCGATGCAGCTTCAACATAAGGGCAAGGCTCTTGCCTAGCATTGCCCGTAGCTAAAGATCATGAGCGAAGTGCAAATCCTTGAGGCATGCATGCACATATGCAACAAGAATGCTGCTCAGAAGGAGTTAGCAATGATGGCTTTTCTTGGTGGACTAGAACAAACATATCATGCAACTCGAGATAAGATGATGAATGGCACTGCACTACCCACCTTGGATAAGGCATATAGCAGATTGAGTAGCATGAGTATCCCTAAGCAATCACATATACAAAAGTCTCAGAGCCGTAGAGGGTGTGTTTCGACTAGAGGAGGTTGTGTTATGTAGCATCCGGTTTCCAATCAAACCCGAAGTCGTCCGATTTTGGGTCTAATGAACTCAAAAACGTTGTCGGTCAATACTAAACAACTTAAAACGATTAATTAATCGTGAATCAAAAGTCGTTCGGGCAAAATCGACTGAAAATCGGTCACACCGTAACGCGCGCCGTGAAAAGCCGCAACGCAAATTCGGAAACCGCGAAACGAACCGAGACCGTCATTAGATCCGATTCGACGAAACAAGACCAACGGAATCGACCGTTCGTCAATCAGAGGTCATTTGATATTTTTAAATCGTAAAATTTAACCATGAACAAAATCTGTATCCTAAAATTTCGGGTATTCAAAACCCGATCGGAAGTATATCAATATTATACTCATATTGACCGTCGTTCTAAGACGATCTAAACAAGATATTGCGCGTCAAAGTCCGAGGCTTGAGGCACGAATACGGTCAACCTTAAGAATAAAGAGGGTTTAAAAATAATAATAATATAAAACAAAATTTTCTGCTAAACAGAACGTAGCAGAGACGGTTGCAGATTTTTAAAAAAAATAACAAACAAAATTTTGTACAGATTTCTACAGAACTACAGATGGGTTTTTCTCATCCTTCCACTTGGACAAATTGACATTCCATATGTCAAAAAACTAAGAAACCCTTCCTTGTATATATAAACCCCCTTCCTCCTTTAAACCTTTCCAACAAGAGAAACCCGAGGCATTTTCTCTTCTTCAAAGCTCTCGGTGGAGAATAGCAGATCACTGGAGCTACTTCTCCAACCCTTCTCCAGCATTCCTCCTTAGCCCTTGAAGTCAATTAGAGGTGTTGCTCTCTTCCAAATCTCCTCCAGCAGCAGTTTTTCTTCCAGTTCTGATTGCCACTGATCTTCTTCAAAAATCTGAAAAAAAAAGGTACAACTCTTCTCCCCCTTCCTTTGCTGCCATGCATGCTTCTTAGACTGATCATATATACAATCTCCTTCCCTAATCTTGCTGCCATACACGAAATTTTGCATAAATATGAGTCTGTGTTAGGAAGGACATTAGAGCCTTAAGAAATGAAGAGAATTGTGGTGAAATTGCACGGTGTTAATTGCTGGGAATACATATTTTTTATACGTAACTTAAGGTGGCTCTATAATATGGCTTGGAATAGGATTTGGTAATAATATTGAAGTAAAGTCTTTCTTTTTTTGATTCTTTCACTTCATGATTGTCATTATTTCCATCCTTTGATTCTGGCACTATACATTAATAATTAATCTAGTAATTTTTTTTATATAATAGTTGGGTTGTTGGAATTTGGAGTTTTATCACAATGTGATCGAATTCTGTTCATAGAAATTGAGTTTTTAGTAATCTAGGGTTGTGGGATTGTATCACTTTAATATTTTACCTATTTCTGGATTTAAAATTTTTGGAGATTATGTAGCAATATCGTGGAATTGCCTTTGGTAAAAACTTGAATTAGTGGGGATCCGGATTCATGGACAAGTAGGATCTTTCTATTCCTACTTATTGCATTGCTGAATATGTGGCAAATTCAATCTTTCTAAAAAAAAAAAAGAAGTTGACTTCTGAGGTTCTTTTGCAATGCAATTGAAATAGGGTTTTAGAAATATTGGATTTTGGGGGTTTATAATCATTGGATGCTAGATGTGATGCATATGGCTTGCATGCAGAAGTTCTGTTAGAAGATTCTGGAGAAGGAATTTGATGTTAGGAAAAAAAATATATTTTGAACTTCTTAGTTACATTACGTATCTTCTATTAGTAAAACTGCGGTTTGTCTAATTATAAAATAAGATATGATGAAGAATTATTGCCACTTTCTAAATGATGGTTTAAATTCAAGTTGTGAAAGTATCAGTTTACTGAGAATGATCCCACTCCTAAAGAGATGTCCCTCAGATTTGTTCACATAGGAGAAATAAAGGAACAATTTTATGATTTAATGTCTAAAACTCTCAATACTTAGAAGCAGACTCTCATGTAGCTTTAAGAATAGAAAATTAGAACACCATTACATTTTCTGAGACTAGCAATATTACTGATTGTTTTCATATTATTGGCTGGTTGCCTTTCAAATTATTCCTTGCTTGAAAACATATTTTCATAAAGTCATTACTAAGCCACTTTCAATTAGTTCTCTTGCTAATTACATAAAAGATCAAGTAATGTTTCAAACTCCATTTGAAAGAATGCAATTATAATGATAAACAAAAAGAGAGCCTTTTTCCACACTAATTGGGATCAACTTAAACAAGTCTTTTCGTACCTCGAGGAAACAATCAATAGTGGTCATCGTATCAAGGCTCTAATGAAAACTAAAGTGTATGAGTCATACTATAGTAGATCATCTGGTTAAAGTACACTTGCAGCTTATTATTAGCTGATGATATGATATATGGATCAATGTTGAATCAATAATGATAGATATTATTGCCGGTCATGGTGCCCTTTTCACCCGACCGTGCGAGGGCGCGGTGACCCTCAACTGGGCGGAGGAAAGGAAGCCCAGTTTGGGCAGCGGCCGCCAAGTGCGCGGGTCTAGGATTCCAGTCTTTTACACGGTTTTTACGCGAGCTCGCAGTGTTTTTACGCCTCGTTGGGATCCTGACTTTAGACCAGTTCCGCTGACCCTGTCTTTTAGGATACCCAGGCGGGGGATCCTTGGTTTTTCAGTTTTACGTACGAGCTCGTCCGCCCGTACTAGTCGGGCTGTTTTTCTAGAGCGACTTTTCTAGGGAGTCTCTCTCACCCGTCTCAGTGGCGTAGTTGGGGAGTAGACCTATCCCTCTATTGGACCGCGCTTCCAATTAGAGGGCGAGACGGAAGAGCCATTTGTAGGCTTCTTCACCGCTTGAGTTTCTTCGCCAAACAGACTTGGCGATTCTATATCTAGATCATCCATATCTACATCTACAACATCTGGAGCTATATCTGAAACATTGAAGTTAAGAATCTGAGAAATTGCGATCAAAAGACCGTTCTCTCTACCCAAGAAATCAAATAAATAGATCTCTACCATCTCAACTTTTCCATTTTTCACCCTCCAACATGATCTCTGAAGAAAAATAATATATGCATTCCCACTCATACACTCATGATTACGAACTGCTATATAAATATGTTACATATGGAAAATGCCGGGTTCAGGGGAAAATCATTAGAAACACATTACAAACAAACCCTTTTTACTTACGCAAGTAGATGTAGATTTTACTTATACCACCTTTCTACTTGCTCTCTTTTGTACATTAAATTACTTGTTATTTATTTTAAACTGCGGGTTTGTATTCACGTTAGTGATGCCTCTTCTTTCCTATTGTGTGTGTGGCAGGCAAACAGCCTGCAGTTCAGTAGCCGCTCAGTAGCTATATGTTTCCAGGAGACAGAGTTTATACCCGACGGTATGAATTATTTTGCTTCAGTTTTTGTTCAAATAATGATGTAAATGCTATCTCTTTTGTATCACACTTTGGGATATATGATGTAATGGAAGATCCTTGTATACGTTGTAAACTAATATGAATATTAATGAAAAGAATTTTGGTGCCACATTGTCTCTTTGTGTTGAGAATGAATGTCATAATTTGCGCGAAAAAATTTTTCCCTGTATCTGTGCGACTTGTGTGATTAAATGTGAATGATATATTGCGAATTGCGCGTAAACGGGTACCCGGATCCTGAGGGGTTCACAGTTTGATATCAGAGCAGTGGTACCCCGATACGCACATTCGCAACATTACAATTTTGATCGCATTAAGTTCTCGGATAGCGACAGTCTTCCGACTTGTCGTGAGTCCGAGAAGGGAAATATGACATTCATATTCAACCAACACAGATGTCACCAATTTCATTAATTTTCATATTATATCCCAAGAAGAGAAAAAGTGTATACTATAAGTATCTTCAAATGGTACTTTTATGACTAATTATGGTTCTCATGCAGAACCATGGCATCCTGACCAGGCTAGGAGACAACTGACCAGCTAGCACACATACTGATTGCTCTTATCGAGCTTTCCATGTTCTATTTGATCTGGCGCGACGCATTCTTTTCTTGCTTCTTTAGGTAGAGTCGCAGAGACTCTCTCTTCTCCATATCACATCTGAGGGCCAGGTGGCCAGTTATTTATCATTTCCCTGATAGTCAGGCACTTGCCTGTACTGATTGGCGGTCACAAGATGATCGCAGATTGTCTACTTCTGCATTTTGATGAGTTCGATTTGATTTTGGGCATGGATTGGTTATCCGCTCATCATACGCTTATTGATTGTTTTAAAAAAGACAGTTGTCTTCAGGATTTCCGATCTACCCGAGTTCACTTTTCAGGGTATTGTACATGACTCCACCATGGAGTACATTTCAGTGTTGCGAGCCCAGTGATTTGTTGACCAGGGTTGCGATTCATATCTTGCATTTGATCGGGAGGTGTCTGACCAGGAGCCGATGGCACAGGACATACGAGTAGTATCTGAATATCCAGACGTATTTCCTGATGAGCTACCAGGACTACCTCCTGAGAGGGAGATCGAGTTTGAGATCACATTGCTGCCAGATACACAGCCGATTTCTATGGCACCATATCGCATGGCACCAGCCGAGTTGAGGGAGCTGAAGGTGCAGTTGCAGGAGTTACTTGACTTGGGATTCGTGAGGCCGAGCACTTCACCTTGGGGTGCTCCGGTTTTATTTGTCAAGAAGAAGGATGGATCCATGAGGTTATGTATTGACTACAGGCAGCTGAACAAGAGAACGGTGAAGAACCGTTATCCTTTGCCACGTATCGATGATTTGTTTGATCAGCTCCAGGGATCTTCGGTTTTCTCGAAGATCGATCTTCGCTCAGGTTACCATCAGCTGAGGATTCGCGAGTCGGATATTCCGAAGACAGCCTTCAGGACTCGCTATGGACACTACGAGTTTGTGGTGATGCCGTTTGGGCTCACCAATGCACCTGCGGCTTTTATGGATATGATGAACCGTATCTTCCGTCCATACTTGGACAAGTTCGTAGTGGTGTTTATTGATGATGTGCTCATCTATTCATGGAATGAATGGGATCATGCAAATGATCTACGCATTGTTTTGGACACATTGAGAGAGCACAAACTATATGCCAAGTTGAGCAAGTGTGAGTTCTGGTTATCCCAGGTCTCATTTCTCGGGCATATCATTTCTGGAGCAGGCATTGCAGTTGATCCTGCGAAGATAGATGCAGTTATGTCTTGGGAGCAGCCCAAGACAGTTACTCAGATTCGGAGTTTCCTCGGATTAGCGGGCTATTACAGACGCTTTGTCAGCGGATTTTCACGCATCGTTCGTCCATTGACACGATTAACACAGAAGGGAGTTCCATTCATTTGGGACGATTCATGTGAGCAGGCCTTCCAGACACTGAAGGAGAGGTTGACTACAGCGCCTATTCTTGCTCTTCCTTCAGGCACACAGGACTATGCAGTCTACACAGATGCATCTGGGGAAGGTCTGGGAGCAGTATTGATGCAGAGAGGACAGGAGATTGCTTATGCATCACGGCAGTTGAGACCGCACGAGCGGAACTACCCCACACATGACCTGGAGTTGGCGGCAGTTGTCTTCGCCTTGAAGATCTGACGCCACTATCTATATGGGGTGAACTTCGAGATTTTCACAGATCATAAGAGCCTCAAGTACATCTTTGATCAGAAGGAGTTGAACATGAGACAACGCAGATGGCTCGAGCTGCTAAAGGATTATGATTGCACGATCTCTTACCATCCCGGTAAGGGAAACGTAGTAGCTGACGCACTTAGCAGGAGAGCGCATGTTGATGGTACGGCAAACTGGCTATACACGTGGGATACGCTTGCAGCTTTGACCGATTGGCATCCTCAGGAGAGCACATCCATTTCTACCGCCGTGCCTCCACGATACAGCAGTCTTTGGGATCGTATTGTTGAGGGCCAGAAGACCGATCCTTGGATTCATGATAGATACATGCGCGCCATCAAGGACGAATTTGACGACTTTGTTGTGATGGAGTCTATTTTATGGAAGGCAGGACGGGTCGTTGTACCCAATGACGAGCAGCTTCGCAGAGACATTTTGGACGAGGCACACAGTTCACGGTTATCTATCCATCCAGGCAGTACGAAGATGTACCGTGACTTGCGTCGACATTTCTGCTGGGATGGAATGAAGCGCGATGTGGCGCTACATGTTAGCAGATGCATGACCTGTCAGATGGTCAAGGCTGAGCACAGGAGACCGCCAGGATTACTGCAGTCTCTCCCCATTCCCGAGTGGAAATGGGAGAGCATTTCTATGGATTTTGTCACAGGATTGCCGAAGACGCCAGGAGGTCATGATTCCATTTGGGTCGTTGTTGATAGGTTGACCAAGTCAGCCCATTTTATACCTGTCAACACGACTTACACTCCATCCAGATTGGCCAAGCTCTATGTGCAGAACATCATCAGACTGCATGGTATACCGCGTGAGGTGGTGTCTGACAGGGATTCGAGATTTACATCTCATTATTGGCATCAGTTCATGTCAGCACTACAGACAGAGCTGAAGATGAGTTCTGCATATCATCCACAGACTGACGGTCAGAGTGAGCGCACCATTCAGACACTAGAGGATTTGCTTCGTGCTTGCACTTTGGAGTGGAAAGGGTCCTGGAAGGACCATCTGCCGTTAGTGGAGTTCACGTACAACAACAGCTATCACTCCAGTATTGGCATGGCACCATTCGAAGCCCTATACGGGCGGAGATGCCTCACACCTCTCAGTTGGCGTGAGGTAGGTGATCATGCTCTCTATTCCGTAGATCTCCTGGAGGAGACTGCGAGAGCTGTTGATCTTGTGAGACGGAGACTTCTGTCGGCACAAAGCCGCCAGAAGAGCTATGCAGACCGTCGAAGGAGAGACTTAGAGTTTCAGGTAATCTAATTATTTTCTCCTCATCCACTCAATTATGATATCTATGTGTTCAACTTAATCCCATACTAATTATGTTCCTATAAACTATAGGTTGGAGATTGGGTATTTCTCCGAGTATCTCCCATGAAGGGAGTGCAGAGATTCGGTGTTCGTGGCAAGTTGGCGCCACGATATGTTGGACCGTTCGAGATTCTGGCTAGAGTGGGGAAAGTGGCGTACCGAGTAGCCCTTCCTCCACACCTTTCGGCTATTCATGATGTTTTCCACATATCCAATCTGAGGAAATATGTCCACGACCCTCGACACATTATCAGTTACGAGAATCTCGATGTAGAGCCGGATCTAACTTATGAGGAGAAACCAGTCCAGATACTTGACCGCGCTGAGAAGAAGCTTCGCAACAAGGAGATTTCATTGGTCAAGGTTTTGTGGCACCGACACGGCGTCAAAGAGGCGACGTGGGAGACCGAAGCCGACATGCGGGCACGATACCCGCAGCTTTTCTGATGTAAGCATCAAAACAAGCTTTTGTAATTAGTTACATGATAAATGTATGGCTTGTTTTCTCTTTGAGGTTTTTATGGGTTCAAAACCCTTTGAGGTTTTTATGACCATATTAAATCCAAACAAGATACCTAATAGCCTTAACTCGAGTCTCGAGGACGAGACTCCCTTTGAGGTTTTTATATTTGTAGCATCCGGTTTCCAATCAAACCCGAAGTCGTCCGATTTTGGGTCTAATGAACTCAAAAACGTTGTCGGTCAATACTAAACAACTTAAAACGATTAATTAATCGTGAATCAAAAGTCGTTCGGGCAAAATCGACTGAAAATCGGTCACACCGTAACGCGCGCCGTGAAAAGCCGCAACGCAAATTCGGAAACCGCGAAACGAACCGAGACCGTCATTAGATCCGATTCGACGAAACAAGACCAACGGAATCGACCGTTCGTCAATCAGAGGTCATTTGATATTTTTAAATCGTAAAATTTAACCATGAACAAAATCTGTATCCTAAAATTTCGGGTATTCAAAACCCGATCGGAAGTATATCAATATTATACTCATATTGACCGTCGTTCTAAGACGATCTAAACAAGATATTGCGCGTCAAAGTCCGAGGCTTGAGGCACGAATACGGTCAACCTTAAGAATAAAGAGGGTTTAAAAATAATAATAATATAAAACAAAATTTTCTGCTAAACAGAACGTAGCAGAGACGGTTGCAGATTTTTAAAAAAAATAACAAACAAAATTTTGTACAGATTTCTACAGAACTACAGATGGGTTTTTCTCATCCTTCCACTTGGACAAATTGACATTCCATATGTCAAAAAACTAAGAAACCCTTCCTTGTATATATAAACCCCCTTCCTCCTTTAAACCTTTCCAACAAGAGAAACCCGAGGCATTTTCTCTTCTTCAAAGCTCTCGGTGGAGAATAGCAGATCACTGGAGCTACTTCTCCAACCCTTCTCCAGCATTCCTCCTTAGCCCTTGAAGTCAATTAGAGGTGTTGCTCTCTTCCAAATCTCCTCCAGCAGCAGTTTTTCTTCCAGTTCTGATTGCCACTGATCTTCTTCAAAAATCTGAAAAAAAAAGGTACAACTCTTCTCCCCCTTCCTTTGCTGCCATGCATGCTTCTTAGACTGATCATATATACAATCTCCTTCCCTAATCTTGCTGCCATACACGAAATTTTGCATAAATATGAGTCTGTGTTAGGAAGGACATTAGAGCCTTAAGAAATGAAGAGAATTGTGGTGAAATTGCACGGTGTTAATTGCTGGGAATACATATTTTTTATACGTAACTTAAGGTGGCTCTATAATAATGGCTTGGAATAGGATTTGGTAATAATATTGAAGTAAAGTCTTTCTTTTTTTGATTCTTTCACTTCATGATTGTCATTATTTCCATCCTTTGATTCTGGCACTATACATTAATAATTAATCTAGTAATTTTTTTTATATAATAGTTGGGTTGTTGGAATTTGGAGTTTTATCACAATGTGATCGAATTCTGTTCATAGAAATTGAGTTTTTAGTAATCTAGGGTTGTGGGATTGTATCACTTTAATATTTTACCTATTTCTGGATTTAAAATTTTTGGAGATTATGTAGCAATATCGTGGAATTGCCTTTGGTAAAAACTTGAATTAGTGGGGATCCGGATTCATGGACAAGTAGGATCTTTCTATTCCTACTTATTGCATTGCTGAATATGTGGCAAATTCAATCTTTCTAAAAAAAAAAGAAGTTGACTTCTGAGGTTCTTTTGCAATGCAATTGAAATAGGGTTTTAGAAATATTGGATTTTGGGGGTTTATAATCATTGGATGCTAGATGTGATGCATATGGCTTGCATGCAGAAGTTCTGTTAGAAGATTCTGGAGAAGGAATTTGATGTTAGGAAAAAAAATATATTTTGAACTTCTTAGTTACATTACGTATCTTCTATTAGTAAAACTGCGGTTTGTCTAATTATAAAATAAGATATGATGAAGAATTATTGCCACTTTCTAAATGATGGTTTAAATTCAAGTTGTGAAAGTATCAGTTTACTGAGAATGATCCCACTCCTAAAGAGATGTCCCTCAGATTTGTTCACATAGGAGAAATAAAGGAACAATTTTATGATTTAATGTCTAAAACTCTCAATACTTAGAAGCAGACTCTCATGTAGCTTTAAGAATAGAAAATTAGAACACCATTACATTTTCTGAGACTAGCAATATTACTGATTGTTTTCATATTATTGGCTGGTTGCCTTTCAAATTATTCCTTGCTTGAAAACATATTTTCATAAAGTCATTACTAAGCCACTTTCAATTAGTTCTCTTGCTAATTACATAAAAGATCAAGTAATGTTTCAAACTCCATTTGAAAGAATGCAATTATAATGATAAACAAAAAGAGAGCCTTTTTCCACACTAATTGGGATCAACTTAAACAAGTCTTTTCGTACCTCGAGGAAACAATCAATAGTGGTCATCGTATCAAGGCTCTAATGAAAACTAAAGTGTATGAGTCATACTATAGTAGATCATCTGGTTAAAGTACACTTGCAGCTTATTATTAGCTGATGATATGATATATGGATCAATGTTGAATCAATAATGATAGATATTATTGCCGGTCATGGTGCCCTTTTCACCCGACCGTGCGAGGGCGCGGTGACCCTCAACTGGGCGGAGGAAAGGAAGCCCAGTTTGGGCAGCGGCCGCCAAGTGCGCGGGTCTAGGATTCCAGTCTTTTACACGGTTTTTACGCGAGCTCGCAGTGTTTTTACGCCTCGTTGGGATCCTGACTTTAGACCAGTTCCGCTGACCCTGTCTTTTAGGATACCCAGGCGGGGGATCCTTGGTTTTTCAGTTTTACGTACGAGCTCGTCCGCCCGTACTAGTCGGGCTGTTTTTCTAGAGCGACTTTTCTAGGGAGTCTCTCTCACCCGTCTCAGTGGCGTAGTTGGGGAGTAGACCTATCCCTCTATTGGACCGCGCTTCCAATTAGAGGGCGAGACGGAAGAGCCATTTGTAGGCTTCTTCACCGCTTGAGTTTCTTCGCCAAACAGACTTGGCGATTCTATATCTAGATCATCCATATCTACATCTACAACATCTGGAGCTATATCTGAAACATTGAAGTTAAGAATCTGAGAAATTGCGATCAAAAGACCGTTCTCTCTACCCAAGAAATCAAATAAATAGATCTCTACCATCTCAACTTTTCCATTTTTCACCCTCCAACATGATCTCTGAAGAAAAATAATATATGCATTCCCACTCATACACTCATGATTACGAACTGCTATATAAATATGTTACATATGGAAAATGCCGGGTTCAGGGGAAAATCATTAGAAACACATTACAAACAAACCCTTTTTACTTACGCAAGTAGATGTAGATTTTACTTATACCACCTTTCTACTTGCTCTCTTTTGTACATTAAATTACTTGTTATTTATTTTAAACTGCGGGTTTGTATTCACGTTAGTGATGCCTCTTCTTTCCTATTGTGTGTGTGGCAGGCAAACAGCCTGCAGTTCAGTAGCCGCTCAGTAGCTATATGTTTCCAGGAGACAGAGTTTATACCCGACGGTATGAATTATTTTGCTTCAGTTTTTGTTCAAATAATGATGTAAATGCTATCTCTTTTGTATCACACTTTGGGATATATGATGTAATGGAAGATCCTTGTATACGTTGTAAACTAATATGAATATTAATGAAAAGAATTTTGGTGCCACATTGTCTCTTTGTGTTGAGAATGAATGTCATAATTTGCGCGAAAAAATTTTTCCCTGTATCTGTGCGACTTGTGTGATTAAATGTGAATGATATATTGCGAATTGCGCGTAAACGGGTACCCGGATCCTGAGGGGTTCACAGTTTGATATCAGAGCAGTGGTACCCCGATACGCACATTCGCAACATTACAATTTTGATCGCATTAAGTTCTCGGATAGCGACAGTCTTCCGACTTGTCGTGAGTCCGAGAAGGGAAATATGACATTCATATTCAACCAACACAGATGTCACCAATTTCATTAATTTTCATATTATATCCCAAGAAGAGAAAAAGTGTATACTATAAGTATCTTCAAATGGTACTTTTATGACTAATTATGGTTCTCATGCAGAACCATGGCATCCTGACCAGGCTAGGAGACAACTGACCAGCTAGCACACATACTGATTGCTCTTATCGAGCTTTCCATGTTCTATTTGATCTGGCGCGACGCATTCTTTTCTTGCTTCTTTAGGTAGAGTCGCAGAGACTCTCTCTTCTCCATATCACATCTGAGGGCCAGGTGGCCAGTTATTTATCATTTCCCTGATAGTCAGGCACTTGCCTGTACTGATTGGCGGTCACAAGATGATCGCAGATTGTCTACTTCTGCATTTTGATGAGTTCGATTTGATTTTGGGCATGGATTGGTTATCCGCTCATCATACGCTTATTGATTGTTTTAAAAAAGACAGTTGTCTTCAGGATTTCCGATCTACCCGAGTTCACTTTTCAGGGTATTGTACATGACTCCACCATGGAGTACATTTCAGTGTTGCGAGCCCAGTGATTTGTTGACCAGGGTTGCGATTCATATCTTGCATTTGATCGGGAGGTGTCTGACCAGGAGCCGATGGCACAGGACATACGAGTAGTATCTGAATATCCAGACGTATTTCCTGATGAGCTACCAGGACTACCTCCTGAGAGGGAGATCGAGTTTGAGATCACATTGCTGCCAGATACACAGCCGATTTCTATGGCACCATATCGCATGGCACCAGCCGAGTTGAGGGAGCTGAAGGTGCAGTTGCAGGAGTTACTTGACTTGGGATTCGTGAGGCCGAGCACTTCACCTTGGGGTGCTCCGGTTTTATTTGTCAAGAAGAAGGATGGATCCATGAGGTTATGTATTGACTACAGGCAGCTGAACAAGAGAACGGTGAAGAACCGTTATCCTTTGCCACGTATCGATGATTTGTTTGATCAGCTCCAGGGATCTTCGGTTTTCTCGAAGATCGATCTTCGCTCAGGTTACCATCAGCTGAGGATTCGCGAGTCGGATATTCCGAAGACAGCCTTCAGGACTCGCTATGGACACTACGAGTTTGTGGTGATGCCGTTTGGGCTCACCAATGCACCTGCGGCTTTTATGGATATGATGAACCGTATCTTCCGTCCATACTTGGACAAGTTCGTAGTGGTGTTTATTGATGATGTGCTCATCTATTCATGGAATGAATGGGATCATGCAAATGATCTACGCATTGTTTTGGACACATTGAGAGAGCACAAACTATATGCCAAGTTGAGCAAGTGTGAGTTCTGGTTATCCCAGGTCTCATTTCTCGGGCATATCATTTCTGGAGCAGGCATTGCAGTTGATCCTGCGAAGATAGATGCAGTTATGTCTTGGGAGCAGCCCAAGACAGTTACTCAGATTCGGAGTTTCCTCGGATTAGCGGGCTATTACAGACGCTTTGTCAGCGGATTTTCACGCATCGTTCGTCCATTGACACGATTAACACAGAAGGGAGTTCCATTCATTTGGGACGATTCATGTGAGCAGGCCTTCCAGACACTGAAGGAGAGGTTGACTACAGCGCCTATTCTTGCTCTTCCTTCAGGCACACAGGACTATGCAGTCTACACAGATGCATCTGGGGAAGGTCTGGGAGCAGTATTGATGCAGAGAGGACAGGAGATTGCTTATGCATCACGGCAGTTGAGACCGCACGAGCGGAACTACCCCACACATGACCTGGAGTTGGCGGCAGTTGTCTTCGCCTTGAAGATCTGACGCCACTATCTATATGGGGTGAACTTCGAGATTTTCACAGATCATAAGAGCCTCAAGTACATCTTTGATCAGAAGGAGTTGAACATGAGACAACGCAGATGGCTCGAGCTGCTAAAGGATTATGATTGCACGATCTCTTACCATCCCGGTAAGGGAAACGTAGTAGCTGACGCACTTAGCAGGAGAGCGCATGTTGATGGTACGGCAAACTGGCTATACACGTGGGATACGCTTGCAGCTTTGACCGATTGGCATCCTCAGGAGAGCACATCCATTTCTACCGCCGTGCCTCCACGATACAGCAGTCTTTGGGATCGTATTGTTGAGGGCCAGAAGACCGATCCTTGGATTCATGATAGATACATGCGCGCCATCAAGGACGAATTTGACGACTTTGTTGTGATGGAGTCTATTTTATGGAAGGCAGGACGGGTCGTTGTACCCAATGACGAGCAGCTTCGCAGAGACATTTTGGACGAGGCACACAGTTCACGGTTATCTATCCATCCAGGCAGTACGAAGATGTACCGTGACTTGCGTCGACATTTCTGCTGGGATGGAATGAAGCGCGATGTGGCGCTACATGTTAGCAGATGCATGACCTGTCAGATGGTCAAGGCTGAGCACAGGAGACCGCCAGGATTACTGCAGTCTCTCCCCATTCCCGAGTGGAAATGGGAGAGCATTTCTATGGATTTTGTCACAGGATTGCCGAAGACGCCAGGAGGTCATGATTCCATTTGGGTCGTTGTTGATAGGTTGACCAAGTCAGCCCATTTTATACCTGTCAACACGACTTACACTCCATCCAGATTGGCCAAGCTCTATGTGCAGAACATCATCAGACTGCATGGTATACCGCGTGAGGTGGTGTCTGACAGGGATTCGAGATTTACATCTCATTATTGGCATCAGTTCATGTCAGCACTACAGACAGAGCTGAAGATGAGTTCTGCATATCATCCACAGACTGACGGTCAGAGTGAGCGCACCATTCAGACACTAGAGGATTTGCTTCGTGCTTGCACTTTGGAGTGGAAAGGGTCCTGGAAGGACCATCTGCCGTTAGTGGAGTTCACGTACAACAACAGCTATCACTCCAGTATTGGCATGGCACCATTCGAAGCCCTATACGGGCGGAGATGCCTCACACCTCTCAGTTGGCGTGAGGTAGGTGATCATGCTCTCTATTCCGTAGATCTCCTGGAGGAGACTGCGAGAGCTGTTGATCTTGTGAGACGGAGACTTCTGTCGGCACAAAGCCGCCAGAAGAGCTATGCAGACCGTCGAAGGAGAGACTTAGAGTTTCAGGTAATCTAATTATTTTCTCCTCATCCACTCAATTATGATATCTATGTGTTCAACTTAATCCCATACTAATTATGTTCCTATAAACTATAGGTTGGAGATTGGGTATTTCTCCGAGTATCTCCCATGAAGGGAGTGCAGAGATTCGGTGTTCGTGGCAAGTTGGCGCCACGATATGTTGGACCGTTCGAGATTCTGGCTAGAGTGGGGAAAGTGGCGTACCGAGTAGCCCTTCCTCCACACCTTTCGGCTATTCATGATGTTTTCCACATATCCAATCTGAGGAAATATGTCCACGACCCTCGACACATTATCAGTTACGAGAATCTCGATGTAGAGCCGGATCTAACTTATGAGGAGAAACCAGTCCAGATACTTGACCGCGCTGAGAAGAAGCTTCGCAACAAGGAGATTTCATTGGTCAAGGTTTTGTGGCACCGACACGGCGTCAAAGAGGCGACGTGGGAGACCGAAGCCGACATGCGGGCACGATACCCGCAGCTTTTCTGATGTAAGCATCAAAACAAGCTTTTGTAATTAGTTACATGATAAATGTATGGCTTGTTTTCTCTTTGAGGTTTTTATGGGTTCAAAACCCTTTGAGGTTTTTATGACCATATTAAATCCAAACAAGATACCTAATAGCCTTAACTCGAGTCTCGAGGACGAGACTCCCTTTGAGGTTTTTATATTTGTAGCATCCGGTTTCCAATCAAACCCGAAGTCGTCCGATTTTGGGTCTAATGAACTCAAAAACGTTGTCGGTCAATACTAAACAACTTAAAACGATTAATTAATCGTGAATCAAAAGTCGTTCGGGCAAAATCGACTGAAAATCGGTCACACCGTAACGCGCGCCGTGAAAAGCCGCAACGCAAATTCGGAAACCGCGAAACGAACCGAGACCGTCATTAGATCCGATTCGACGAAACAAGACCAACGGAATCGACCGTTCGTCAATCAGAGGTCATTTGATATTTTTAAATCGTAAAATTTAACCATGAACAAAATCTGTATCCTAAAATTTCGGGTATTCAAAACCCGATCGGAAGTATATCAATATTATACTCATATTGACCGTCGTTCTAAGACGATCTAAACAAGATATTGCGCGTCAAAGTCCGAGGCTTGAGGCACGAATACGGTCAACCTTAAGAATAAAGAGGGTTTAAAAATAATAATAATATAAAACAAAATTTTCTGCTAAACAGAACGTAGCAGAGACGGTTGCAGATTTTTAAAAAAAATAACAAACAAAATTTTGTACAGATTTCTACAGAACTACAGATGGGTTTTTCTCATCCTTCCACTTGGACAAATTGACATTCCATATGTCAAAAAACTAAGAAACCCTTCCTTGTATATATAAACCCCCTTCCTCCTTTAAACCTTTCCAACAAGAGAAACCCGAGGCATTTTCTCTTCTTCAAAGCTCTCGGTGGAGAATAGCAGATCACTGGAGCTACTTCTCCA
The DNA here is from genome assembly GCA_037367405.1 of Ottelia alismoides. Lineage (NCBI taxonomy): Eukaryota > Viridiplantae > Streptophyta > Magnoliopsida > Alismatales > Hydrocharitaceae > Ottelia > Ottelia alismoides. The sequence goes on from JAZKJV010003079.1 coordinate 553,428, forward strand.
ACCCTTCTCCAGCATTCCTCCTTAGCCCTTGAAGTCAATTAGAGGTGTTGCTCTCTTCCAAATCTCCTCCAGCAGCAGTTTTTCTTCCAGTTCTGATTGCCACTGATCTTCTTCAAAAATCTGAAAAAAAAAGGTACAACTCTTCTCCCCCTTCCTTTGCTGCCATGCATGCTTCTTAGACTGATCATATATACAATCTCCTTCCCTAATCTTGCTGCCATACACGAAATTTTGCATAAATATGAGTCTGTGTTAGGAAGGACATTAGAGCCTTAAGAAATGAAGAGAATTGTGGTGAAATTGCACGGTGTTAATTGCTGGGAATACATATTTTTTATACGTAACTTAAGGTGGCTCTATAATAATGGCTTGGAATAGGATTTGGTAATAATATTGAAGTAAAGTCTTTCTTTTTTTGATTCTTTCACTTCATGATTGTCATTATTTCCATCCTTTGATTCTGGCACTATACATTAATAATTAATCTAGTAATTTTTTTTATATAATAGTTGGGTTGTTGGAATTTGGAGTTTTATCACAATGTGATCGAATTCTGTTCATAGAAATTGAGTTTTTAGTAATCTAGGGTTGTGGGATTGTATCACTTTAATATTTTACCTATTTCTGGATTTAAAATTTTTGGAGATTATATAGCAATATCGTGGAATTGCCTTTGGTAAAAACTTGAATTAGTGGGGATCCGGATTCATGGACAAGTAGGATCTTTCTATTCCTACTTATTGCATTGCTGAATATGTGGCAAATTCAATCTTTCTAAAAAAAAAAGAAGTTGACTTCTGAGGTTCTTTTGCAATGCAATTGAAATAGGGTTTTAGAAATATTGGATTTTGGGGGTTTATAATCATTGGATGCTAGATGTGATGCATATGGCTTGCATGCAGAAGTTCTGTTAGAAGATTCTGGAGAAGGAATTTGATGTTAGGAAAAAAAATATATTTTGAACTTCTTAGTTACATTACGTATCTTCTATTAGTAAAACTGCGGTTTGTCTAATTATAAAATAAGATATGATGAAGAATTATTGCCACTTTCTAAATGATGGTTTAAATTCAAGTTGTGAAAGTATCAGTTTACTGAGAATGATCCCACTCCTAAAGAGATGTCCCTCAGATTTGTTCACATAGGAGAAATAAAGGAACAATTTTATGATTTAATGTCTAAAACTCTCAATACTTAGAAGCAGACTCTCATGTAGCTTTAAGAATAGAAAATTAGAACACCATTACATTTTCTGAGACTAGCAATATTACTGATTGTTTTCATATTATTGGCTGGTTGCCTTTCAAATTATTCCTTGCTTGAAACATATTTTCATAAAGTCATTACTAAGCCACTTTCAATTAGTTCTCTTGCTAATTACATAAAAGATCAAGTAATGTTTCAAACTCCATTTGAAAGAATGCAATTATAATGATAAACAAAAAGAGAGCCTTTTTCCACACTAATTGGGATCAACTTAAACAAGTCTTGTCGTACCTCGAGGAAACAATCAATAGTGGTCATCGTATCAAGGCTCTAATGAAAACTAAAGTGTATGAGTCATACTATAGTAGATCATCTGGTTAAAGTACACTTGCAGCTTATTATTAGCTGATGATATGATATATGGATCAATGTTGAATCAATAATGATAGATATTATTGCCGGTCATGGTGCCCTTTTCACCCGACCGTGCGAGGGCGCGGTGACCCTCAACTGGGCGGAGGAAAGGAAGCCCAGTTTGGGCAGCGGCCGCCAAGTGCGCGGGTCTAGGATTCCAGTCTTTTACACGGTTTTTACGCGAGCTCGCAGTGTTTTTACGCCTCGTTGGGATCCTGACTTTAGACCAGTTCCGCTGACCCTGTCTTTTAGGATACCCAGGCGGGGGATCCTTGGTTTTTCAGTTTTACGTACGAGCTCGTCCGCCCGTACTAGTCGGGCTGTTTTTCTAGAGCGACTTTTCTAGGGAGTCTCTCTCACCCGTCTCAGTGGCGTAGTTGGGGAGTAGACCTATCCCTCTATTGGACCGCGCTTCCAATTAGAGGGCGAGACGGAAGAGCCATTTGTAGGCTTCTTCACCGCTTGAGTTTCTTCGCCAAACAGACTTGGCGATTCTATATCTAGATCATCCATATCTACATCTACAACATCTGGAGCTATATCTGAAACATTGAAGTTAAGAATCTGAGAAATTGCGATCAAAAGACCGTTCTCTCTACCCAAGAAATCAAATAAATAGATCTCTACCATCTCAACTTTTCCATTTTTCACCCTCCAACATGATCTCTGAAGAAAAATAATATATGCATTCCCACTCATACACTCATGATTACGAACTGCTATATAAATATGTTACATATGGAAAATGCCGGGTTCAGGGGAAAATCATTAGAAACACATTACAAACAAACCCTTTTTACTTACGCAAGTAGATGTAGATTTTACTTATACCACCTTTCTACTTGCTCTCTTTTGTACATTAAATTACTTGTTATTTATTTTAAACTGCGGGTTTGTATTCACGTTAGTGATGCCTCTTCTTTCCTATTGTGTGTGTGGCAGGCAAACAGCCTGCAGTTCAGTAGCCGCTCAGTAGCTATATGTTTCCAGGAGACAGAGTTTATACCCGACGGTATGAATTATTTTGCTTCAGTTTTTGTTCAAATAATGATGTAAATGCTATCTCTTTTGTATCACACTTTGGGATATATGATGTAATGGAAGATCCTTGTATACGTTGTAAACTAATATGAATATTAATGAAAAGAATTTTGGTGCCACATTGTCTCTTTGTGTTGAGAATGAATGTCATAATTTGCGCGAAAAAATTTTTCCCTGTATCTGTGCGACTTGTGTGATTAAATGTGAATGATATATTGCGAATTGCGCGTAAACGGGTACCCGGATCCTGAGGGGTTCACAGTTTGGTATCAGAGCAGTGGTACCCCGATACGCACATTCGCAACATTACAATTTTGATCGCATTAAGTTCTCGGATAGCGACAGTCTTCCGACTTGTCGTGAGTCCGAGAAGGGAAATATGACATTCATATTCAACCAACACAGATGTCACCAATTTCATTAATTTTCATATTATATCCCAAGAAGAGAAAAAGTGTATACTATAAGTATCTTCAAATGGTACTTTTATGACTAATTATGGTTCTCATGCAGAACCATGGCATCCTGACCAGGCTAGGAGACAACTGACCAGCTAGCACACATACTGATTGCTCTTATCGAGCTTTCCATGTTCTATTTGATCTGGCGCGACGCATTCTTTTCTTGCTTCTTTAGGTAGAGTCGCAGAGACTCTCTCTTCTCCATATCACATCTGAGGGCCAGGTGGCCAGTTATTTATCATTTCCCTGATAGTCAGGCACTTGCCTGTACTGATTGGCGGTCACAAGATGATCGCAGATTGTCTACTTCTGCATTTTGATGAGTTCGATTTGATTTTGGGCATGGATTGGTTATCCGCTCATCATACGCTTATTGATTGTTTTAAAAAAGATAGTTGTCTTCAGGATTTCCGATCTACCCGAGTTCACTTTTCAGGGTATTGTACATGACTCCACCATGGAGTACATTTCAGTGTTGCGAGCCCAGTGATTTGTTGACCAGGGTTGCGATTCATATCTTGCATTTGATCGGGAGGTGTCTGACCAGGAGCCGATGGCACAGGACATACGAGTAGTATCTGAATATCCAGACGTATTTCCTGATGAGCTACCAGGACTACCTCCTGAGAGGGAGATCGAGTTTGAGATCACATTGCTGCCAGATACACAGCCGATTTCTATGGCACCATATCGCATGGCACCAGCCGAGTTGAGGGAGCTGAAGGTGCAGTTGCAGGAGTTACTTGACTTGGGATTCGTGAGGCCGAGCACTTCACCTTGGGGTGCTCCGGTTTTATTTGTCAAGAAGAAGGATGGATCCATGAGGTTATGTATTGACTACAGGCAGCTGAACAAGAGAACGGTGAAGAACCGTTATCCTTTGCCACGTATCGATGATTTGTTTGATCAGCTCCAGGGATCTTCGGTTTTCTCGAAGATCGATCTTCGCTCAGGTTACCATCAGCTGAGGATTCGCGAGTCGGATATTCCGAAGACAGCCTTCAGGACTCGCTATGGACACTACGAGTTTGTGGTGATGCCGTTTGGGCTCACCAATGCACCTGCGGCTTTTATGGATATGATGAACCGTATCTTCCGTCCATACTTGGACAAGTTCGTAGTGGTGTTTATTGATGATGTGCTCATCTATTCATGGAATGAATGGGATCATGCAAATGATCTACGCATTGTTTTGGACACATTGAGAGAGCACAAACTATATGCCAAGTTGAGCAAGTGTGAGTTCTGGTTATCCCAGGTCTCATTTCTCGGGCATATCATTTCTGGAGCAGGCATTGCAGTTGATCCTGCGAAGATAGATGCAGTTATGTCTTGGGAGCAGCCCAAGACAGTTACTCAGATTCGGAGTTTCCTCGGATTAGCGGGCTATTACAGACGCTTTGTCAGCGGATTTTCACGCATCGTTCGTCCATTGACACGATTAACACAGAAGGGAGTTCCATTCATTTGGGACGATTCATGTGAGCAGGCCTTCCAGACACTGAAGGAGAGGTTGACTACAGCGCCTATTCTTGCTCTTCCTTCAGGCACACAGGACTATGCAGTCTACACAGATGCATCTGGGGAAGGTCTGGGAGCAGTATTGATGCAGAGAGGACAGGAGATTGCTTATGCATCACGGCAGTTGAGACCGCACGAGCGGAACTACCCCACACATGACCTGGAGTTGGCGGCAGTTGTCTTCGCCTTGAAGATCTGACGCCACTATCTATATGGGGTGAACTTCGAGATTTTCACAGATCATAAGAGCCTCAAGTACATCTTTGATCAGAAGGAGTTGAACATGAGACAACGCAGATGGCTCGAGCTGCTAAAGGATTATGATTGCACGATCTCTTACCATCCCGGTAAGGGAAACGTAGTAGCTGACGCACTTAGCAGGAGAGCGCATGTTGATGGTACGGCAAACTGGCTATACACGTGGGATACGCTTGCAGCTTTGACCGATTGGCATCCTCAGGAGAGCACATCCATTTCTACCGCCGTGCCTCCACGATACAGCAGTCTTTGGGATCGTATTGTTGAGGGCCAGAAGACCGATCCTTGGATTCATGATAGATACATGCGCGCCATCAAGGACGAATTTGACGACTTTGTTGTGATGGAGTCTATTTTATGGAAGGCAGGACGGGTCGTTGTACCCAATGACGAGCAGCTTCGCAGAGACATTTTGGACGAGGCACACAGTTCACGGTTATCTATCCATCCAGGCAGTACGAAGATGTACCGTGACTTGCGTCGACATTTCTGCTGGGATGGAATGAAGCGCGATGTGGCGCTACATGTTAGCAGATGCATGACCTGTCAGATGGTCAAGGCTGAGCACAGGAGACCGCCAGGATTACTGCAGTCTCTCCCCATTCCCGAGTGGAAATGGGAGAGCATTTCTATGGATTTTGTCACAGGATTGCCGAAGACGCCAGGAGGTCATGATTCCATTTGGGTCGTTGTTGATAGGTTGACCAAGTCAGCCCATTTTATACCTGTCAACACGACTTACACTCCATCCAGATTGGCCAAGCTCTATGTGCAGAACATCATCAGACTGCATGGTATACCGCGTGAGGTGGTGTCTGACAGGGATTCGAGATTTACATCTCATTATTGGCATCAGTTCATGTCAGCACTACAGACAGAGCTGAAGATGAGTTCTGCATATCATCCACAGACTGACGGTCAGAGTGAGCGCACCATTCAGACACTAGAGGATTTGCTTCGTGCTTGCACTTTGGAGTGGAAAGGGTCCTGGAAGGACCATCTGCCGTTAGTGGAGTTCACGTACAACAACAGCTATCACTCCAGTATTGGCATGGCACCATTCGAAGCCCTATACGGGCGGAGATGCCTCACACCTCTCAGTTGGCGTGAGGTAGGTGATCATGCTCTCTATTCCGTAGATCTCCTGGAGGAGACTGCGAGAGCTGTTGATCTTGTGAGACGGAGACTTCTGTCGGCACAAAGCCGCCAGAAGAGCTATGCAGACCGTCGAAGGAGAGACTTAGAGTTTCAGGTAATCTAATTATTTTCTCCTCATCCACTCAATTATGATATCTATGTGTTCAACTTAATCCCATACTAATTATGTTCCTATAAACTATAGGTTGGAGATTGGGTATTTCTCCGAGTATCTCCCATGAAGGGAGTGCAGAGATTCGGTGTTCGTGGCAAGTTGGCGCCACGATATGTTGGACCGTTCGAGATTCTGGCTAGAGTGGGGAAAGTGGCGTACCGAGTAGCCCTTCCTCCACACCTTTCGGCTATTCATGATGTTTTCCACATATCCAATCTGAGGAAATATGTCCACGACCCTCGACACATTATCAGTTACGAGAATCTCGATGTAGAGCCGGATCTAACTTATGAGGAGAAAACCAGTCCAGATACTTGACCGCGCTGAGAAGAAGCTTCGCAACAAGGAGATTTCATTGGTCAAGGTTTTGTGGCACCGACACGGCGTCAAAGAGGCGACGTGGGAGACCGAAGCCGACATGCGGGCACGATACCCGCAGCTTTTCTGATGTAAGCATCAAAACAAGCTTTTGTAATTAGTTACATGATAAATGTATGGCTTGTTTTCTCTTTGAGGTTTTTATGGGTTCAAAACCCTTTGAGGTTTTTATGACCATATTAAATCCAAACAAGATACCTAATAGCCTTAACTCGAGTCTCGAGGACGAGACTCCCTTTGAGGTTTTTATATTTGTAGCATCCGGTTTCCAATCAAACCCGAAGTCGTCCGATTTTGGGTCTAATGAACTCAAAAACGTTGTCGGTCAATACTAAACAACTTAAAACGATTAATTAATCGTGAATCAAAAGTCGTTCGGGCAAAATCGACTGAAAATCGGTCACACCGTAACGCGCGCCGTGAAAAGCCGCAACACAAATTCGGAAACCGCGAAACAAACCGAGACCGTCATTAGATCCGATTCGACGAAACAAGACCAACGGAATCGACCGTTCGTCAATCAGAGGTCATTTGATATTTTTAAATCGTAAAATTTAACCATGAACAAAATCTGTATCCTAAAATTTCGGGTATTCAAAACCCGATCGGAAGTATATCAATATTATACTCATATTGACCGTCGTTCTAAGACGATCTAAACAAGATATTGCGCGTCAAAGTCCGAGGCTTGAGGCACGAATACGGTCAACCTTAAGAATAAAGAGGGTTTAAAAATAATAATAATATAAAACAAAATTTTCTGCTAAACAGAACGTAGCAGAGACGGTTGCAGATTTTTAAAAAAAATAACAAACAAAATTTTGTACAGATTTCTACAGAACTACAGATGGGTTTTTCTCATCCTTCCACTAGGACAAATTGACATTCCATATGTCAAAAAACTAAGAAACCCTTCCTTGTATATATAAACCCCCTTCCTCCTTTAAACCTTTCCAACAAGAGAAACCCGAGGCATTTTCTCTTCTTCAAAGCTCTCGGTGGAGAATAGCAGATCACTGGAGCTACTTCTCCAACCCTTCTCCAGCATTCCTCCTTAGCCCTTGAAGTCAATTAGAGGTGTTGCTCTCTTCCAAATCTCCTCCAGCAGCAGTTTTTCTTCCAGTTCTGATTGTCACTGATCTTCTTCAAAAATCTGAAAAAAAAAGGTACAACTCTTCTCCCCCTTCCTTTGCTGCCATGCATGCTTCTTAGACTGATCATATATACAATCTCCTTCCCTAATCTTGCTGCCATACACGAAATTTTGCATAAATATGAGTCTGTGTTAGGAAGGACATTAGAGCCTTAAGAAATGAAGAGAATTGTGGTGAAATTGCACGGTGTTAATTGCTGGGAATACATATTTTTTATACGTAACTTAAGGTGGCTCTATAATAATGGCTTGGAATAGGATTTGGTAATAATATTGAAGTAAAGTCTTTCTTTTTTTGATTCTTTCACTTCATGATTGTCATTATTTCCATCCTTTGATTCTGGCACTATACATTAATAATTAATCTAGTAATTTTTTTTATATAATAGTTGGGTTGTTGGAATTTGGAGTTTTATCACAATGTTATCGAATTCTGTTCATAGAAATTGAGTTTTTAGTAATCTAGGGTTGTGGGATTGTATCACTTTAATATTTTACCTATTTCTGGATTTAAAATTTTTGGAGATTATGTAGCAATATCGTGGAATTGCCTTTGGTAAAAACTTGAATTAGTGGGGATCCGGATTCATGGACAAGTAGGATCTTTCTATTCCTACTTATTGCATTGCTGAATATGTGGCAAATTCAATCTTTCTAAAAAAAAAAAAGAAGTTGACTTCTGAGGTTCTTTTGCAATGCAATTGAAATAGGGTTTTAGAAATATTGGATTTTGGGGGTTTATAATCATTGGATGCTAGATGTGATGCATATGGCTTGCATGCAGAAGTTCTGTTAGAAGATTCTGGAGAAGGAATTTGATGTTAGGAAAAAAAATATATTTTGAACTTCTTAGTTACATTACGTATCTTCTATTAGTAAAACTGCGGTTTGTCTAATTATAAAATAAGATATGATGAAGAATTATTGCCACTTTCTAAATGATGGTTTAAATTCAAGTTGTGAAAGTATCAGTTTACTGAGAATGATCCCACTCCTAAAGAGATGTCCCTCAGATTTGTTCACATAGGAGAAATAAAGGAACAATTTTATGATTTAATGTCTAAAACTCTCAATACTTAGAAGCAGACTCTCATGTAGCTTTAAGAATAGAAAATTAGAACACCATTACATTTTCTGAGACTAGCAATATTACTGATTGTTTTCATATTATTGGCTGGTTGCCTTTCAAATTATTCCTTGCTTGAAAACATATTTTCATAAAGTCATTACTAAGCCACTTTCAATTAGTTCTCTTGCTAATTACATAAAAGATCAAGTAATGTTTCAAACTCCATTTGAAAGAATGCAATTATAATGATAAACAAAAAGAGAGCCTTTTTCCACACTAATTGGGATCAACTTAAACAAGTCTTGTCGTACCTCGAGGAAACAATCAATAGTGGTCATCGTATCAAGGCTCTAATGAAAACTAAAGTGTATGAGTCATACTATAGTAGATCATCTGGTTAAAGTACACTTGCAGCTTATTATTAGCTGATGATATGATATATGGATCAATGTTGAATCAATAATGATAGATATTATTGCCGGTCATGGTGCCCTTTTCACCCGACCGTGCGAGGGCGCGGTGACCCTCAACTGGGCGGAGGAAAGGAAGCCCAGTTTGGGCAGCGGCCGCCAAGTGCGCGGGTCTAGGATTCCAGTCTTTTACACGGTTTTTACGCGAGCTCGCAGTGTTTTTACGCCTCGTTGGGATCCTGACTTTAGACCAGTTCCGCTGACCCTGTCTTTTAGGATACCCAGGCGGGGGATCCTTGGTTTTTCAGTTTTACGTACGAGCTCGTCCGCCCGTACTAGTCGGGCTGTTTTTCTAGAGCGACTTTTCTAGGGAGTCTCTCTCACCCGTCTCAGTGGCGTAGTTGGGGAGTAGACCTATCCCTCTATTGGACCGCGCTTCCAATTAGAGGGCGAGACGGAAGAGCCATTTGTAGGCTTCTTCACCGCTTGAGTTTCTTCGCCAAACAGACTTGGCGATTCTATATCTAGATCATCCATATCTACATCTACAACATCTGGAGCTATATCTGAAACATTGAAGTTAAGAATCTGAGAAATTGCGATCAAAAGACCGTTCTCTCTACCCAAGAAATCAAATAAATAGATCTCTACCATCTCAACTTTTCCATTTTTCACCCTCCAACATGATCTCTGAAGAAAAATAATATATGCATTCCCACTCATACACTCATGATTACGAACTGCTATATAAATATGTTACATATGGAAAATGCCGGGTTCAGGGGAAAATCATTAGAAACACATTACAAACAAACCCTTTTTACTTACGCAAGTAGATGTAGATTTTACTTATACCACCTTTCTACTTGCTCTCTTTTGTACATTAAATTACTTGTTATTTATTTTAAACTGCGGGTTTGTATTCACGTTAGTGATGCCTCTTCTTTCCTATTGTGTGTGTGGCAGGCAAACAGCCTGCAGTTCAGTAGCCGCTCAGTAGCTATATGTTTCCAGGAGACAGAGTTTATACCCGACGGTATGAATTATTTTGCTTCAGTTTTTGTTCAAATAATGATGTAAATGCTATCTCTTTTGTATCACACTTTGGGATATATGATGTAATGGAAGATCCTTGTATACGTTGTAAACTAATATGAATATTAATGAAAAGAATTTTGGTGCCACATTGTCTCTTTGTGTTGAGAATGAATGTCATAATTTGCGCGAAAAAATTTTTCCCTGTATCTGTGCGACTTGTGTGATTAAATGTGAATGATATATTGCGAATTGCGCGTAAACGGGTACCCGGATCCTGAGGGGTTCACATGTTAGATGCCACTTTCCAAATGTGTCATAATTCTTTTCAGATCTACTATACTGGTGAATATTCCTCACTTCATATTCCTGAACTCAGAATTTCACTTCTTTACTAAAAAAACGAGACCTGACATTACAACCTAAAATCTTTACAAGTGATTAGAACTTCAATATCATCATCGACAATCGGACAAAACGATTAGAAGTTAGTGATTATCTTTCATTAATAAAACGGCTGCAACCAGATGTTTACGGATTTGTTAGACTTTCCTATAGATTCTTCAAATCAGCTAAGGAGCTCTTCACCGTATAAAATCAATGGATTCTGAATCTCTGGCGTACAATTCAGCCAAATCCGATCCCAAAAGAAACAACGAAAGACAATCACAATGACTGCAACAAAAGAGCGTGCGACCGCCTTGTTTACCTTGATGACGACATCCCTGGCCTCAGAATTGGAGCTGTTGTTGATGCTAATGTAACTGCAGAACTTCTCCCCCAAGTAGATCGCCCTGCAAAAGAAAGCCGGCAAGCGAACGGTCAGATCTCCGCCGAGAAGCGACCGCGGGATCTGTGGCGGGGGTGTTACCCGAAGGACTGGGGGAGCATGAGGAGGCCGGGGAGGGCCATGGCGTCGAGGGGACTGCGGAGCTGGAATCGGTGACGGTAGCTGAAGTCGGCGGCGGTGGTGAGGTTACCGAGTGCGAGGAGGGAGGAGGGAACGGAAGGGTCATCGAAGAGGTCCTCGGGCGCGACGAGGTCGAGGGGGTCGAGGCGGAGGACAGCATCCTCCGCCTGCAGGGAAGGGCGGCAGAGGCGCATGACCCTGAAGGCGAGGGAGTGGTGGGTGGACGGCGGGGGCTGCGCTGTCGCCATTGCCCGCGTGCTTGCAGAGGGATCGTTACAGTTGGAAAGCCCACGAAAACCCGATCGAGCGGCTTTGCTTGTACAGGAGATTCTGCTGTACAGCAGAGGAGCCGCTTTCCGACTACTGGTCCCTCCCCGCCGCTTTGCAATTTCGGGTTTAACCGAGTCCAAATCCAAAATCCAAGCTAGCCAATTCTAATCCCAAAACTAGGAAAAAGTTTATAAAGAAAGCTTACATGAATTAATTATTTTTAAGTCATTCCATCCTGCAATAATAAATCACGAGGATAACAAATGCGGGCTACAAAAATAACTTTCACGTGGGTTTTTATCAGTTGTGCCCCTTTGAGATATTGCAATATCAGTTATGCCTCTCTTTTTTTTTGAAATATCAGTTTTGCCTCTACCTTCTTGTAAAATTCACAGTTCTACCCTTTAGTAATATCGGTTATGCCCCTACTTTACCTTAATAAAAGGGCAGAATTATAAATTTTGCAAGAAGGTCGGGGTATGACTGATATTCCAAAAAGGGGAGGGACATAACTGAAATTGCAATAGCTCATAGGGGCACGACTGATAAAAACCCCTAGAAACAAAAATAGCATTACATATCCGCATGCGTATTTGTTTCTCCAAGGAGACAGATTTTTATTTTTGATGGATATGGATATGTGCATTGTATTCATTCGAAATTTTTTAGATAAAGGGTACATTATAGTGCTCTAATTTTAAGTGGATGCGTGTAGATTTCTAATTTTTTTATAAACATATGGTGGATAACATGCTAAATGCATGGGTATTGTGGGTGTAAGATGCACATATATACAGATATATTACAATAGCAGTGTCAATATTGATTTGTATACATTAAGGGGGAAAAGGAGTATGCTCCTTGGGAGCATGTAATTTACATACGCACACCCTTTTTCCCATGTATTGTTTTTTTAAATAAAATGTAGGGGGATTTAGATCACCATATAGTGTCCTTGTGTCATTCAAATTCAACTTAATTCAAAATTTTATCACCTCTATGAAAATTGTCAAATTTTAATGGTCCCGGAATTTCTGAAATCGACCATCTCCTGATGAACATGTTAGGAATGTTTTTTACACTAAATTCAAAACACATATTCTACTTATTATTTTAAGTAGATCCCCCAGTGTTCCATTTAAAATATAAAAAATGTGGGGAAAAAGTGGGAGCATACTCTTATATATATCACAAACTTTTTTATTTTCAATTTTTGTTATACATCCTATTTTACAACAAATGTCAAAAGAAAATGTGTTATTTATAGATTTACAAAAAAAATTACAAATTAGACATTATTTTACATATGTATATGTGATTATATATATTGTATAGTATTATACACAATTACACATCATTATACATACTTTACACAAATTATACATATTTTACAATTTTAAAAAAATTATACAACTTTTACAAAATTTACACGTTTTTACTGACATCCTTATATGTTATTGAGTATATAGACACAGAGAATACATGAAAGTATGAGTTATAGGTAAAGCATATAGTGATATATATATATGACACCCCTCTCATACTTAGTTTGTGCTATGTCCTCAGAGCATAAAGGAAAATAAAGACGTAGCTCAACCTAAGCGTAAAGATGTGCACAAAAGGAAAAGAGTAGAAGTTGACCCCCCCCCTCCAGGATTTGGTCAGCCTAAGTACGATAAAAGACAAAAATGAGTTGGTCGAGGCCAAGGTATAAATGTATATAAGCCGGTATCAACAACGAGCATCACCCCCTATAATTAAGCTCTAGTCAGTCTAACTATGGAGGGTGTTCAATGCTAGGGAACGATAAGATGTAGAAGGATATACGAAGGGAAAAGAAAAAAGCAAAAGAAAAGATAAGAAGCGAGTAAGAAAATCGTGTCACTCACCACCCAATACTTAGGATCTGATCATCCTAAGTATATCCACAAATGAAAATGAGACGGCGCTAGAGTAAATGATGCGAATTACGGGAGATGGAGGAAATAAAACGAAAATCTTTAAAAAGATGAAGTGAGAACGTACAAATGTCAAGAAGGTTTACATGAAACCTTATTGCATGAATGGGGCATGAGAGAATATATAGGCGGTGTGTCGCCATTGGAATAATCCTCAAAAGAGTAATAGTGAGGGGTTGGGCCTGTTCAACGGGGGTCGACATATGGCCACTTGCTAAGGTACGGCTTGAGAACAACCGAACTGAGTTCACTCATTTATACTACCTCATATGGGCCTCATGAGGAATCCTCAGAAGGTTCCTTGCTTTTTAGGTCAAAGGTGACCTTCTTAATCAGTTTATCTAAACCTGAAGGACAAAGAGAAAGATGGTTGTGATGTGCCTTGACATGTCTGGGGGAACGCCTCGAGGAATCAATACACATCTTCTTCTCAATAGATAATCAACTATAAGAAGTGGCCAAGGGATGTTAGTGTGGTATTTGCCTTTTTCCTTAATTTTTGGTCCAAGGAGTGGTATATAAGTGCGGTCATTCAACTTGGGAGTGTAGGTCCAGCAGATCACTAAAATGATCAAAGACAGTCAGAAAATTTTTGGTCTAATTCAGGGAGAGGTTATGTGTATGAGTCGTTTACAGGAGCTTTATTACATTAGTAGAGGAGTAATCAGCAGACGATGTCACATTTGTTTTCGCGGTGATATAAGAAATCTCCATTAAAGGAGAGAGACAATTGCGGTTGGTGATTATGAATTTTCCTAATGGTTATAAGTGGTGTTTTCATGTATAGGAACCAATCGTCGGTTATACAACCGTGTTCTCAATTGTCTTTTCTAGGGCCATGTCACAAAGGGATGCCTCCTTGGAAAGGTATGAGCAAGTGTAGTAGAGGGGTATGACTCATCTACCTTTCAATGGACATGACTTTCTGCAGTTCGATGGGGTGTCTCGAGGCATCATCATAGATACTACATGGTCGATGTGTACCCATTGTTGGAAGATTGATGGCCCGAGTCTTACAATCAATAGTTTCCTTAGAGGAGACTTAGAACATGTAGCACCCCAAATATAGTACCACATATAGTGATCACAAAGAGCGGTAATAGCTTATAAATAGTAGGTGCTACTACATGACAACCTGGGTTTAAGCATTTTGGGTGGTGGTCAAGGGATCCAATTAGGCCCAAGCCCAACAGTTTGTTTGGGCCAATAAGCCCCGATAACGGGCCGGGTATGAGGCCTAGGATGTTATAGATGGTATCAAAGCAAATTCCCTCCAGTAGTGGAAATGGTTGCCCAAGAGGTGGAGCCACTCCTACCATAGTGTTAGGAGGAAAGGGCTACCCAACAGGTGAAGCCGCCACTGTTACTAGGAATAGGTCATGGACCATTGTGCAACGAGGACGTTACGAATATGAGGGGGTGATTGTAGCGCCCCAAATATAGTACCGCATCTAGTATCATAAAGTGTGGCAGTAGCTTATAAATAATGGGGGTTACTACAAGAAAACATGGGATTAAGCATTTTGGGTTTGTGGTTAAGGGCTCCATTTGGGCTCAAGCCCAACAAGTTGTTTGGGCTAATAATCCCCGATAACGGACCAAACCTAGGCTTTGAGACATTACAAAATGACTTTCCTAAGATAGTGGGAGATCAAGCGAACTCTCCTTAGTGCTCAATGTCAAGGACAATAAAGTCCACTCGTAGTGGCATGCCTTGGAAAGTCACAATGATTGAAATGTTTCCTTGCGACCATTTTATAGATCGATCAACCAGCTAAATGTTACTCTCGACTTCACGACATGTCCGAGCTTGACCTTGTCTAACACGGAGGTCAAGAGGAATTTATAAAAGAGCCATCTTCGATTCTAACATTAGTAAAAAATTGTCTATGTTTTACATTCCACCCTATGAGACTTTTGATTTTCCTTCCCATCACCAATGAAATAGCCATAGATATAAGTGTATATCTATTCAACTTCTCTTCTTGCTCGCCCTTTTAGGTGTACATCAACTTTTCAAAAATCTCTTTATTCTCAGGAATGTAGTGTATGGCCTTTATTATTGGAAGCTTTAAGATCAGATGTTTGTAGTATGCTTCCATTTGGGCAAGATCTATTTTTTTTTATTTTCTTAGGATTTTTCTATATTTTGTCTTTTTAGGAAGAAAGTAGGGAACTAGGAGAATGTACATACTTTATTGGTTTGGAGGGTGAAGGGTCAGTAGAAGAGGGCAGTAGAATAGTCCTGTTGTACAAGGTGTGTGGTCTCTTAAGTGTACTCAAGGTTCTTATCACAAGGGGTGCAATATTTATTATCCTCTTCCATTTGTCTAGCAACATACGATTTGATCAATTGGGAGCCTTCCCAAGTCTTGCATCTATTAGACCATCTCTCTCGACAATTTTAGAAAAGACATCCTGGACAATGCTCTCATGACAAGACATGAGACGTGTGTGCTTTGTTGCAGATATCTGTCGAAACAAAGGGTTGTCATACTCACCATACGGAGACGATGTCATGTAATCCTGATCTAAATATGAATTGTTCATGTGGCATACGCCGGTCAAAGATGACTATTGAAAAAGTGAGTTTTCATGCTCCATGTACCGCGACTCTAGCATGTAATCCTAGGTGAAGCATGGACCAACCCTTTGGTAGAGATTGGTAAGAAGAATATGGGTGAAAGTAGGGTTGATCTACCATATCTTGGCTCTCAAAAATTGCTCTCTCTTTTGGTTGTCTCTTGAATACCTGCAATTCTATGGTCATCGTATGTAGTGGATCAAGCTGGAAAAGGGTAGTAGTTGGAAAAGGGTGGAGGAGTGGAAAATGTGAAGAAGTGAAGCGGCCAATCGGGGTGTTGACCTCGCATGGCAAGCGTGATAGAACCAACCACGGGAGAGGATCACATGTGATCGATTGAGGGTGCATGGTAAAGAGAGGAACATAAGATGGTGGATATATGGTCGAGGGGACATGACCTCTGAAGTCCGGGTATGGAGACCGATTGATGAATCTCGTATTCATCATGCTAAAAGCCACTTATGAAAACCCCTGTCTTAAATAAACCAATAAAATCACCTTTAATAATCTATTTTTATCATGTACCATATTGTGTATAAATTACCATTAATTTATTATATTTAATTTCCCTTATTTTTCTGTATCTATTTTATCACTCAAAAACCCCTAAAAATTAGGTAGATAACTTGTCTATAAATCACTGACCTTTAAAAAGATAAAAATAAAAAAATCTCAAAATCACAAACTTGGTGTTTTTATCCCCTTAAAAATACCCCCCAAAAATAGCTTTTGTACAGCTGACCTCTTTTGGTTTTTTGACCAACATGAAAGTTGTAGATCTCATCGAGACGAGCAACTTTCATGTTTTGACTTTTTCCAAATTCGGCCTCTAACTATTTCTTTTCTAATTTTCTTTGTTTTTATTTTTTAAATTACTCTGATTGGGCCATGTGGCGCCCTCTGGGCCGCCCACGTGGCCGCTTCATCTCTCGCCACCCGGCCCTATCCTGGGCCGTTGGATTACGCCATTCCCGCCTCCATCCTCACCGTCCATCCGCGCTCTATCTCACAGCCGTCGGATCAAACTCTCAGATCTGATCCTAACCACACACATCCGCCCCAACCTCAGCCATCCGATCCTTCCATCATCCAACGCCTATCATCACGCCACGTCTCCCCTCCACCTCCACCGTTCGATTGAATCCTATCCTACGCCTATTCAAGTGCCACGTCATCCACTCAAGCCTCACCGTTCGATCTTCCCCTCCTAGCCATCTAAACCGTTCATTGGCGCCTAATCCCCACCGTCGGATCAGATCCTTTGATTTGATCTCAACCCTCCTCCCGCGCCATCATCCCGACCGTTGGATCGTTAGATCCAACGGTCCTCCACCATCGTCTTCCTCCAGCCCATGCGTAACGGCTCGCCAACCGACCACCCCCTTCCTTTTATAGCACACGCATCCGACCACCTCTCCTTCTCATAACGCCTCTCCCTCGAAGCCCTTCCCTCCGTCTCCCTCGCGTAACCTCCATCTCCACCCTCCATCACTCCACCATTAAATCCTCGGCCATTGAAAACCGCCTCCACCTCACGTAACCTCCGACCTCCGCCTGCTATAAAACACCTCCTCCGCCATCCAGTCACCTCATCCACCATTTTTGGCTCTAACCTTAGCCTCCTCTGCCCCTCCGGTGACAGTGGAGGGGCGGAATGTAGAAGCGAAGATGGGTTTTTGCCGGTGTTGACCCACGGCGACGCTCCGTCGTGTCCAGGTGGTTCCAGCCACCACTGAGCTCCGTGCACCGGCCACGCACGCTGGGCGACGACCAGAGCTCCACCGGAGCTCGATCACAGGCCACAACCTCCGCCAACTCCTCGCTCCGGCGAGGAGACTTTTTCTTTTCATTTTCTTTGATTTAATCCACCACCCTCACCCACTGCCACCTTCGTCTAATCGAACCACCAGCTTCACCACACCACCGCCATTCACGCAGACCCCCTCTCTCTCTTCTTCAGGACCTCCCCCGCTCCGATCACCTTCTTCACCACCTCGCCGGAGAAGAAGAACACGGGCCACCATTCCCGACGCCCCACAGGCCCCCACTCACTTCACCCCACTCACGCACCTCCTGCTCTTTGCTTCGGCTATACTAATCTTTGCAGGATCTTCAATGGCCGGAGGCGACATCGGAGCATCTTCAAGCCATTCTCCTCCGGCGACGCTTCTTCGACCCGCAGCTCCGATCAGCTTTGGAGCATCGTCGGAGCCCCAACGTCTTCGCGGCGTCCCCAGCTAGCTTCTCCTACCATCAGGCGTGTCAGCGACAGGCGGAGGAGCTCCATAGACCTCACCGGAGCCCTGCCTCCTCCGGTGAGCCGCGGAGGAGGATGAAGTTACAGGCACCGTCCGATCATCAGGATCGGACGGTCACGACGACGCCACGTGGTGGACCCGAGCCTCCTTCCAGACCTATAGGCTTGGGTCCTCCAAGCCTAATGCCGAACCCCCAGACATAGCCACGTGGCCCGAGCCAAAGGTGCTGACCCGAGCCTGGCCCCTCACGTGCAGCGCACGTGAGGTGCTGGGTAAATTGCAGAGAAGACCCGAACATTTCAAGAAATTACATTTTAGTCCCCACGCACGTGCCTCACGTGCGTGTCTAGGTATATTACAGGGAAGCCCTCGAAAGTTTTTAAAATTACAAAAAGGTCCCTGCGTGCAAATGGTGAAATTACAGATGGGCCCAGGCAGTTTTCTTTATTTGCATTTAGGTCCCTCCAGGGACCTAAATGCAATATTTGTCCCTTTATTTTATTGCATTTTTATTACAATTATGCCCTTGCACTGTTTTTAGCATAACTTGAGCATCGTAGGTCCAAATTACATGATTTTAGTGTCGTTTTGATCCTTGTTTTGTCCTCTACATTTAAGCATGCTTATTGTTTCATTTGACACTGTTTTAATTTAAATGATTTTTTATGTGAAAAATGGGACCATGCTCTACTTGTCTTGCTTGATTTGATGACCGATTTTTAATGATGTGTTCAAATTGACTCTAATTTCATTCTATATTGTGTTGCTCACATTTTAGGGTATAATTGCAGGTTTTTATTTGGCATATTTGTTCTTTTGCATATTTGTTCATGCATCACCTCCTTAACTTGCATAAAATTATCTAAAAAAAATGCATGCAGCATAACATCGCTTTGCATTGCCTTATAAATTGCATATGGACCTAAAATTGAGAACATCGAGCTTCATGAATCAAAATTCAATACACACTTTAGGCTGCCTTATCCCTGTGTTCGACCTTGGTACACTTGCCAAGCATAAATATTCCACAGTATTCAAAGTCTGTGGTTTTTGCTGAACCAAATTCGCCTCTTGTACGACAGCATAATTCCACATTATTATACAGGCGAATTTGGCGTTCATCAAATGGCGTCGTTGTCGGGGATACGGCTTTGCTAAATTTTTGATTTTTTTTAAATTATTTCAAAAAATTTCAGGTCCTCATTTCATGCATCATTTCTTTGCATATTATTTGCTGATTTAATTTCTCTGAGATTCTAACTTTTTTCTTTTGTGCCAGGGCCCATGAAATTCGGGGACGCCTGATCGTCATGGAGGCGTGAAGTCAGGAGCTTCCGCTGAAGAGGCCGCAAAGGAAACCGTGAAGAAATTCTAGGATTTTTATCAGTTAAATTGTATTGCATTTTGTAAAAAAAGAAAAAAGAAAAAAAAAAGAAAAAGAAAAAAATTTCTGCATATTTATTTTCAGTCTTGCATATTGTACTCAAAAAAAAATCCCCCCCCCCTCACACACACACACCTACACTGTACATGCACATACTCACCCCCACCCCCCTGTATATTTAATTCTCTCTCTCTATCTCTCTCTCTATCTCTCTTTCTCTCTCTGTGTGTATCTATTCTTCACGAACCCCCTTCCCCTCACCCTTGTACCATAGAACCCCCCCCCCTTAACGTAGACCTTACTTAGGCTATTTGTAGTCTAAGTATAGGGGGGACCTGCCTATTCATCCCTTCCTCGTTCTGTCTTCTTGTGCTTAGGTCGAATTTGGCCTAAGTATAGGGGGACCCTCCTCCTCAGTTCCGCTATATCACCCTATACTTGAACCGAGCCTTGGCTTCATGGCACTTGTGCTATGAGGACATAGCAAATTTTAAGTATAGGGGGGTATACCGTATATTATTGTATATTTACTTTAGCCTTAGCTCACGTTTTTAAAACTTTTTAAAATTTTATTTTTTTCGGGCTGGGTTTTGGTAAACTAGTGAACTGAGTAAAAACCTGTAAAAATTAAAAATTGAGGGATTAGTTTTTTGTAAATATTCCTGTGTAAAAAAAAGGAAAAAATTGAAAAATTGAAAATCTTTCTTGGATGTTGATTATGACTACTAGGTTTAGTAGGCATTTTTCAATGAGGGAACCTCGGTCTCCCTTAGCAGAGTGGGTGGTTTAGAGGACATCGCATACGGCCCCGTCCTCAAGTAACACGGGCCTCGGCCCGTACTTACACCCATACTGGCTGAAAGTGTATACTTTTATTTGAGCCTGGGCCAGTCATTATCTCTCCGAGGAATTAAAAAAATAAATAAAACCCATAAAAATCTGCAAAAGATAAAAAAATCACACAAAAATTCACTAACCCTAGGAGTTGGTGTATTCCTGACACATTCACACTCACGCAAGGCTTGAGGATTTTAAGGACACTGGATCTCTGGGATCTTGAGAGTCTGAGTTAACATGCCTTAGTCATTAGGGTTTTCATGACTTAAATATCCACACTCCTCTGGTTTGAAAGATTTGAGTGCTATATTGCACTCTTCATCTCTACTTTCAAGAAAATATGATCAGCACAGTCACTTCCACAACTGCATGATTGATGAGCTGAGTTGAGATATCACTTGAGGAACTAGGACCATAGATTTAAGTTTAGACCTGATCTAATGATATTCGAGGATGGGATAAAGTTAATGAAGGCTTCAGAAAACCTGAGTGTCAGCAAAACCCTAGCCAGTATGTGAACAAGATTCATATGCTATCTCTTTGATATTTACCTAAAAGTGTTAGGGTGTGATGAAACTTAAAGGAATTTGTTGATCAGTGTGCGCCAATCTCTTGGTAAAAGCAGTGGAGCTAGCCAATAAAAGAAATGAAATATCAAAGAAAAGCTCTAAATCCAAAAGTCAAATTCCAAATGAGCTTCCACCAATGGCGAGCGCTCCCAAACATTTTCAAAGTATCCACTTGGACCAAGCGCTAATTAGGACCAAGGAGTCGGGCTGACACCACAAAAAGGGCCCTGCATCGTAAGCAATACACAAGTCTGGGTGTCGAAGGTATCTTAGATACTCAGAAAAGACACACCCCGGTGTACTCCCAGAAAAACAAGTGCAGACGACTCCAACTCTCTTGACGGACACATGATCAACAAAATCATAATATACAGGTGTTGAGTAAAAGGCACTCGAGAGGCCCCTTGTTCCAATGTGAGTGTGAGAAAAATAGACACAATCACATGTCCCTCCATCATCTGGATGTCCATCTACACTTTCAAGTCTGACAAACTATAGAGACGGTCGATTGAAGCAAGAACAGACTTACTCCCTAGTATTGAGGATTAGGTCTAGAGGAAGATCTTTGGGACTGGAACTTTGAGTGATGCATCGACTCGGCTCTCATGAAATACAATACACTAAAAGTCATATCCTTATATTATATGTACAAAAAGAGAGTCTGATAATCAGAGAAGTTGGATTCTTTTTGACTAAGGCTTGGATAAACCCCGAATTTTAAGATCACTCAGGTCAAGGGTCTTCGAAAGATCAAGCCTTGTAAATTTCACGCGCACTGTCAGGAATTAATCTGACTCCTTCATTCTTTAGATGCTCGAGGACGAGCATGGTTTAAGTATAGGGGTATGATGAATCTCGTATTCATCATGCTAAAAGCCACTTACTAAAACCCTTATCTTAAATAAACCAATAAAATCACCTTTAATAATCTATTTTTATCATGTACCATATTGTGTATAAATTACCATTAATTTATTATATTTAAATTCCCTTTTTTTTCTGTATCTATTTTATCACTCAAAAACCCCTAAAAATTAGGTAGATAACTTGTCTATAAATCACTGACCCTTAAAAAGATAAAAATATAAAAAAATCTCAAAACCACAAACTTGGTGTTTTTATCCCCTTAAAAATACCCCCCAAAAATAGCTTTTGTACAGATGACCTCTTTTGGCTTTTTGACCAATATGAAATTTGTAGATCTCATCGAGACGAGCAACTTTCATGTTTTGACTTTTTCCAAATTCGGCCTCTAACTATTTCTTTTCTAATTTTCTTTGTTTTTATTTTTTAAATTACTCTGATTGGGCCACGTGGCGCCCTCTGGGCCGCCCACGTGGCCGCTTCATCTCTCGCCACTCGGCCCTCTCCTGGGCCGTTGGATTACGCCATCCCCGCCTCCATCCTCACCGTCCATCCGTGCTCTATCTCACAGCCGTCAGATCGGACTCTCAGATCTGATCCTAACCGCACACATCCGCCCCAACCTCAACCATCTGATCTTTCCATCATCCAACGCCTATCCTCACGCCACGTCTCCCCTCCACCTCCACCGTTCGATTGAATCCTATCCTACGCCTATTCAAGTGCCACGTCATCCACTCAAGCCTCGCCATTCGATCTTCCCCTCCTAGCCATCTAAATCGTTCATTGGCGCCTAATCCCCACCGTCGGATCAGATCCTTTGATTTGATCTCAACCCTCCTCCTGCGCCATCATCCCGACCGTTGGATCGTTAGATCCAACGGTCCTCCACCATCGTCTTCCTCCAGCCCAGGCGTAACGGCTCGCCAACCGACCACCCCCTTCCTTTTTTAGCACACGCATCCGACCACCTCTCCTTCTCATAACGCCTCTCCCTCAAAGCCCTTCCCTCCGTCTCCCTCGCGTAACCTCCATCTCCACCCTCCATCACTCCACCATTAAATCCTCGGCCATTGAAAACCGCCTCCACCTCACGTAACCTCTGACCTCCGCCTGCTATAAAATGCCTCCTCCACCATCCAGTCACCTCGTCCACCATTTTTGGCTTAGACCTTAGCCTCCTCCGCCCCTCCGGTGACAGCGGAGGGGCGGAATGTAGAAGAGAAGATGGGTTTTTGCCGGTGTTGACCCACGGCGGCACTCCGCCGTGTCCAGGTGGTTCCAGCCACCACTGTGCTCCGTGCACCGACCGTGCACGCTGGGCGACGACCAGAGCTCCACCGGAGCTCGATCACAGGCCACAACCTCCGCCAACTCCTCGCTCCGGCGAGGAGACTTTTTCTTTTCATTTTCTTCGATTTAATCCACCACCCTCACCCACTGCCACCTTCGTCTAATCGACCCACCAGCTTCACCATACCACCGCCATTCACGCAGACCCCCTCTCTCTTCTTCAGGACCTCCCCCGCTCTGATCACCTTCTTCACCACCTCGCCGGAGAAGAAGAACACGAGCCACCATTCCCGACGCCCCACAGGCCCCCATTCACTTCACCCCACTCACGCACCTCCTGCTCTTTTCTTCTGCTATACTAATCTTTGCAGGATCTTCAATGGCCGGAGGCGACATCGGAGCATCTTCAAGCCCTTCTCCTCCGGCGACACTTCTTCGACCCGCAGCTTCGATCAGCTTTGGAGCATCGCCGGAGCCCCAACGTCTTCGCGGCGTCCCCGGCTAGCTTCTCCGACCATCAGGCGTGTCAGCGACAGGCGGAGGAGCTCCATAGACCTTGCCGGAGCCCCGCCTCCTCCGGTGAGCCGTGGAGGAGGATGAAGTTACAGGCACCGTCCGATCATCAGGATCGGACGGTCACGATGACGCCACATGGTGGACCCGAGCCTCCTTCCAGACCTATAGGCTCGGGTCCTCCAAGCCTAATGATGAACATCCAGACAGCCACGTGGCTCGAGCTAAAGGTGCTGACCCGAGCCTGGCCCCTCACGTGCAGCGCACATGAGGTGCTGGGTAAATTGCAGAGAAGACCCGGACATTTTAAGAAATTGCATTTTGGTCCCCAGGCACGTGCCTCACGTGCGTACTAGGGTAAATTACAAGGAAGCCCTCGAAAGTTTTTAAAATTACAAAAAGGTTCCTGCGCGCAAATGGTGAAATTACAGATGGGCCCAGGCGGTTTTCTTTATTTGCATTTAGGTCCCTCCAGGGACCTAAATGCAATATTTATCCCTTTATTTTATTGTATTTTATTACAGTTATGCCCTTGCACTGTTTTTAGCATAACTTGAGCATCGTAGGTCCAAATTGCATGATTTTAGTGTCGTTTTGATCCTTATTTTGTTCTCTACATTTTAGCATGCTTACTTATTTCATTTGACACTGTTTTAATTTAAGTGATTTTTTATGTGAAAAATGGGACCATGCTCTACTTGTCTTGCTTGATTTGATGAACGATTTTTAATGATATGTTCAAATTGACTCTAATTTCATTCTATATTGCATTGCTCATATTTTAGGGTATAATTGTAGGTTTTTATTTGGCATACTTGTTCTTTTGCATATTTATTCATGCATCACCTCCTTAACTTGCATAAAATTATCTAAAAAAAATGCATGCAGCATAACATCGCTTTGCATTGCCTTATAAATTGCATATGGATCTAAAATTGAGATTAAATCACATTGAGCTTCATGAATCAAAATTCAATACACACTTTAGGCTGTCGTATCCCTGTGTTCGACCTTGGTACACTTGTCAAGCATAAATATTCCACAGTATTCAAAGTCTGTGGTTTTTGCTGAACCAAATTCGCCTCCTGTACTACAGCATAATTCCACATTATTATAGAGGTGAATTTGACGTTCATCAATGATATGCCGACATCTTCAAAAAAAAGTGTGCAATGGAAGCAAACTAAGGTGGAAAATGTACAAGTGCACAAAAAATCTCACACAACAAACAAGACGCACAACAAACCCTTGTTTCATTAACTCGGCACGCGAAGGCCACAAAAGTCCAACCAATTATCTTTTTCAATTTTAGTTTATGATTTTCAATCAGTTATTTAGCAGGCACATAGAGTGAGTCTTCTACAATAATCGATGCTCAAGTATATAGCTTCTCAATCAATAATATATCTTCCCAGCGAATTGGGTTCAATATGAAGATCTTGAGAAATCTATAGGAACTCTCATACAAGTTAGATTTGTAAGGTTGAAGGCAAGTGTGTTCAATTTTATGTAGCAAAGAGTTAGACTACGTGAATCTAGGACACAAGTCTATGGATTTGATCTCTATCTCTAAGGATACAACCTTACTCTATCCAGTGGTAGCTCTGTATTTATCCGAGTTATTTTAAAGATGACACATACACAAATATCATAGTCACTCTCTTGTTTATTGTGATTGCAGGATTGCAGAGTGTTTCAACATCAGAAGCTTTACGAAGAGAACTTCAGTGATGAAGTTACAAAAGCTCAGAAGCTAGTTTGAATTGTTCAAAAAGTTGTTGCATTATTTATAATGTATTTTTATGAAGTTGTAATCACAATTGCATCCTCATAAACTTTCCAGATCAGGATTATCAAGAATCCATCAATGATTGATCACCTTTGCTTGATAATCGATCAACCTTGATCGACCATCTCTTTATATGGATTGATCATCTATGATTGCCCGCATATTCTTCACAATCAATCATATTTTGAATATTGTATACCCAACTGTCATGAAATGATAGATCACCCTTTTGACATGATCGATCATATTGAACTGATTGAACATATAACTTTCTTAATCGATCATATATTACAAATCTTCGTTGATTTGTTACTTATTTTATTTTAATGGCCACCTACTCTTGGAATCCTATATAAAAGACCCGTACTATTGTTAAAACACACACCACCACTCTTGATATCATTAGAAAATCAAAAGAAACTCTATGAGTAATTTCTTTATAACCTTTTCTCTCTCTATTTCTCGTTCTTCAAGTTTTTTGATATTTTGAGGAGAATATTTTATGAAAGTTAGCTTTGCAAGAAAGTTATCAAGTCATCAACTTTGATCGCATGCTCGTCTTCAAGTTTTTCTAATAACAATCTGAATACTTTTGGCAACCTTTTTAAGATCGGTGATATTTATTCCTATAAATTATTATTGATTATTTACCTATGCTATATGAGATATAATTATTGTACTTAAATATGAGAATATCTATGCAATTATATACTCTAGTTATTCAAGATATCCCTACTCTTATAATTGAGAATTATTTCTGATATCTTTGATAAAAGATTATTGCAAAGGCAAAAGGTATTGTGAATATATCTATTTCTATCATTAACTATATTGTAGGAACTTGTGGTATTTTGATCCTCGATTACCTGAACTTGCAGGTTCTGCATATCATAAAGGAAGTCAGAGGAAAGAGAAATTTCCTTAGTCATATGTGGTTGCTATAATGTCTGATCTCTAGTGTTGATTTTGATGTTTGATCCAAGAATGTGAAACTTTAGCTTTGTAAATAGTTGAGATATCCATGTAAATATCCCATGCTTTATAGTGAAGCAATTAATAGTTGGCTCAGCTAACCGAAAAACCCGATTCAGGTGACTTAGACTGTATACCATGTGGGTTTCAACATAAAAATACCATGCATTATGCTATTTGGCTTGATAGATTGGATAATATGTGCTTGTTATTAATTCCACAAAAAGTTATTAAACTGCCTCGAACCATTATTCATCCTCTCCAGTGTTGTCACGATTCAAAAACTCGCATATGGAGGGTACTTGCAATAAGGATAGGGCTCTCTCACATACAATGGGGTTAGATTTTTATATTTTTTTGTCAATAAAGTTAATTGACTCAATTTTAAAGCGGGTATCACTTACTTTGAATCCAAATTCAAGCACGCCTATCGATTATTCCCATTTTCTTTTTGTTCTTGAGCCAGAGAAACTCAACAAAGGGAGACAAAAAATCGATGCAAATCAAGAAACATTGATGCATACTTAAGAGAAAGACTTATAGTGACTCCCATGTTTTTCATGCGGGATGCATCGCAATGTAAAAAACATTAGACCAAATGAATGTAATCGAGAAAACTACTCCAAGACAAACAATTCTACTAGTGATTGGAAAACAAGCTAATTTGACTAATGGATTTGCAGCCTAAGTGTGTCTCTTTATGAGGTGGATTGTGATCCTAATTTCATGAGCACAAACAGATCCTAGAAAAAGCTCTAATATCCGTTGTGTACCTAAGATTAGCTTTATAACCACAAACAACCATGAGGCCCCAATACATAATTTTCATAAATAATAAATAATTTATGATATATAAATATAATATTAATAAATAGGTATATAATATACTTAATAATGAGAATTTTGATTTTAAATTTAAAAATTAATAAATAACATAACATTTTTATACTTTATTAATTATTAGCATAATAAATAGAGTATATGTGAATTTTTCCAGATTTTAATAATTTAGTTTAAATTTATAAATAAATATAGATAAATAGTCTACAGGTTAAATACATCTATAAATTAGGGAATTTGATTTATTTAAAATATTAAATAGTGTCAAAAAATTATGAAATAAATCATATTTAAAATACAAGATAAAAAATTATAACATTAATAAAATTAGAAATAATGCGTTCTAGATAAAATAAACAGCCTATAAGCCCAGTTGTCATTAGGGCCCAAAATCGGCTTTTTGCAAATGGACTCTGATTTTAGTGAAATCACTTTTATTAATTAGAGAATATTATTTTATGAACTTTAAAGGTGGATAGAGTGAAATTGGAGTTCGTATGAGAAAGTTATGATGTTCGGAAGACAAATTGACAATTTGAAAGTTAGATTTCTTGGCATATATACAAGACAATATTTTTAACTTATTTTTATATTTTTCTATGTATTTTTATAAGTAAATAGGAAAAGAGTTCAGTGAAAAATACATATAAGTGAATTAATTAAAAATCTTTGAAGATTTGATAATTACTTGATAAATAGTGAAAAAGGTGTAGAGTGTATAATTAATTCTTTTTATGATTTTCTTTCCTTATCTCCCCTACTTGTTTGTTTGTTGACTAATCCATGCTGACTTGATCATGGGGGTTAGGTTATATAAATATATCTTTCAGCTATATTTATATTTTATATGTCATATTATACCTATATACATATTTACAATCTGTCTTCTTTTCTTTATTTCTATTCTTTTATTTATTTACATGCTTTTGATGCATAAAAGTAAATTTTTATCCATGAGTATGGTTTTGTTAAAAGATGAAAATTAATGGATATTTACATGTATTTATTAAGTTTTTTTAAGACAAAATGCTGACAGAATGTTAATGAATTATGAATTCATCACCCAACCACCTAGGTCGAAACATGCCAAAATTTCAACGTCTGAGTATGCGCGTGAATCCAAAGGGGAAACATTGTAAATGGCCACTATTACAAATTAACTATAAGAATCAATGTTATGAGAATAAAAATGCAACCTAGACTCTATACTATCTCATGAATCAACAAAAAAACAAAATATAATTTCTTGACTCTTTACAGCAGGATTGATCCTCAAAGGTACATGCTTCTAATCATCTCGAGATACATTACCGGGTCCCCTCGCATAAGATCAATACAATATATCAGAGAGATTATACAAAAATATAGACTAATAATATGATTATTTGATGTCAAATAAATAAATGATGAAAATAATAAGAAAAATTAACAATGATATATAAACAACAGAAAATCAGGGTTCAGACTACCCGGAGGGTGGGAAACCTAAACACTAAGTTGTCTATACAAATGCCAAGCTAACTGCCTCCCCAACACTGACACCATTTGAAAATCTTGAATCATCCTGTGGTAATTACGTCATTAAGGTGTAGTCAGACAATCAATGATATTCAAAAACTAGTAAAAATGTGAAATAAATGTTAAGTGGTCATTTTACTCGGGTAAGCCCAAGGTCGACATTAGGAAGCAAATTACGTTAGTTGTAGATTAATTCAGACAATCAAGTGAGTTCATTTTTAGAAATGTATATTTTAGATTTTTGTGCAAAACATGATGCAAATGAAGCATGTAAACTCGATTTTTTACAGAAAAATAACGAATTTAGCCAATTTATTTTTAATCCAAAATTAACTCCAAATTAGTTAAATTTTATTTTGTTTTCTGTAATCCTTATTTAATGATGAATGCACAAACTATTTATGTAGATTTTTATAAACTTATATACAAGGTGGTTAGCAATTTTTCGATCACGTGAAGTCCAAAATTAATGAAACATTGTCTAAACATGAAAATATGTAAAATACACATATTATAAATTTTTTTATTTTTTGGGATGTATGAATTTTTATGAGTTTTTAATATAGCGAGAGTAACATGAAGTAATTTAATTTTAATAAATCACACATTTAATATCAATCCAAATCAAAGTTATCTCAAGTAGATATTTGAATTAGGAGACTTAATTTTTTTTGGCAAGATAATATGTTTGGGCTTAATTAAAAAATAATTACCATAAACACTCAACATTTATTTTCTTGAACCGAAAATAAGTGATAAACGGCTAGAGATAATTATATGTGATCAACAGTTAGAGATAATGGAGTCTTTAACGGTGTATGTGTTATATTCTTTAGGCAATTAACGATAGTTGGGCATTTTCAGAGGATGAAGGGCTGAGATGGGAAGGACCAGCTGATTTGATGGATGCTGGAGGGTCCCTACCTTCTCCTTCTTCGTTCGAAGCACTATGACAGAGTTGGGAAAAGAGGGTGGTTCTTTGGTGTAGCCATTGATTCGTTGAAGATCAATGCTTGAGGCACGAGGTCCTCCGCCACGAGCTGCTATGATGAGGGGATTTTCGCTTCTGCTGTTGTGAAGAGGACCTACAAGGAAGAGGGAACTCGAGCTTTTGCTCAGTTCTTTACGTGACAATCAAGGAGAAGACGGAGGTGGAGCTCCCAGGCATTTGGAGCAACGATAATGATCGGTTGTGAGAGGGTTGATCAGAAAATGATGGCGATGAATCATTGATGGTTGGAATGGGTCGGCACACAAATTGGATATAAAGAAGACATTTGAGGAAAGGGAAGCAGAGGGCTTCAACGGAGCAAACAAAGGAGCTGAAAGAAGAATAAGACCTAGACGACAAAAAAAGAAGATGAGATATAAAAAACAACTTAAAATGGGGTGGGTCCTTGGGAAGTTAACTTGGCTCTCCAGATTTATTTTTATCATTTCTTTTATTTTTTTGAAAGATCCTTCAGTATATTTTCATAACTATATCCATATATTATGTCATTCAAATTTCATATGAAACAAAGAATCCCATGACCTCCATCTGGACATGGTCGATTTCAACAACTCTGTGATCATTAAAAAAGTATATATCTATATGGAGATCGTAGGAGTCTCGGTTCAAATGAAACTTAAATGACATAATATAATGATACAGTGATGAATTTTCACATATTCGTTTTTTCAAAAAAAAATAAAAATTAGGAAGAATAACACAGGAGAACTAAGTCAACTCCCGAGAGGGGGCAACCATATTTTTCACTTTTATCATTTTAGACGATATTCAATATCAGAAGATGAATTGATTTTTCCATATCAAGGAAAATTCTAAGTCTATGCCTGACCCAGTTTCAATTTTGAGCTCGCAGTAAAATAAGAGCATCGGGTCATAGGCTAGGTCGGGCCGACTCAACCCGATTCTCATCCTAACAGTAGAACAAATAAAATATAGTACTATGTATATTCCTTCATGTTGGAAATTCCAATTTATAAGTAAATCAACATATTTTCCATGGATTGGTAGCAAAAAAGGAATAATCACAGTGCGATCAAAGCAATTTGCATTTTCTTGCAAATCACGTCTCGGTTGGTAGATTAATAATACTTACTTGAGTTTAAAAAATTGGGACTTAAAGCTCGTTAATATTCGATGTGTATTTCTTCCACGGATCACGTAAGTTAATCAGATGTGCAAAATGACTATCAATTTATAATAATCAAGAAAACGCTCGAGTGTGGGGGGGGGGGGGGTGGGGGGGGGGGGGGGGGGGGTGAGGATGGGGAGGAAGGTCGAGTTCTATGAGCGGAGGGCCACCGACAAAGTGAATGTTGAAGTCGATGGTCATCATGAAGAAGAGAGATGCGAGATGATGCAGAGATGGAGGAGTTGGCGGTAGAGGGACCCTGGAGTACTCTGAAGCGGCGAAGTCGGCCACTGAGAACCAACATGATCGGAGCGTGGTGTTATCGTTGTGGGGCAAAGGACCACCTTTCAAAGAAGTGCTTGGCCCCTGCTCCACTTTGCTTCTGGTGCGGAAACCCAGGCCATCGACGGAAGGAGCGCATGGCAAGGGGCACATGGTCATTGAAGAAGGGCTCCAACAATGCTGGGACGGCTTGCTGGATGAAGTTGCGGTTGAGGTACACAAAAATCCTCAAGGTCTTTTATCAGAGGTTGAGATGGGATGGATGTTGAGACGTCTCTCAAAAGATGCAAACTTAGAGGAGCCGATGGATGGGATTGTTGTTGGAGATGGGTCGGAGGTGGTACTGCAGAGGATCAGAGAAAGGTTGATTTTGGCGAAGGACTCCATAGCGGCAGTCGATGTTATTTGGTTGCAGGGTGGGATGCTTTGCGTGAGAGGCTTGTCATCCAAAGGAGTGAAGGAGGTGATCGGAGGGGCATTGGAGGGTGGTTTAATGGCGGAGATGAGGGGAAGGATCGCATGGCGACGACCCCGATTCATGGACGGTAGCTCTGGGGACGAGGGACCGATGTAGCGATTGAAGGTGGCGGGCATCCCTTTGAGGTATCGGAAAGTGGAGATTCTTCGCAAAGTGCTAGAACACATTGGTGAAGTAATGGAGATGGAATGCTCTGGACTGCGACTCGGGGAGGGATCACAGGTGGTGGTTCTCGTTCAGGGGAACAAGATGTCACCCTCACAACGTGTGATGATGAAGATAGGGAAAAGATTGGTGCCACTGTGGTTGGAGGTGTTGGAGGGGCATTCTGCGAGCGGCGGCCACGGTGCAAGCGACACCGCTGCGAAAGGCGTCAGGGAAGATCATTCAACGGATTTGGTTGTGGGAATCAAGGAGACTGTGTCGGTTATAGACGCCGATGGCAAAACGGGTGGCATAATGAATGAGAATTCAAATGAAGCGCAATTGGAGGAACCATTGCCAAAGATCTCAATTGATGCATCGGGTTCGGGTCCAGCGGAAAACCCAAATCTGATCTGGATTGCCAAACACCAATCCCGGATCCGTTGCAGATAAACTTAGAGGCAGTCAAGTGCCCATTTGGCTCAAGGGATGGGGATGTTTTGGTGATTTCTGGGACCACGAATTTAAGCAGCCATGATTGCATGAACATGGATTTTCTGTTAACCTCTTCGGTGGAGAGGTTGGTGCACAAATCAGAAGGTTTTTTTATGGCGCACAACCTGGTTCTCACCTCCAATTACTCCTCGGACTCTGGAACCTTCTCTTACCGCCATTAACGCTTCTCATGGTGGCAAGCTTCAGCAGACTGAGTTGCTTCGGGCAGAGGAGCGACTTGCAGTGGGGAATGGGATCGTTGTTGATGAAGGTGAGAGAGGTTTGAGGGAACCCTGAGCCAAGTAGGGGAAGGGCTCTCGTGAAAAAGGGAGCGGCAGCGAGTTGACGCGCAAGGTTGAAGGGTTCGCATGAACATAAGACTTTAGATTGTGCGGTCCAAAAATTGGGAAGTCTTGGGGACAAACTGTTGGACATGCGAGCCCACAACGAGCCATTATGCAATAAGTGTTATTGCAAATATCATTCCCTGATCTGAAACAAAGATAACTAATTTGCATAACAGGTCCCTTTATACAATTAGGGTTATGTACAATGACCATCTTAATAATCATAGAACTGTTTATTCAATAATTGAACATAGAAGTTGGTGTTTGGATGGATATCTAAGGAGTTAGATTGAGGACTCATTAAACACCGTCAAATGACTGTTAAGATAATCTCCAGCCTGAGTAAGAGATGGCAATCCTTTCTCATATAGGTTGATATATGACCGACCTCTTGATGCAGGTCCTCTGCATAGGAATAGAGATTTGGAGGTGTCATATTAGTTAGGTCAAAGGGTTGACTTAACAAGATCGAGATAACTAAAGTCCTATGTCGAATACTGTCACGATATGGCACGCATCCTCTGACCGGAGATAGATGTATTGCTAATATGTCTGAGTATGTACATTTGGCAAACCAATAGGTTGATGACCCTAACCAAGTTCTATACACCGACGAGCTGGTGTGCATGTAAGGTCATATGAGTAATACAATCTCTCAAAGGGATCATACAGGTTCACATGTGAACCCGGGAGACATGAGCTCACTCATGAGGTATTGGGACCGATCAAAATTCCATGCATGGTTGTCGTGCTTTGGAAGCATGACAAGAATTTGAAGGTATGATATACGCTTTGAGAAATCATATGATCGATGTCGATCCCCAATGACCAAGATTGAGAAACTTGGTGATCAAACCCTGAAGATGATAATGTAAATTGATCTATATCTTCAGGTTGATCATAGGTCTTCCAGTATGCAGGATGTACAAGTGTTGGGAATACCTGAGGGTGATGTGATCATAAACGATTGTATAACCATGACGCTTCCATTCCTAGGGAGTGATGAAACATGTTTGGATTTTAGTGCCTCCTCTACTAGAGAAGTGACCTATCTTAGTCCATGTATTGGATATTGATCTGAATAAGATTCAGATGCAATGAGAAGATTAGGTCTACGGCCTTGATTCAATCAAGCATCTGTGGGAGGTCCATGAGATCTGGATTTGAGATGTGATCTCAATATCCAAGTCACTATACGTGGAACAATATAATCGTCATGTCCTTATCTCCAACTATCTGAAGAGAAATCACGTTATTCTTGAAAGGGTTCAAGAGTAATTCCATAGTTGAATTATATCTAAGCATTGAGAGATTGATAATTAAATGTGATTTAATTATCTAGATGCATGCAGATAATTATCCAATATAATTAAATATGATTTAATTATTGCGAATAAGAATAATGTGGATAGCAATATCCAGTTATTCATAATATATTATAAATGTGATTTATAATGTATTAGAGAGAGCTAATTATGATTTATATTTTTTAATTAATTGTTGTTGTGAATTTGATTCACATTGTATAAATATTGAAAATGTCAATTGTATTTTGTTTTGGGTTGTGAATGTGATTCACAAATTTCTAATGGCAAGATTGCAATATTCTCAAAATTAATTATGAATTGTTTTTGTAGAATAAATCACAACAAAAGTTGTTGGAAAATATGGGAGATTTTCATGGAGATATGCAATCTCATGAGATTGCATGAGATTGCCTCCACCATGGGATCATGGTGGACGGCTACCAAGTCCCACAAGGAAATTGGTAGCCGTCCTACCTATTCCATATGGGGATGCAATCTCCATGCTAATCTATCCATATTTGTTTGATTTAATTTAGGATTGAATTTTATTTGATTTATCAAATATATTTAATCTAAATTAAAATTATTAGTTGTTGGTTTTTACCAACAACAATCTTGACCATTGGATTAAACACAAATCAATCTCATCCATTAATTTGGCATATCTCATGGATTGTGATCCATGGACTCCCAAAACCCCTATAAATAGAGAGGCATACCTTGCTCTCTAGGGTTATGCAATTGAGATACATCTCTCTCTCTCTCTCTTCTTCCACACGCCAACCATCTTCTCTTCTCCATTAGTGGCCGTCCACCAAGCCCTAGAGAAGAAGCTTCGTTGTCGCTTCGCCACCACGCCACCGCCTCGACGTTCCTTGATTCTCCATCTTCTTTGGAGTGCTTCGTTCATGAAGAAGGTGTTCGATCTCGTGCGACGAGATCATGAGTTCACCATGCTTGAATCAACTTCTTGGATTGCGAGGATCACACGACTCATCCCCGCGCTCGCAAGCGTCTTCTCCGACGATCGAACTTGAGACAGGAGGTCTCTTTTCGTAGAGACTCGATCAACCACGCTACAAGAGGTACTCCTTTATACTTGATGTGGTTCTAGATGAAATGATCCGAGAATCATTCTTGAATCATGTGGTTTCATCGCATAATTTTGTTTTAAATTCCGTTGCATAGAACAACTAGTCTGACTAGTCGTTCTTCGTCGTATACGATACGATACTCACGCTTCCGTGATGCGCTTGAGGATTATCTCATATCCTTCACAAACAACATGTGCCTTTCTTCCCACGTAAGCGGTTTCGAGAAGA
Source organism: Ottelia alismoides (assembly GCA_037367405.1). NCBI lineage: Eukaryota > Viridiplantae > Streptophyta > Magnoliopsida > Alismatales > Hydrocharitaceae > Ottelia > Ottelia alismoides. Next base: position 588,761 of record JAZKJV010003079.1, read on the forward strand.
CTTGCAAGGCTGGGAGATGAGAGAGTTAGAGCGAGAAGGTGAAGCGAAAGTTGCAGTGAATATTCGATCGCGTGAGGAAGGATTAATTAACGGTCAGGATTTGGCAGTTTCTAATGAAGGGATGGAGTTAGAAAATTGTGAAAGGGCTACAGTTGGCAAATCCGAACATGATGTTTTCACAGAGACATTGGGAAGCAAGGAAGGGAGGTTCTTCGAGCTGGTGGTAGCAAAAGCTGTAGTGTTCCGGTGGCGGGGTTGAACCCCTTTGTTTCTCAATGAAAATGTTAACTTGGAACGTGAGGGGACTGGGTCAACCAGATAAGAGGTTGGCAATTGGCACCCTTTTGGCAGCATGGAAGGTTGATATAGCATGTCTGCAGGAGACTAAGATTGATTCATGGGAGTCAGTGAGATGGAGCTCCACTTCTGGAGCTCATCTCAATGAGTTCATAGCTGTATTGGCGAATGGTAGCTCAAGGGGTATTGTTGTGGCTTGGAATGGAGACCTTTTTGATATGGTGGATGAGGTTATTTTGACCCATTCAGCGACTGTTGTTTTGGATAGCAGGAGGGACCGATCGAGGATTGTGGTTTCTTCGGTTTACGACATTGTGTGGTCCTCTACCAATGAGGCGCTCTGGAATGAGTTGCGAGACATTAGGCTGAGATTTCCAACAATGGTGTGGCTCATGGGCGGTGATTTTAATGTAACACTGTATGCGGAAGATATACCTGGTGGGAGAGAAGCGCAGGATCCCAGATCACATTTATTTGTTGATATGGTGGAGGAGCTAGCTCTGGAGGTGCTTGATGCGGCAAACTGCAAGTATACTTGGAGAAACTCTTCTTCTCGGTCTAGAATTGATATGTTTTTATTGTCTGTTGAGGCACATGAGCTTTTCAGTTTGGCAAGTGTTACATCCCTTCCAAGGTCAAGATCGGATCATACGTCGCTTTGCTTAAACTCTTGCAATGGGAGGGGATACTCGTCTTACTTCAGATTCGAGCGGTTGTTGGTTTTTGGAGGAGGGCTCCGTGAGATGGTAACCTCTTTTTGGTCGGAGCTTGATGTGGATGGTTCAACGACTGTCCGGATCGCTTTGAAGTTGGTTGCTTTGCTGAAAAGTCTAGTGACCTTCAGAAGAGACTCTCGTGCTGAGCGTGAGAGGAGGCGTACTCAAGCACATGAGGAAGTGGTGAGATTAGACATGTTGGAGACAATAGAAGTTTGGAAGAGGAGGAGCTAGCCAACAGATGGGTGGTGCAGAAGATCCTTGAGGAGGAGGATATGATGTGTGAGCTTGAGTGGAGGCAGAGGTCTCGAAAGAAGTGGTTGAAGGAGGGGGATGCGAATACGAAATTTTTTCATGTGGTGGCAAATGGAAGAAGGAGGAGGAACTTCATCCATTCAATTGAAGTTGGTGGTGAGGAGTTTCACGGGGAGGAGGCGGTTGCAGAGAGGTCACAAGCTATTTCAAAAGCATAAGCAGATGTCTACCACATAATGGTTCGAGGTGGTCGGACACGGGGGGTGGAGAGCATATCTGATGGTGAGGCTGATTTGTTGGCGAGGCCATTCGAGCTACATGAGATTCACGAGGCTGTATTTGATTTGAACCCAGACGGATGCCCAGGTCTAGATGGGTTCCCTGTGTTCTTCTTTAGGGAATTTTGGGAGCTGGTTTCTAAAGAGGTGCTAGCAATGGTGATGGAGTTCACATATGGAAACTATGGTTTTGATCGGATTAACAGATCTTTTATTTTCTTACTACCTACGAAGGAAGTGGCGACAAGGCTGGAGGACTTCAGACCGATTACTTTGTCCAATGCAATATACTTAATTGTGGCAAAGGTCTTTGCCAATCGTTTGAGGGGAGTTCTAGGTAGAATCATCTAACCTTCTCAGAGTGCTTTCTTTCCTGGTAGACTGCTCATGGACAACATTGTCATGGCTTCGGAGATCATTGCGGATTGACGTAGGAGGAAAACAAAGGGAGTCTTGTGGAAGGTGGATTTTTCAAAAGCTTATGATTGTGTGAATTGGCATTTCATATGTGCTTCTATGTACATAAGGGGCTTCCCAGACATTTGGATCTCTTGGATGAAGAGGTGTATAACTACTGTTTCACGCGCTGTCCTTGTCAATGGTCAACCAAAGGGTGGATATTTTCAGCCACAGCATGGAGTTCGTCAAGGTTGCCCCTTGGCTCCACTACTTTCTGTTCTTACGACGGATGCCCTATCTGTTATGATTGATCGAGCAGTGATAGGTGGATTTTACAAAGGATTTGTAAAGGAAGAGCTTTCTATACCTCTACTTCAATATGCAGATGATACAATCCTTTTTGCAGAAGGAGGGGCAGAGAACTGTAGGGGCTTGTCAGTGGTTCTTGACATTTTTGGTGATGTTTCTGGTTTAAGACTCAATAGAGCGAAATCAGAGTTTGTCCCTTTCAGATTAGAGGATGTAGAGATTGAGACTTGTGTTGGTTGGCTGTGTTCCCCTCGTAGAAACTTGCCATTACGCTACCTTGGGGTGTCGTTGGTAAGTGGGAAAATGCTATTGGTAGATTGGTTAGCAGTGATTGAGAAGATGGAGAAGAAGTTGGCTGGATGGAAATCTGCTTGTCTATCCAGAAGTGGTAGATTAGTGTTGTTGCGCTTGGTCCTTTCTGTTTTTCCTATCTTCTTCCTGTCATCCAGACTCTTGCATGTTGGGATCAGAAAGAGGCTTGAGAGTATCATGAGACACTTCTTTTGGTCGTCGTCAGGTCGATCAAGCGGAATACCATTAGTGGATTGGAAAATTGTATCATGCTCTAAGGATGATGGTGGCTTGGGTGTGCGTAGTTTGGAGGAGATGAACAAGGTGCTGATCAACAAGTGGATACTCGGATTTGGAATTATTGTAGCAGTTTGGCATGTACTATGATAAGGAAGATCTATGGGAACGGTTCCTCACTTCCTGAGGATGGGGTCATTGGGCATGCTCCCTCATATTTCTGGCGAGGAATATGTGGTGTTGTGCAGGACATTCGTCCCTTTTTAAGATCGATCCTTGGGATGGCACTGATTTAATTTCTGGAAGGACTATTGGAGTGAGAGTGGGTCGTTGAGAATGAGATTTCCGTGGTTGATGGCATTGATAATGGACCCGGAATGTTCTGTGGCAAATGTGTGGGATGGGCAATCTTTTTTTCCCTAGATTTAGATAGGAGCTTTCAGATCAAAGAATGGAGGAGTTATTGGTGATGTTGGCAAAGTTGGATAATATTTCTAGGCCCTCTGAGGGGCGAGCTGGAAAAGTCTAGGTGACCTTCAGAAGAGACTCTCCGTGCTGAGCGTGAGAGGAGGTGTACTCAAGCACATGAGGAAGTGGTGAGATTAGACATGTGGAGGACAATAGAAGTTAGGATGAGGAGGAGAATGCCAACTTCAGATGGGTGGTGCAGAAGATCCTTGAGGAGGAGGATCGGAAGTGTGAGCTTGAGTGGAGGCAGAGGTCTCGAAAGAAGTGGTTGAAGGAGGGGGATGCGAATACGAAATTTTTTCATGTGGTGGCAAATGGGAGAAAGAGGAGGAACTTCATCCACTTAATTGAAGTTGGCGGCGAGGAGTTTCACGGGGAGGAGGCGGTTGAAGTCACAAGCTATTTAAAAAGCATAAGCATATGTCTACCACATAGTGGTTCGAGGTGGTTGGGCACGGGGGGTGGAGAGCATATCTGATGGTGAGGCTGATTTGTTGGCGAGGCCATTCGAGCTACAGGAGATTCGCGAGGCTGTATTTGATTTGAACCCAGATGGATGGCCATGTCCAGATGGGTTCCCTGTGTTCTTCTTTAGGGAAATTTGGGAGCTGGTTTCTAAAGAGGTGCTAGCAATGGTGATGGAGTTCGCAGATGGAAACTATGGTTTTGATCGGATTAACAGTTCTTTTATTTTCTTACTACCTAAGAAGGAAGTGGCGACAAGGCTGGAGGACTTCAGACCGATTGCTTTGTCCAATGCAATATACTTAATTGTGGCAAAGGTCTTGGCCAATTGTTTGAGGGGAGTTATAGGCAGAATCATCTCACCTTCTCAGAGTGCTTTCTTGCCTGGTAGACAGGTCATGGACAACATTGTCATGGCTTGGGAGATCATTGCAGATTGGCGTAGGAGGAAAACAAAGGGAGTCTTGTGGAAGGTGGATTTTTCAAAAGCTTATGATTGTGTGAATTGGCGTTTCATATGGGCTTCTATGTACAGAAGGGGCTTCCCAGACATTTGGTTCTCGTGGATGAAGAGGTGTATAACTACTGTTTCACGCGCTGTCCTTGTCAATGGTCAACCAAAGGGTGGATATTTTCAGCCACATCGTGGAGTTCGTCAGGGTTGCCCCTTGGCTCCACTACTTTTTGTTCTTACGACGGATGCCCTATCTGTTATGATTGATCGAGCAGTGATAGGTGGATTTTGCATAGGATTTGTAAAGGAAGAGCTTTCTATACCTCTACTTCAATATGCAGATGATACAATCCTTTTTGTAGAAGGAGGGGCAGAGAACTGTAGGGGCTTATCAGTGGTTCTTGACATTTTTGGTGATGTTTCTGGTTTAAGACTCAATAGAGCGAAATCAGAGTTTCTCCCTTTCGGATTAGAGGATGTAGAGATTGAGACTTGTGTTGGTTGGCTGTGTTCCCCTCGTAGGAACTTGCCATTACGCTACCTTGGGGTGTCGTTGGTAAGTGGGAAAATGCTATTGGTAGATTGACTAGCAGTGATTGAGAAGATGGAGAAGAAGTTGGCTGGATAGAAATCTGTTTGTCTATCCAGAAGTGGTAGATTAGTGTTATTGCACTCGGTCCTTTCTGTTATTCCTATCTTCTTCCTGTCATCCAGACTCTTGCCTGTTGGAATCAGAAAGAGGCTTGAGAGTATCATGAGACGTTTCTTCTGGTCGTCGTCAGGTCGATCAAGTGGAATACCATTAGTGGATTGGAAAACTGTATCATGCTCTAAGGATGATGGTGGCTTGGGTGCGGTAGTTTGGAGGAGATGAACAAGGCGCTGATCAACAAGTGGATTACTCGGATTTGGGGTGATTGTAGTAGTTTGGCATGTACTATGATAAGGAAGATCTATGGGAACGGTTCCTCACTTCCTGAGGATGGGGTCATTGGGCATGCTCCCTCGTATTTCTGGTGAGGAATATGTGGTGTTGTGCAGGACATTCGTCCCTTTTTGAGATCGATCCTTGGGGATGGCACTGGATTTAATTTTTGGAAGGACGACTAGAGTGAGAATTGGTCATTGAGAATGAGATTTCTGTGGTTGATGGCATTGACAATGGACCCGGATTGTTCTGTGACAAATGTGTGGGATGGGCAATTATTTTTCCCTAGATTTAGATATGAGCTTTCAGATCAGAGAATGGAGGAGTTATTGGTGATGTTGGCAAAGTTAGATAATATTTCTGAGCCCTCTGAGGGGCGAGACTGCTGGACCTGGTGTGATGGGGTGTTCTCAGTTGGCAAGGCGTACAAGGCTTTGAAGGGGTCGATGGTTTTTGACCTGGGAGGATGCGTGGCAGATTGTAGAAGGATCTGAAAATGGAGGGTTCCGATGTGAGTGAAGGTTTTCTTGATGCTGTTTAAAAGGGGAAGGCTATTAACCGGGGACAGACTTGTGCGTTTTGTTCAGTCAGATGATCCCGCATGCATGTGGTGTTTGGGTGAGATGGAAGATGCTGACCACATTTTCTTCAGGCGTGAGAACTCAAAGAAGGCATGGAGTGTTTTGGGAATCAGATGATTTATGTAGATGGTGTATTTGATTTCTGGAAAGCCATTGGAGCGGAATGGAATGATACGGAGATGGAGAGAACATGAGTCTTGTCTATGATTTGGGCGATCTAGCTTGCCAGGAATGGTGTGATATTCCGTCAAGAGCGGTGTTACGGAGAGAACATTGTTGCGCATGTTCAAGCGTTAGCGGAGCGTTGGAACTTGTAATTTCTTTTATTTGTTTGACCTGTTTACATGTGTGTATATTTTTTGTGATTAATGGTGAAGTTTTTTGGCACTCATCTATACGATGAAGGCCCTTTTTTCTTTCAAAAAAATCAGATGTGCAAAATTAACGCTAAAACTTTAAAATATATACAACACGTTTTTAGTTATCTTATTCCCTTCTCCCGACATCCCCTATGACACCCACACCACAAAAGAACGTACACAAATTGCAAACAAACCCTTCGAAAAGAAGGGAATAGGAAGAACCTACACAAAGAAAAGAAAATGAGCCCGCAGAAACAAAACACATTACTACTGAAGGAGAAACGCAAGGCAAGGATGCATCGATGCAATGCTTTGATGCTGATTTTGATCTTGATCATTGATGAGGCAGCTCGTCCCAGGTGGTCCAGTCGGTCGAGCTGCCCACACGAGGCATGCTGTTGATGCGAGCGTAGTAGTCCACCTTGAAGTTGGCACCACACATGACCCCTTCGCTGTCGACCCTCGGCATCGCCTTCATCCGGTTCATCGGGTGCTCGAAGCTCCTCAGCCCGCCTTCGCTGTGGAACATGCACCCTGCATGGCATTTCTCCGTTTCAAGGACTTCAAAGTATAAGATCCTTTTCCTTTAGACTCATAAATAACAAAGAAAATCTTTAGGGACCATGTTGCAATTCTTCTCTTTTTTTTTAGAAAATAATGAATAAAGCCGAAGCGATAGTTACTTATGATAACTGCCAACAGACATCTTCTCCGATGCTACATTGATACTTTTGGGATTTTTACACCAAAAACACTAAATTCTTGTCCAGTAATATAAATAGCTCTATAATATTTTCTATTACAGTAGCGCGCCTGTTTGTGTCAGATTTTTTTTAAACATAAACTTATCAGAAGACCCTTCAAGTTATAAAAATTGCAAGAAGATTCCAAACTCACCTGCAGGGAAAGGAGCAAAGGACTTCCCACAGCCTCCTTTGACACTCTCCAACTCGTTTGATATGACAACAGATCCATCCGAAGCGACTCCCCAATACAGAGGAATCACCCCATCAGCACTCTGCAATTAAATTGGATGTATCAATAAGCAGGTGATGTGAACAGCAGGGGATCTGGATCTGTTAAGCAGAGATTGGGGCCCGTACCATGGCGATGAAGACGGTCCTGGACTTGTTGTCGAACACGACGAAAGCGTAGCTCCCGTCGAGATCCTTCACGACCTGGTCGGCCGGGTACGGACCGCGATCGCGGAGCGTCCGGTACGCCTCGATCACGAGCAGGGCCTCGTTGGTCTTCGCCGAGAGGCCGTACTGCTTGATCAGCGAGCTCAGGTTGTCCAAGCTGCCCAAGAACGCGCAGTACACGTCATCGAAGCTGCAGAATAGCCTGAAGCACAAGAAAAAAACGCAAACAATTTTATTTACGGAGTGACTTTTGTCAGTAGACCCCTAAACAGTACCAATATATTAGATCAGTCCCCAAAAGGCAAAATAACAATTTACAATGATAGGAATAAATACAAGCATCCTGTTGTTGCAAATTTCCCCAACAGCCTTACAGACTCTAGGCTGATATTTTTTATTTCTAAAAATTGCAAGGCATGCCCCTCAACAAGTCCATATTTTGTATGGTCAGTCCCCAGTGCTCTCCAGGCTGCCAAACTCTTCCGTGATAATTATCTAAACATAAAATAATCAATCTACGATTACATCATCAATTAATTATACTATCGAGCCAAACAAAAGCCAACTTGGATCAAATATGAGGTTTTAAAAATCAGTCTGGACATTGAACCGGTCAGTCTTCGGTTGGTCAAATCGGGTTGGACCGTCGGTCCAAACCTATCAGACCGGTGATGACGTCAGCATGGCGTCATCATTCCAATTGACTCGGAAAAAATCTGACTGGACTTAATTTACTGATCTTACCGATCGAACCAATTTTTTGAACCGATAAAACCGAATACATATATGTAAATATGCATTTATATATATCAATGAAATAATCATTTAAAATGTCAAATCTTTCAACAAAATAACACGATTGTTTATTTCGAGCAAAACTCGACAAAAGGTAGTCACATTTTCTAGCATTATATATAAATATGATATTATAATAATTTATTTATAGTTGCTTCTAGAAAATTACTCTAAGAAGTAGTGACACAAGTTATATTCCAAAGAGGGACATAACTGAAATTGCAGAAGTTAAGAAGGACACAAGTGATAAAAACCCTATTATTTCACTATTTAAATATTTATTTTTTTGAAAAAATATTAAACTATAAAAACTGAGTCAATCCGGATCAACCTAGTCCAACCACCCGGATCAACCCGATCCGACCACTGTCGGATCTGATTTTTTATTTTCTTTTTTCTTCAAAAATTAATTACATAAACCGGTCGAATCGATCGGATCAGGACCGGATCCCGGTCCAACTAAACCGATCCGTCCCGATTTTTTAAACCCTGATCAAATCTGTCACCTTATTTCTTATCCATAGCCTCAACTATTCTCAAAATATGCGGTACTTGTTAATCCTTAGATGGGAAGTGGTGCAACAAATAGGAGTAAATGCGAACATATTAATTACCTATCCATTTACAGTAAACTGTTCACACAAAACCACCCAAGACTAACCATGGGCCCTGGGGAGAAATGGGTAATTGTGGATCCCCTCCCTATCCGTTTTCTTACTCGTACGCTCCCAAATATATACGTAGGTGATAATTTACCGGCGGCGCGTGGAGATCTGGCGCTCGGCAGAGACGCAGGCGAGGGCGGCGCCGCCGGAGAAGCTGGAGGAGAAGCAATTGTCGGGGTTGGACGCGTGGAATGCGCGGATGATCTCGTCGGGGCTCTTGGCCCTGCGGGTGCTGGCCTTGGAGTCGGGGCTGTTGAGCTCCTGCGGAGGGTGTGCCAGGGCCTTGTGGAATATCGCCAACATCTTCTTCTTCTTCTGTTATCCACGATATCAGAACCTGGATAGTGGGGGATGGATATGTGGAGAGCAGAACCGAGCTGGGGTCTTTGATTTGGTTGAGATTTGTTTGGAATGGATAGAGATGGAGGAGTAGTAATGTCTTTTGGTGGGTATATATATAATATAGGAGGAGAGGAAAGCCTCTTGTGATGGTTCAGCCTTTTTGTTCGGGATATTTACATGGGTCTCCCCGTAAATTTACTACAATTTTTATATGATTCAGACCAATCCTTTTCAATTTTCAAATTTCTTTTTTAGAGTTCGATACTTGAAAAAGTAAATTATATTTTGGACATGGCATAGGGCATTTTGGGCGTTGTCGCTACGTCGCCAAATGTTAAATGGGTAAAATGGGGCTGCCTTTAGGGGAGCTAATTTGGTTTCTCTTGCCTCATTTTTTTTATATTATTTTATTTTTTTTGAAAAATACTTTCGTAGATTTTCATCATTATATCCCTATATTATACAACTCAAAATTTGTGCGGAACAGAGACTCATACAACCTCATCCAGACGGGATCGATTTTAACAATTCCGCGACCATTAAAAAATGATTGTCTAGATGGAGGCCGCAGGAGTCTCTATTTCTCATTAAACTTGAATGACATAATATATGGATATAGTGATAAATTTTCACGGATTTATATTTCAAAAAAATAAAAAATATGAGAAAAATGAGGCGAGGAAGCCAAGTTAGCTCTCCCTAGGTTGCGACCCATTTTCCCCATTTAAATATATACCAAAAATTGTATCTTATATAATATAATTGCCGTGTATATTCACATAAGTTAGAATGAATAAAGTGAGATAAGTGATAAACGAGGTTTATCATTTTTGTTATATTAGTCATAGATACAAGAAAAAGATAAATGGTTGAATTTTCTACATTTGTGTCTTTTAGAGATTTTCCGATAACATATAATCTCAAGTCTTTTGTAATTACACTTTTGCCCTTATTCTTTTGCAAAATTTGTAGTATTTGCCCTTCCATAAAGTGCAATATAGGGGCACAATTGTAATATTGGAAGGGTGATCTTGTGAATTTTGTAAGAATATAAGGGCATAAGTGTAATTGCAAAATTATAGGGATAAAAGTGTTATGTGAAGAACTCATAAGGGCACAAGTACAAAAATATCCAAATACTTCAGAAAGAAGCAAGTTTATGTATAATTACAAATACTATAGGGTTAAGGTGTAATTGGACAAGAAGGGTAATAATGTAAAATCTCATTAAAAAAATCCTTAAATCTGATCTTAGCATAAGTTGTTTAAGGGTACGAGTGCAATATTCCAAAAAATTAAAAAGTGGATAAGTAATGTTTGATTAAAATAGGGGCAGAGGTTCCACTGGAGAAGGGATCATGTAGGCTTTTAAATTTTTTTATCGCTGTGGATTTCAAGTGGTTATCCACGAACGAGTTGTTGGATAAAATAATTTCGGATATTTTCTCTTTATTTTCTTACCTTCAAAAACTATAGCCAGAAATAAGATCTACTTTTATTTAAGTCAATGATTCAATTTTTTTGAACCACTCCATACAGTTGGATTTAATCCACCGATTTTTTTCATTACTATATGTCTGTACATAGAAATTTCTATAATTTCAACATTTATTTTCACACAAAAGGAGGGGATTCTAATTTTAAAGAAAATTAAATATTCAGATCTTTGGTTGATTATTATGATTGTGAAGTAAAATTCTCTGAGCTTTTTCTTGAAAAGGGAAATATGTTTAACTTAGAATTTTGTCATGAAATGATTGTAAATTTATATACTTATAGGAATTAAATTAGTTTTAGATGCAATCATGTAATAAAATAGTCAAACGTAACTAGTGAGATTTTCTTAAGAAGTGTAAGAATCCTCCTTCCAAGAGATTTTCTTTGAGAAGTATAAGAATCCTCTTTTTATATCATGTCATACAGTAAATTATATCATGTATGAACCTAACACTAAAGAATCCACATATATCATAAAAAGTAATGGTATCAAAATGGACTCAAAGCGGCTGGCTGAATCGGTTGGATCTTAATCTCAGTCGTTAGGTGAGATGAGTCTCTAATCTCAATCGTTAGATCTTAATACGACGATCATTAACTCCAGTACTTTTGTATTGCCATCAGTAGCTGAAGGCATCAATAACTTTTATATTGCCATCATTAACACTCTATATCAGTAATATTGAACGCATCAATAACTTTCATATTGCCATCAATACTAGTACTAAATACATCAGTAAATTTCGTATTGCCATCAAT